>JBAMJR010000170.1:5140000-5850000 GCA_038501785.1 Myoxocephalus aenaeus | reverse complement strand
TTCAATCAACCTGAACTTTCAATTTCATATACTTTATGAAGGAAAACGGAAAAATACAATCTTAAGTTGCAAACACTGAACACAAAAGACAGTGATGTTGATCAGTAGCACTGCAGGGCTGTTACAGCTACTGAAAGTGTCCTTCGAAGAAATGGGAAGCTGTTCACCAGAGAGGTGCTTTTGTGAAGTGCACCCTGAAGTGACAAGAAATGCTAGAATTGTTAAGAACGCTTGATCACTTGATTGTGCGCTGGATGACGTATGATGCAGCTGTGGGACCTCTCTGGCGTCTCTCAGTGCTTTCTAAGTGTCATGACAACGTTGTGCTAAGTATTAGTTTTCTCATTTGAACCTATTTATGAAAGCATATGCAATCAAGTTTAAAGAAGCCTTTTTGTCACTGACACAGTTCAGAATTAATTTGACACCGCGCAAATGTGATAACATGCTATGTTTGAATGAGTTCTGAGGTTTACAGAATCACTAATACTGCATTTGTTGTCTGTTTCAGTCATTGCTAGTAACTTCCAGACCTGCCTTGGTCTGCTAATGCACTACCCTCCATTAGGAGACATCAACTCCCTGCTGCAAAAGGCTCTATTCCTCCGAGATCCCAAAGTAAGAAAACCACACTAGCAGAAGTAGTGAGAACATCATTGTTCTGTTGTTACTTTCCATGCTGATTTTAGTTCCCATGATCAACAGCGATGTGGTTTAGTGTTTGTGTTTGTTAGTCTTCAATATCACTGAAATTCCCGTTGTGTATATTAAGCGCTTTCATTGTGCCTGACTGGTCCCAAGTTAAAATGGAGAAGAGAAAGTGAGGATTATTCAGCTCTTATCACAGGCGGTACTGTTTTTGCATATTTGCAGAAGTGAACACTTACCCACACAAAACACTGGGCTGAATTCTCTGAACATCATGTGTAGTGTAGTGAAGACCAAAAAGTATTTTTGCGCTGTGAAAAAATGCTTAGTCGTCAAAGTTTGCTGCAAATGTTTCAGTGTCACACACTTCAGTGGTTACATATGATTTTAAGGCACTTACTCTAAATACACAGAGCACAGGTGCAGGCAATGAACCGTTTAATCCGGCAAATAAGGAAGAGGAAGTTGCACAGATATAGACACTAAACATGTATATACTGTGTGTGACATGTGAATGAAGCTATCTATATCTTGTTAGAAACGAGCAACATTTAAATAATATCAGAGATCAAGGTTGAGACAGTTACAGGTAACTCATAGTTCTTAACTATTTCATGCATTATGCCTCGCAAGCAGGAATCGCATTGCGACACATTCTGCAAGACTTAGAAACCTCAACCACAAAGGTCAGTACTGTAGGAAGTCACGGCTACCTCCAAAAACATTCTCCTCAGATACATTGGTATAAATATCTAGTGGGAACTAGACTGATCTTTTAACTCCTCAAGATATAAATGCCTCACACAAAAGGGAGGCCTGCACTTGTATTAATGGAGCATTCTAGCAGCATTCTTACAGCACTGTAAATTACATTTATATAACCACAATTACACCAAATCATTTTTGTAAGGACAATTAAATATGAGGACAGACATTTGAAGCTTGATTTAAAAAATAAATTAAAATTAAATTAAAATGAATCTTTGATTTAAGCGTAAAAGAAAATGATATTTTAGTCCAGCCCTTTATTAAAATGTGTTACTCTGTGCTTTATTCAATACCAACCATGATTTGGACACAATAAAAGACTAAAGGTTGTTCAAAGGAGACATTTGACAGAATAATATTTATTTTGACTCGAGCTTAATCAAGTTAGCTAAAAGGATTACTTCTTGCCACAAATTGCATGTACCATTTTGCGGCTTCATTTAAAAACATCCTCCCGTATACCGTAGGTGCATACATTGGCTTTGTAATTTCAGCTAGATGACAGTTATTTTTGTATGCAGATACATTTTTCAGTCGACCACAATAATGAATTTGAATATAGAACAAAAAAATGGGAAATGCCCCAAAGAAAACATGGTGACTCCTTGTTATAGTAACTGCTTCCTATTACAATAATGTAATTATTATGTGTAACGTTAAACAGTTGTGATGCAAGACGGTGAGAGTGAAAACATTAGTGTCGACAGACAGACAGCATTCTCCTTTTTTATATGAAAACTATTTTCTGATATGTATATATGTGAACTCCAACATTACAGCCTCTTTGACCTTAGCTATCACCCCACCATCCTGCTTCCACCAAATTCACTGCCCCGTACCGCATAAAAAATAAAACTCACCACACTCCTGTCCACTACTCTTTTGGGATGAAATATCCAGGAAGGTGCTGATCCAACGTGACAGGGTTCCTCCCCAGGTGAAAGACAATGTCACATTATGTCCACATCACGCTGCACCTGAGGGGAGGGGGCATCATCTCTAATGACAAGGAGGCAAAGGGGGGGCAGGAAAGATGCTCGTTGCTCATATGCACTGACTCAGAGACGTCAAGGCACTCATATTGGCTTGTTTATGTGGTCATGCGTGTACACAGGTTGGGTTGACATGTTTCCTCCTGTTTATTACGCACATTAGAGACATTTCTTTCTGAAAGAATAAGAAGATGTTTATTCTGTTCCTAATATGTATATATCTGTACAGAACTATCCGCGACCGGTCAACTACCAGTTCCAGCAGAACCTTGATTACTACAAAACAAGGGGAGCTGACCTGATGAACAAGACACGGTAAAAAAAAAAAACACACACACACACTTGTTCTTCTCCCAAAGTAAAAAAGTCAGTGTGACCTTTTTAAATCGTCCACTTTTAGCTGAAAATACTTCGGTTGGAATTTCAATTTGGTTATGAAACATTAATCCTCTTGGAGACTTTTCAAGTGGCTGTGTAAAGTTATCCTTCACAGGGAACAGAGGTGGATTTTTATTGGGTCATAACAGATTTCACAGTTCATCATTTTTCACATCGGGAAAAAGTACCAAAATATAGATAAAAACTTTTAAATCACTTCACTAACCATTCATATGTTACAAACCGGTGTGTATTCAAAATATGTCTGAAGACACTGCTCGAACTGCAACAAGTCTCACGAAGCGTTGGTTTGCGCACATTGACCCGCCTGAGGAATCGGCCTTGTGCTTGTTTGTTAGTCAGGAAACTACCACAGGAATTGAGACCGTTCTGATCTTGTTAGCACATACAAGAACAGAGTGCTCTGTGACTTTAGACTGCTGATAACAAGCTCCTGAATTGTTTGGTTGTTGAAAAAGGTCAGCAATAACAAGTACCCACCATTTCTGGATGAAGGTCTAAAAGCGTTCTGTCTGCAGGTGTTTGTTTTTCCTTATTCACCTCCAAAAATACTTCTGTCTTTCCAGCTCTGGCCCCAGTACAAAAGCGGCCCCGCTCAACATCAACAAGGTCTCCAGCAGCCTGCTGAGCTTCGGCAGGAAGCTCATCTCTCCGGCAATATCGGGCGGGTCTGGCGGCATCTCGCCAATCAACAGCGAGGTACATTCCTCGTCGTCCTCCTCCTCGTCAACTTCCCCCGCGTCGGCGCCGGCGCCCGCCCTGCCTCACCCGCTGGCTGAGCCCCCGTCAGGCCAAGCCCCACTGCAGCCCCAGAGCCACGTCCAGACTCAGCACTACCGCATGCTCAAGTCCGAGAGCATGCCTGTCCACCTCAGCAAAGGTGAGCAGCAGGACACGCACATTTGCACTTTTGTTCGCTGGTATGTCATTTGTGGATTAGCTGCATGTACAGATGTAACACCAGTGCAGATTATCTGCAAACGTTGGTTAGTGTGGGTGTGGCAGCATGAGCTTTGACTCTCCTATCTGTCAGATGTAGTTTCAGGTGGAGTCTCTCAGGACTCTCTCCCAACCCAGACTCAGACTGACACACAAGGTAACCGCTACCATGGCAAGGGCTTGTGTGACAACCGCTCCCCTCTCGTCCATTATTGTGTCGCCGTTGCATGTCTGCACACAAAAAGTTTGTCATTCACTGTTCCTGCTGCTTTACCAGCAGCTAGTTTGGTCAATGTTGCAGTAAATGGACATTTAGTGTCTGAAGCATGTAATGGTCAACGTCGACCAGCAGAGGGAGATCACAGCGTTATGGTTGTGTTGTGGCATCTGCTCTCGTGTGTGTGTGTCATGTGTTTGAGAGTTTCCATATTTTCTTTGAATATGCAAAGAAACATGGTTTCCTAATATCCCTCTGCTATAGAGGCTTTGAATCATGTTTAGTTATAGTTACTTAATAAATGTAATATTTTGTATACAATCAAATAAATGTGCATTTTAAATGATGAATGAATGAACATCATTCACAGAGCAACAGCAGGAGCATTGATTGGCAAGCTGTTTTATGTTGGCGGGGAACGTGGAGAGTCCGACCAATCAATGCTCCCGCTGCTGCTCTGTGGGTTCGATCTCCTTTACGTTTTAGGCGGCACACTGGTTACACATCTTTTAAATGTAATTATTTTATAAGTCAAAGCCAAGACAAATTCGATACTGTAAAGAAAACAAAAAATATAAAAGGAATTGCAAAAAGTTTAAGTTTAAAAAGTAAAATTCATTGAGCTATTTCATTTTACAATTCAGTTATTAATGCAAAAGTAATAAATCCAATTATTCTTGCTATATTTTTTTTTTTACAATTCCTTTTAATTATTCCAATTATTGCACGACCGAGGCTTCACATTCTTATTGTATCCTTCTACTCCTTAATTTAAAGAGACATATTGATCCCAATTGATCCATCCACACTCAAGCAACATTGTACTGTTATAAATGTACATGACAACTTGAGATGATACATTTTATTTCTTTAATAATAATACTTTAATTTTATATACCGCTTTTCTAAATGCTCAAAGACGCTTTTAATGGAAGCTGTGCACGTATTGTGTTTTTAATGTTGTGTCTTCTGTCCTCCCTCTTTCTCAGGCCAAAGCTCCAGGACAGTTAGCTCCTCCCCCAGCATAGAAAGCCTCTCAGGTGGGCGGCCTCAATCCACAGCCTGCCCGCCTCTTCCCCCTTCCAGAGGGAGTGATGTCGGCACTTCTTCTCCGCCCCTCTCCGCCACCAAGAAGGATTCGTTCTTCAACATCACTCGCTCTCGCTCCCACAGCAAGACCATGGGCAAGAAAGAGTCGGTGAGCGGTTCAGCCTGCCATCTGTTCCCATAAACGTTCTCCGTCTGCATGTCTGAGCCTCTGTTTGTCTCACTTCTTAATCTTCTCTTCCAGTTACAACCATAACTCCTCTCTGGGTTTCTTGACCCTCTACTTACTAAGCTCTCCTTTGTTACCCTCTGCTTTTGCAACAGGAGGAGGACCTGGAAGCTCAGGTGTCATTCCTGCAGGGCCAGATCAACGATTTGGAGGCCATGAGCAAATACTGTGCCAGGATGATGAACACTCACATCTGTGAGTACAGCAACTAGAAATGTGCACCAGCTACAAATGGTCAAATGTCCTTGTTCCTTTTCAGCATTTAAACATTATTTAATATACAAAAAACCTTGTGTGTTAGCATCTGTAATAAATACATTTAAATAAACATATTGACATGTAACATTTAGGTTTGTGTGGAGACTAATGGACACAAATGTTTTGTTCATCAAAATGTTCTTTTATTTAGATTATATGTACTTTTATTGTAGATACATTTAAGTACAGCAAAGATACATGCAATACACATAACAACCCATTTAAAAAAAGAATATACAGTATAGTGCAAATGGTCAGGTAGCTTCTCTTCAACTTTAATCTGGACTTTGTTTCATTTAAATTTGTTGTCTTTTTATAGAAATGTTGCAATGTTTTTGTTTATTTGGGTCTCTCTATGTAGGTCAGGCACGTTGTATTTTAATCCAGAAATAACTGCACATGCTTTGGACACACTACATTTCTTGCTGAAATATGGGACTTCTGATAATACGACAAAATACATAACATTTTAGACAGAGTACTCGGTGCACTAGGTTGCAAATGGGGAGTTTTGGGGATGCAGCTCACGATTTCAAAGCAAATTTGTTACAGTAATCCATTCAACTAATTAGGGGATTTTGACACCGTTTGTACAGCTGAGTGGGTGACTGCTTATTGCATGTCCACAGGTAATATCCAAGAAGTGATTCTCCAAGAACACCTGCAGAAGGAGGATGAGGTCCTGGTGTCACTGGCTGGACTCAAACAGGTGAGTCTGTTTTTGTACTCGAACAGAGAAGAAGACGCACGTGTTAAGATAGTATGTCTGTTTCTATCACATTGACGTGTTATCCCGGATCCCGTCAGGTCAAAGACATCCTTAAGGGAGCGCTGCGCTTCAACCAAAGCCAGCTGGAGGCCGAGGAGAACGAGGTGATCGCCATCGCTGACGATCACTACACCTCCACAGCCGCTGCTGAAACCGCTCTGAGTGACAACAATCCCCACGTTGAGCACCACCAACAAGGAACCAGCAGACAGAGCCGAGACTCTGATCTGGACGGGAGGATAGTGAGCACAGATGAGAAGGAAGAAGAAGAAGAGGAAGAAGAGGAAGAAGCAGCGGAAGAGCCGGCGATGGCCCCACCTGAGCAACCGGTTAATTTACGATAATTCATCTTTTAGCCTGCTGGTATTAGAGTTCTGCACTGTCAGCATCTTTCAGTATTCGCTACGACACTCCGTTCAGACAGGATTAGTTGTTTTCAGTTGTTTGGTCTTTATTATTTGACCTTTTGATCCAGCGTTCAGTATCTTTAAATCCGATCATTTTCAAGCCAACAAATTGTACAGTGTGCGAAAATGATCCGATATTTGTACCAGAATTGTATTATTAGCAGGATTAGGCCGCTAAAGCTGTCCATTCGGAATGAATCACCCAAAGTTATGCTGCTTCATACAGCAACTAAATTATTGCATTTGACTACATTGAGCTTTAGAGCCAAAGATGCAGCAGACGGTAGTTATACAGCCTTGGTTGATGTACACCTCTTCTACATCCACTTACGGCACTAGATTAAGTAATGTAAATAATTTAACAGAGTTTCTATTTGCACCCGTGTGAGAATAGTCACACAGCAGCTCTTCGGCTGTTTACACCTGGCCCCCTTATCCCCTGCCTAGTCGCATAAAGAGCGACAAAGGTCATCCAGGGAGGAGGTTGGATGGGAAGGTCAAACAGTAGACTGGGGTTTGTGTCATGTGAGAAACCTATTTTTAGACTTGACTGACTTGTTGTTTTCAGTCGCGGTTTGGTTAGGTTGAGGCAACAAAACTGTGTTCAAACAGCATTGTTGGCTACTAACACCAGCAATAATTTCAAGTGAGGGGGGCAGAGTTTCCGCGAACACGAGAAAAAGACACAGGCGACCCTTACCGTCTCTCATGTGCAGGTGGCGTCCTGCCTTGGCTCCGAGGGTAAGAACTGGGACGACTACATCCTGGTGTGCCAGGACGGAGACCTGGCTGCTGCCGATGGCGGAGGAAAGGCTGCAGCCGAGCGCACACCTCCGATCAGGCGAGGTCGCGGCTTGGTGCGAATGGAGCCCGAGGGTGCGGCCGGGACCTTCCATGACCCCCTGATGGCCGGCACCACCTCGGGCTCTTCCAGCCCAGACGAGGGCTCCACCCACAGCAAGGACTCTGACTTCACCATTGTTAACCCGAACGACCTGTGAACGAGCCAATCACTCCTCCCTCTGCTCCTCTTTATACCTGTGCCATTTCCCATTCACAGGATGTGATTTAAAAAAAAAAAAAACTGACCTGGGATTAGAGGGTGGAATCTGCAGTTTTTGGTGGAGCACATTTAGCTGCTGTAAAAAAAATTGCACATTTGAACTGTGACACTTCCAGTCGTAAATACCTTATACTCTGTCTCTTTACCTGTCATCTGTGCCACTTCAGCCTTGTTAAGATGATGCTGTATGCTATGTCATGTACCTAATGCCTGTCTCCTCATTATGTTGGGTTCTGTCACACAAGATATTTAATTGTAGCACCCTACTCTACCAGAGAGGGTGCCATTGCACTGCTTACCCTGTCACCACATGATCACTCTGTTGGATCTCAAACTGCAACTTCTATCCAGGGGAGGACTTTCTCCTCCCGATATTACTGTAATGATTGGGAGTGTGATACTCGGATTCTTCTGAATGTGGAGATCTGGCCATAACTCTGCCTGTCTGTATATGTGTATGTCCTTACAGAGGAAGCGCTCTTCTCTGATACTCAAAGAAAAGGATGACGTCCTCCTTATCGAGGGCAGCTTTCTCCCCCTCCTGAACCAGTGCCTCTGACCATTATTTGTCTCTCAACCAAACAAAACCTAACTCTGTGATCGTATTCTTTTTGTTAGCTTTCTTTATTTTATTTTTTAAGAGAATACTTTTAACCCTTAGTTTAAATTCCTTGATGAAAATGATTAAATCATGGGGTAAGTCTTTTTTGTCTTCCTTTTTTTGTTTTTTAATTGATTCCAATGTGGACATTTTAATGTGTTAATTGACAGTTTGCTTTTCTCACATTATAACTGAGTTCTCGTGTCCTGTGGAAACCATGTAAAGCAGCGCACGCAAAGAATGTCCCTCTAGCTGCCCATTCAGCATAAATAACTCAAGACCAATAAAACTACATTGCTCTTAATACAAACTGAAGTTATTGAACCTGTTTGGGAATGCTGTGCTTCCTTTTAAAGGGATAATGTACACTTGTATGTGTGAATGGCAGTGCTACACAGTTGGTACTGTACATTACATTATTTCAATACTACTGTCAAAGCAAATGGAAGGTGTTGAGATTTGACAAAAACATTACTCTTATTGGAGAGGACCACAGACTAACAAACTGATCCGATCATAACAACACCACATCAACTCCACTGTATTACTCTTCTACCACTCGAGACAACCTAGTGACTGAGTATTTATAGACTGATGGCTGATTGATTGAATTATTCCATCAATGTATCTGGCAAAAATATAGTTGGAGATAAATGTGGTGTGTGTTGTTGCTTGAGGCAATTCATAAACAACAGCTATTATCAGTCATCTGCTTTTTTGTATTATTAAATATGATACAACTGGCCACAAAGTCTGACCATAATTCCTAAAACTGAAGTCAGATGCTGGATCCCAATGTCACAGAAATGGGTAATGTAGTCTTTCCTTTACTTTAACTGTCCGTTATGTTGCATTTTAAGATATACTTGTATTCGTCTCACACTTAAAAGATATGCAGCCTCAATAGATGATGGATGGAAAGAATATAAATAATATACAGAATTGAGATAATAATTTCTCTCTGCTGAAGCTCTGGGGTAGAATATATGTTCTCATTCATTCATGTTGAATATTGAATGCATTTAAAACATTATAAATTAAAGGATATGGTTTGTAAAATACATGGGCATTCAGGCATCATTCAGTGTGATTTACACTTCATCGCACACATATCTCTGATGTCCAGAACTTCCGAACTCCTGAAGCTGACATTACAGTCTTTAAGAAGCTTATTTGTCTTCTTTATTGGTTCTCAGGGAAAAGACATAAGAGCTTGGGGGAGGAGCAACGGACTGGATGGAGACAAGAACTTCAAGGTGAGGAGAGGTGAACCTGAAAACCTCTTCCATCGACACAGCTGGAAACTGCAGCCGCATCCAAGATGAGATCAGAGGATGCTGGACAAACTCAGAGAGGAAAACGCCAGTAAAAACAAAAGTGTAATATTACTTTGATTATTGTTTCAGTAAGTATAGTGTTTCATGAAAAATGTCATTACAAATGTTCAAAATGTCAAAGTATAGTATGCCATAAAATAAATTACAATATCATAGTATAGTAGGCCTTAAAAAACATCTTAAAGTATATAGTATAATATATTGTATAGTAAGTCATAAAAAGTCAAACTTAAGAATGTTATGAAAAATATATTCTAGCAGGTTATTTAAAAAAGTGTATCATATAACATAAAAATGTTAAAGAAAAGTATGGTATTCCATCAACATATCATAGTAGTAATAAAGACAACGACAATTCTGTTGTAAAAAACGATATAACGATGTTTTAAAAATATTATAGTATATCATAAAAAATATCCAAGTTTAGTGTGTGATAATAAAATATGGTACTTTATGTCATGCAAGATCGTGACATTTTTCATGTATTTTTTATTTTTTTTACATACTATACTAGGACCCCGATGACAACACGAGAGGATATGGGAGGGAACAGGGAGCCTGAGCGGCCGTGGTTTCCGCATGGTCCTAGTGCGTTTCCCAGTCCTCAGCTGTCGCCTCTACACTAAGCAGAACTTGCTTCATGTGTCAGCATGACTGAATGCACAAGTTACAACAATAACAGGCACACGAGCACGAGTCATTTAAAAACTAGTTTATTTCCATCCCGACATTAAAGGAAGGTAATGGTGAACTGCAACCTTTTTACGGAGCCTCATCTACTGCACCGATGCCTGGAATGATTTCATTCAGGATCAATAACTTATGTAAAATATTCTTTACAGCAAAAGGATTGAAACTACATAGTAAAATACTGTACAGTGTTTTGCACACAGAGTAAGCACTTTCAACATAACAGTATGTGTTCCCTACGGGCAGACATTTATAGATCTGGAGTTGATCATTATGGCGGGTAACTGGTTAAATTAGCACAAGGGCTGAAGGAAAATAGAAAAATATAGAATTGTATGTGATGATATTTAGAGAGTTAAATGCTTTCGTGGCAAGAGAAAGGACCTCAAAGTGATTGGATGAAGAGCAGCAATCCAGGACCTACAAATGCTTAATGGCAATACGATGGAGAGATATAAAGCGGCTGCACAGTTAAAATACTGAAAACATTCACAGACTCCAGCTCATCTCCTACTTACATCATTGAAAAAACATTTGCTGGATTGTGGCTTGGAGAAGCACACGCTGCTAACATTAGAAGGTGGCAGTTTTTCTAAATATTTTTGAGCACTTTTTTACTGAGCGACAACATATCTTCCTCCCTCTTGAAGACACATTGCACATACGTAGAGGTTGGAATACATTTGTTGTATTTACAATTTAATGCAGCACAAATAACTTAGCCTTGGCTTAATGTCTAACTACATTCATCTTCCCAGCGTCATTTATCTCCTGAGTCCTGTCAGCAGTGCTCTGATCTCGCGGCTCTCGAGTGTTATCTGCGACAGGTGGGCTGCATTTTGAAGACGTTTTAAGGACTTTCAGGCATTCATCAACTAGCTATAGCTCTCCCACAGCATTTTGAAAGTCTGACACATTTGGATTACATGAAAGGGGTTTGTTACAGCAGCTACGATGGCAATTTGGTCGTGTCCTCTTTCATTTGCTTGCTATGTCGAGGATCCGCTTCCACTGGCGGCGGGCTAGTCCTCCTGGCTTCGTCGGGTTTGGGAGCGGACTCTTCTCACTCCTACGCTCTCCTTGGTGAGGTTCCCAGTCAAAGCAGCATCGTGGACCTGCTTCATGTTCTCCTGGACTTCAGCTTTGGCGTGCTGCAGCAGGTCAGCCTGACCCTGAGAGAAAAAACAGGGGACATCAGGAGGGAAGTGAGGGAGTGCAGGGTAGCAAGGAGAGACGGGGACCGGGGGTAGAAGCGGAGGAAGGGAGGATGAAAGTGAGCAAAAAGATGAGCAACTCGCTAGAGGCCGAACACGTGTTCTAGTGGTCGACCCCTCAGGCTGTTTGTGTTTATTTTGTATGAGTGTGTGTTGCTGACCTTAAGGATGGTGATGTTCCAGCTGAAACTCTCCAGCGCCCGACTGACCTTGCGACCCCTCAGCCCCTCCTTCGCCGCCAGACTCTGCAGCTTCTCATGAAACTCCATGGCTAGAGACGAAAATACACACAACCACAGCAGGTTACAGAACGATGCTTTTTTAGGAAATGTCATTTAAAAAGAATTCAAAGATCAACCTGAGAAAAAAAAATATACCTTGGTCAACTTGTCTGAACAGAGATCATCCATTGTTCCTGTGTAGATGTAATTGTACATAATAAGCACCATCCAAAACAGTGTTTTTTTATTGATAAAAGCCAATGCCACTATTGGAAAAAAGAATGGTCGTCGATAAGATTACTATCCAGGTGTGAGAAGAAAAACAATACTATTTGCACCTGTATATAGCAAGGCAGCGCAAAGCACTCAGGTATCCGTTTACACATTATAAACTGTATGTACATATGTAGCCGACTGTCGGCTAACGTTATGTATATTGATCCTAAACCTAACCAACCTGTGACTGAAAATAATAATGATTAAAAAAAAAGAAATAAAAAGTCAAAACCACAGTCTCCTTGGTGAAAGTCACATACTTGTTCACTCTTACTATTATTGTTATTACTACAATTTCTTTCCTTTTGGCCATCGAGTTATTGCTAAATTAAATAGCGTAGTCAACTTGCATAGTCAGACGTATCTGTAACACTGAGCCATGGCTGTGAAAACAGGCGGAGGATGGTTTGTATACTTTGTCAAACAATTGAAGTTGAGCAACACTCCTATTTGCCGTTCTCTTGCCGTGTGTGTGTGAGCGGTAAACATTGTTCACAGAAATAGACGCGTCAATATTCAACATTCATCGTGACCGCTGAACAATATTCTGAATGTCAGAACGCATCAATGCTGCGTCTCAAAAATCCAGTATTTACTGGAATGGCTTGGCTACGTGAGATTTTGCTCCTACACCCTATAGGACACACAGTGATCATATGCTCACTTCAGTTCAGTAAGCTCAGTGAGAAAGGTGCTTTCTCATCTAATGCCTTTATTTCTCTTGAGCACAAATTCAGACGTCATCATATCATCTTTTCGCCTGCATTCCCTCAAACCAACCGACCTGTGAGTTCCTCCACCTGCAGGCTTTTCTCCACCAACACCAACACCAGCATCGAGACACAGATGGGCCTACGCCTAATGAAGAGGCTTTCACATCAATCGGGCCTGATCTTCAGTCTTTTGTAGAAATGGATTAGAAGTGTACAACAATAAATTGAGGGTGGCAACCTCAATTTATTGTTGTACACTTCTCGTCCATTTCTACTTATTGAAACTCAGGCGTTGAGCGTCAGATTTCACAAAGTGAAAAAAGAAACAGAATGAGCAATGACAGATCCAAAGGAATGATGGAAAATCTGAGATAAAGAGAGAGAGAGAGCGTCATAGGAGTCAGGCCGCCGGCTAGTTGGAGTTTGTGCAATGAGTTGTGGTGTGTGTGTGTGTGTGTGTGTGTGTGTGTGTGTGTGTGTGTGTGTGTGTGTGTGTGTGTGTGTGTGTGTGTGTCTGACTGCCCCAGGCCACTGTCCCACTGTTACCATGGAAACCCGGAAGTGGGTTAACACGGGGCACACACCAATGCGAGCCATCAACGAGAGCCCAGACGTTAAATGTGCCAAGATGAGGACCACACACACACACACACACACACACACACACACACACACACACACACACACACACACACACACACACAAGCTCACACACTTAGAAAAGAGTAAACAGATTGGATGCAAATTGAACAATTTCTCACACAAAATCCCTCTCTGTCACTAAACATTTGCAAACACTGACACACACCTGCACACACATACGTTTGTCACTGCTCTACGTTCACACATACCTACAGAAGTTTCTTATTCGTATAATAACCTATACCACGTCGTTGCTAGGCAACTCAAACCTACGTGCCAATGTGTGTGTGTGTGTGTGTGTGTGTGTGTGTGTGTGTGTGTGTGTGTGTATTTCCCTGTGAAACCAAGTGAAGCCAATGGAGGGAACATTATTAACAAGCCAATACTCGGACAGTGAGCATACACAGACAAACACACACAAGAACACAGATCTAACTTCCAGCCTGATTTAATTAAGAAACAATCAGCCATATAAATCTATATTTATTTATTAGGATATCACAAAGTGTAAAATCTATAAATAAAATCTATAAATCCAGACGTGAGTCTCACCACTATACAGGTCAGGGCAATGGAGGAAAAGCAGCTGCTTAACTGAGGTTCTCAAAGGGTCAGTTCACCCAAATTACAGAAAAGGGCGTTCCTCCAGAAGATATGCCCTTATTTGGTGATGCTGGATAAGATCTGGGGTGTGCTGTGAAGGCTCCAGCATATGATTCAATCATTTGTCTTACTCATCAGACCATTCCGTGAGTCCTCAAGCTAATGATGCATGTTAATCCATTATCAAGGGTCTGGACAAGGTTCAGACACAGATCCTCTCCAGGTTACCTGCTAAGTATCTGTACACCAACTCTCTCGGCTCTGTCATTCGCTCGCATGGCTTTTCCTACCATGGCTATGCTGATGACACCCAACTGATCCTCTCGTTTTCCCAATCTGAAACACAGGTAGCAGCACGAATCTCTGACTGATATCTCTCACCACCTGAAAATGAACCCTTACAAGACTGAACTAAGGCTCTCCCACCCACGACCTCACTATTACCTTCAACAACTCAGTGTTGGCCCCGACCCCGACTGCCAGGAACCTCGGTGTGACACTCGACAGTCAACTCTCCCTGACTGCCAACATCACCGCAACAACACGTTCCTGTAGGTTCATGCTGTACAGCATCAGGAGAATACGCCTCCCTCCTGGCAGGTCTACCTGCTAATGCCATTCGACCTTTACAGCTCATCCAGAATGCAGCAGCTCGACTGGTCTTTAACCTCCCAAAATTCACCCACACTTTTACCGGTTACCGGTGGCCGCCCGCATCCGCTTCAAAACCTTGGTACTTGCATACCGTGCTGCGAACAGATCGGGTCCAATCTACATCCAGGACATGGTAAAACCTCACACCCCAGCTCGGTCGCTCCGCTCGGCTTCTGCCAATCGGCTTGTAGCTCCGTCACTACGAGCTAAACTCTCAACAAAGTCACGACTGTTTGCTGTCCTGGCTCCTCAATGGTGGAATGAGCTCCCCATTGACGTCAGGACAGCAGAAAGTCTCTACATCTTCCGCCGCAAACAAAAAACACATCTTTTTTGACTACACCTTGAATAAGGAAAGTAGCACCGTAGTAGCACTTTAGTAGCACTTACTGATAGCACTTTGTAGTTTAACTTCATTGAATAAATTGTACTTTCTTGATTCTTGTTGTTCTGAGTTTGTACTCATGGTTGAATGCACTTATTGTAAGTCACTTTGGATAAAAGGGTAGCTAAATGAAATGTAATCACTACATCGAAACATGTCTTTCCAGGAAACCCTCTGGATAAACTACTGACCTCCCTGTGCATTGTTTTCATTGGAACTAAGTAGCCAAGACATAGACCCACAGTGTGTTGTGTGGATTACCCAGAATAATGACAATGTTTCTGGAAAAACACTGAACCTTATATAAAAAGCAACTTTACACCCCCTAAAAATCTTGTTATTTCTTTCTGACCTCCACTGATTTAATTTCTCACTTTGGTGCAGTGATGTAGTTCCACCCTGGATGTGGAACGGTTTGCTGACACATTAATGGTGGGTGTGATTAAGTGTCGAGACTCAGGGCGAATATTTCAGCATGAAGTTGCTTTTTGTGATAAGTGATAAAGAGACAGATATCTCAAAGCCTGGCAAAATAAAACCCAAACTATTTGCATGACTAAAAAGAACTAGAGAACTAAGAGATACAATTAGTGTTTTTTAAATGTGCATGAACTGGCCCTTTGACACACCAACACATGCTGTTACTCTCTCTTCTCCCTCGGTGTTCTTGTCTTCCTCCCAGCGTTGCCTCTAGCTATCCATCTCTGCCATCCATCTTCCCACGGCTTTCTTCTCCCTCTCCGTTTCAACTCTCTCTGCTCTGATGTAACAGTGCAGACATCTATCTCTGCCACCAGCCGTCCCATGGCTCCCTCTGGGTGACCTGGTTATGCCTTCTCATTGCCTCCCCTCTCTTCCAACAGTGTGCTGAGGACCTCCGCCTTGGGATCACCTGATCACCATCTTTACTCTGTACACACAGGAAGCGCTTTGTTCATAAGATCAGACCTCGGGGCTCTGCAGCAGCTCTTTATCAGATGAACTTACTGGCACTAACTTATCTCACTTTCAAATCTCACT
The DNA here is from genome assembly GCA_038501785.1 of Myoxocephalus aenaeus. Lineage (NCBI taxonomy): Eukaryota > Metazoa > Chordata > Actinopteri > Perciformes > Cottidae > Myoxocephalus > Myoxocephalus aenaeus. Next base: position 5,833,908 of record JBAMJR010000170.1, on the reverse strand, counting down.
ATCTTACTTTACTGAAAATACTAGAAGTGATCCGATGTGAAATTAAAGTAGAAGAGTGAGTAAATATATATATAGTTTGCAAGTTGAAGTTTCCTTGAGCAAGACCCCAGTTGCTCCCCGGGCACTTCACGGCTTCCTACTGCTCCTTAATTACAAAGGATGGGTTAAAATGTCCCCACTGTGGGACTAATAAAGGATTAATTATTATTATTATTATTATTATTATATATATATATATAAGAGATGCTGTGGCCCTAGAAAACCTAAAATGAAGTTCAGTTGAGGATGTAATGAGCTTGGAGAAGAGTGCAACATTGTAAACAACATTAATCTCTGTTAAACACTCTCCTTCTCCACAGTGGCCAAAATGTAACCATTATCTTCCTCTCAAAATATAAATTCACCCTCAGGTTTACCTTAACTTCTCCTTCATCTCCTCTTGTCTATTCACGGCAGGATTGCGTGCATTTCAACCCTTGCTGTTCCTATAAAGTCAACAAAATGTCTTCTGTGAACAGGTTCTATGTTTGTTATTGTATGGGCCCTTCTAGGGATTGGCGTTAGAAATTAGCATTAGCTATAAATGCTGTGATACATTGCATGGGATAATTGTTGTGCAAATCTCTATGTATATTGTATTTGTCCCGATCAAATTAACATGAACTCTCTTGAAACCCATAAATGCTTGAATGAAATGATGTCCATTCTCTACAGAATTATATAAATTATGTGAATTTGTTTATTTTTTATTTCAAAGCCCCTGGTTAACACTTCCAAATATGAATCACTGTGTCTCTTGAGTGATAGCTGAAGACTGAATGGAGGTGGAGAAGGGGATGTGAGTACGTGTGAGTGTTGGTGTTTGTTTGTTCTTTATTGCCAGTCTGACGACAGTCTGGCTGACTAATGTCAGATAATCAAGACGGTCCTGCTGAAGTAAACAAACCTCTGCCAAACATCACATGAATGATATCAGCAGGTCAGCTATGGTGCCCTTCACTTAACAGACTGAAGGATGATTGATGACGAGAGCTGCACACATTTTAACCCCATCCATCCAAAACCGGGCCAGTGTGAAGACTTATTTACATGTAACCTCGACATAGCCGACACATGTTTCTCATGCTAGCTTCGGCAGATGTCTGCAGAAGACGGGATTGGAAACATATGGTGGGAAAGGAGAGGACAGGAAAGTAAAGAGCATCAGAAGACAGAAAAAGAAGAAAATAAAGTAAATGGGAGACGAGAAGAAGAGGAGAGGAAAGGAAATGAAAAGGAAATAAATCAAACAAAGATACAAGGAGATTAGAGGAAAGAGCATAATAAAAAAGGAAAGTACATGGGATGGGGGAGAGGGGAAAAAAGGGAAGAATGATAGGAAAGAAAATACAAGAAGAGGAGAGAGAAAGAGAGAAAATGAAAAGAGAGACACAAGGAGAACACAGGAGAGGAAAGTGTAAAAGCAAAAACAAAGGAGCAGAAAATAGTGAAAATATGAAACAAGACAAAGGAAATAGAGAGAATGAGGAGAGAGGTAGGGAAAGACAATGACAGTAAATTAGAAGAAAGGAAAGAGGATAATAGAAGAGATAAGAGGGAATGAGCAGAGAGGCAAAAGCATAGGAGGAGAGGACATGGAATGAGGGGAGTTAAGTTAATGACAAAAGCAGCGGCTGCACTGAGGATAACAGCCCTGTTGAAGAGGCTATGTGGGAGTTGCCGTGAGTGGACTGGGAACACACACACATAACACACTGTCTTTATAGCAGCATCTCACACACACAGTGACACACACTCGCACGGCTACACACCCATTGACTGTATCTGTAGGATCCTGTCGTAGACTCCATCAGAAAGCTCCATCACGGCTCTGCTCGCTTGGACCATCTGCAGACAGGGAAACATCTATTAGCACGTAGCGCACCATAAACCCTTTGCTAAGCATCTAGTGCTCTGTGTGTAAATCACACATTTAAACACATGTACAGTCTGTTTGATTGCCGGCTGTAAAAGGACACAATACACTAAATTAGTGAAGATTTACAAGTAAATAACACAATGTTGTTTTTACATTATTTGGTCATTTTTTAAATGACTGAATTAGCCAATTGGAGTTCATACTGTTGGCTGTTTTACCACAAATTGACAAAAAATACACATGCAAGGCACCCACAAAGACGTGACAGCTCTTTCAAATGAATGACCTCCCCCCCTCCTCCCTACACTCACTCACTCACTCACACACACACACACACACACACACACACACACACACACACACACACACACACACACACACACACACACACACACACACACACACAAGAATGGCATGAGTAGCTTCTGCCTGATTAATTCTGCACTTCCTCTCACCCGGCTGGGACGTGATCCCCTGTGGGAAAAAAAAACACTGTTTGACAAATAAGGGATTAACTACAGTACATGAATTTGACCAGTTCCAATTCGACAAAGACACACACAGTCATCCCTAATTCCTGTCTCTGTTGTTTGCCTCTCCCTCCAGGCATCAAGATTGAGGTGTGCAATCCATTTAGGTGAACGACATTCAAATCTATGCTAATGGTATTCAGCAAGCTTTTCCAACTCTGATCTGCTTGGCTGGAAACGTGAAGTGGTTAAACACACACAGACAGACACACATTTTTACTAACACACTAATGCACAAATAGACAGTCACAGGTCTATGCAGTTGTTAGTTGCATAGCAGTGACAAACAACCCTAGTTAAATTAAATTGTCACGGTTTATACACCGGCGCCTTCATCGTAACTTAATAAGACCAGAGACAGATCTATGTGTCTCTACTACAGCCTGTTTCTGGCTACAACCCCTCACTCACAATGCACGCACGGACACACACACGCACACAACACACACACACACTCTCTCTTGACAGTATCTTTATATTGGCAATTCATACTAACTGTCCATCATCCTACCGAAGCGACTCCTGGGGAAGATCTAATATTAAACACAAACAAGTGCACTTTGAGTAAATATCAATTTAAAAAGTATTGCAGCAGCCAGACAGATGGTGAAAAAAGGGGCGTACGGTAATGTTGTTTACCACAGCAACACTTTACCATGGCAGTACAGGCTAGAGTGCTGGACCACATATAGGGGGCCTGTCACAGTCTAACAAGACCCAGAGGGGAAAAGAGGAGGCAGGAACTAAGAGAGATGAATGAGTGAAAGAAGGGATGAGTGGGAGGCTGAAAGCCTGAGATAGAGACCAAAGAGAAATATGTTAAAGTGAGATATGAAAGTGAGGACAGAAAGAAAGGCGGTCATTCTATCCTTGCAGCTGAGCAACCTAAACCCACCAAACAAACGGATTCATCCCGCCTTATTGACTATTTGATGAGCTAACATACCAATTGACCGCTCTGACCCCTATTTTTCCTCTGTCCCTCTTTCTCTCTTTGTATGTATTTCCACGGGGAAGGCTGGATTTATTTTTAGACATCATTAAATAAATTAAGTCTGTTGAATAACTTTCTCCTCGGTAAATGGAAGTTTATTTGGGTGGAAACACACAAAGCATTCAGGCCAAGGGGAGGATGTCGCCGATGTGTTTACCGGGCCTTGTTACTCCCGGAACAAATGGGAACGTTGTCTGCTACATAACAATGAGAGCCCACTTTGTGTTTGAGAATATATTGGTTAAAAAGGAAGCTTTTATCTGGGAGGAGGGGTTCATTGTTAGGTCAAGTACACAGGAGACGAGAGGGAGGTGGTTCACTGATTTGTGATCTTTGTTGCTTTTGTTTGCGCTTTCCTTCCTTTTTATGTATTTCAGAGATGAGAAACTCCATTTTGGTGAAGTATGAAACTGTCTCTTTCTTTCTCACCATGTCATAGGTGGAGACAACCCGACGAAGGACGTCCGGCAGGGGCCCCTGGGGCTCCAGTGTGGGGTAGTGGTCTCGGAGGTTGAACAGTAGTAAAGGCGCCCCGTCTGGTCCTGACACCCTGGAGCCCAGAGCTAGGACGCACTGCATGAGGTTAGCCACCGCTGATACGCCACACAGCTCCTTGAACACTGCTACGGAGTTCTGGTGGGTAAAAAAAAGAAGAGGACCAAAAGATATAATAACCTGCAAATTTAAATGCATACAAAGCTTCACAATCTTCCTCTTTCTTATTTCCTGATGGAAAAACAGAAAATCGGTAAAATCTCATTCCAACTCTGTCTCTGACTTGATTTTGCTCTCTCTCTCTCTCTCTCTCACACACACACACACACACACACACACACACACACACACACACACACACACACACACACACACACACACACACACACATAATCAAAAGTCACTTCTGCAAAAGAGCTATTTGTCTTTTCCTCTCCTGCAGCTGTGCCGTTGTAGTAGTTCAGGTTGAAATAGAAGAAATCCATAGATGTGGATACCAACTGTCCCATCGCACTGAATGAATATAGCATTCATCTTTTTATTGCCCCAGGGTGAGACACACAGACAAAACTTGCTGCCTGGCTTATAAAAGTTAGATCAGCTATTTTTCAACTATTGATTACAATTTGACACTAGTGCCAGTCTTCCCTTTGCTTCTTGTCAGTTGTATATACAATAATCACTGTTCAATTTCAATACATTGATAATGAGCAAGATAAATGAGATATCCATTTTCACTCGCCACTCACTTCCAATGAGCATGAGGAATGCTGATTATTTGGGTCTATAACATGTAAGACAAGTCTTACAAACATCAGTCCAGTGGATCAATTTCATATTGTTTATGTTGTCTGACCAAGAGCCCAAAACCCACATTTAAAGCAGCAAATAATCACATTTGAAGCTGGAACCAGTATTTGTTTGGGTAAATGACTTGAATACAAAGATTTATAATAATTGCTGTTGATTAATCTTCTGGTGAAGTGATCACAAGTTATTTTTTCACTCTTACTCACCTGCATATTTTCCCTCAGGTCCGTCACTTCTCTCAGCGGAGGAGCAGCCATCTTGAAAACCTCATCTACAGCCCGGACCCCCAAGTCCCTCAGAGCTGTGTAGTCCCTTCCCTTGCGGGCCTTCCGCACAGACAGTCCCCTTTTGTGAGGCTTTCCCCCTCCCCTCCGATTGGTGAGGGCCACATGGACAAATAGATTGGCGTGGGGAAGTTCCTCCCCTGTCAGAGACTGGAGTGGTATGTGCCGGTAGCCCGGTTGAAGACACTCCAGAGGAATGGTGTACTGGCCTGTGGTGGAAAGGAAATCACATTTCATTTAGTAAAAACACTTAAACAATCTGATCCACTCTTACAAACTTGAGTCCATTTACAGTGACTCCTATGAACTCTGACCCTGACACCAACCTATGAACTCATCCCCTATGAAATCGTCATCCAGCACCACAAAGCGAACCATGGCGAGCTCCGGCAGGTTGATCTGGAACTCAAAGCTCTCATCAAAGACAGGGTTGTCCCCATTCTGTGTCACCGTCCTGGTGCGGCGCTCCGTGCAGTCAGCTGGGATACCGTGGATCTCGACGTACACGTAGGGATCGACCACGTCTCCTTTGGCCCCTGAGCCACGCGGCTTGGGCAAGTTCTGGCCGCTTATCACCTGGGAGGAAGAAACATAATCATGAGTTTCGAGGATTATTCCAGTCTATTATAACTCTTGTGGTGAAAGCATTATTCCAGCACACCTTCACATGGAGCAGCTGTGGAGACACACCAGGCACGGTGTCTCTGGTGTCTCCACTGAAATAAGACACCTCCTGCCGCATGATGGCTGGCCGCAGAACATAACCACAGTTCCCGTTCTGCCGGAACCAGGCTGTGTGCAGGTCCATCATCAGTCCTGCTGTCTGAAAATTCATAGACACAATCTGGCAACCGCACTTCCACAGGTCCTGAGGGTTCATATTGCTCGAGTCAATACGCATGTGGTTGGGGAACACCCGTGACAGGAAATGCTTGTTGTGGTTGACAAATTCTCCAGGGCTGTCGCCAGCGAGATGCATGGCCAGAGACTCATGAAAGGAACACAGTTCCCAAGGTTTTTGGCTTTTGGATGTTGTTGGGAAGTCAATGAAGCGGACTGAGCGGCAAAGAGTTACGAGGGCAGAGAGCTCCTTCAAGAGTTGGAATCGTTTGGGAAGAGGGTGAAGAGGAATAGACTGCGTGATCGCAGTCAAGGAGACACTTTTCTGCACCATGTCCTTCTCATTTCCTCCAGGCGCTGCCACTCCACTGCTAACTGCTTTCATCCTTTGACACATCTCTGCCCCTTCATCCTCCTCACTTACCTCCCCGTCCTCGCCATCAGAACCTGGACCCAACTTTTTACCCTTTAGTAGAATGCGTTGCCTTAGAGCATACGGCGATGGTAAGTATGACTCCCCTTCGTATGGCGGATCTGTGTATAACTTCTCCCCTAGTATCCTCATGAAATGTTGCCACATCACTTTCTGCTGTTGAAGTGAACAGTGGTTCTCAAGACATATAATTAATGGGTACTCCGAGGCCACAAACGCAAATCTTCCAATTGTTTCTAACACACAACGCAGGGCCAGAGGGGGTGAGAGAGTGTGTCCCGTACGCACCACCGGATCCTCATCGGGACCGTCCCAAACGTCCACCTCCACACAACGGCAACCCATCTTCAGTGCGCGGATGTAGCCAGAGATGTCGGACGGACCTCGAAACTGGTCCTCGATGAGGTAGGTGTTGTGGGAGGAGCTGATGTAGTAGTGAGACAAAGGCTGGGACATGTCCTGGCACACAATGTCATGCTCCCTGTCAAAGAGGTGGCACTCTGCCGAGGTGAGGTAGCTGGTGAAGCCATCCAGTGACAGGTACCCCTCCTGCCGGCCCTCCTCCGATGGCTCGTGGGACTGGATGAGCTTTAAGCTGGTCTCCTCAGTCACCTTGAGGTCACAGTGCAAGAAGGGAATTAAAAGATGAAGGAAACAACTGGAGAGAGTTGTAATGATGTAATAAAGACTAGGATTTGCAAATATGTGTCTGACTTGTTTTCTGCTATTTGTATGCATGATTATTTCATGTTACCCACTTGAGTCATGCCTTGCTCAGCCTCGAGGAACCTCATCAGGTCTTTGGTGTCCAGGAACTCCTTGTTGCTCGAGAACTGCACCAACAGAAAGTAGATCTCCGGACGTGTGCAAAAGTCATGGAAGACCTCGATGAACTCCTGCCTGGTGACTCGCTCGTTTCTTCCTATTAGTCTTTTGTTTTCGACATGATCTTTAACTCCAGATTCATTATCGAGAGTGAGCCCAGACAACCTCTCCCTCACTCTTTGAAGCTCTTTGAACCTGTGCTCCACTTTGCGGGAGCCGACCCCAGGGTTCACGCTCTGTATCAGCTTAACGGCAAACTGCAAGCGGATCCCTTCCTCGACGTTGTCCAGTCCGTACGAATCAGCAGCAGAGGAGAACAACTGCTCCAGCCAGCCAAGACGAAGGCTGTCCTGACTGCTGGAGAGCATGTCCAGGGCATGTTTCCCATACTGCATCAGATACCTGGGGGAAGAACGGACAAGGCAGATGCAGTTGGACAGAATATTTTCCTTACTATACTTATACATCACAAATATTACATGTTTTGTCTTTAGCTGACACTCACATACAATACAATTTATGTAGCAGTAGAATAGCCCTCCACTAAAAGCAAATCTCAAAGGACCTACAAGAAGAAATCAGCTCATTGATATCTCTCTGTTCCCCACGATATATAATCAATAAAGGAGGAAAACCAAAGCCTAAGACACAAGGAGATATCATGTTGGACTGACATCAAGATCCTAATAAAATTAGCTAGATTAGTCCCTACCCCACATGTGCAAACATTAGTTCAACCACAAAACACACAAGAACAAGTACAACATATGCACAAGCACATGACTATGCTTCTGTGATTCATTCATTTTATTTGATTAGTTCAGCAAAAAACACAGGGCTGTCCAGCAAAACAAGTGGAACTTGGCTCAAGATCAATTCAAAAATATGGGTAAACTAGTCCTTCCATAACCAAAACATCAACAATAGTTTGACCTAGAACACTTTATATAACAGAGAGGGAAATGCTTGAATGTTGACAGTTGACATTGTACTCATTGAGTGTCATTACTGTACACTACTACAGTACACTACTACAGTAGTGTACTGCTGAATACATGTTTAGGAGCTCTTAGGATCAGATGATTATTTTACTATTAAATGTGTGTTGTGTGCTTCTGGTACATATTACATTACAGGTGTATATAATGTAAGACTGCTCCCAGTTCTTGTAGTGGCCTACCTCAGGCCTGTCACCCAAATGTTAGCCACTTCAGCAGAGTTGGCCACCAGGTCCAAGCTTTCATACAGCTCTCCATAGATGATGGAGAACGCACAGTCCTCGGAAATCTGCTCGTAAACTCCGCTGGTGCGGAAGGTTTCTGTGTTACGACCTGTCCGTACCTAGAGTGTGATGCAAAAACAAACGCAAGATATAAAAAACAAATACAAATCAAGGGTTGCCTTCCTGATGATTCAGGGTTGGAAATATTTCCAATGCTTTCATCTAAAAGACTCAGTGAGATCATTAATAAAGTGAGGGAAGGTAAATTTAGACCAGTGGTATTTAAAGAGGGCTTTCAACACCTTCAGGGGAGGCTCAGTGAATGTGGAAAAATATGACATTAGTTATTACATTATTTATCAAAAGAAGCTCACATTTAATAACTTCATGTGTGTGAATTGGTTAAATAAAATAGTTTAGAGATACAGTAGTTTGGGTGAATTTAGTTTTTCCCCGGAGTCATACACTAATAAATGCCTTAGGACAGACCTGTTTTCTGTATTTGGTGTAGTCTGAAGGATTGTTAAACAGCAATATTAGCTTCAATCTTGCTTCAGTTGTGTGAATGGTCAAGTGAAGTGTGAAGCGTCTATGGGTTCAAATAACATAATCAGCAAGTAAATTATGTGCCGGGTGAGGGAGTGCCTCTTTCCCAGCTTTGTCTGAGAGGAGGCCCACAGTCTCTTTGAAAACCCTGATTTAAACATTTCTTTCTCTGGACACTGACCTCCTTTATGGAAGCCAGGGAGATGCGGGCTTTGTCTGACTCCTTTTTGGATGGCTCCCAGCATAGAGCCTGGAGGCCTGCGTCCAGCAGGTAGTAACGCAGGTAAACACGGGAGTTGGTTCGGATTTTCTTCAGCTCGATCCCCTCAACCTGAAATGAATAAATGAAGTTGTCAACCGTTGACTTTCAGTGTAACACTCACTCCATTTCACTTCTGAACAAGCTCCCTTTAGTGTTTGACAGGCTCAAAAGCCTGTGATCCAACAGTAAACTATTGATGCAGACAAGGGACATTCAATCACAGATAAGTACAATTTATATGCAATATAAATAATCTGTGCAATCCACTTTGCAATATCAACAACCATTCAGTCCGACTATATCATATTGTTTTTTACTTTTTTTATTTTACTTTACTGTGTGATTACTATTATTATTTATATTGTTTTTCTACGTATGTCTCTTGCTTGTTTGTTTGCCCAATCCCCTATGTTGCTGTAATCCTGCAAATTTCCCCGCTGTGGGAATACTAAAAGGATTATCTTATTTTATATTCCATGTAAATGTTTATGATGTGGCTGACCCACCATGGAGTGGATACAGTCTGCAGCGCTGCTGATCTTCTTTTCTGACAGACTGCTGCTGAAGGACACCGTCTTCTTCCTATCCCGACCAGCACGTGACCCATCCTGATGAGCAGGGAAGAGAGGAAGGATGAAAGGACGGCACGGATAAAGAGAGGAGGAGGGAGGGGGTTGCAATAAGAAGAAGACAAATGAGTACAAAGAGTGAGACAGACAGACAGTTATTCCTCTGAACAGTATTCTTTGCTTGGGCATGACAAACATTTTTTCCCATCCAGAATGGATCTCTAAGGATTAAAAGGCATGTCCGTTTATATAACAATATATAAACACAGATTATTTGGTCTACTACATAGAGCCTCCTCCTCCCAATCTGTTGTTTTTCCTCATACTAAAAGCCTTCGCTTGCCCTTGCCTTTCACCATTACGCCATTAATCATACCTGACCAGACAGAGGCAGCAGGCAGCAGGCAGCAGCATTCTAATTCTGCCTCTCCGCCACGACGCTGGCAGACCCAATCAGTTTATCTGAGCTCCCCATCGCAGCTCATCCGTCTGATTTATTGACCAATCAGATATCACCCCCACAGAGAACAGATAAGAGCATATATGTGGGCAAAGTTATTCAATTACGGATATATTAGAGTCCTGATCAAATCCAATCAAAGACTTAATTGAAGTTAATGTAAGGTCTAAGCAGGATGACATAACTGTAGTTGATTCAATCCTAAGAGTGACTGAACACACTCAACATACTTACTTACATACTGTAGGCCTATACATCACAAGCAGGGAAGCAAAAAGTAATAGACGATATGTAATAAAATGTAATCTTTAAAATAAAAATATAATTCTACAAGTCATTTCCGGTAAGATTCTGGACTTTCTTTGTGAAAAAAAAAAAAATACCTAAATATATACTGTAAGTTCACGAGAAATGTTATTCCAATCTTCATATGCATACAGGTACATACATGACATTTGACCTCTGCATAGCGCCTGGGGAGCAACCTGAGGGTTCAGGGTCACGATGGTCAGCATCAATGATGATGGACGGGTGTATTATAGACAGCGACAGACCTGAGCCTATCCTGCTGTCTCTTTTAAATATGATTCTCTCAATGCCTTTGGGACATTCATGCTGCGGTTACATTAGTTCCTCCACCTCCCCATCTCCACCCAGTCTTTGCATATTCATCAGGTTCATTCATTGTTTCATCATTTTATCAGCCTACCAGTCTCAGCGGGATCATCAGCCACCATCACCACGAGTGTCTCAACTCCACAGAGGGATTTATGTTTCTGCGGCTCAGGGAAGACTCAAGAACGGCTTTCTGTCAATACTTAATTATCTGCGATAATAAACAATGATCTTTTCTTCGTTAAAGTGTCGCTCCTGTTTGAATTACATAACGCTTAATTGGTTTGTGGATTCTAAATTTATCACCAGTATTCCGATCAACATTTTTTTATTTATAGTGAATTTCTGTGATCAGCGCCATATTAATATCTCCTCATCAGCATGACTGATTATATTCAAATAAGAGTTCATATGAGAGCACTTGGATATTTCATGAGTGATGAGAGGAGGGAATCCTTCATATGAAAGAAATCTGGGGGATATGAAAGACAAAAAGAGATAAGAGAGATATAAGAGATATCCTGCGTTTCTTCTAAAGAATATTAACATTTGGGAAGCATAATTCACAGAGGATGAAAATATTTCCCTCAGAAGGAGACTAGCCATCACAAATCCTCATAGAATTAGCTCATTAAGACGGAAAAGTGTTTCCAATGGCGACAAGTTTATTTGAGCTGACGTGGTGAGGGAGGCGGGGCTCTAAAAACACGCCTGGTGCCTTGGGGCATGAGAGAGGGCGTGTGGACAGAGCAACAGTAAGTCTTTCATGCAAGACCCAGCTTTTAATACTCTGAAAACGGCAGGAAGCAAAAGTAAAAGCTCTGATAATCAGTTTTAGCCCCTAAAAAGGATTTGAACAAAATAAAACACTGACTTGATTCAGTATTCTCACTATAAAGCTTCACCCTTTGGAGTGTTTCAGCAACACCTCTAAAATAAGAAGACTCAACATCACCACACCAGCAGCATTTATTTGGAAAAAAGCCCCCAATTTGAATATTAAAGCTCATGGGAATTTCCTCAGTGATGCAGAATGAGGCGCAGGGCGAATACTTATTGACTTAACTCACAAATACAGACATGTGCACCTTCACACAGGATACAGTACCACTCCAATCAGTCACACTCTCTCATCCTTTCATACAGTCTGGTGACAGGCACCGGAGATTAATGTTCGACTCAATCTATGTCTTCCTGTGTGTGTGTGTGTGTGTGTGTGTGTGTGTGTGTGTGTGCGTGTGTGCGTGTGCGTGTGCGTGTGTGTGTGTGACATTAGCGGTAATGGTCCTTGTGTGGCTGCACTAGCACCAGTCACAGCGCACACAATACCCATTTAGGAAACGCATATCATAACTAAATGGTCTCCACAGACATGCACTTTGTGACCAGTAACAAACACGTCATTCTTGATTAATAGACAAGTGATGGAAAAATGTGCCTTCCCTTCAAAATCGAATAAACCTCATATGATGCGTGCCTTTCACAAGCTGTGTTTGCAGCGGGGGAAACACCAGCATTCTCCCAGGGGACTGTTCCATGGTTGAGATTCAATTGTCTCATGTGTGGAGGCTGTCCTGCACGTGTACCTCTGTTACGCCTCCGACATAAATTTACTGATAAAGAGAGCGACACAACCAAACAACGGTGACGTCACTGGAGAGTGTCATCCTGACAAGATGAAACTAGAGGGCACAGATTAACCTGTAAGAGGATAAACACATGAATAAAAAACAAAGGTAAAGTTATTGAATTTTCCATGCAAAAGAGGCACACATTGTCTGAGCAGATTAGACCACAAACACACACACACACACACACACACACACACACACACACACACGTAGCAAAGCCAGTGCAGCCTCTAGACCCTGATACAATACAAATAAAATAAATTTTACTTCAATCTCTGTGAGAATGTACAGAGATTGTACATTCTGTCTGTTTCATGTCTCCGTCAAAAAGGCCCAATTTTGTTTTTCTGACTAAGAGGCAGATGAGTCTCCAAAACCACCACGCGCTTCAAAACAGGAAGCCGCCTGTCAGCTCGTCACAGCGCTTCCTGTGGCTTCACTGAGGGCCAAGTGAAGCGACAACACAAAGGACAAAGAAACAGAGAAAGAAAGAATTCTTTATGCAGTAAAACATGTCACTGTTGGGTGAAAACCTGATTACTCCTAATTCTAATTATTGAACCTTTTTATTTATTTTTAGGTTTAACACATATGTGAGCCCATGAAGTGATTTATTCATTATCTAAGATTACTGTGAATACATTTGGAAAATTGCTATGAGATTACTGATGTCCCTGATGGAACATGTTGACTGATTGAACTGGAGGGACAGATGGATGGATGAAGGGCGAGAGAAGTGGGGAAGACTGTGTGGCAAAGCAGATTAGATGCAGTCATCAGAGAAGGACCCACAAGATGACAGAGATACATCACAGAAAATGTGAAACTTGAGAAAAGAACACAGATTAACAAAAACAAAAATGGAAAAAAAGATGAGCTACAAGAAGGATGGAGAGAAATAAATAAAGGAGCTCTTTGGTAGATTACTGTCTGTGTCTTTATGCGTACAGAGCCCTTGGTGTTATCCTGTAGAAACCAGCATTTATTAGCCAGCCAACATGCATGCATGGCATGATGTATGAGAGTGTATGTTTATATGGATGCAATAGGCGTGTATCACTAATTACAGCATCTCAGAGTGAGCAGAATGAAGATGAAATTCATTAGTGGTTGTCATCTTTGATCCACTAATTGAGATGAACAGAAAATCTGAGAAAGAGAGATGGTTGTTAGATGCAATAATGTAAAGAATAGAGGCGTGAGACGGGTGGGGAGGCAGAACTGTCTTCCCTCATAGCCTCGTGGGTTTGACGGCAGATGAAGGATGATTAATGGCATAGTTTATTCGAGTGCCTCTCACCCTGGAGGGGAGGGTGGGGGGTTGAGGGGGATTCAGTGGAAGCGTGAGATGATGTATGGAACGTGCAAAATAAGACTTCAATAAGAAAGTTCGGGACTCTACTATCAAGATGTAATATTTCATTTAGAGATATGGGGAGATTTGTTTTGAGGTTTATTTATGTTTCAAAGCAATTACTTAATCTGAACACTCACGTCAGGGGGCCAGCAGCCAGCCAGTATGTGTCTGCATATAGTTCTATTCATTACATTATACCAAGGCTAAGGAATAATGGCTCCTGATTGGCTGGCAGGTGTCCATTAGACCTGTATACTTCCAATCAACCACACTGCTCTGAATCACTGAACAAGGCCATTACACTGCAGGTAACCATAGAAACAACAATGATGCTTCATCCCATGCACCAGTTAACTCTTACCCATGAAACTGACCTTAATGTGGGTTCAAATGGATGAGAACTTACACACAATTGCATGTGTGTGTGACTGCAGTAGAGGACAGGACATTAGTGTCAAACAGGGTGCAGGAAGCACTATTTGGTCGAGTCATTCTGTCAGCAGCTTAATGTATGAAGACTGTTAAACCAAAAATGTGGTGAGCTTTCCCAGTAACTCAACTGCTCAGTCTGCCGATAAACCCCTGCCCTTGTGGCAAGAACTGCAGATGCTCTTTTACGCCTCAAACCTTTGAAGTCCCATGAACGCTCCAGCGCACACACAAACAGTCACCGACACAACACAAAATGAAAGAAGTAAAGGTTGACTTGAAAAGGCCATCTTGTCAGAGACCTAATTACGACCTCAGCTGACAAACGTCACAGCTGCATTTACTGAAGAAAGAGGACCACTAAGACCATGAAGAGGCAGTTCTAGCCTTGAGTCAGGCATCAATGATCAAAGCACCGAGCGGGGTTTTCACACGCCTCAGCGATGACTTGAGGTGAGGCTCAAAAACAGGCACAAAGTCAGAGGCACACATGCATGGCTGGACGTATATCATCAGGTGATCAGAGTAGGAGTGTGTCCTGTGGCTCCATCACAATCAGTGAGAAGGTGTATGCACTCCCTGTGCTGTGCAGGGGTCATGCTTATGCAGGCTAAAGTAGTTTAAAGCAGGCTAAATATGTTGATTTGAACTGCAGGAGGTGCTCAGGGCTGCTCTGACTCAAACAACCCCAGCTGTGTGCTAAAGCCTCTGGCTAATGCTGCTCCCTCAGTCTGAGGGAAAAAACACACACACAACAAGACATAAAAAAAGCACACACAACCCCATTAGACATGAATACTGATGAAGGTACACACGCTAAAATAAGCTGTCCAGTAAAACACGTCTCAAGACGTGCTGAAAGTTTAAGGAACCCAAACATTTTGGGAAATACACTTGTTTAGCTGTGAGATTAACTGTTCAAGTCTGTCGGCTAGATTTGATGCTGGAGACAAGAGAGGGTTAGCTTAGCTTAGCATAAGGTCTGGAAACAGCCTGGCTCGCTCTACACTTCCGTTTTTGTGCAAAGCAAACAAACAAGATACAATCTGTTAATTAGTGAGCTTTACAGGTGCTGTTGTGCAGACGTGTTATTGTGCAGAGCCGGTCGGGCTGTTTCTCTTTACTTTCAGTCTTTATGATGAGCTCAGCTAATCTTTTACTGGCCCCAGTGTCATACTGAATAAGTAGTGTTGATCTGCTTAACTAGCTCTCAGCAAGAATGCTAATTTATGCAAATATTCAAAGATGTTTGCACAATTCCTTAAGTTTTCAGATAAGTTGAATCATTGTGGTCTCCTTTAAGAGTTGAGACAATGATTGGCTTATGTGTCTTTAAGAAATCATTATATTATTTAGAAATGCACTGCTTTTCTTGATTTTCTTAATATTTCCAAAGCAGAGACTTTGGGGATGTATAGTTTGTGGTATTCTCTCTCACGCACATAAACATGCCAACCATGTATTTCTGAGTAATATGGGAGCTGGAAAGCAGATATCTGTCCTATATCCTATAGCTGTGTCTTACTAGATGTCACTTCTGTGCAAGTGTGTGTGCTTCTGTGTGTGTGCTTTGAAAGACAGACAAAGGGAGTGTCTGATTGTCATCTACACATCAAGATGAACTTGAAACCGACACAAACTGAGTGGGCACCTGATTCTGCATCTCCTTCACGCACACGAGAGCGAGACAGAATAAATGAGAGGACAGCGGAGAGCATAAAGAACATACTGATGAAATACAATTAAAGGTACTCTCATTACCTCAGCCGAAGCAAACGGGAGCATGCACACACACACTTGACATCAATTACATGACTCCAGTGAAAAGCAGTCCGGAATGTCAAGTTTCCTGTTTATCTGCCTACATACCACCCCAGACTCCCATTGTGTGGAGTCCTGAGTTGAGCCATAGGAGTAGTTTGAGAAACAGCAGAACTCTGAGCTCCATCCATCTTCAGCCTCAGGTGTCTGGGATTCTAAATACAAGTATGTTTATGGTGAAAGAACAAATGCATGCGCACTGCTGTGATGGATGGTTTACTGCACGTTCTCAGCATTAACTGTGCCCACTGAATTTGGACAAATCAAATACATCATCATACCATAAATGCATGCTTCAATACACAGGATGCATATGCAGTGTACAGCCCTTTACCCACGCTTTCCTTCATTAACTACTCTTTGAAGTGCAGGTTATGTTCTGGATGCAGAGCCGGGACTTAATTAACACCATTTCTGACCCGTAATGAGATGCCAGAACTGAAGCAAACAGAGTGTTTTTAAATCCTCTGTGTCGGGCTGGCTGCAAACAGACAAGAGCAGGCCTGTGTGTGGGCAAGGAGGTGAGGAACATGTGTGTGTGTGTGTGTGTGTGTGTGTGTGTGTGTGTGTGTGTGTGTGTGTGTGTGTGTGTGTGTGTTTTAGTGAAAGAGCAGTAGAAAGGTAGGTGTCATCACCAACTGCTCATGACTTAATAGCAATATTGCAACACGAACCCTGAAAGGAAATTGGCCAACTGGCCGGCTTCCTGCTTGCAGAGCGGGAGCCAATCAGACACAGACGAAGCCATGTTTGAATAATCATGTCGTTACAGGCAGTAGCTCTGGAGACAAGCAGCAACTCAATACAAAACCTCCCACATGCCTAGAAGGCCGAAACCATAAAAGCACAAAGTCAGCGAGCGAGTTATTGATTAAATATTAATTATAATACTTTACAAAAAAAGTCAAAAAACTAAACCCAACTGCTGAGTGTGAGATCTTTGTCGAGGGCTCAATATTAATAAACGCAGATCTGTGTAGGCAGCAGGGTTAATTGGACAGGGGTATTCAACTGTGAGCCCCACAGGGAGGGGTGCAATTTCTCATTTTAATCAAAGACTACAGCAGGTGAATTCACTTTTTATTTCCTCCTCCTCCTTCTTCTCTCCCTCCTCCTCCTCCTCCTCCTCCTCCTCCTCCTCCTCCTCCTCCTCCTCCTCCTTCTTCTCCTCTCTGGCTGATTGCGTGCTAATAAGTGACATTCCCTGCTGCAGTCTATGACTGGAACAAAACCTTCCCTGCACATATCAACCTATTAGGCACATATGAGTGAAACGCTCTGACATTTCCTGTGAGGTCATACTCAAGGCTTGGGGTCTAAATGTTTGACAGGCTGCTTTTAAACTCACAAACATCTTAAATGTGTCATGATGTCATGAAAATACTTCTTCTACTCATTTGAACAACTTTCTTCAACAGCATTGGCACGTGAGGGAGATGAGGTGACTGAATATTCTGCTATTCGACAGATGGAAAGGAAGCTGACAGGAAGCAGTCACAGTTTCAAGTTGCAGTAGTGCTTTGATAGTCACTTTATTGTTTGTTTTTTATTCCATTTCATTCCATGTAACGTTTGTGTGCCATTTAAATAACCATGATATCCTACTTTATCTCATCTTGTCTTCTATGGAATCATTGCTCATTAATTCAGGTCTACTGTGGGAACAGTTTGCATGCATATGTTTGTTTTAATGTGTTTCCTCCTATATTTTAAAGCAAGATGAGCCGTGTTCCCCCCCACCGATAGAAATGATGGCCTACCTTGATCAGACTGCTGCGTCGAGGGATTGGTTTGGAGGCTGAATCTGATCCCGCGCTCTCCCATGTCGGGGACTCGCAGCCGGACTCGTTTTGGACCCTCTTCACGGTGTCTGACACGCCGCAGTTTCCGTTTGACAGCGGCTCACCTCGGTGAGTCTCCGGGCTCACTCCGGCTCCTCCCGACGCAGCTTTCCAGCCAGCAACCGGTGGACCGACGGCGCTCTTGTTATCTCCAAATTCAGCCATGGTGACACTTTTTTTGAGGGGTGGCGGTTTTTTTTTTCAGCTCTCTTGAACGCGACACGGCTCCGACCGCAACAAAGGTGCACGCGGATTCAGGCGTGCCATCGTGTGAAGTGAACGACAGGCGACCATGCGCAGAGGAAAACTTCTCTCTCTCTCTCTCTCTCTCTCTCTCTCTCTCTCTCTCTCTCTCTCTCTCCCTCTCTCTCTCTCTCTCCTACACACACACACACACACACACACACACACACACACACACACACACACACGCGCGCGCACACACACTCACTGAAGGGGGGTGACAGTAGGAGAGACAGCTGAGCGACAGCAGTGACCGACACCTCCGAGACGTCCACCGCCAACACTCAACACATCTCCGCGAGACACATATAGCTGGATGTGCGCTTGCGTTCAGGAAATGCGCACGTGCAACGGAGGCTGTGTGCTGCTCCTCCTCCGCCGCCGGCCGAATCTCAAGCCTCTTCACGCCGTACTTACAGAACAACGTGCACCATGATGGTTTCTACGCCTAGACGTTTGATTCGGGCCCCTGTTGCCTGTCTCGCGCCAGTCTTCAGGTTTATGAGTGCAGCAGCAGCAGCAGCGGGCTAATAAAGCCGTCATCTGTCACCAGCCTGTCAGATGGGTGGGTGGTCCGCGCTCCTCGGTTCCTCCAGCAACGAAGTGCGATTTGGTGGTTAAATCACTTTGTCTGCTTGTGCTTTGTAGATCAGTTATAATCCATTACTGAGAACAACTTTTGGGTTGCCAGGTTGTGGTTTATTTCTAGAAAAAGACTGCAGACTATCTTGACCACTAACTACAACTGTTTTTACATTTATAACCGCATGGTTGACCCTCTATTATTTACTTTTATTGACATTAATACATCACAACATGACCATTAAAATCCTTCATTAATGACTTATACACATTTGTAACTGCAGTCTATTAAAGACTTATTAACAATCATCAATACAAACCTGACAAATAAAAGCCTTCATTAGTGACTTATACACATTTAAAACTGAAGGCCTTATATTAAAACCCTCTATTCGTTACCTTTTTACATTCAGAACTGCAGACTTAATAATAAACCCTCTATGAATGACTAACATCCGTAAGACTTAATATTAAAACCCCTTATCTATTTGGCATTCGTAGAAATCATGATTGTGTCATCCTTCTGTGTTTGAGAAAGTAAGCTATTATCAAGGTATTTTTTTTCCAGTTTAGACTTGCACTCAAATTAATATTCTTTTGAAATGCATTGAGACATTCCTAAACACGCAGACAAATGCACCATCAACTGCACTTCTAAAATTCAATTGAATCAAGGTCATGGATCTTCCTCAAGGATTCAGGGGGACATTGTGATGCATTGCTCAGGGAGAATTGCCAAGATGCCTTCCTCAAGGATAAACGCCAAATAAAATGAATGAGCTCACTTTTTTTTTTTTTTGCCTGAAATAATTACCACACAATTTCCCAGTAAGAAAGTTTACACAGAGAGTAGTGCATCCAGGTCATCTGTGTTCCCTGAACTGCAGGGTTTCTGTGACTCTGCAAGACAAACACCATGCTCTAAATAGCTGAAATGATTTTGCTTGTTGACACACAGTTATACCAATACTTACACAAATCAAGGCCAGTGCAACATTCACTGACGCAAAACGAATGTGTTGTGTGATTTATGTGATGAAGGTTCCCACCATTTTCTCTGTAACTCCCCCATAATAAAATACAGTTTCATATAGAGTTCATAATTTGGAAGAACTTTATCGGAAAACACAGGAGGTTCTTCCATTTCATTGTCAGCTCAACATTAACATAATTTAGCAACTTGCAATAAAAGCTTCCACCAGGGGTCCTTGTTCAGAGAACTGAAGTCGAATGTTTGTAATGTAATACTGAGTAAACAGATGTGTCACACTCGTAAAATGTTGGAGGACATGTCTGTGTTTTGCTTATCCTGGCAATTTAGTTTTCTCATTTTCTTGAGCGGTAAATGATCATGTAGCTTTCCAGGAGGCTCTCTCAGGACATTTAGACATTAGCGGAAGGAGGCCTGAAGGGACTAGATACAGTAGATGATGACGTACTGTTTTGAGAACAGTATCCAACTGGAGCTGGAGTCAGACTGAACTCTGAGGCCGTGACTTCAGAGGGTCCCTACAGGTGAGATACAGGAGATGTACAATTTGTTTAACTTCAACACACCATAAGTTAGTAGCATATTTCATGGATGGAGCCTATCCACTGCATTTTGTAATAAATAGATTTAATGTTGCTGAATTCAGATGTCTGATGAATTATGTTTGCACCCGTAAGTGCTGAGTGCATCAAGCAGTGCTGACATTAATACAGCATCAGTCAGGCAGCAACATTTACCAAGCATGTGATATAGGGTTCAGTATGTAAAACTATACCACTGTGGTTTTAATGTAAACACATTCCCCTCACACGGGTTTGGTTGAATTAGGTCCATTGTGAAAAGGCTCCGTGGGGATTTGCGTCCCGTGATATAATGGCCTGTATGCAGAGAAAGGCAATAACTCACTCCCAGCCATCAGTGATGATCACAACCATCCATGTCTGCTCTTACTTTGCACAAAATGTCTCGGTCCTTAATCTGGAAAACAAAACTGTCTTCAGTGTGATAGATGACACATGTTTAAAGATCAGTATTTCATTATCAAAGCATCACAGTCAAGATATTTTGTCAACTCCTGTCCCAAAAATGATATTTGAGTGGTACTGTTTCTCAAAACATTTCTTATAAAACCACACATTTTTAGCTGCTAGAATATAAAAATACATAAATGAATGGTAGTCGACTGTACCAGTGAGCAGACGTTTTTATTGTGGGTACCAGTTCAGACCCCTGTGGAATACTGGTTTGCCTTTGCTGCCATCTAGTGTTTGCCATCAGAACACACTGCTGAGTTGAGAGGTCATTGCAAATATATATATATATATATTTATTTATTTACTTCATTATATATATATTATGAAGTAAAGTAATACATCTTTGCAAAAACCTACCCCCCATTCTGAAAAAAAAAGAGCCATATGGAAACTAGAAATGTTGCGTAAAATGCATCATAGTACAAATACATATCAGCACCAGCTCTTTTCATAACGCAATTTCACAAGTTACTAGCTCAAGTTACAAGCTCTCTGGCTAAAGTCTGTATGAAACAAATTACAATTAATAGGTTTTTCCACACAAAGTATAATATCTTTAGCTTTTCTAATAAATTCTCCACATCCACACAATTACTTATATTTACTGTGTAGCTCAAAGCTAGTATATATTATGCACCTTTGGTTTGGTTTAATTTAGAAAATGATCAGAACAAATTCTATGCTGCAGTCTAAAGTAAATGTAAACTCCATCCCCAATAAATCACGCTGGATATGCGACAATTGTGTCCTTCAAGATGACATTGTTTTTTTAATGGTGGTCATTGTTACCAATGTAGGCTTTCAACCAAGCTTAAATCCTCTACTTGTTTCAATTTACATCTGTCCTTCTTTGGCATACAACAAAATACATTTCTTTGGCATATGCAGTGTTTTAATAGGTTAATATTGAATAGGTTGATGCTAACTCTTAGTCATCCAGCTGGCAGAGGCACGCCACCCCGCGGTTAATCCAGTGTTTCTCTGGCTGGTCAGAGGGCAGCTCGATGGACATGACGTAGTTCGTGGAGTGACCAGTGGTGGACAAGGTCCCTCTGCGGGCGCTTGTTTTGTAAACTGGACAAACGTAGAGGTCTTCATGTTGAAACTTGGCCATTTCTCCCGGTTTGAGCTTGATGATGGGTAACGAGTCAAAGAGAATCTTGGGGAGGGACTCTCCAATGACCATGTTCTCTCGGTCCCAGCGGGCCCCCTCCATGAAAAGACCCTTAACATAGGCCCCGTCCTCCGGTTTCTCATCCATATGGGTCTCCTCTTTGGTTATCTGGAACACAACTCTGAGCATGAGTATCCACCCTATATATTCTAATTATTATTCAATTATTATGATTTAATATGACCAAAAACACTGAGAAAGGTTACACAAATGATTACATGCCTCAAATTCAAAGCCAATGAAGTCTATGGGAATGGTGTACTTCCTGGCAAAATTCTGAGCCACACCAGTAAGAAATGACTGGGTGAAGTAGAAGCCAGAGAGCCAGAAGACTGTCGGTGGGCCGTCATTTATCCAATCCTGTCAAGACAGACAGGCAATGATATGCATAGGTATTAGAATATTACATTTTAGAAAGTGATGTCATCCATTTTCCATACAACCAGCGTTGCTTTACTACATACACAATGTAATAGATGAGTTTTAAACCTATAACAACAATCCTAATTCTTACTTGTAGGAACTGCAGCCTGGTTAACAGATCAGTCACGTAGCTCCCCAATGGCTTGAGAGAAGGGTACGACTTGGTTGCCCACACAGCGGGCACCTTGCCCACCTGCATACTGTTGAAGACGTTCTCAAGCTCTGTAGACATAACGATCTGGCCCTTCAAAGCTTTACGGATGTTTACCAAGCTGACGCGCACCACATGAGTGAGTCTGTCAAGCGTGGAGATTAATGTCATTAAGTATTAATTGTGTGTCCTGCACAAACTGAGCAATGAATAACCAACATTAATATTTAATTGCATAGCAGCACAAGTTGTTATTACCTGTTAAAGCGGATTATTTCCTGCCTCAAAACAGTATTCATGGACTCCTCATACGTGACTGGGTATTTATCCATCACTATTTCCAAGTCAAAATCTGCTGGCAGCTTAGACAGAATGTCCTCTGCAAGCTCATCTACTACTTCCTAACCACAGACAGACGACAAAACAAAGCATGAATATGAGACAACACATTTGCATGTAGTATTTCCTCAGAGAAATAAGCAGAAGCCAAGAGTGTAAAATTAAATTCTGCGTGCTTCAGAAAAGGCCGTGCAAACCTGAGGAGACTTGGCACCGCCGCCCGTCTGCCTGGGCAGAGTCAGCAGGACTCCATCCAGGAGCTGATTGGTCTCTTGATTATCCTTTGTGATGTCAGCGTTGCTATGAAGACCGAACACACAAGGATCGGCACAAATTGGAAGACTGCGTGTGTAATCAACATAGGTCTGGAAAAAAGAAAACATATGTATTTATCAGGTAGGATGATTAAAGAAGTACTTGAGTTCTAGCAGTGATCTTCAACACCCAGAGGCCAAAAACGATCGAGATTTCATTCCAGCTCAAACTCATCAATCCTCCTCTGGGGTATCAGTGAAATGTGCGGCTGTTGTGTTTATTTGAAGCGCAAGCCTGGATTTACTTTACTGGACATAAGACAGATGCTTTATGGCAGTTTTACACTGAAGCATTAATTAGGAATGACGAGAGCTCTGACAGTACCTGATGGGGGCCGTGAGCTGGGACATAATACAGATCTCCCTCACACACGTGGTAACCCTCCTGCTGTATCAGGTCCCAACTGAAGAAGATGGACAGAAGTGACATCAGCAGACGCCTGTCTTTGTCATCTGTCACCCTGCCACCATAATTGCACTCCCCTGAGAAGAGATGAAGATCATTAAAGTGAAAACAAAAATTAGAAACTCTAGCAGATTGTTGTTTTGTGTTTATTGAGAGGTATAATACATAAGAATACATATTTTTATATATACACAATATAATTAATGTCATGCTATGTTTGCAACTATATATTTTTCACCTGTAAGATAAGTGAGGGCCTCCAGTGGAACCTCCTCATACTCATCCAGGAACATTTGGATCTGCCTCATACTGATCCTCAGGTCAGACTCGTTAAACTCATAGGGAATATTCCAACCTGCGAGAAAATGGACAAACAACCGCAAAAGGGTTGTTTTAAATTAAATACAAAATATTGGAACAATGTTAAATATTAAATGATTCCAAAAATGTTTCAAATTTAAAAAACAAAAACCTTACATTAAAATGATACAGTGTAAAAAAAGAAAGAAAAAGAAGACATTTCATCACACCAGGGTCAAACACAGAGGTCTCACCCAGAGGTCCAAAGTTCCTCCTCTCCTGTACTAGAGCGTGGAAGAAGGTGAGACCAAACAGGAACTTCTGCCAAATGACCTGCTTCTTGGAGCTGTCAAAGAAGGCAGGGTCAGAGATGGGGTGGCTCAGGTAGGAGCGCAACAGGTTGGCTCTTATTCCTTTCGGAGGCTCATTGGTCATCTTCAGCCCATTCTGCAGGATACTGACTGGGAACTTGTCGGATGGATAACTGGTTAACCACAACCTGCAGAGAAGAAAAGATACTTGCCTTTATTGTCTTCCTCATGCAAGAACACGTTTCAGTTTAACTCAATAACTGTGTAGAGTCTGTTACCTAAAGCTAGGATGTGTGTTCTCTGGGGTGATGGTTTCCTCACAGATCCTGTCCAGAGCAGGCATCCAGCTGGTGGCCAGGTGGCAGTTCTGCAGTACCACCCAGGTACCCTCTTTGATGGCTTTGTCAATCATCTGAGCTGCTAAGGGTCCTTGTCCCTGTCCAAGAGAAATGGTTTGGGTCTTACCGCCCCCCATTTCTCGGTCATCAGCAAACTTCAGCAGACCTGAAGAAACAATTCAATACTGTAATTAATGTTTGGCACCCAAACATAAAAACACTTTTTTCCATCACTTCTGAAACAAGTTTTCCTCTGTATTTAATTCTAGATTACAGATGGTTCGAGGCAATCATGTGTTAAAATGTAGAAAGGTCACAATACTTTGATTAATCACCTGCAGTTGGATCAGATCCTGGTGACAACACAAAGATAAGAGGAGAGCATGAGTTGGAGTCTTTGTAACTCCCTGCCAGGTCGAAGGTGGGCGGTTCAATGTAAGCCTGTCCCATGTTATCCACTATGAAATCCTGCACTGCTGGAACCATTTTATCTGGCCTGAAGCACCTGATTACCACCATTCTGTCCATCCCAACCAACTCACTCCACCGGTCAGGAAACTGGTCCTTATGGGGCTTTCCTGAATCATAGAGCTTCTTCCATTTTGACACATTGTCTTGGACATGTACAAAGAAACCATCCAGGTTTGGAAGTTTGGATGCCCTGACGATTTCAGACCACGATTTGTCAGACAGCCACTCTGGAGCAGGGTTGGGGTAAGGGTTATCCAAAGCAATGCCACCTGTTAGAAGGAAGCGCCAGACTTGGTCATCAACCCGGCCTTTCCCTTGCATGATGCCGACAGTGAGCAGCAGGGAGAAAAGCATCTTATCCTTCTCAAAAAGAGAGCGGCACACATTCTTGTAGATGCTGAGGGTAAAGTGCTCAACAATGTTGTTGATTCTTTCCTCTATATCATCGCTTTTCAAGCTCTGGGCAATGGAATACAGGTAGAGATTGATGAACCAAGTCAGGGAGTATTGGTACATAGGCTCGATGTTGGCCAATTCTGAGATGCAGAAAAACATAATGGAGGAGTGCTCGGCCACAGGGCGGTAACCCATGCGAGTGTCATCGATTTCTTTCTCTGTGACATTTGCAATTTTTTGCTTCTCTGAGATCCCCTCTGAGAGGACTTTGGAGGATGACAAGACCTCAATGGCGGTCTCATCCTCAAGGATGTTCCCCTGTGAGGAGGAGAGCACTTGTAAGATCTTATCCTCAATTTCCTTGAGCTGCTTGTTGTTGGCAGCACTCTCCAGAATGAGCTGGTTCTTCTTCTCTTCTAGCTCAGGTTTCTCTTTGGCTGCTACAAGCCCTAAAAGCTGATCCTGTAGGCCCTGTGGCGTGATCATAAAGTTCAGCAGACAGACCTTTACGGCCACCTCTGGGAGATAGTGAGGGTTCCTCAGTCCAGTGGTCATGTAGAACAAAAAGTCTTTAGAATATTCCACAATATTCTCCCCTATTTTCATATACTCCACACCCTGTTGTTTGAAGGTCTGCTTCAGCAACACAGGCTCAAGCACCGGATCAAGTTCCTCTCCGATGTTCTCCAAAAGAACTGGGGTTCCAAACTGGATGCAGTTCTCCAAAACTCTCACATAGTTTCCATCAGACAGTTTGATGACTGCAAGTTTATTTGCCTTCTCCATGTTCTTGATCCACTTGTTGGCTTGACCTTGAGGGTCAATCATTAGGGGCCACCGGCGGGAGCTAAACACTATGATACCATTGTCTGTGGAGAAGGAGTCCACTGGCAGTCCAGCAATCTGCCATGCCCTGATGGACACCTGGTTACCCAGAGTGTTGCTGAGGGTTAAATCCTCAGAGCAAGGGATTTTTTTCTCCTGGCACAGAATATGCCACTGCTCCTGGCACTCTATACGGTAGTCTACAGTAAAGGCCCCAAGGTAAGATACAGTTCCTGAAGAGAGGAGTATGTCACCTGTCAGGTTGTTGTATCTGCAGAGGGGAAATATAGTACCAATCTGATTAATAACAAACTTCAGGCATATTACACATCATGACTTACTGTGAAGATTGATATACAGTATATGTATCTTTTGATATACCTAATCCCTAGTTGCCTTGCAGCTTCTGTCCACCTGTCCTTCTCCCCACCTAGTCCTCCAATCAGCTTCTCTGCCCTGATCAGCTTCTGAGAACATAAATCAATGTTTTCTTCCAGGTCTTTCTTCTTGTTAATCATGCATGCCAAGTCATCGTTCAGGCTCTGCAGTCTGTCCTCCACTTTTTTCAGCTCAGCTCTTTTCACTGTCAACGTTTTCATCTGTACAGCCAGTTCATCCTCAGCCAGCTTTAGTCTCGCCTTCTTTGGGGCTACCACTTTGGCTACTCGCTCATACACTTCCATTGCTCGCACCCATTTACAGAGACCCTCACAAGCAGAGGAGACATTTTTAATGATAGAGGGCTGGAACTCAGGGTTGTCCACAAACTTTTCTCTGATTTTCTTGATGTTTGCGGCAGGAATATTGTCTTTGTCATAAGCTTTGAGGCTCTCCAAAAACTTCAGGTCTCCAAGGAGCTTCTTCGAGGGGCCCCAGTAGTCCTCAATCATCTTACCTGCAAAATATTTAAATGAAATAGTGATGCTGTTATCATATATCATATTGAGCAGATCATTTTTTCAAAAGTACAATACCTTTGTCAATGAGAATAATGCCATATAGAAATCATTCAGTCAAAGCTGTGCTCTCACCTGAGCCACTAGGATCAGGTTTTCTCTCAGGTTTGATGCCCTTCATGATACAGATGGACTCCATAACTAGTTTTACTAGACCTGGTGGGTTCTGCATAGCCTTAACTACTGTAATGTCTGAAGGTTTTAATGTGTCCAAGGCTGACAGGGCAGCCATCATAGGAGGCATTGCTTCTTTCAAGTCTCCCTCACACTCTTCCTGAAAGACAAACAACCGGTGTCTAAATACGTGAACAGATTTGAACACTACATATATTATGGAGATTTTGCAGTGGCAAAATATTTCATATCCAGGGAAATATATTAATACCTTAATGGCTTGAGCTGCAGCTGCTGCTTCATTCGCGACTTTCTCATCAGCAGACACAAGTTCTTTCTTTGCATCCACCTCCACGGTTTCGCCCTCTATCTTGACCATCATCTTATCTGTGTCAGCTGAGGTCAGGATGAGCTCTGGCTGCAAGGCGGTCAGCTCCTCCTGCATCACTGACACCTGTGGACATAGTATGATGGGTCTTTACCATTCATTTGGTCAGACAAACAAGGTGACATTCAAGGAGATATTATTTGACAGGGTGCATCACCTGAGATGCAGCAAACTCCAGTTTCTGGAGACCAATGTTGTAGCGGTTTCTCGCAGTATCCACTTCATTCCTCTTTGCATTGAGCAGAGTCTTGAAAGTGAGGATGAGTTCAAGGTAGGAGGTGGGTGTGACATAGTTGTGTCTCCTCAATCTGGAGAAGTACCTTTCAGACATCTCTCCGACACTTGTCTGGAAGGTCTTGCACATCTCCACCACCCTGAGATCACAGAAAAAAATGTGGGCATACTACACAGTTCTATATGCAAATTAAGCCCATGCCACTTTTAAGCAAATGGTACGAGTACTACTTTTTGGCATTCTTTTTATGTCCTTACTCCAGTCTGATATCACTGTCCATTTCCACATCCTCTAGGAACTTGTGGGCCACCATCTCCAGAGCATCATCTGGCCATGCGTGGAACCAGTCAATGGTGCAGCAGTTGATAAGGGAGGGGAACATCCTAAGACGGTTCCTAAATGCATCACCAATAGGACTCATGGCTGTTGAATAGAATACTTTGTAGTTACTTACTAAAACTTCAATCAGAAAAGGAAAAAGGACAAGTAAAGGTGCCTACCTAGCACAATGTGAAGATTAGCCTTCACACGGTCAATGAAGAAATTGTACATTGAGAGCGGAGTGGCATCAATCTTTTTGCCCTCAAGCCGGGCGATTCCCTGCACTTTGTCTATGATGTCAGCACGTTCATCGGGAGCAAAGATGTTCGGCACATCACCAGTGTTAAGCAGCATGTTGATGTCTTCTAACATGGCCTCATCCTTAATTTGGCTGTCATTGAACAGGAACACCAGGTTCTTTCCCTCTATGCCTGCTTTAAGCATAATCCGCTTCAGGTCATCACGCCAGTCCGACAAGCTGTAGTTCTTGGTCAACTCAATCTGGGACAGGACGTAATCATTAATGAAGGTGCCCAGCTTCGTGGCACTCTGACGCCCCGAACCGCCAATGCCAACGAGTAGAAGGTGGCCATTGTCTTGTTTTAGCACACGGCAGATGCGGGAAATGTGCTCAATGGCAAATTTGAACATCACAAGGGACATTGGTGTCTTGCTGCTGTTGTTGAACTCATCCAGGTAGAACTCCATCACTTGTTGTAAGGCAGACAAGTCTGTGATTTCATCGTAGGCCTTAACATCAGAATCAGGCTTGGCATAATCACCGAAGAACAAGCTACGGATGCTCTCGGATGCTACATTGCCATCTGTGCTTAGATGGCTCAGGAGCTAGACAACAACAGGAGATATTTAGGATTAAACACAGACAGTACAGTTTTAAAACAAGACCAACACACTAACCTAGACAAAGCAGCAGCTTCTCTCCCATTTTGTTTGTTTATTTAAATTGAACTTTCTGCAAAAAACAACAACTTGCGACTGCAGTGTTGTTTTGTACCTAGATGACTTCTTTAGATTTGTACTTCTGCACTAGCACATGGATGCAGAAGTAGTTATTGAAGGACAAAATGTATCTAAAAGCAGAAACCCTGTATTTAACATGCTGATATAGTCGAGTAATGTCTACCTGAGCAGAGAACTTAGTCATTCAAGTCGGGCTGGCCGTCCATTTTTGAGCGTTTGTGTGCACTTATCACATATGTACCTTTTCCACACTCTGCTTAAAGAAGTTTGAGGTTCTCTCTTTTACGATGCCAAAGAATGTCTCCTTGTCTTCCTCGTCAATGAGCCGATCATAGAAAACACGATAGACCTCATGGATCCACAGGCGGATCAGTTTGTCTCCATCCTGACATAAACAGTTAACATACAGTACATGAGGAAGAGATACTTCAATTCAGAACAATTAACTTAAATATGCCACTATTGTTTCCCCTCTTACCTGCATGTGTGTATGTGGAGCCAAGAGCACACCCCGTATCACTCGAGCAAAGTCCCGCAGGTTGAAGATGTAGTGTGACTTAGACGGGGTGGGGAGGAAGCTGTCCATGGTGTCCTTATAGACTGCCATGGTGGCCTGGACCATGATCTTGCCGAGCCTTGGACATAAGTCAAAATACAGTAAATCTTTCTGACAAAGACAATTTAAATAATTCTACCACTGGTTGACATTATAGTACATATTTGACAAGTTACCTGTAGAAAGTAGCATCAAAGCCCTTGTTGAAGTGCCAGTCAGCAATGGAGCTGAATATCTTGGTCAGTGTTTCATCGTCAAAGGAATCAATTGAGATGATATTCAAGTGGCGGGTGAAGCGACCTAGCATATGAAACATTTTGTCAATTTCGCCAGCTGCTTTCTTTAATGAAATTACTAATACCAACAAAAAAATTAAAAAATTCAAACGTACTTGTAATGTCGTTTTTCCCACCACCAGGAGGCCCCATTGCAGACAAGAACAGCACGTCCACTATGTTTATTCTGGAGGTGTCCTTATTGTCATACCAGTGATGATGGTCAATCCACTGTCTTAACAGCTCAATTGGGGGTTGGGCGCCATAGATTTCTTTTGCTGGCATGTTCAGATCATCTATGTAGAGGAGATAACGTGAATGACTAGAAAACACTCTATGATCAATTTTTAATCCAACAGTATGGGATTATGCTTTTTTTGTGTCTATTTTTACCAACATAGATGATACACTTCTTTCCCACAGGAGGTCCAAACACGCCCCTCCTTCTTCGGTCCAGCTTGGCCATGATGATGTCTTGGGTCTGATTCGCTGAGGTTCGGGCAGAAAAGTTGATACAGTTTGGGGTGTACTGCTCTTTAGGCAGCTTTACCAAGAAGCTTTTGTTGATGACAGATTTGCCAGTGCCAGTGGGCCCAACAAACAGCATGGGTATTTCATGTGCCAGGTAGGTACGCAGGAAAAACAGCTGACGTGCTGTCTCCATAGTTGGGATGATGAGGTCTGACACCTGGTAAGGTTAAGTTTCAGTTTCAGTGGACATTCACGGTGACCTCTTTAGCAGCAGTTAACCTCTGTGATATAAACACACTCACATTGGCTGCAGCTGGAATTACATTTTCTTCCATTGTGATTGAATCAGTCCATATATTCCACTGTCCTTGTCCATCCTTACGAAAGTAGTAGTCATAGACAGTGCCTGAAAAAAAATAAGAAAACCTCATGCATTACTAATATTAAAAAAGCAGGTTTTGTAATTGGTATCGTAACTATATACGTGAATTATTTTTGTGACCTCTCTCAGGGAAGACGTTGTCCTTTTTAAGTTTGATAGTCTTAGGCCGAGGGTGCTCATCATCCATGCCCATAATCAGTTTGCGGTAGAAGACATCAAACTTCTTACGACAGACCCCGGTGACGGTTCCACCCAAAGTCCATACAATCGCAAATAGGAACAGACCCTGCAGCCACATGGTTATCTGCTGGCTGGACATCTGGGTGCCATCGGCTCCAGACACAAACATTTCCTCTGGGTAAAGACAGGAACGTTAACACATACATTCACACTGATAAAAAGAAACATGCATTAATGGTCAATTTAATATAATTATTACAAACCCATCAGGCAGGTGTACAACTTTATGAGACTGTAGGCCAAGTGAATGGCAGATGTTTGAACCACAAAGTGACACTCCCTGTCTATAAATTCCAGACAGGGTTTAACTAGCCAATCAAACAGGTCCACTAGCTGTGGGACAAAAGATCAAAGAAGCAGGTATAAGACACATCATATGACATCTCAAAGGATATAAAGTGACACAAACTTACCATTAATGAGCCAATTCAGATATGTGTGTTTGTGATCTCACCAGCTCTTTATGCTCACTGCTCAGGCTTTCAGGCAGTGTGTTCATGTAGGAATCAATGAAAGGAGACCAGCCCAGCTGCTGAGGTTCCATGTAGATCATACCACACCTTTAGGCATATGGTTACACTCAAAAACCACAATACAGTAACTTGTAACCTTTAAAAATGATATATATATATATATATATATATATATATATATATATATATATATATATATATATATATATATACACACACACACACACACACACTACAGTTGCTGGTGCAGCATCTGTATGTTTTACTGACCTACTGACGGTAGCCGGAGAGGCTTGCTCCAGGTCAGCAGTTTCAAAGATCAGACTCATCTTGCTACTCATCTGGATAATCTCACCACTCATCAGACAAAGCTGGAGAGTGAACAAGACAGAGGCATCTTATATAAAGGCTGTAAATCAGAGGGAAATCCTTTACAAAAACTATGAATGTATGGATACAATTGAATTAAACGCATCAAAGTGGCCAGTACTTTCTTGTTGTCATCCAGCACAGTATTCATGTTCTCAATCCAGACAGCATCAACTGGCCCGTCAAAGATTATCCATTGTCGATTTTCTGAGGTGGAGATCGCCTGATTCCTGTAGGAGGTGGCCAGCACACCATCAGACCACTCATGGCTGACTGGATCAAAGCAGCCATACAGCTGGCCCATGGTGATGGCTTTGGGGTTGATAATGCAGTAATCCACAGCAAACTCTTCCATCAACTTGGCTGAAAAAGGGAAATGAAAAAGCTTTGCTAATGACTTGCTGGGGGTCAATTTATGATTTAAAAAAAAGAAAAACGACAACATAGTGCAATTAAAAGATCAATATTCATTGAAATACCAACCAAGGTCTCCAAGGGCAGCAGCAAGAACTTTATATGCAGAAGTCTTTCCTCCTAGAGGGTCTCCTACTATCATGAAGCCATGGCGTACCAACATCATCTCATACACCTATCCATCATCACAAATCACACTCTGAGTACATTTAAGTGGTATAAGTATACCGTTTTATCACAGTTCCATGTTTACTTCCTGTCGGCTTATGTCATTCAGGAAATAAACTGGGACGCATTTGGAATGTTTCATTTTACAACTGTGAAATGGTCAATAACAACGAGTAAAACATATTTTATGAGTCTTAAGTATTGCAAAGTATTAGTCCTCATTGGTACCTGAATAATTTTGCCAATGAACCATGGAACAGACTGGAGGTTGAGCTTAGCAATGTTGTCATTAAGAGCCTTGAGGAGAAGATCGTAGTCTGGTTTTGGAAGAACTACGCCTGGGAATAAATCAGAGATGATACCCTGTGGGCAGCAGAGGGAGAATTGAACTGAATAATTAATAAACCAATTGACACAGAAAAAACAAAAACTAGAAATTACAATTGTAATTGATTCAAAAATCTGTCACCCTAAACAGTGGCACGTCCTGTGCCAGAAACTTGGCCATGTTGACGTCCATCAGCGCTCTAAGCAACAGCACACTCTCATTCTCCTCAGGGTACTTCAGCTTCAGATTCCCTGCTGCAGTCAGCACAGACTTCACAGCTCGCATACCATAGTCATAGTGGTGTTGGGAGGACAGCTGCTCGGAACACAAGCGGTAGGTGGCCACGATCTTCTGGGCCAGACTGGAATTTAGATGTATGAGGCTTGGTGAAGGAACCAACTGGGAGCTAAATCTAGCCCAGAAAAAATATACTTACTAATATGAATTTGTGCAAGACACCGTTCACACATACCTGCGAGATTCAATGAAGCCCATGGAGTATAATGATATTTCTCCAATGAGACCGTAGTCTGGCACCATCATAGCCACTGTACGGAAAAGAGCCTACAAGACAAGAGTGATGGGTGTACATCTAGTTCTAGCCTCTTATTCTTTATTTACATTTTACATTACTGCTCTGTTGAGTAATGTTTAAGACTATGCTATAGCGCTGAAGGGATGTACCTTCAGGTTGTCAGGGAGCTCAGCCCTGCCAGCATAACCAGGGTTCATGGTGATGAACACAGAGCAGGTTGGGTTGAGTGACAGCTCCGTCCCCTCAAACAGGAAGGTCTTCAGATTCTTGGCAACGGCCTGTTGTATGCAGAGGATCTGCTGAGCCACCACAGAGAGAACCTCCACCTGTGACGCACACACAAACACATAAGAAGACTACGTGAACTCATTTGTAAAATGCATTAATGTAACTGCTTTAATCAGACACAATCACTGGCATGCATTGTGACTGAAAAAGAACAATATAGTATTCATCATCATCAGACCATCATCATAAGCCTAATCTCTATGTATGTATGAATTTTAGGATGCGAATGTGTCATATTGAAATGGATTGTAATTCATTCGCAAGCTTACATTTTGCAGGCTAACTATTCTCCTCAAGTGGGAGCTGTTAGCTGTAAAATAGCTTTTCTTTGAGCCAATGAAACAACAACATAAGTACAGGTGTGTTTGCCAAACATGTAGATATAAATCATGTTTTGCAAATGTAAGGTGCCCTTTTACATGGTACATTTTTCGAATAGAGGATGAGAGACCTCAAGACAGGATATACAATAATGGATATTCTGGTACGGTGCTTGTCCTCGACTCTGTTAAAAATGAAGCCAGTACAATGCAGGGTTCTAATTTGCAATTTCAATTATTTTTAGACACCTCTAGCAGCAGTGTTTTGTATGTGTTACAATCTGTCAATTATCCTCTGTTGAGACATTTTAAAGTGTATTAACATAATCCAAATCAAACGCAGTGTCTCTGTATCCTGCTGAGTTGCAAATTGTCTAAATTTAGCTAGGAGTCTGTGGTGGAGGAAAACAGGTCTCGTTATTATGTAGTTGTGCAAACTTAATGTGATTTTTTATCTGAGAGGCCAAACAGACTATTAAAGTTGTATCATTAACATTTTAACTATAACAACACAAACCAAATACTAATCCTGATATTAATAGACTATTTGTTCATGACACTTGAGCTACTATTCAGTTAAAGCAGATAGAGTATCTCAGTCATTTGATTTCCCGCATATACACAGATTTGACCAGTATAACAAAGGTTGTGTGCTCACCTCAATACGATTGAACTCATCAAAGCAGGCCCACGCTCCGGACTGTGCCAGTCCTTTGAAGAACTTACTCATGGCCTTGTAGTCCAGACCATCGGAGCAGTTGAACACCACACACTAAGATGAGATGAGACGAGATGAGATACGGGAAATTGCAGAAATTTGCAGATGTGCAGAAACAACAAATGCAGTATTAATGCCAGTATTAAGAAGAAAAAACACAAATAAAATGCAGATCAGTGTTTACTGAAAAACATTTGGTGTACCTGTTTTGCCAAAGCTTTTGCCAGATCTTTTGTGGTCTCAGTCTTGCCAGTGCCGGCAGGACCCTCAGGAGCTCCCCCCAAGTTTAACTTCAAAGCCCCCATTAGAGTTCTGGTGTAGCACAAAGTTATGAGAAAATATAATGCAGTGAAAGAACTCCACATCTTTTGACATCCACTTTAGAAGTTACAGTATGTTAGAATAACATTTGTACTATGATATTGTATTTTGCAGTTCTCCATCCATAGCCATGGGATCACATAAGTAAGTCACCTGTAGCAGCGGTCAGTAAGCGGTGTAATGACAAGACGGGGGGAATTGCCCAGATATTCATAGCCATATTTCAAGCAAGTGGTGATCATGCGCAGCATCACTTCTCCATCCTCCCAGAAGTAACGCAGCTGAGAAAGCCACGCAAAGTCATTCAGTGAGGAGACGCCGTCCTCTGCCAGTTTTGCCACAACATCTCGAGCTAGTAGGAGGAAAGAGCATGAGATTTTCTGCAAGCTAAATGGAATCAATAAATCATATTTGATCCCTTTAAAAGAACAGGTCTACATTACCATGAACGTCTATAACAGTGAGAGCCCCAAGGGTCATCCTTGCCCCTCCAGGAAGCTTCCCACGCACCAGCTCCACAATGTCAGAAATCTGAGCGTTGCATTTCTCCACATAGGCCTGCAGGTGGAATGGAAAATCAGTCGGCAGGTTAGACTACAGTCTATCTAATAATCATGAAATCTGTGGGCAAAGAACTTTTTGTCTCTTTGTGGAAGTTATCAGTGGATGTACTGACAGGCAGGGAGTTGGTCTGTATGGCTTCAGATACTTCAGTAGTCCAAAAGATGGAGGAGGCACAGATGACAACTTGGCCAGGCCACTGCAGCACCCACTTCTTCCTGGGCAACTACAGCACAAGCAGATAAAATATTACACAGTAAAGAAAAGGTTTTTAAACTGTGTATACCTATCTGAACCTAAATAAATGCTAATGATGATAATTATTTTCTTTTATCATCCTACTTTTTTTACTGCTCCAAAGAACTAATGGATGGTTTCATGTAAATAAAAACAATTAAACCCAGTCCCCAGTTTACTAATGATTTACCTACATCCATTGTCAGTCAAGTTCATCATCGATTCAAAAACAAAGTAATATGCCCAAATACCTCTGTGTACTGTATCACTCCTTCATGGATGACATGTCGAACACTCCTTAGCATAAGGTTCTCCACCTGCAGCAGCCACTTCTCTACCATGCCCTAAAAATCAAAGAGAAGCAGTCCATCACAAATATCCACCATGTTATGTCCAACAAAGTTAAATTTGTGA
This sequence comes from Myoxocephalus aenaeus, assembly GCA_038501785.1. NCBI lineage: Eukaryota > Metazoa > Chordata > Actinopteri > Perciformes > Cottidae > Myoxocephalus > Myoxocephalus aenaeus. Next base: position 5,797,663 of record JBAMJR010000170.1, on the reverse strand, counting down.
AGCAATTTCAAAATATAAAATACATACATACATACATACATATATATATGTATATATATCAATTTAATGTAAACATACACAGTATAATACAACTATGACACAATGTACAAAAACACTGTCTGTTCCATACCTTGGCTTGAGCTGGATAAATCTTTTCTGTGAAGGTCACGGTCTCCTTCTCAGAGCTGATCATGCCAATAATCTCTAAGTCCTTAGTGAACTCCAGTTTGGCGATGCCCTCAAAGCACTTTTTCAGGTGAGGCTGCACACACAGTGGGTCTTTAGTTTGTGAGAGGATCTCTAGCAGCTCGTCGTTGGACAGGAAGAAGAACCTGGAAATATGATGAAGATGAAGGGGAGAGATGAAACATAATAATCGCTCGACAAGACCCTTAAAAAGAATGTTAATATAACGGCTCATGTGTGTGTCTGTAATGTTTTTATTGGAAAGTGTTCTCCTTTGTAAGTAGATTTTTAATCTCCCTGAGGAGTAATTTTGTGTCCAGACTATTATAATGTACTATTAGGTATTGTACTAGTGGTCAAAACCTTGGGAAATAGAGTCTCTTCTTTTCCAGGTAGATACTCAGGCCTTTTTGGATGGCATCTAGAAACACATTGGACTCCTGTAGCCGTTCCAGCATGTTAGGCTGACTTGTAGCCACCAGCACATGTGTATCCTTAACCTGGACCAGTGAAATCACAAAGGCAAGCATTGTGCGTGAGACTGAATTTTCCCAAAACTTAACAAGAAGTTGTGTTTCAAGAGAATCTTACCGCCGTAGCCATGATGTCCTTCCAGTAGCCGTCCACAATGCCAAACTTGCGTCCCTCCTCAGGCATCTGGGCAATGATGTCCTCAGAGCTGAAGATGGGTTCAAGGTAAAGCCAAGTAGATTGACACTTCAACATGGAGTCCAGGATTTCCTGCATACCCAGCAACTTGTCCTCCCAATGCTGTATAGAGAAGTAATAGTGAGAATAACAGAAGTATAGCAACAACAAGCTATTGTTGTGACTCATAGATAAAAGCAAAGTAAGTATATCTTATCAAATGCAACAACAATCCTATAAAAGCCTACCTCATTCTGAAGAAATAAATGACTACAAACAAGAAGCTCCAAAATAGACAAAATAAGATAACCTAGTCCATCAAATATATTCGGATCCAGAAGATGACTGTGTTTTATATGCGTATATTATCCTGCATTCCGAAAACTGGTTATTTGAAATCTTTTATGGTAATTTTATGACAAATCCACTTCCACTGGTGTATAGAGTGGCACAGCTGAGTTTGTGTTTATGCAGAACAGGTCATTTTCTGACTTGTTCTGGCATGAAATTGTGCTTGCATATCCATCTGCTCAGGCGACCTCATATCGCATACACAAGAGTTACTTTTGTGGCTTTCGTTGGCAGAGGTGCACACAGACTTCCAAAATCACACAAACTAATATTATTATGTATGATGGCTCTTTCATATATATTTCTAAAGTCAAAAGGGGACTAAGAGTGACTTGTGGTGTCATGTCTTACCTTACATTCAGTCTCTATTGGCTTAATGAAAGGTGAACCTCGCATGGTCTGTGTCTTAATAATGTGGTCATCAAGAAGCACTTGGATGTCATCCACTGCTGACACAATATTGGTACCCTATGATGAAATATAAAATGTATTTAATACAAGTTGATGTCAATGTTCAGCATGTATATTCATGGGCAATTAGAGTGTAAGACAACATAACCAACATGTCAATTTCTTGTAACATTTCAACAATGAAGATGCAATTCTTTGAAGGAATTACAGTGACAGTCCCCTTGTGGTACGTCTATTGTGAATGTATGTGATTATATTTGTGTTTGTCATACTGTATCTCTGTACGGAGTGAAAGAAAACAGGAGCTCAGCCCATTCACTTATCATCTTCTTCATGGATTTTTCTAGAGAGTACTCCTTACTAGCCGATGCTCCAATATCTTCCAACCTAGGACAGAGGTCAAAGTAGAATTACTGTCTTGAGGTTGTTTGCCTCTGCCATCCAGTCATGTAGCAGTTTACATCCACAACTGGCCAAAATATCATAATTGTATCCTGTTAGACATTTGAGTGATATGTCATAATTAACATCATCATTATTGAGTTATGGCCAAAAAGGTGTTGACCATTGACAACCTAATTCTAATCAATTCTAAACAACCTTGAGGCTTCCAGCCACGTCTGTCACCGGTGCAGAGGCATAACATAACATATCACCTTCTGCTATTGTTGAAGATTTCCATGAGGGTCACTAAGAGGTTTTCCTCTGAACACAGTACATTAATTTTGCTCCTTGCATGTCTTCCAACAAAGTGTAATGTCAGTAGAGTGTCTTACTTATTAGAGAATTTGGAAAGCCCCATGTCCAACATGTTCAGCAGTGAGCTGCTCACATCCGGTTTGACAGCACAGCCCACAATGCTGCTAATCTGGAGACGGACAAAGGGGTCGTAAATTATTCACATTAGCTTCATGGATCACTGGAGACGCAGGACACTTGGCCTTTACAAAGTTAATTTAACACATGATTTCTATCAGATGATCTAATAAAACTAAAAACATAAATTTAGGATAAAAGCGTCAGCTAAATGAAATGTAATGTAATAAATTCAACTGACCTCCTCCCAGTGGCGGTCTTTGATGCCGGGGTTACAGATGGTCGTCAGGATGGGTAGGTGCTGCTTGAACTCGTTTATCTTGCTTTTGAAGCTTTTGGCCACCAAACAAGGCCCAGGAAAATTTGAGAAAGACTTCGTCAGTTTATGAGTGGTTCTCCACATCATGTCAAGGTGATCAGAGATTTTCTCAGCATCCAGCGTAAGGAAAGGACCTAAGAGTTAAATGATAAATGAAGGACACCAATGAGAAAACAGCTATGCATCCTGCTTGCACTTGCTGTTTGCCATTAGTCGTTATTTGCGCAGTCACACAGTAGCTTTGAGAAACTGACCATTCATCCACTCTTCTGACATGATCTGAAAGTTTAGCGCTGTGGTCCAGAGCTGTTCATATGGCTGTTTGTCAGCGATCAGAGTTTGGAGCACTGGGAACTGGCTCTGTTCAATCTCCAACAAAGTCTGCTCATTGTTGATATCCTGTAGAAGATCAGTGGTATAAACATATTCCATATTGCTTGGGTATCTTAGCTTATAAATCAAAAGCATAACCATGTGTGTATTTGTGGTATCCAAAACATATTTTACCTCTAGTTCAGTGACAGCCGCCTCCAGGTTGGCAGTGATTTGCGTGAGATGTCTCACATTGTTCTTCATTTCCTCCATGTTCATCACTTCCTTCTTCTTAAAGGCCCGTATCTGCTTGTCCACATCCTGCAGCCTGTGCTCAAAATCTAATATCCTGAGATAATCAAATGGAGGTAATAGTTTTCATTTCAGTTGTTGACTTTGGAGACACGATAGTTAGTTTGATGCTTCACAGAAGACTGACACACTTTCTGAACAGTTAGCAAACGATTCTGGGATTCTTAAAGCAGTTGATCCTATAGATGTCAGTGACTTTTAGCAAAGTAAAGGGATGTTTTAAAATATTAGTTTGAACTAATTTACTGCAATTCTTGGAGCCAAACAATTCTCAGGTAGGATGCTCTTTGGTGCATTGGTGAAGCAGAGGAAGGACCAACCATTGGAAAACATCACATTCGGCTGTGGGTGTTGACACTTGTGTGAGACAGAGTGTGAAATGTTTAATAACCTTTTTTGGAGGCGTTCCTGAGCCTGTTCTTTCACGGTGGTCAGATGAGTCTTGCTGTGTTCAAGCTCAATCAGAATCCTATCGGGCCACTGGAAAACACGGGAGTTCAGCCTCAAGTCATCAACTAGAATAAGAAAGAAAAAAAAAATAGCAGAAAAATGATTAATATATTATATTACAACTTTTGCTACATTTGGTTACACAGATAAAGTCAAATGAAAAAATATGTCATCTACTGAATGGTGCTATTTCTGTAGAATACATGTCATTTCTTTTAACTGTAATTGCAAATACCATGAGAGCTTTTACATACAGGGTAGAGTGGCATAGTCCAGGAGGAAGCTGAGGCGGTATGTTGCTTCATCAATCTCATCTATCAGCTTGTGAATGGTCACATCACTGGTTTCTTTAATGTACTGGTTGAGAGACACCAACTCCTCTGTGGTTTCTGGCGTGCTTCTGATGGTCTCGGTAATATCCTCATACTTTTGACAGATCCTGGGAAAAGAATGTTTGTAGTTGACTTTCTCTCTCTTAACATTTTAGTAAACATCGAGCTGATTTGCCGTTTAAACTAAACAAAGTCACCGTCACTTTCTGCTCTTCATGTTGGAAAAGTTTAAGGAGTTTCCCCTCACCCCTTATTAAGCTCTCGGTTCTCTTCCACTTCAAACTTGATGATCTTGTCTTTCAGTCTCTCAGCACGGTCACACAGGTCATCATTCAGCTTGCCAGCATACAGACAAAACATGGACAAGGGCACTGTGACATGCAGTGAGGCAATCTCCTTCCATGAGTGATTAATGCTCTCAATTTTCTGAGGATTGAAATAGGGAGAGAGGACTTGGTAGACCGCAAAGACCAATTGAAAACTGAAAGTGTTCTGTGTAGATTTTAGATGGAAAAGTTGTATTACGTCTCTAAATTCTTCTAACGAGTGCTTTTCTTTGAGAAAACTTGAGATTTCCTGCTTTGCTCTATGGTCCAGTAGATTGCTGTATTGCTGATATACGCTCAAATACCTGAAAAATTAGATGTAGTATTAGCAGCTCCTCTACACTTGCTAGTACATCAGAGTAGTTGAAAGGCATAAATGCAACACGTGTCGTTACTTCTCAGGTCCCACGATGTTCTTGTGGAAAACGTCTTTGGCTTTGTTGATTATGTTTGTAACCAGCGACTCATTAGGACCGACGGCCCGTAGGTACAAGTTATTTATATCGGGAAAGAGGATACATTCCACCTGGCAAAAGTAAATCACATTATGTTTATGGTTGTATAAAAACAGAAACAGCACTGTATATTGTATAATATATAATTGATTTGCAAAGCTTGTGGTTCTCAGGGAATACTGTACCCTTAGGACCTTCTCAGCACTCTTGATGATTTCCATGAAGCCTCTGTGGATGAGCTCCCAAAATTGCTGAAAGCTTGGACTAAAGTCAATGTGAGACTCATTCACCTGTAGCTCAACCAGCAGCACCTGAGACTGAACATACTTCATCTCATCAAACACCTCGCCAAAGTCATTGCCGTCCTGAAGAACACAGAACAAGAGTAGATTCGGGAACTCCTCTCATAATTTGACAGTAATTTCAAAGAGATAAAATTGTAACAATTACTAATTTTGTCCAAACCTCATGTTGAGTGAAGAAATATAACAGGTCCTGTAATGATTCTACAACCAAGCTTCGCAGCTGCAATGACATGAGAGCAGCCACACAGTTGAAGAGCTGCTGGACAATAACTGGAGCCTCCTCGTCACTCTCGGGTATGAGGGGCAACCACAGGTCCATGGAGGCCTCAATGAGCGAAGCACACCGAGGCAGCCACCTGAAGGAAGATCATTGTGAGCTCAGTTTGAGCTATTTTGTATTTTTCTTCTTCTTTTCTTTCTGTCACATAACACTCGTGATCATAAATGGTCTTTCTGTAATCATAATCTGCTTCCAAGAGCATGTGTGATGATGAAATACCTGAAGCGCTTTCTGCACTGTTTACTGTTTCAAATCCATGATGTCTACTTGATGAAAGCTCTACTGACTGCACTAGTTACTGCAGGTATTATTTGCTTTATTTATTCCCTGGTTCTTATTACCGTTAACACAACCCCATCGAGACACTTAATGCCCTCTGGATCCGGAGGCATGGCATGGGAGCCTGAGACACTGCAGAATAATAGTATCCAAGCAGGTGCAATTTCCTAACATGGAAATAAACAAATAGAAGCTAGCTTCTACAAATTGCAGTGGCTCATATTTCAGTCAGGCAGCCAGCCATCCTACAGGGCAGCTACATGTTCTAACAGGCTATACAACAGGCACGCAACAAAGGATGCAATGGAATCCTAAAGTGAGGCAGTGTGTAAAGCAATCCCCTGAAAGGCAGCCTGACATGGCTCTGACAAAGTGGACAAGGTGGTAATATGAGACTGCACCTACAAAAGGATTAGCTCTCTGTTGTATTCGTACAAGCCAATGAAAGGACATTCTACAACATTAAGTCTGGACATCACATTATGGTCCCACTGAGAGACTGGCAAGTTGGCAGTACTCACTTTTGGACCAGTTCATTTCTTGTGGTTTGGCACTGTCTCTGGACAAACTCTTCAAACTGAGATGGCAGGAGAGGGAGGCTGGTTGAGAAAAGGTCTTTCAGTCGAATAAATCTCAAGGATGAGAAGCTGAAATGAGATTGTATCTATTTATTTTACTTTGTATTTCTTATATTTGTTTGCACATAAAAAAAAAGTTATAAAATATATGATGTGTACACAAAGACACATAAATGCAAACACACTTTTACCTACATAAAGTCAGAATCCAAAGTAAATAGCTTGTGCAGGAAGCTGAAAGCTTTATACAAAGACCTCTCCTAAAAACATTTGTATTTAGATGCAGAGGTGCTGTTTTGTGAAATTCAAATTTACACATTGTTCATCATCTCACTACCTGTTCAGCCAGTTTTCCTGTATTAGGGCCATCATGAAAGTGACAGTAAACAGATGTTGGCTTTGCCACGTGTAGACCTCCTTGTAACTAGTTGCCCAAGGCACTGGCGCACAGATCACCCTCCTGGGAAAAGGCTTGGGGATGCTGGATATGGACAGTCTCTGGCACTCAGATGGGTCCATCAGAATGTAGTCCACTGTCAAGGAACCACATGGAAGACAAAATAGATTAAACAGATTGACCAAATCTCATTTTCAAGACAAGTGAAATATTAATGAAAAAAAGCACCAACTAAGGACTAGTTTTCCAAACCCATATTTTAAATATGTTTTAAATAATCCTTATTTGTTTATGTGCTTACAGATACATAGATAGCAGCAAACATAAAGAAATACTGAAGATGAGTTCTGAGATCATTTTGGTCAGACGGTCTATAAAAACAATGTTAAAGTGATACTGGCGCATGCTTAGAATGTCCAAATAAAGCAATACTGTCATTAAAGATTCACGGACACTTTATTGTTTTATACCTATGCTCTGCTTGAGGCTGAGGTAATACTCTCTTTTGACCTCTTCTTCGATGTTTGCCCTTATAATCTTGAGATTTTTACTACTATTCTCAGTTTCGGGAGGCAGCAGGCGCATGATGTTCATCATCTGCTGGCATGGCTGGGGTGATAGCACAGAGCTGGGGACACCACTGGTAATATAGTATGCATACCTCTGTGTGAGAAAAGTTAAGATCAATAATGTGTCAGAAAAAGGTGACTCAAAAGATTCTAATCAGCCACTGACACGTCCATTACTGAATTAATTGATACTTGCTTCCAGGTCTCGCTCGTTAGGTTCAGTCTGCATGGCCCTCATTTTCTCCTCTCGGCTGTGTATGATGTCGAGCTGCTCTTTAGGACTCATGGGTCGGCTGCTGGCAATTTTCATTTCTTCATTACTTGATCTCGCCTTTGGCCTAGGTGAGAGTGAAGCATGATAAGATGTATCCCAGTGAAAGAATGAACGAATCAGATGAAGTGCTTCAAGCAAAAGAACATTATAAAAGAAAAAGCTAGTGCTCAAATGTGTTTCTTTAAGGGCATAATAACCTTCGTCTTGGTGTTATTCGTTGTCTCCTTCCAGATGAGGTTGATGCTAACAGCCGGGTTAAGATCAAAATATATTCTGAGAAGTTTCCAGAGCACATTTTGAATTATAATGAAAACAATATATGCAAAAGGAAAGAACATTGCAAACTTAGACAGTCTCAGACAGGCTTCCCTTATTCACAAAGACCTGGGTTTGATATTAGAGGAACATGAAAGGATACAAGGCCTTCTTGGTTTTGTCAAGGATTGACGGAGAGTTTGTCGTCTGTGCTGGAGTTTATTAATCTTAAGATCCTGGGCCCGGGGACTGTAGTTATTACCAATAGACTCACTGGGAGTACGGTGGTGACGTAGCTCTTTAAAGGGAGCTGCTAGTGTCCAAGAATTGGTCTGGAGGATGGGTGGGTGATGACTGTGCCTCGAGACTATCTGTAAATAGTTGAATGTTAGGATGACGTATGTTAGCGTCAAGGTTCATGTGTTTAACTGGTTTCTATAAAGCAATTGTTTAGTGTCATATGGTACAGTGACTGATATTCTTACTTGATACAGTTCTGAGGGTTCTGCATCACAAGCCACGGGAAAAAGTGGGGGAAAAGGATATTCTCTGCTCTGACTCATATTAAAGATGGAGTCATCCTCCATCTGTAGTTCAGAGAAAACACAAACAAACAAACCTGTGTTGTACAACGACAATAAACAAACCGTGTCACCTGTGTAACCACTGGCACTTTCGTTTGACTTTAATTTGCACATTAAAATGACGTCTTTTCACCGGTGACCATATTCGTTAAACGTCTCTTCAACGGAAACATGCTCACTGGGTCGTGAGGTTAAAACGTTACCTGCTGAAGCCCCTCCATCTTGTTCAGCTGTTTCTGTGAGAGAGAAGAAACATTCAGACACCTTGAATTAATCAATTAAAACAGACGTTTCCATTCAGTATAACCTCACAGTTAAAGAGTAACGTAAACACTCGCTGAAAGACACGGTTGTGACCTACCGTTAATATCCGTTACAGACCGTGTAAAGTTATGACGGATATCGGCAGGATTTCATTCATTTCGCAGCGTTAGCTCAAACGTGTTGTGTGTCCGTCAGCAGTGAAAGTTGCCCAGCAGAGTTTGGACGTGGGTTAAACCGGAACAATGTACAAACAACGTAAACTATTTCAAGTTACGGAGGGTTCAGTGTGTCCCGTCAACGCGTTGAAAAGCCTCACGTCACTGTTGATCTCATCCAGGACCGTCTCTGTGGTAACCCAACAACCACCGTTACTATCGGAAAATGGTCACAACCAAAACCATCACAGTGGGCGGCGATACAACAAGAACAAGACTCTGGGTTGTGTTGATGGGTCGACCCGATGCTTTACCTGCAAGCATCACTGTCCTGCAGTCGGCCTCTGCCCTCTGCAGGTAGCCACTCACCTATTTACTTTGGATCTGTAACTGAGTTTATGTAGGTAAAAGTGTGTTTGTATTTATGTGTCTTTGTGTACACATCATATATGTGGAAACATATATAATAGATGCAAAGGGAAATACATAGATAATCGTATTAGCTTTAGTACATTTGTATTATGAATCATGACTCATCTATCACCTGTTCTAAACAATTGTGTACTAGAAAATACAAATACAGTTGAATACAATATTAACTTAGACATCGCTCTCTCCCTTTTTGGTGTCAAGTTTATTCATATGCCATTCAGAATGCCATATTGTGCAGAATGTATACAAATAATCAAGAGGCACACCATTCATTTTAAACAGTAATTGTAATCATTTGGCAGTTGATTAAATCAATTTATATTCACGGAACCAGCCGTACGACATTATTTCAACCCATAACAAAGTTATCAGTCGGATTGTTTACAGCCCAAGTGTCATTTTACATGAAGTTTCATTCACGTGCATGCACTGCATGGACAAAGGAAGAAAGTGCAAGGAGAGCAAAATATGTCATTGTGAACTCACATCTTTCCCATTTCAATCAAATTGACCTAAAGGTACTCTATGACTTTTAGATGATAATTTATCAAAAATAAAAATATCACAGTTAAGGAGGAAGGATGTGGTTTGATTTAAAAGTACTTTAGTAATATACAAAGTCCCCCAGTATATTGTTTCATTTGAGAAGGAATTATGCATGCATTGTTCAGGACAATGCCTTGAAATACTTTTTTATTACAGCTTTTTTTTTTTACATTTGCATGCGATTGAGTAAAGACAATAGGGACAGAGTTAACAGCTAACTAGTTAAAATGGAACTTGAAATCACACATCTAACATTCAATAGGAAGTTGGATTAGTCATGTGCACGAGGCGTGGTTTCGGCCATTGTGAGGTGCTTGCTGTTGGGCAGAAGAAGCGCCGCATTGAAGTGCATCTGGTTAACTTATTATTTTTAAAATAATTTTAGATATGGTAAGTTTCAACGACACTTTAATGTGCACTACAATACACTGATAAAAGTATAGCCGGACAACAGCTTTGTGTACTTGAAGCCATTTGTTGACGTAATGCTATTTATCAACGTGCTAACTACTGTGCTAGCTAGCAGTTAGCTGAGTAACGTTACATTATACTCGCATTAGCGCTAGCTCGCTAATTAGGAACCTTCGCCTTGATAACCGAAAAAGGCGCACTAGCTACTAACATTAGTTCAGTAAGCTATATTTAATTTCAGCGAGCAACAACTAACATTAACGGGCTGTCGTCGACCGTTTCTAATGCTATTTCCTTAACTTAGTCGCTGCTCCACCATCGGACATACCGAGGTTTGCTTGTTGGAGTCAATTTAAGTTAACTAGAGTTAAGACTAGCTAGCTAGCTAGCTAGCAAAACGTTAACATTTAGCTTAGCATCATGCACCACCACGACCATGCGTCTCGCATGTGTCTACCGTTATTGCTGGTGTTGTGTCGATATTTGCTCCCTGTGAAGTTGTGCTACTAAGCATGCACATACGTGGGGAGTAACGTTTTTATTCGGAATACATTTTTCTACATGTCATAAATCTCCTAAACCTCGGGATTTTGGTGTCAAGGTGAATGTAGGGCCTTCAGCACAACCTGTCCCCTTGTAGGTATTTGTACTTAACCATGGGTATTCATAGAAGTGTAATCCCTAAACAGTGTGACAGTTTTGTGGCGTTTTCCTACCATGCAACTCAATTCAATTCAAACGTTTTGTTAGGATGTCCAAAAGCCCAGGAGCAGCAGCCAGACTTCACCTTCCCTGAAGTTGTCAAATGGCTACATTCTTCCTGAGGGCAAACTGACGCCCAACGCCCTCTTTGTTGGTGGGATTGACATGAAGGTAAAATCAGATGGGTTTTTAGTTAATAAAAAACACTTGATACAACTGACTTTTCCGTTGCAAATTTGGGACCCAAGCTCTAATGCCAACCTAATCGATAGATGTTTTGGTTTGTGTCTTAAGCTTATTCATTTTCTGTTTTGAGGGTGAAACTATACAATTGAATCGCTTAACTCCTAGGCAGACAAATAGTTGGAAAAGCATCAATGTGTTATCAGAATCTGGGTTTTCCCACATTTGGGTAACAGACTGCTGTCGAGTGTATATATCTCAGTAGAAAAAGCCTCACTCCCTTCTTGCCGCCCATACATTTACAGAAACAAAAATGAATTCATTTAAAAGTTTTGTTCTACTGTAAATTTGAATTTCAATTCCCTAGCACCTGTGAATGTGTCACCACTTAAACGCAGTAGATTGATGCTTTTAGTTAAATTTACAGAAGGGGTGCACATGCAAAACAATTATATCTGCACTTACCTAAGGCTTGAACAGAACCCCTGTTTTAGTGTACTTGAACAGCACATTGGGAATAAGTGCACTGCTTTGCTTTTCCTCAACAGAATATAATGGTGTGAAGATGGTAAAGTAGAGAAACTAAAATCCAGTTTTTCACTTTAAAATTACTTTTGATCTTCAGGTGGATGAAAATGAAATGCGGGACTTCTTTGCAAGATATGGTGCTGTTAAGGAAGTAAAAATTATCACATACCGTGGAGGGATCTGCAAAGGGTGAGAAAATGAACAACTATGCATTTGTGTATTATTGTATAGCATTCATGTGACTTACAGTGAGTTATTCATGAAGCATGAATACAGAAATTGTTTTAGTAATTTTCTCTGTATTTGTCAGTTAACTTGTGTGGGTGTAAACTGGGGCAGTTTGTTATTTGCATATCAGTTCCTATGAATATTCATTAGCTTATTTTATAACTTGGTTTGAGCTCAAATTTATTCATTTAATATTTTTCACTGGTTGTTGGTATTCAGTCATTGAGTTTCTTTTTAGTCTGAGTTGTTTCGTGTTTTCTTAGGTACGGGTTTGTGTACTTCAATGAAGATGTCAACATTCAGTCAATCATTGAGGTGAGTGGCTGTCTGTCAGATTGCCCTTCTATTGCCTTTTATCTCCAACTGAGAGTAATATTTCCTCTTTTTATATTTCTACTATAGCAACAGATCAGTTTTAAGGGTCGGAAACTCAAGCTCGGCCCTGCCATCATGAAAGAAAGGAGCTCTCGTATGTATTCTGATACTCTAAAGAAGAACCTCATTGCATGTTTGGTTGGTGGTGAAAATATAAGATCTCCACACTAATATACTTTCAAACAGTTTTGTCATGTTTGTATCGTGTTTTTCTTCATCCAGGATCCATGCCGTCCCGTATGGTTGGCCCGGTTCCCTGGATGAGCCCCACTCAGTACTTCTACTGCGGCTGCTGCTCACCCATGGGAGGGGGTATGGCACAACCTTCGCCCATCCTCAATGGAGCCCCTCCCTACAATCAGGTAACACACTTGCATAGCCAGCTATCAAGAGTGTCCTTTTTTTTTTTTAGCAGGCGGAAAGATTTGGTTTAAAAACATAAAAGGTTGTCGAGCCAAGTAAACGCACTGTGACACTTGTAATGCTGTCACACACACCCCTCTATTTTCCCAGTTACACCATGTAAAATTAATTAAATCTTCTTTTCTCTGAGGGGAAGTTGGCTCATTATCACAGCCAAGAATAGAGGCGCAAGGTGGAGCACAATCTATTAATTTACTTTCAATTTAGCAGAAAAGATATCACAAAATAAAGTTTGCTATGGCATGATTAATGTATTCGCTAATAATATCCAAGTTGGTGCATTAATTAGACAATACAGACATTAATAGTTACAGTGCAATCCTTGCAAGGACGCTTGCATTAGAAACCGTTGATTATTGCTGCAGGCTTTCAGTTGGTTTCATGATATTAAATATATGTTTTAACATCTCTTAAGCACTGTTTGCTATATACACATACTTCTCTTAATGTGTTCTTTCTGTCTCTCTTTGCAGCCATACTCTTACTCCAACTTTGGAGGGGTCATGATCCCACAGATGCCAATGAACTACGCACAGAATGCCTACGCCTACCAGGTACACGTACACTTATACTAATTAGTTAACAGCATCCCATACAAGGTCTCCGAGGCATTGCATATATTCTCCTGCATGTGAGCTGAAGGGTTCAGCCGGGCTTAGATCCACCTGTCCCTGCATGCCCCTCACTCCACACCCCCAATCGCCTATAGAGGCGAATCTGGCTTTGTCTGTTGCCATCTGTTTCACCGCTGACCCATCTTCCCCCACACACAGTACACTCCCCCTCACTGGATGGAGGACCAGAGGACACAGCCTGTCAATCAGGTGAATTTAGTGGGAATAGAAGTCCGTATCGTTCAGTTTCAAAGCAACGCAAATCACTTCTCATTTGAGGACCTTGTGAGGCCAGTGGGATGACCATGTCGGTAGAGCCTTTCAAAATCCATGGGATCAAAAGGAATGTTGTATTTTATTTATTTATCTTTCAGTAGTGTTGGTGGCAAGAAATTGTCCTCAAACTGCAATGTTCATGCAAGCCACAAGGTGGTGTTGTATGACCACTGTTCACATTCTGAAGAACAGACTGTGCACCAACAATGAGTTCTTACAATGATACAACTTTTGAGAGCCAGTGTTATGGCAGATGTTTATGTCTTTGAAACATCTGTGTTGGCAATAATCTTTTTATAATGTCTGTTTCCAGAGCTTTGTTGACTGTGGAGTCCAGACTATGATGACTGTGCTGTAGCCACTGAGCCTCCTGCCAGGTAAGAAGTACTTCAAACAAACTTCCCTCATACCAGCACAATTAACATGTATATGTTTAAACGTGAGAACCTGCTAAAAATAGGTGATGGACCCCGTTCCCATTGCCAATAGATGCTTTTAGATTATGCTTTTCTGTTTTATTTTCTGGTGTGTCATGTCGAAAGTCACGAAACAGGAAAACAGGGTTAGTTAACAAAAAGTGGAAATGTTATGATGTTTATTTCTTTTTGTATTAGTTATTTATTTAGTCTCTTCAAACGGTGTGCCGACTAATCTGGAACGATGTTGGAGCGAAAAAAAGTGTATAAAATTACCGGGTTAGTCGGACCGGGTGTCATGTTTTCATTACTGCCCGCCAGTGCTGGAGCCTCTAAATACTTGTGACTATGGCCAAACTTTCCCCACTATAGACCAAAGAAATATGTTAGTGGCTGTTAGTGATTTTGTTTGTCCATTGGGAAGGGGGCTGAGGTAACAATGGGCCACAGAGGACCAAACATCTGCAAGCGTTCTCATCCTTTCTCAGGGAGAAGCTAGTTAATCAGTGCAGTGAAATTACTTTACGTTGTAGTGTGTGGTTTGAAGAGAAACCTGCATTCTGTTGCACATAGTTGCCTCCCTGTTTAGCTGCTACACAATTTTTTGCTCCTGCTAATAGTTTTTATCTGGAAAACACAGCTTTTAAAAGACTAATCCTAACATGGTGTGTAATTGAATGAGGGAGCTGTTCTTAACTTGTGATGTGGTTTTCTGTCCTCTGTCCCTTTTTTTTTTTTTTTTTTAGATGCACGCTACAGTGAGTCAAAATGCAGAGAGGATGATGTCTTGATGTTCCGGACGGCTGGAAGCAACCCAACGCCTCTCACTGTTTCCTGAATACCCTCCCCTCTTCTCCCTTCCCTCAATTTTTTGAGACCCATTTTAACACCAGACTACAGGAACTGTCCACTTTAGCTCTACTAGTTTGATCACAATCACTTTGACCACGACGGGTATGGACCACTGTCGTGTGGTCAGACCGCTTTTAACCCACATGGATCACAGTGACAGTTGCACAGGAAGAGCAGAGCACCCTCACCATACCAGCCTTTTTTTGTTTATTTTCCTTTGTTATTTATCCAAAAGAAAACACGGAAAAGACTTTTAAGCTCACCCTTTGTGCCTATGTATGTTTTATTATTTATTTTTGGAATTACTTTTTTCGGTTGGTCGAGGCTTTTTTAGCCTCTGCAAGGGCTCTGTGTACTTTAAAGGTACATTTATAAATATATATCTATATATTGTAACAATGTCTTGACAGCAATTCTCTATTTTTTCTTCCAGCAGTTGGAATAGAATGCAACTTTACTTTCAGTTTTGATTTAAGAAATGTCATTAACTTGTCTACTACAGTATACGGGCACTTCGTCATTCCATTAATTTCAAACACTCATTTATTTTGTGCTCTATTTAATTGGGTGTCGATTGAGGCAGTAAATGAACCGCAATTTTATCCCATTATTGCGCCTCATCAGTACGACTGATGTCTTGGTCAAACTCCAGACTTTCCAAGTTGAGTTCCACAGAGCATGTTGCAGCACATTGATCATCTGTGTGTTGTGTTTCTAAACCGTCCCATCCTGTGACTGGGTGTGTCTCAAACGGTTCACACAAGTACAATCACGGCATACTTTATTTTTCCCATTACTCGGCAATCAATTTATATTTGGAAGGAAATACAGTTGCAGGCCGCTTTAATCCACTTTGAAAATGAAGGACATGATTTCAAATAAAGTGCTCTCTGCTTCTTTGGGGGAAATTGTTCACTGTACATGGTTCACTTTATACTGGTTGTTTCTCTGGGTTTTAATCTAGTCGCAGGTGATTTTGCACAAAGTATTTTACTGTCATTGTAAGAGTAGACAATGGTGCTTTTATATATATATATGTATATATTATTTTCAGTAAGTGCACAAATACACAAAATAATTATCTTTGTGTGTTTGGCAATGCACATTTGGTGTATGTCACACATTTTTCTTCTCTTGACCCAGTTCCACATAGTTTTGTCGCGGCATTGACCTCGAGGGTCTCATAATCAGACGTCTGATTGTATCGATAGAACTGTTTTGTTCAGAGATCCTGGTCACTGCACTGTTTGGTTTGTGTTTGTTTGCAGGGTTTGGATTTCTTTGTTTGAAAAAATAAAATAAAAGTTTAAATATGTTATCATTTAAACTTGTGAAGCTCTTGGGTTTCTTTGCATCATTTTGAAGAGTGGTGCTATATTTTTGGGAACTGGAGAGGATGTTGGAGCGTGGAGCTTTCGGCGTGCCCTCCTCTGCCACTCCCAGCCGCCATAAGCCTGTCAGCGGCTGCTGCTGTGCAGTCAGGGTTGTCTTCCCTGGCAACAAGCCCATCATCTCTTGGTCACAGAGCGTTTTGTTTTTGTCACAGTCTGGTGGTGTGACTGAGCTCCCCAGGGTGTCCTGCCCAGCCCGTGACCACCCACCTAAACCCCAGTCAGACGTTTTTGAATTATGGATAAGTCTGGATAGCTACTTATTAAATATGAATTTTCCAAAGGAGACCTTTTGAAAAACAGAAACACCTCCAACCCCAATAACCTTGATGGGAGACCCACATCCTCGTGTAACTAAAACACTAAACCATAAATTTAACACTTTGACTATCGAGGCATTTGTTGTTTTGAAAACAGTAGCTTATCTGTTGTGCATTTTCTTCCCTACTTTTCTAAGTAATTTACCATTGAGATAGTTTTATCATTTTAACGCCCACAATGAGATCCATATCGTTTCCCAAAGTGTTTCAGAGTATCGAACCTGGCGAGCAGCGGGTGAGCAGCGAGCAGCGGGTGAGAAACAACTGGGAGGAGAGAGGATGAGTGTGAAGCCCCCTCTAGTTCCCTCTCCTCCTCCTCCTCCTCACACACGCTGGTGACAGAGAGGTAGGACGGAGTGTGTATCATGAGCCCGTGAGAGCAGCAGCAGTCCGCTGTAGTTTCTAAATGGAGGATTCGTGTTTTGTTCCCATTGGATCGCAGCACCTGACCTGATGTGAGTCTCTTTCCAGCAGCCTCGACGGGGACAGACAGTAAAGACATTAAAGAGGAGGGACGCTCACCGACAGTCTCAAGTGAGGAAGCTCTCAGCCGGTACACACTTCTCGCTAACGGGGAACGACTTGATTGGTGAGTATAACTCTTTGACGAAGCATAATCTACACATTTACTTACAGAAAGAATATTGTTGATCTATGACTGTTTGGCAATGAGTGACAGGAACTAAATGTAATATTTCCATATAACGTATCTCTCATTGGGCCATGTGAGTGCATCCTCACATGTGGAATGTGAGATATCACAGCTTTGGGAGAAGAAGAAAACAAACTTAAAATGAGAGTTAACTGCATATCGTTAGGAGTCTCGGGAAACCTTTCACAATAAAGCACTTGTGACAGAGAGAAATCCTCCTGGTTTAGACGTTCAGCCAGTCGTTTGATTTGTGTGATGCTGTGTGCCATTTGTTATCCGCGGCGGAACGAAATGAATAAGCCCTCTGCTCGCTGTCACAGGTTGCACTGAACTCAAGATATGCGTGATGGAGTAAATGTGTCGAGCGCAGATGGAAGAGGGGGATGGAGCGTGTGTGTGTGTGTGTGTGTGCGCGTGTGCGCGTGGGTCAGAACGAGGAAGGTTTGGTGCGTAAGCGACCTGCCATGTATCATTTCCCGTTCACTAAACTACCGGCGTGAACGGGCAGCCACGTGTTGTTGTGAGACTGTGTGAGTGCGGGGAGAGGCAGAGCCTGAACGCACCAAAGAGGGGAAACCAGAAACATGTAATTTCAAGCTACACTGCACCCACAAAATGCAAGGGACATCAATTAGTTACATGGTTATGTGTGGGTGCTCAACATACAGCTTGGAAATCTATTTGGAAGCACTTTAAAAAGCACTCATTAGCGGTGAGTGACATCCAGTTTATTATACAGGCCATATCCTATAAGACTAAATGTCTAAAATGTTAAATGATGGATTCAAGTACCTTAAGAACCCACCTAAGGGTTTAGTAAATTGATGCCCCAGTCCAAACGGTCTTCCTTTGTTGATAAACTGTTCTTTTTAGAGTAAAATAGGCTGTGCAAGGAGCTGCGCAACCAACCAATACATCAACGTCATAATTTGTTTTTATCCTCCCATGCAGCCTCATTAAAACACCGTTTGAGGTGACTACTTTGTTGCTTGCGGGAAACACACCTCCCTCCAGGCAACTTGACATGCTCCCAGTCTGCTCTTCGTCTGTCTTCCTCGCTCATTCTGTCTGTCCCCCCCCCTCCTCTCCCTCTCCTCATTCTGTTCTTGCCCCCAAACCGCATCCTAGAAACTGAGTGGAGCTCCAACCCAGTGGGAGGGAAACCCACTCCCCAGGCCTCAGTCTGTCACCTCCAATTTTGAAACGCAGTGAAACACTCCCAATATGAGGCAGTAATGATGAATTAATAATAATGCAATGGTTTCATTGACATAGTGTTTTTCGCTGTCAAACAATCGCGCAACTATAAAAAGTGATATAATTCAGAGCCAAACTGCTGATAGGCCTTAAAAATGTCATTTGCATAGACAGTGTACTCACAAGCAGTAAGAATGATGGCTTCCAAATAGGCCCATAAAGTCCTATAATAAAAGAGACTGGAAGCCAGTAAAGACAGTTTTATTTGCTAACGCTTGCTACAAATCAGTTTGGTGTATCAGGTGAGGAAGTGAACACACTGAGGTTATGTTACACGCAGCAAAACAAACCGTACACCCTTTCTCTGGTGGCATGCAGCAGTTGTAGTCAACGACGATGCCAGAGAGTCTGGGCCTTTTGGTATATCCATATGTGTATGTATATCCAATATCTATAATATCTTATTCAACTCATCTGTGTGTGGCAGCCACACTGGTTAAGGTCTGGCTCATAAAAAGCCCACTGAAACCACTTTTCACTTTTTTTCTTCTTCTAGGAAATCAGACAAGCAAGTGCACATATTTACTCTGACCTCCACTCATGTACACATTTTGCTGAATGGCACACTTCTGGCATTTCCCCCTTTTGTTAATGCTCATGCAGATTTGTTAAGAACATAATTCATAGGAGACAGTGGTTTGGATACATAGAGCAGCGTAGCGTTTTGTCTGCTGAGCCCGTCCTCATTGAGATGCTTCAAAGTGCATTACCACACTCACACCGTGACCACAGAAAATACTGATTGGCAGTACAGAAACATTGAGAGGTTTTAGGGCATTTAGAATCCGTGTCATTATTGCTGGCTGGTTTCTCGTCAGAGCAGCTGTTGCTACCTGTAGCTAGTCGGCACAGTAGTGAGCTCAAATATGTATTTATCATATACAGTACATTGTAGATTTGAGGACAGTAGAGAGTTTTCAGACAGAAGAGACTAAAAATGTGAATTAAAGCCTCCTATACTGTTACTTTCCCCCAAGCCTGTGCCTGTCTGGAGGTCTCCCTCTGCAGCGGATGAATGCTGCCCCTTGGAAAGCAGACACCCCCGCCCCATCACCCGCCCCATCACCCCCCCCCCCCCCCCCCCCCCGAGTGGCACGGGAGGTAGCAGAGCAGTGGCATAGCGCAGACGGATTATGCTCTCGCGTAAATCCGCTGTCATTTCAAAACGCTCGGTTACAAGAGATTCTCTAATGAGAAGCCCTCTGCTTCTCCCTGTCTATCTTCCTCTTCACTCCATTCTCTCTCTCGTTTCTTTTATCCGTCTCTCGCTCTCTCCCCGTCTCTCCCCGTAAATTTTATGTTTTTGCTGTCAAGGCCTTTTTCTGTCTGTGTGTTTGTGTCAGAGCAAATGAGAGATTCTGTTTGAAGTCAACATGTAGAGAAAAAGGCCTCATATGTTGCGAAAAGGCCTTGAGTCTTGAAGGCACTGGAGTCTCTCCGGTACTACAACCACCTTGGTATTTTATTCTATGTTATGTCCAATTACAGAGATCTGCCTCTAAACCGAGCAGACAGAGTTCAGCGGTTTAAGCGAGGCCTTTTGTTTTGAAACAGAACCGTCGGCGTACAATGAAAAGGATGGCGAGATGTTGGATAAAACAGTAGAGCTGTAGGCTAGGCGAGACCAGGACCAGAACCAATCAGGTTTTATTTGAGAGGAATAAAACCAACTGCCACTCGCAAAAAATAGTAAGCAAGTTATTCCAAATTGTTATGATTTTTTAGCACTGCATTATGCATAAAGACAGGTTTGAAAATGCATTGGGGTAGGGTAGAAAGTGTATTAAAATATAAGAGCAAAGGCTGAGAAAGTGGAGCGAAGGAAATACTCACTGATAGAATGATGCAAATGACTCTCCAGACACGCCTGTCTTTCCCATATGCTGCTCTTCACATGCCCATTATCAAATAGCCATCATCATTATCATCTTTTGACCACATTTTTCTCCACTATGCTCCACCTGTGGCCCTCTTTTTTTCTAACCAGCCAGAGATTAAGCCCGCTCAACATTCCCACATCCACCTTGTCCTCTTGCGTATTAAAGCACAGCCCTGGAGGGGAAACGTTTGGGAGTGGATCGACGTGAGCCAACTTAGTCATAACCCATAGCCTACATGACTGGCTGGCTGTCTGCAGGAGACATTGTAATAGTTTTATGGGAATTAGGAGGCTCGGCAGGGGAGCAGTTTGACTGCGAATTGGTGCCTCCAGACACGAGGACTGGGTAGACAGCGGGGAGGAGGATGGAGAGGGTTGAAGGGCTGGGAGTAAGTGTGGAGGGATACAATGTAACATTCTAACGTAAAGACGGGGAGGATTGAGGAAGGCAGAAATGGACATTGTGATGAATTAAATGAAAGAATCAAGACGGTACCGTTTGGGGAAGGGATTGAAGGGGAAAGACTGGGGGGAAGCTGAGGAAATAAAATGGAGAGATGAGGGTGAAAGTAAAAGTCAGGATTAACTGATAAAGGAATAGGAAAGGTTGGGATTTGACTGGAGGGACCAAAAAAGAAGAAGAGAGTGTCAAGAAATGACTAGATTACTGTCAGACTAATCAAGGCCATTGTAGCAGTAGAAAGAAGGGAGCTGTCCTAATCAAGGATGGCTGACAGAAGCAGAGCAGAGGCCGAAGACAAAGAGGTGATTAAGGCAGGGGTCATACAAGAGCAGAGAATTGAGTGATGACACATTGAAGAGCTAATGGTGTGAGAGTTTAAGAAGAGAGCAGACAGGTCAAGAGGAGAGAGGAGGCTGGTGGGAGGAATGATCTAAGATACACGGCAACTCTCTCTCCTGCTCCGGAAGCGTCACCACCCCGTCTCTCCTCGTTTGTCCCCATTATGAAAGAGCATGCAGTATTGAAAGAATAATGACTCCTAATTGCTTGTTCTTTGCAAAATTTCAAAAGACAGAATGTACCGTCTCAAGACAGATGAGGGAGGTATGAAAATGTATCGTAGATGCTGCCCTTTGTAACCTTTCGAAATGCACGTATACCATGCAATCAAAGCTGTAAGTCACCAAATGTGTACACACACACACACACACACACACACACACACACACACACACACACACACACACACACACACACACACACACACACACAGACGCATGCACTTACACACCCCAGGCGTAATGTCTGTCTGTTAGGATCGTTAGCCGAGTTAATGTCTGTGCACTTGGCCCAATGGGAGTTACAGTACTGTGGCATTCTCCATGCTCCGTAAACAGATACAGAGATGCAGATATAGACCTGCCTCTGGGGAAGACATATGCACGCACACACTCGCACAAACAGACACGCAGATGCGCACCTCACCGTGTGGCTCTTACAAGCCGTGGCAGACGGGGATATTAAGCACAAGTGTGGGGATGGTTTGAGGGTACCGACGCTGTCACGTCTGATTAGCGTGACGATATTTGGATACGCCTCTTTTTTTCTCTTGTCCTTTACCCATCTCTCTCCTGTTATTTCTACCCTCCACCCATTTCAACCCAACTAATTTGTCCCCAAAACCACCATCCTACTTGTTTTTCTTGTCATACAACTTAAACATGTGGGTGTAAATTGCCTGTTGAAATTCAGGGACAGGGATTTAAAAGGAATTTTCAAGCTCCCTCCGAATTGTGTTTTCAATCTACTGGTCCTTACACGGTCTGAAAAACTCTTACAATAGACAACATATATTTATTTGGGCTTCAAGACCACCCTCGGATCAACATATAAATGTGTTTGCAGTCAAACATGTTTAGTGTCGCTCCTCTCCTCTCCGTTCCCCGTCTATCTAGTCTCCTGTCGCTTTGCTTGACAGGGCAGGAAATCAGTCTCATTTCTGCTTTAATTCGTTCTGATCAAACATGTCGCTCCCAATCAGCCCTATTTGATTAGGAGATGCCCGTATCACAGCCCACCAAGCAGGTAATGGATGACACTTTCATATTTCAGTTTATTACAGCGTGTGTATGTGTGTGTGAGAGTGTCTGTGTGTGAGAGTGTGAGAGAGAGAGAGAGTTAGATACACACATTATTTCTCGCAGCTTGAGCTTGCACGTGAGCAATATCATTCAGACTTGTGTGTGATTATCACACACACTCACACTCACACTCACACGCACTGACACACACTCTATTGGAATTGCTAATGTGTTCTGTATATTTAGAAACTCTATCAATTACATGTCTCCCACTCGAGTCTTTGTGAGCACCCTCCTCGGTTTTTGTCTTTTCATATCTAATCTTTTTTTCCTCTCCTCTCCTCTCTCACAGAAATATGGGGTGTAGGCTTCCTAAGTTGCGGAAGGCAGAAGAGAGGCGAAGCCCAGGCAATATCTACTCCACCCTTCGACGGCCACAGGTAGAGACTAAAGTGGGCGTGGCATACACCTACCACTTCCTGGATTTCCTGTTGGGGAAAGAAGGTATGAATAAGATTGTCCATGTAACGTCAGTCGTTTCTGCATAACTGTTCTCCTGTGAGCACTTAAAATGGTACAGTTCCCCAGTTATATGTGCAAAGTTTTTCCTTTTTGTCCTTTTTGGGCTGGGCTCTTGAAACCCAGTGAGACGTGAACTTAATGTGACTTGACTTCTCCCACACTTTGCATATTTGAAATAGTCATGTGCTATTTGTTTCTTCTTGTAACATTTCTCCGTCAAAGATGATGGACACGAAAAATGAGTGTGGCGATCTTGCATTTTAACCAATTTGTTTTATAGCTTTAACTGCGATAGATAAATGTTTTATTTATGGTCATCTATTCTTTTATGGCCTATTAACATATTCCCTTTATGTCTGAGATGATTGATGATAACGCGGGTGATCCTGGCAAAGTCAAACCAAAGCCGCCCTGACAAATTTCAACGATTAAACAAATATTGTAGCATCCATATCTTATATACTATTCTATGCAAAATAATCCCCACAATGCAGTGCTCCGAAGACGGCAAAATGATGATGATTCATTAGTGTCTGAAATCAGTCACAGTACAGTACCTTCCTGAGTGTTTATTATATTCTGCAGTGAACAGTGAATGAGTGAGAGATAGAGGGGGCGATTTCATAAACAAATCTTGTCATTAGATGCAGCAGATCTGATTCCCAGTTTTCCCAGTTCCACTCTAGTAGGGGAAACAAACCCCGAGGAATATGCCTTCACATTTGGCCGTAATTCAAAGGAATTGTTTTTACTGCAGCACCTTTTTCTTTTATAAGTGTGGTTGTCAACTCCTGTTTTCTGTTGAACCCTGCGCTGCATCGCCATCCTGAGCTCTGAGCGTTTGTGTGTTCCACTCATAAAATAGCCACAGTTGCTGTTCCAACTTTAACCAGTTAAAATTAAACGTTTAGGTCAGCAACTCCGCGGAAGTGTGTGTGTGTGTGTGTATGTGTGCGTGTGTTTTTCATACTGTAAGTATCTTGAGGGCGAAAAGTGGCTTATAAGCTGAAGTTGTGTCTTTGTGCGTCTCCTGTTGCAGAGAGTTCAAAGAGTTCTCCAAATCTCAGATTCAGCTATATTGTGCAGGCTCAAGCCATGCCCTCCAACTTCCCCCTGCCTCTCCCTCGCACAGTGACAATACACTAAAGCTGATGTGTGTTACTTTGAATCGTGTGTGTGTGTCTCTGTGAATATAAAAAAATAGTGTGTCTAATATCATGGGGGTGTGTGATTGTTTGTGTGTGTGCATGCTTGCGGCGTCTTGAGAATGTTTGATGAGAATCCTCTTGAGGCATTGGGTTTCTAAAAATACTAATTCTGCCATTGTGTTGGTGTGGACTGTGAAGAGATAGAAGGGAGGGACGGAGTGAGGGAAACGAGAGCCGAGGAAGAGAAACAGATAGTGTTAAAGCGGATATAAAAAAAAATCACCTCTTTTGCCTTATGGCTGAATGTTGCTACAAGTCTGCTCTTGCTCTCCATCACCCGACGAGTAGCTCACTGAAGTCCTTTTTTTAGAGGAGTTTCCAAATGCAACACTGTAACAGATGACAGCAGGCAGAATGCCACAGCCAAGTGGCAATGGTCTGTTTGCCAGTCGGCTTCATTTTCAGCCAGCCCTATTATGTTTGGCAAATTGGTTAGGCTGTAGTGTTGGCCGAGAGAGATCTGGCAACTCGGAATGGTGCTGGTGACCAAAACAGACAATAGACATGAGGATTGCTCGTCTTTCTCTCTGCTAAAGGCAGGAGCAGATAAATTGTCTAATCGCATGGGCAGCAGCGGCACACGATAGAGAAAGACCACACACAAACACACGGAGAGCGGAGGCTCATTCATGATCACATAAAACACTTTATAGTTCTTAGTCAACAGAGTTAGTGTTATCTTTCAACCGACAGGCAGGTCATTTATATGGTAAAACTCACTGACGCCACCTGAGCTGCTTAAGATGGGTATACTCTATTTTAGGATAAACACAGCTACTGTGAATTGATTTTGTGCGTGTATGTATGTATGTATGTGTGTGTGTGTGTCTGTGAGTGGGTGGGTGTATGCCTGTCTCTCTCTCCCTCCCTCCCTCTCCATTTGTGATCGAGAGACCAAGAGAAGTGAAGGATTCCTGAAGGATTATCTGATTGTTTGTGGAGATTGAGAGACCTCATTCCCAGCAAAGGGATTTATTTATTTGTGTGTGTGTGTGTGTGTGTGTGTGTATATATATATATATATATATATATATATATATATATATATATATATATATATATATATATGTGTGTGTGTGTATATATATATATATATATATATATATATATATATATATATATATATATATATATATATATAATGTGTGTGTATATATATATGTAGGAGGCAGATAGAGGAATCTGTATGTCAGTCCATGACATTGAGGAAACCCACGGTCAAATCCATGCTTTAATTCAATTTGGCTTCCATTAGTGATATTATTTCCCTGCCAGCGTGACTTGACGACTCCTACACAGTAATGAAAAACAAATATATTTTTCCCGGTGCCCCTCTGAGATATGTGATACTAGGTGGCTGTTTATTAAACTCAGTTGTGTTCTCAGGGAGAGCAGCTTAGTGTTGAGAATGAAGAGGAAGGCGTACAGTGTTTTGTAACCATATGACCTTTGACTGGCGAGTGATGGAACTCACCAGAAACAGTGTTGCTGTTAATAAAGTGTCAGCCTTAGTTTTATGAGTGTTGCTCTAACTGCAGTTAGTGCTTTAGCGGGAAAAATATTTCCGTGTGACTAAGCCCAATTTGTTCACTCTGGGTCAGAGCGACCCTGTTGTGAGTACGGGCAGGATGAGAAAAAATATGTTCGATGTTTCTGGCATTTGACCTTCGCTTCACACGTGGACCATTTATTTGTTTTTCAGCTCCAAACTAATGTCTTATTCTACAGAATTGAATAATTAGTCTCTAACCACCAATCTGCTGCACCTTTCCACCTTTACAGTAAGTTCCATGATCTTCATCAGTCCCATTTTAAAACTGATTGGTTACCGTGACATGAATGTAGAGAAATGTGACAGCCAGGTGTGACATGTTAACCCTCCTTTGTGCCGAAGCTGTGCTCCGATAATGAGCAGAAGAGACGGAGAAGGCGGATAGCATGAACAGAAAAGAGGTCGGGAAAAGTATAAGGTCGGGAGAATAAAGTCAAGGAGTTGTGACACAGAACAGAAGGTGAAAGAACGAACGGTGCATGAAAAACCAGAGATGCTAGCGAGTGTTAGTCAGGTCTGGAGCGAGGAGGCAAGCGGAGTGTCTCGAGAGCGAGGAGGTGTGAGAACGAGCGAGCGGGAGTCAGGAATCTTGAGGATGTGTGAGGAAGTAAGTTAGGTGTGATGCTGCGTGACTAACGCTGGTCTCTGCAGCAGACAGCGAGGAGCTGAACGCCGCTGATGACTTTCTGCCGCCCTGCAGAGACGGAGACCCACTCGGCTCATTAAAACTTACAACATGTGCATAATGCGCAGCCGTGTGTGTGGGCTTGTGTGTTTGTGTGTGTGTTTTTTTTTTGCTACTGTATACCTGTGGGCAAGGTTATTGTGACTGGAGGTACACAGGTATGCCTGTGCTCATGTGTATCAACACCTGAACGCTATGATGGATAGCTCCTCTGTTGACAAAGACCGATTTACATTCCCTCCGCTTTACGTGGTTAATCTGTGCTTTCGGAATCTGTCTGAAGTATTTGGCTCAGAGAGCAGGCGAAGCACAAATCCATCAGTTTGCGAGATCTTTGCTGCCTGACACACTTTTCCAGCCATACTCATTTTTTTCCTGAAAGATTGTTGAAGCTGTTGATCTGACTTCAAACCATTTTTCTCGATAATTCCTACACGCAGTTTCAGTCTTATTGGTTTGAGAGAAAGGCAAAGATGGCAGAGAGATTCGCAGCATCACACGTTCATGGCACTGTATAGCGCCTGAAGTGCCACGCTGTCTTCTCCTGCTTCTCCTGTACTTGCAAGCCGGTCTTGTCAGACATTTCCTGTGAAGCGGGCCTTCTGATCAGACCCCATTTGACGAAGCTCAGATGCTGACCAACAACTCTCTCATAGCCCGTGGGTGCATTCCCCAAAACAGTGGGGAGCTCCTGGCTCCAGGAAGCTGATTATTTTATAGTCACTGTTTTGGCACATATCCTCCCCTAAAAACTCTGCAAGTCATTAGAAGGCTATTTAAATAAACGTGAACCTCCAGCAAGCATAGGGATAAGCCTCCGGGGTGGCTGTGAGTAATCCCCATGCATCACCTAGCAGGCTTAGTGCAAAATCTTTCTTTCTCGTTCTCAGGCGAAAAGAAAGATGGCCCATACACTGAGATACTGTGGCACACATACGCCGCAGAATATGCTTTAAAGTCAGACATTCTGGGATTTTGTGCAAGGAAGTAATAAATCCTTTCAACCGGCTACAGGAAGGGGATGACGCTCACACCCAGAATGCAGCTAGTGAAATCCAGGGTCAAGCAGTGAGGCGTCGCTCACGACACACGCCGGCTGTGATGTGGTCAAAGCTCCGGGTGGAGACGGAAATAGCAGAGCGGGGATCAACGGCCCGACAGCCGCTCGGCATCGCCTAGTGTCCGTGAAACAATGCACCCTTGGGTGTTTGTATCTGCCTTTTTAAACATGCATGTAGGAATGCAAATGTGTTCCTAGTCATGTCTGCTCTCTCACACACACATATGTAGGCGACTTCCACTTCTTCTTAACTTTTTCCGAGCCTCACAGTTACATGCATTTTGCACACAACACCCCTCACCTCACTAGCTGGCACTATAAACCTCCACCCGGCTTTTCTCCCCTGAGCCGTTTCCATTTTCCCATTCTGAGGCGGAATTGCAGCCTCCCTTTTAAATCCCACTGTGGCAGACAGTATAAATGAAGTCGCTTCCCAGCCCAAAGCGCCGCATAACACCCTAATAACTTCTGTATGCCTCGCCTGAATTAGCTGCGATGCTTTGCCTGCGTCTTGTCGGTGGATGAGTGCCAGCCGTGCACAGCTAATGACGGCTAATGACTGTTTACGGTGACAGGGTCGTTGTTATCCACCCCACCCCTGTCTCCAGCTGTTGTTATTATTATTATTATTATTATTATTATTATTATTATTATTATCATCATCAGTGTACTGCTTTTGATAAGTCCCGACAGACACCCGTTTAAGTGTTTGCTTGATGAAAGTCTCTCCTGGTTCCAAGCAGTTATGCCAAGATGATGTGATGGTCGGATTTTCTCAGGGAGTTTATTTTTAATTTTTTCTCCCATTGTTTAAGAGATGGGAGTGTGTGTTCATGTGCTTGTGTCCCTTGCATGCTGGCCAGCCTCGTGTGTGTGTGTGTGTGTGTGTGTGTGTGTGTGTGTGTGTGTGTGTGTGTGTGTGAACATGCCAGATGATGGAGAACAAATTGAAAATGAGATGGCTTGCACATCTTTTTTTCTCCTGTGTGTGTGTGTGTGTGTGTGTGTGTGTGTGTGTGTGTGTGTGTTTGTGGGTCTAGTTAATTTATTCAGGTTATTTTCTCTTCTACAGACCCATGCAAATGAGATTGAATGGGAGAGGATGACAAGCATTCAGGCACAAACAGACAGCCTCATCTCTCTCTCTCTCTCTCTCTCTCTCTCTCTCTCTCTCTCTCTCTCTCTCTCTCTCTCTCTCTCTCTCTCTCTACCTCTGCTAACTGCCTCTCTCTTTCTGTGTCTCCCTTTTCTTCACTTCTCTCATCTCATTTTCCACGCTCTCTCTCTCTCTCTCTCTCTCTCTCTCTCTCTCTCTCTCTCTCTCTCTCGCACACCTGGCTTCACTCAGTGATACAGATACACAGCCATACATGCACATGTTCCCCTACACAGAGCGGGGGCTTTACCACAATGCACCGACCCCTGAGAGGGCGGTTCACGCAAACATTGCGCTGTCCCTTGTGGATTTACCGTGACAGTTTTCTCCCATACGATAAGCTCCTCTAACCATTTTCCACTGAAGTAAAGGTTTTCTCCAATTGTGTTTGGTAATAAGGGAACCGGCTCTCTGTTAGCGATTGCTGCTAATGCCACACAGCCAAGCAGGCAATGTGATAGCATTGTCTTTACAACCGTTTGGTGTACAGTATATGTGTGTGTGTGTGTGTGTGTGTGTGTGTGTGTGTGTGTGCATTTGTGAGTGTATTCAACTGTTAGTGCAAGCGGAAATGTGTCTAGTCTGTGTCTGTGATATGGATGAGTGTGTGTGTGTGTGTGTGTGTTCAAAAACGCACTTTCCAGCATGCATATGTATGCATCTCTTCACATGTGTGTTTTCTAAAAAGCCTAGACTGGTGGTGACAGTGAGGCTAATAGTTCTGGTGTAATTAGTTTCAGATTTAGCGTGAAGATGCCATGTGTTGTTGTTCAAGGGGAATTATCATAATGGAACATGCTCTGTCTTTGTTTCTTCACACCCTTTGTCCTTTCTTCCCCTTTTCCTCTTTGTTCCAGCTTTTTTTTCCACTGCTAAATTCCTCTCTACTATTTCTCCCCTCCCCTGGCTCTTTTGCAACCTGTCATGTCCATGTCTTGACCATTTCCCATGTCTTTGTTCTTCTCTCCCTCCCTCCTCTCACCGGTTCTCCTTCCTCCAGAGGTGCCGGTGTCGTCGGTGCTCTGTCTCTCCTCGGTCAGAGAGCTGCCGGTTCAGGTCCGGGAACTCTACGCGCAGGGCTTCGTCCTGGTCGCCGTCCACCCTTTTGTCCATCCCTGCGGCCCTAGTCACGCACACATCCAGCGCCAGCTGCACCGGGCCGTGCTGGTCCGAGAGACGCCAAGGTACACAAATTAAACACATGCTGGTCTCCAGCAACAGTGTGCCACCTTTTTATAGAATAAACCAGTTTTCCCTCTAAGGATGCATGTTGCAGATTGATTAAAATAAATGAGAGGATTCATTTGCAGCCAGTTTCAGACAGTAGTTAGAAGGTAGCAGCCTTTTGCAACTTCATTGTTTTGACATGGAAGCCAACTGAGACCCATTACCACGAGCAGAATTCTGCACCTCACCTCCTTCGCTTGATGTAAAATTAATTGCAGATGAGTCAGCCACAAAAAAAATTCTAACTTTAGCTTGCTGTCCCAATTCTCTCTCTTTTGACTATACATGATACTATACTATAATGTCTGACTACACCGCATGCAGTGTATCTCTTCTGTAACCCAGTTATTCTCTGGTGAAAACTAATATTCAGTCATATTTGAGCAGAGCATTATTTGCATTCCTCCCTAATATCAGCTCTGGTACAAGCAAGCCGGCTGAGCTTTATTCTCAGCATCTCTTCATGGAAGTTATTGAAAGAAACCATATTCTACATACAGAGACCTCCTACAGCCAGCTGGTGGATTAATTTGTAGCCCCTTTCTGATTTGGGTCTTAAATAATGTACATTCTTCCCATTTTTGGCCCGGTTTTATCTCAGGACACATGTCATGTTTTCAAGAAACAGGAAGTCTGTATTATACGTCATTCATACTTATTTTTTCTCCCAATTCCTCATAATAGCATTTAGCCATGAAGGCTGCATCCAAACTGAAATACCTCAATAACTATGGGATGGATTTCCTCATTCATGTTTCCCTGTGGATAAATCCTGTGATTTTGGTAATCTCCTGACTTTTCATCTAGCACTACCAGCAGGTCAAAGTTTTCATTTATGCAGTGAAATAAATCAACATACCTCATTGGCTTAACATTTGGTTCAAACATTAATTCCCCCCTCAGGTTGAATTCTAATAACTTCACTGATCCCTATTCAGTGAGCGCCATATTCTGGCCATAATTTCAATTGGTCCAATTATTTGGTTTATGACCCAATACTTACTAATAATGTTTCCATCAGCCTCAGCTGTACTTTGTTTTTATCTCCAGCGAGCAAATGTTAGCATCCTAACATGCTGAACTAACAAGATAAACATACCTGCTAAACATCCACATGTTAGCATTTGCTCGGAGCAACACTGTGGCAAATCCAGCCTCACAGAGCTGCATCTTTATTTGCTATTAATAGTATTTGAATCAAATATTTATACTTGCGAATGCAATTTATTTTGAGATAAAGTACCATAAAGCTCTAAGGGATTGTATTCCTTGTAGCACTTTACACACCATACGTCAGTGATCTACAATACATGAAATAATCCACACTCCCTCCAACATCTTACTAAACTTTATGAAGAAATTTGGATGAAGAAATGTTTGTATTGTATAGAGATGGGGACCCCCTGTGAATCAGTCTCTTTTTATTCAGACAACTATGGTCACATATGTAACCTTCACTCTATACGCACTCTTCAATTAAAGGAATTGCTTTGCTTAGCTTACAGTTTTGGGGCATCCTCCTGTGTTCAGTGTACTCTTTGTAATGTGAATTCAAGGAGTATCTTATTGTACACACACTCACTCACACACAAACACCGACACACACACACACACACTCTAGTGCACAGGCAGGTGCCGGGGCTGCTCCTTTGATGCCCCTCCTGCCAAGTGGTCCTGTTGCTTCCTGGCACCTGTCACCGTGGAGACGGTTGATTGCATCATCAGCGCTCGCCAGAGGGGAACGGCACGCTGAAAGAGAGAAACCATCTCTCCATCCTTTCATCTGCTTTCTTCAGTGATGGCCGTCCCCCCCTTTTCTTTTGTCCTCCTCACCCCCCTCCGCCCCCTTTAACTCCGCCTTTTATCTCCCCATCTCTGCCATCCCCTTTAATCAAAAACCCTAAAAATGAAAGAAACCAAATCTGACAGATCTACTGTTTCAAATCTAGCTGAGAATGTCACTCACGCCTCAGAGCACAAGATATTACCACGGCCTTCCCACTGACCTCAATCCAAATCTGAAGAGGCGTATCTGAATACTCCTTTCATGATGGTGTCTCGCAGTGGGAGCAGAAGGAAATTCAGTCCCTCTCTCTTTCTAATAAGTCTATTGTGATGGTGGTGAATGTGTGCTTCCCTTAAATGGAAAATTCAGACTGTACCAGAATTGACGTTATGTTTCTGCTGTGATCATTCTGGGTAAATGAGTGCTCGTGAACATGAGCATGTCTGCCAGAATCTCATTTAGACTGTAATGTTACTGGGTGATGGAACTGCTCCGGTGATAATGGACAAGAAACAAACCCAAAGGAAACGTAATGGAACTATATGATCACATTTGACATTTTCTGGTTAGGAGCAGAATTGAACTGAACTAAATGGCATATGATGGATGCTTTATACTGAATATTTGTTTAAGTACTTTCATTTCTCACCCTACAGTTCAGAGAAAAGCCAACTGAAGTGGGCAAGACATCGTCTGGAGACAGACGTGTGCGTGGCAGGTCATCAGGCTGCTGACCCAGAGGTGATCCAGAGCTATGTCAAGAGGGTGAGTTCAGTATTTTGCAATCAATCAAACTACACAATATGTCTGGGGGATAAAATTTACTTAAAAAAAAAATGCAATTACCGGGGTAGTTCAAATAGGATCTTTCAATTTAGTTTATTTTGTATAGCCCAAAATCACAAATACAAAATTTGCCTCGGAGGGCTTTACAATCTGTACACATACGACATCCCTGTCCCAGGACCTCACATCGGATCAGGGAAAACTCCCCCCAAAAAACAGAAAAACCCTTTCATGGGGAAAAAGGGAAGAAACCTTTGGGAGAGCAACAGAGGAGGATCCCTCTCCCCGGATGGACAGAAGCAATAGATGTCATGTGACCAGAATGAACAATGTAACGGAGTTACAGCACATTCAATGAATATGACAGAAATGATTCATATAATGAGTAGTAGGCATGGACCACGATCCATGTCAGCAGGAGATTTTAGAGGAGGGGCATCAGCAGGGCCGCCATGGCAGGAGTTAGGAGGTAGGAGGCAGGAGAAGGGATACAGGAGACAGGACTGGCTCCAGACAGCCACGATCCATGGAAACTTGAGGCGAGAAAGCACAGAAGCTCCCGGGAAGAAATATAGTTAGTAATGTGCATTGAAGAGACATGAATTCATCCAGAAGGAGAGAGAGAGAAGAGGGGAGAGGAGCTCAGTGTATCCTAGATGTACCCCAGCAGTCTAATCTTTGTGCACCATGTCTGTAATGGTAAGGGTAGAGGGCTTACTATTGCTAATAACTTGCAATTACAATGAAGGAAACTACATTTAAAATCTACACTTATCATCTACACTATTTCAGTGAGAGTAAAAGGGATGCAGCTCTGATACTACTGCTCTTTTTGTTAGTTTTCTAAGGTAGCATGAGGCAAGGGATTGCTGTGGTACTAAAAACAAAGTTGGTGTCAGTTGGTGTTGAAGACTACAAGTTTGAAAATAAAAAAATATTCATATATATATATATATATATATATATATATATATATATATATATATATAAATACCCTCCCTGCTGCTCAGTCTCCGTACTTGTTTTCGTGTGTGCCTCCCATGTTGATGCAACACTGGTGTGACAGTGAAGGGAACATTACAGGGCTTAAAGGGCTACAGGCAACTGCCTTTAATTGCCTGTATTTGCCATATGGTAACCCTTCCTCTAAAGAAAATAGATGGGGGAGGAAATAAATGAGAAAAACACACTGAATCCCCACTAGTTGCAGCTCCTGTGCCACTGCGCACTAACCCGTAACTAGGAAACAGAAGGAGGAGTGATATAATGGATGGAAGGTCACAGAAGTTATGGTAAACTATAATGAGGCTTGACCCTAAAATACCCTGCCAACCACAGCGTCATCACTGCCATTTATCAGCTGTAAAACTCACTTTTAGTCTCTGTGCTCATGAATTCTGCAACAGTCCCACAATGGGAAATGAAAATGTGCTCTATTGAATAGATTTGCATCTGAACACACATGGAGCACAAAGGGAAACCTGATTGGATGGAAATGCACATCACTGAATATAATGTGATAGGCTTCGGCAGCGTGATATGAATAACCAATCAGATCACAAGCTGCCAGAGAGAGTTCGAGATAAGAACCCATGAGCGGTACCGGGCAGACAGAGTGACAGCCTGGTTTTGTGTGTGTGTGTGTGTGTGTCCAGTTTTGAAATTCTATACTTCTATTTGTTCAGCACTCGTTATCCCACCCACTCTCAATCTGTCTCTGGACACACTCATCAGATAAAACGGCGTGACTTTGTGTAATTGCAAGTGTGTTGGATGGTAATAGAGAGACTGTTAATATATGTGATGTGTGTGTGTGTGGATGAGTGAAGTGTCAAAAGTAGTGGGGTAATGGGGGAAGATGCGTCTCATTATTGTTTGGAGGTAGTTTGCAATCTGATTTCTCTCCCGTTGAGCCTGTCTCAAACTGTCATCCCAAATATCAACTGACAATTAACCGCCAGAGCTCCATGGGAGGGAGCGGCACACTCGTACACACACGGATGCGTTGAGATAATGAGGTCCTTTTGTCATTTGAATATTTGATCTTTGCAGATGATTAGGTAGGTTGTTATTTTGCAGAATATCTACTCTGCGTACGTCAGCCTTTTGTTTGTGTGTGTAAATGAGGCTTTGTTTGTCTGACTATACATAGACTCTGCAAATGTATTTGTACTGCTGTGAATGACATCCTTTTCATATTAATGCGTCAATCCAACCTTTTTTAATAGAGTTTATTGTCTGTGTTTGCGTGCTACACCTACAGATCCAGGACGTAGCGGAGCAAGGAGTGATGTTCGTGGGCTTTCTCCAGCAGCCGGGTGGAGGACCCTGCTACTCGGGGCACTGGGATCCTGAAGAGCTGTCCTCCTTACATTCAAGCCCTTCACCCATACGGCGACACCCCTTCAGCGCCAACAACAGCCCAACAGACCCAACAGAGCCACATCATAACGACACCGAACCTGACCATCACCACTTTGAACCTCAGGAGTTCGATCTTAAAGGTGTAGAAAATAACACACCGGCCCACAACTCAAAAGAACCAGACATCAGCCCGCTGAAACCCATACAGAGTTTAGAGATTAATCGAGAAGGGTCCAATGAGCAAATCCAGACCTTGCAGATCAGCCTCAAAGAGTCACTAGAATCAAGAAACCAACTTCAACATCACAGCAAGCCCAGTGTAGACACAGTTCAGTGGTGTTCAAATCAAAACCCAACAGACGCCCAAGGGAACCAGCGGCGTCCCAGCTCTCCAGAAGCTGCTGGTATCATCAGACAGAAGAAGGACCATCTACCAGACCTCAAAGAATCCACAGAGAAACATTTGAAGCTTTCCAACCAGAGAGAAGGACAAAGTTCAAGCTCCGACAGCTGGCCCAGCTCTCCTGAGCTGGACGGAAACCACAAAAGAAAGTCCAGCTCCACAGATGGGCAGAGCAGATTGACGACGCACAACAACAACCATATCCGGCTCAAGAGTTCAGAGAAGGATAAGAATGCAACTTCACCACCAGCGCAAGGCGGTAAGTAACCGGTTTCTACGTGGGGTCACTGGCCAAGTCATCATAATGTTGAAATAAAGTTCTATTTAGTGTCTTATTTGTGGATTTGTTTGTTTGTGTGCCTTTAGGGATGCAACTCTTTGCCTTGTACAACCACACAGGGGAGCTGAACACTGCTATGAGGTTCTACTCACTCAGGGTGCCACTGTTAATACAGAAGGAAGCCGGGCTAGTCACGGAAGTTGACACACACTGGCTCGACCACATGACTCAGCATTTCACCAGCGGTGCGCACCTCATCGACGGGTTTTTCCACCTGGGAGATGATAACGGTGTGTTTCATGGCCATAGCAGTGAACTACTGCTGCTGATGTGATTTTAGTCCTACATTTAGAGCCTGTTAAATCATAAAAAAGGTGGCAAATGTACCATGAAGTGAACAACTTTAATGTAGGCAGCATGAGTGCGAAGTCAGACCCAGCGGCGCAGCTAAATTAATTCTTGCATCCTCCCAGAAAAACTCATGATTGGTTTTCCTGGAAACAGCTAACTGCTGCGGCTGGACACACGGTTGATGAGATCAGGAAGATTGAACCAAAGCAGTGAAGTCAAAGGCCTGAAAGTAGCTAAAATATTCTGTAATATGAGATTGGTGACCAGTATCACCACTTTCACATAGTTATTTGATCTATTAATATAAACATATTGATTATTGCAGCTTTAAAGTATCTATTTCACCGCACCGCCTCACCTTTCACTGGTTCCACTAGTTCTTGGCAAGAGGAAACCGCTGCTTGGCTGCTGGGTAATGGATGATATGCATGGACTGATGTGCCATAAATCCACGGCTTATATATAAGTCACTGTTCAGTCACCCGTGCAATAAGTCGGCTTTAGCAGAAGGTAACAGGGGATCAATAGTGGGAGATTGGAGAGTGGAGATGAGCTTGTAACTCCTGTCTGACTCGCATACATCCTCCTCTGTGTGTCTGACTCTGTCTCTAATTTGTCCCGCTCCTCCAGACAATGGGGTTTCATCTGTGGATAGTGTGTTCATCTTCCAGAGCTCTGCAGAGGAGACCACAAGCGCCTCCTACGATGCCATCGTGGTTGAGCAGTGGACCGTTGTCGATGTGGGTCTTTTGAGTTTTTAATACTCTGGTGAAGATGTGCACTTTGAGAAATCCTTTGTGACTGAAGTCGTAAGCTCGTTTCTGTCAAACATTACATAAGAGTTGAGATGAAGGGAAAGTATGTGCTTGGGGCTGAGCTTAAGTTTGCCTACCTGCACGGGGACTGTGTTTTCCTTTTTCTCCTCTCGTGTGCGTTTGCACTGTATTTGGCTGAGTGAGTTTCTGTGTCATGTCCAGGGTGTGGCGGTGAAGACGGACTACATCCCCTTGCTCCAGTCTCTGGCGCCATATGGATGGAGGCTGATGTGTGTGTTACCCACACCCATTGTCAAGACAAACAGGTACAAGAACGACACCCCAAGATACCACTGTTATAACCATAAACTCACCTGTCCTCTGCTTTCCCTTCATATTCCATCACTTTGAATAACATCACCTACGTGCTGCTTTGTTGATTTTCTGAGTCATTATTCTTTGGTCTTAAACACTTTCATTCTTTTTGGGATTAGGCCTGACAGCGTATCTTTAAAAAAAAAAAAAAAAAAAAAACAGGACAGATGGTTGGAGATCTGACAAATCACCATCATATGCTCATCCCTACATGAAACCGCTTTTGAAATCCGACGGAGCTGCAAACAACAACACAGTCGCTGATGCGCTGTTGTCTTGTAACCTGTCACTTTAGCAACCGCGGCGAACAGACACTTAATTTCAATACAAGTAGCGACACGCGAGCGCCTCAGATTATAACATAATAGGTGACAGTAGTAAAAGTGCCGCTCTCTTCTTTCTGCAGTGACGGGAGTTTGTCGACCAAGCAAATCCTCTTCCTTCAGAGACCCGTTTTGCAGCGCAAGAGAAAAGACTTCAAGGTTTGTTCCCCTTTGTCTTCCATCTTTGCAGCAAATCTGTCACTTGTGTCTGTTGTGCCTTTAGGATACGAGCTGTATGTCACAGAAGGTGCCATTAAAAAGTTGTGTTACTAAATATGGGATGTACAGCACATTTGAAACCGCTCAGGAAAAGTCTAATAATAGGCAAAGAGTCGACCGTACACTGTACAGGAAAGAGGCATCAACGAAAGAGGCTTTGTTGTGGTTTGGCAGGTGTCTGGAGAGATGGAAAGAAAAAGACACGGCACTCAGTGCAAAGCTGTCTCACGCACATCTATTTGTTTTCAGATGCTGAACCTCAGGGGTCGCAGCAAGGCAAAGAAAAAATCTCCCGGAGAAACGCAAGAGGAGAGAGAGAACATGTCCCCACTGATGGAGACAGAGATGGATAGGTTGAGAGGAAACTCAAAAGAGGAGGAGGAGGAGGAGGAGGAGGAAGAAGAAGAAGAGGCCGAGGGGAGGAAGAGCAGGGGCAGCGGATGGAGCGAAGGAGCGAGAGAGGGTGGAGAGGAGCTGGAAGAGGATGCACGGCATCAAAGGGGCTTCTTCTACCTTTCAGGGAGCAGGGCTTCTGTGGAGGAAGAGGAAACAGACATTGATAACATCCTTCTGTCGGAGCAAGAGAAGTCGGGGAGATGGACAGATGTGTGTCAGAGAGATGACGGAGGGGTCAAGGAGGCGCTGAAGACGGAGGAGCGCATCAAACACCAGCTGTTTTCCGGCGTCTGTTGACACATTGGGCACAAAGCAGCAGGAGGATGAGGCCTGTTAAGTTTACAGAAGAAAAAAAAAATCTTTTTAAAATAACATTTTTTTTGGGTTCCGACCCAGATGTGGTCAGTCCATCTGTTACTAGTCACCGCGTACCGTTACCTTCGCTTCATTCAGTCGGCTCTGTTTCGGGCGGTAACACTGTTGCGAGTCTTTGAGGTTGTAGCTCCCATGTACGGGAACGTGTCGTGCAGTT
Source organism: Myoxocephalus aenaeus (assembly GCA_038501785.1). Taxonomy (NCBI): domain Eukaryota; kingdom Metazoa; phylum Chordata; class Actinopteri; order Perciformes; family Cottidae; genus Myoxocephalus; species Myoxocephalus aenaeus. Next base: position 5,759,297 of record JBAMJR010000170.1, on the reverse strand, counting down.
CTCTGCGTTGGGTCGGTGTTGCCTATTTGATGTATCCTTATATGAAATGAAACAGTTCAAGGCTAATGAGTACAACCTAGACAGAGCAAGTCTCCAGTTCAAGCGTATGTATCGTGTTATTTTCTAGCCCCATGTTGTATTTGACTTATTTCTTGTAATAGAACTGTTAAAAAAAGGGAGTACTGATTTCAAGGCTCACTGTATTTTTATACGTAAAGTATATTATTTAAAATCGGGGCAAGAGGGACAGAGTGCATTGTAATAGAGCCTGAATGATACATGCATTGGACAATTATAGCCTGTATGGGTATCAAGTTAATTAACTAAGAAATTGCATTACAGCAATTTGTCTTTTGTCCTCGTTCAATACTGTGCTGTTTATTTTCAAATTCAAAAATATTTAATTGAATGCAACTTAGACAAACATTTTTGATAAGGATCCCTTAAATTTGGTAGTAAGAAAAATGTATTTCAGCCGATTAGTTTAACAGTTCCGTTGGTATCGGTAGGTTCTACAACACGTTGATATGAGATGCTACCATTTTATTGGTCTCAAACATTGAAGGCTCAGTTAATGTAATCTACAAAAGTATTATGTCATTAGCTCTCGTTGAATTTAGATAGTTTTGGTTTCCTTTGGCCAGGTTTTGAGATGGATATCTCAAAACCTTTCTTCACCTCAATTCAATGGAAGTGAAAGGAATTTTGTTTGTGGTGCTCGTTAAATACATGAGAAAGCAAAACATCTCTTTCCAGAAGCATGTCCCAGCTACTCAGAACACACGGTTGACACTATTCTTACTGACTATTTCTTCAGTAGAAACGCTGATTATCCAGAGTCATGTTAGCAGAATTATCAGAGGCTGATATCTCAAACCCCAAATGTCTGCTTTGTTAGATACAAGAGGAAATTATTTTTGTCATTTGGGAGAACTGACATTTAAATGTTTTTTTTTCTTTGAAAAAAACAAAAATGGGTGAATTAGAACTCAACTATTTATTACTTATTTCCTGGACCGTCTGTGTCATGTCTAAGTAGTGTAACATGTGAGTCTTTATATAAAAGCAGAAGTCAATAAAATGTTTGAAAACAGATTGACTCAATTTATTTTATTTCCTTGAAATCTCACATTATCAGCCCAAACTGTTTTCCTCACGAGGAGGAAACGCAAAAACAACTCTGAAATGCGTCTCGACCGCGTAACCCCCACTGGGACGCGACAAGACGCTCGTAACCATCTCCAAGGGATGCTCAGTGATCCAAGGCCCTCAGACCACCTGGAGGTTCCATTACAGTGCACCATGGGACACTCACGCCACCCCGAGACTACGCTCGTTTATGGGTATGTGGATGTGTGTGATTGAGTAAAAAGTGCATGCATGAGTTTGTGCTAGAGGCAGGGACAATGGCCAATATGTGGGAGATTGGTAGGTTTTTCACTCTAAAAATACACTAGGTGTGAAGTTTGCATGAGAATAAAATGTGAAAAATAAAAATCGCTCCAATGTAACTCAGTCAACCAACGCTAAAATCTTCAGTTTTGCAAATAAATAGCTCTGAGAATAATAATAATATATATCTATATATATATCTATATATATCTATATCTATCTATATATCTATATATCTATATATATCTATATCTATCTATATCTATATCTATATCTATATCTATATATATATCTATCTATATATATATATATATCTATATCTATCTATATCTATATATATCTATATATATATATCTATATATATATATATCACTTCTAAGATCACATGATCAAGTCAGCGGCGGTATGCTGTGAGACGAAAATGAGTCAGTCGTGTAAAATAATAGGACTGACTGCTAGTTTGCACTGATCTTCTGTACCCTGGTGATTTAAAACACTAGTTTGATATTTTGGGAATTGCGCTTATTCACTTTCTTGCATAGAGTTAGATATCCGTCTGCTAAATATGAAGCTGGAAGTTTACAAAATCTGTCTAAACTCACTATTTAACATGTTATATCTTGCTTTTTTTCCATCCATAAAAAAGAAAAAGGAGCAGTGCTGCAGTTTTACAGGGAGTTATGTGTTGGATTATTTCTTGCATTGGTGTAGAGACTTCCTAAATATAGTTTAGCACATAACGCCCCATACATCTACAACGTGTCATTTTTACACTCTACACTGAGCTTTACGCATCTAACTCTTGGCAAGGAAGTGTTTCCGAAAAAGGACAAACTATTGCTTCCTGGATTGCTTGCATTACTGCCTGAACATTGAGGTTAAAATTTTAGTTAAGACTTAACATCACCTCTTAATATGTTTGAGCAAAACCTCAGTCAAGCAAATACAGACGGGAAATGAGATCAGAGACAAAGATGTGGAACAGCTGTGAAATGATGCGTCTGTCATACACACAGTTGCAGATTTGTTGTAATATTCAGCAGTGAGCTGAATGATGTCTTGCTTAAATTGAGATTATACAGTCTGCGCAGTCATCCTTTATAAGAAATGAAAGTCATCTCGAGCCAGCTGCTCGCTTTAGAGTGGGTGGTCCCAGCGCAGATCAGGCAGAGGTTGCAGTAGCAGGGATCGGAGGGTGAACTTCCTCATTTAAATATCCTTTATCACTGGAATATTTCCCTTGGTTTCCAGTCTCACTGTACCCCATACTTCCTCCCCGTAAGGGAGGTTTCTGAGGATCCCAAAAAGGTTCTACCACCATTTCTCGAAGAGGATTCTATCTTTCGGGAGGCCGAAGTCCATGAGGGTTTTTGAAAGTGCTTCGATCATGGTCCGGGGCCCACACAGGAAACACAAAGTCCTCTGCGGGTCCACATGAGCCCGCAACTCCTCTTCTGTGATTCTCCCACCTGTGGAGACACAAGGGAAGTCAATCAATTAATCAAGACTCCCTTCTTTGTCTCCCACGTAGAGGTTTGATAGAACCTGTTCGACATGACGACAGCGATAAATCAACAAAAGACAGGCTGTGGCAGAATGCGACAGTCACTAAATCGTCCCTCAAGGTGTACACGTGTATAGATGTGTGCGTGTATGGGCATTGCTTACTGTTGATAAATGGCTGGAGGTGCGAGTCGACATCTGTGCTCTGTTGCGTGACGTGGAGGTCACACGAGAGCTTGTCAGGGAACTCCCGACACGCCTCGATGATGGAGCTCTGGGAACAGACGGTAGGTAGTTTGGGTCGTTACACACCCGCCCACATATTCCAGACATACATGTGGACACTGTTGCGTGTGCAGCTCGCAGAGGTATCCAGAAGTTAAAAGTAATTGTCCTAAACTTCCTGTCAAATAACAAAAACACACCTTGAAGAGCAGTTCCTGGGTGTTCTTGGCGCTGTAGCAGAGGTGAGCAGAGCCTATCTTGTAGTCCCGCCCACCAGAGGCATGGTTGAGATGCAGCAGATTGGCTGTGTGCAACAGGATGGAGTACAAGGGGTTGATCCCGACGCCGCCGGCCACCAGCAGCAAATCTACGGAGGGGTCGGAGGGCGCCGGGTTGAAGACGAAGTCCCCGCCAACACGCATGTCCACTCGAGAGCCCAATGCACACTGAGAGGAGAGACAGACTTTATTGGGTAATTTAGACACATTTCTCTTTGCTCAGTAGCTGAAATACACCTTTTGAAAGAAATTCCATAAAAGAAATGCAGTATTTCTTTAACTACATTGGAGAAGAGCTTCAGGAAACAATGACTTTTAGATCAGTTATGGTATGGGTGAAAGCAATTTCACAAGTTCTGCAGAGACGGTCTTTTGAAGAAGAAGATGAAGAAAAAAAAAGAAGAAAAAAAAGAGCAGATAAATACACATTCATCTGCTTTTGTACACATGTGAGCACACACAAAACACACACATAATAATGCTGGCATTCTTAATCTGCTGTTGTGGTCCCTACACTATTCCTGCTCACGGAGAGAGGAGTCAGAGCGCAATATCAAACAAATGGATCATCAAACGATGCCAGTGCAGAGAGCTGGAAGTCTCAGAATGCTCAAACACATCACACTGTGTTCTGATACTTATATTTACACAAGGCATGGTAGCTCAAAGCTATTTATTAGGGCCCATCATCAACCACAGAAGCTGCAAACAAACACACACAGAGTACAGACATGGAAGGGAAAGGCAAGCAGGAAGGATACACGATTCATATTTACACAACCACTCGCATTAGTACTGCTGGATTAAATAAGATACATTTTGGAGCAAATCCTTGCAGACAAAATACAACTTTATGCAGCAATAATATTTGTATATTTAGATTACCTTTATTTATGCATTCACACAACCATTATAAACCATTATTCACCCCGTCAGCTTGCTCCACACACACTTCTCTCGAGTTTTTAGCTTCATTATCACAATTGTACTTCAGAACTACTGAGCAGGCAATTTTCAAATTCGCTGAGTCACTTTAACTAACCCTTGACAGCAATTACACATGATTGAAAAACATCAGGGGTCATATGGCTATTGCTAACGACACCTGAAAGAAAATTATGAAACTGATTATGATTTAATGAACTAAGTATTTGATTGGGGTTTTTTCGCTAGCTGTTAATGTAACCTTTTAGTACAGGTAGGTGCTCACTGCTTCTGCAGGTCTAAAAATATAATATATATAAAAAAAATCTGATCTGATTTGTCATGTTCATTTTCTCGTTTCACTTTTTAGAATAACCAAAGGTGTGATTATGTGTCCGTCTTCATTTCCTAACTGTATAACACCAGAAGCATTTATCAACCCCCTGATCGCTCCATTTCTCTGTTCTTGCCCCCTCACCTTCACATTTCTTCTCCGTCTCCCTCGTGCACACACTAGCAATGTGATCTTCTCAACATTAAACAGCCACGTGGATGACCAGATATACTTTTCTGGAATTCCAAATCTTTCCAAGTAACGTTCAATAACTCTCCCAGGAAAAAGACCACACTTTGTAATTTGGGGAATTTTCATTATCACACTTCTCTGCTCTACTACTCACCATGGTGTGGATCCAGTGTGCTGGAGGGTGTTTGGTGTATTTGACGGCCAATTCAACAACGCCCTCCCTCTGCAGCAAACCCGGGCAGGAGCACATGGAGAAACCGCCCACCGTCGCCAAGCCGGGGATGAAGAAATCCACCCTGCACACACAATTCATTATTTGATGAATTAGTCAACTCGATTTAATTTATTTATCCTAACTATTTAAGTGGATGTTTGAACATTATTATCCAGACTAAAACCTGTGAAGTTATGTTATATATGTATTTATGATATCATTTATCACTGCAGGGACTAAAACTATCAGGAGTTATAAAAATATGTATTCCAGTGGTTGAAATCGGCTCCTGCACTCTAACACGAACATACTATTTATGACAATGGAAGGTTGTTTTGACATTATTGTATTATTTTAATTTTTCTTTAAGTTGTATTGCATTACATACATGTTATCAAACATAATAATCATTAGTCTTTGTGTTTTCATACAAAAGTCATGTAATTCTGACTGGAAATATAGCTTACTCATCAGATTTCTAAACAACAGTTAATTCAAGAGTAAAAAACATGCTGAATTGGGGGTAAGGGTGGTGACCTTTGACCTCAATTGACGTGGCCACTTGTTCCAGAAAACAAGTAGAACAAACCCAAACCAGATGGAAAGTTGCCTGCTAGTTAATCTATACAAAGTGTAGCAGCCCAGTCTTACACCCAATGTGGTGGCATTTGTCCATCAACAACCAGAGAGAAGAGGGAGAGAACCCCCAGAAGAAAACAGCAATACTTAACAGTCGGGCAAATGTTCCAACAACACAATGACCCACTGTTACGCTGGAGAGAAACACCGACTTCCCGAGCCTCGGAGGCCTCATAAATATGGATCTGCTGTGAAGATGCACACATATGTTCCACCCACATCCTCCTCCTCCTCCTCCTCCTCCTCCTCTCCCACCTGGAGACGAACAACTAAACAGTCCCTTTTCTCTGAAATACTGAAAGTCAAGGATTTCCATCTATTTCCATTCATTATCAGTTGCTGCAGGGCAACTGGCTGCCGGTTGTATGCCTCATCACTACCGCCCACCTACAGTATGGGCTCATGTACATAAACGGCATGTGCCGGGTACTAATTAACATTGGCGGAAAGAAAGATAAGCTCTGTCCTCATAGTTGAAGAAATGAACTTGCTATTAGGACTATAAGGGAGTCACTGGACGTTACTTTGCAAAAGGTAAAACATTTCCCAATGTAATGCGTTACATTTAGAAACAAGCCACTGAGTCTCAAACATCTTTCAAGTCAAAGCTGCAAGAGTGCATACAACCTGGTGCGGATGGCAGTTACCTTCACAAATCTACAACCCAACTATTTGGCTCATCCTTACTTGAGAAAGGGCTCTAAATAATTAATACGCTTTGATTTTTCTTTTAGCTGACGTGATAAATCCCTGAACAACAACTATTCTTTTCATAAACATGAACCTTAAGCTGTTGTCCATGTCGACTGTGTCGGATTGTAAACTTATTTCACCTCTAAACATGTGAGAAAGGAAAACCAACAGGCCAATGGTCGGGCAAAGCAAACACAATGCCACCACCGTGTGGTTCCTATTAGCATTGCAGCACTGTCAAGGACACCAGAGGGCTGTTTCATAAAGCTCAGGCATCAACTTAGACCTAGTTTGGCAGTCCTGCTTATTTCGGTTTCATGAAGACAGGGTTAATATGGTAACTTATTTCGCAATGTCGGCAGAATGGGGAGAACCGTGGGGGTTCATCCAAAGTTGGTTTTATTCCTTTGTCCCAACAAAAGGGGAGGGGTCCCAACATTAGTCTTAAAAACACATCTACGCCAGAGTAACTTTCTCACTTCTCTTAGTCTCATTAGCAAAAGTGATCTGGAGTCATATCAGAGAAAAAAAAGAAGAAAAAAAAAAAAACAGTGAACATGCGCCGTTAGCTGTCAAAATTGAAAACTGACATTTACGCTTAGCATCATATATGAGAATATATACATAGTACAAACATTTTTGTTTCAGGTTTCTTTTTCATTGATAAATCATCTATATACACAACAGCTGAGCCCCTCAACAATGCGGTTTGGTCTAAAACGTAACCCTTCATGTCACAACACAATGTGACGATGTTCCTTAAAGTGATACAAAACAATGTTTTACAGTTTGAGTTGGTGAAAAGTTAACATGAGTGTCTACTCACCACTGTCCTGCTTTGAAGCTGAAGTCTGGGTGGACGGCTATTCTCAAACGTTTCACCGTCTCCGACTCATCCGTGATGCCACATATTTGAGCTGGATACAGAGCCTGTGTTAGGCAAACACACACACACACACACACACACACACACACACACACACACACACACACACACACACACACACACACACACAGAGGAATGGGTTAATGACCTCCGGCTGAACTGTCAGCAAATTACATACAGACGAGATGAATGTATTCAACTAGAAAATATCAACTTACATTTTGTCTGTAGTTGCTCGATGTTTTCTCTAGATGGTCCATTTGCCTTTTGGAGGACATATTTCTTCTGAAATAAAAAGGAGGTCGTTTTGTATCTTAAACATTCTCGATAGTAGAATATTCAAGTGGACTTTGCGCTCCTTCTCAGCGAGCATCAACAAACCTTAAAGGGCCAGTTCACCTAAATTATAACTCACACCAAATTCTGTCTAGTCATGCAGATAGTTGTGTTTTACATTTCTGCTGCTGCCCCGATATACAGAGGAAAGTAACCTTTTGTTTTCGGGGTGTCAACACACACATTTGAGGAGCTGATCATATCACCACATACAATCTAAGCTAGAGTGTGCTATGAGGTAAGTTAACACACACTGTTACACCTGGTCGGTAAAGTAACCAGCATCCCCTCTGGATGATGTCACATAACAGATCCCTTGCTGTCAGTCCTCCACAGTGCCTCAGGAGTGAGCAGACAATGAACAGAGCCAGTACTTTCCAGATAAAACTCACTTTGTGGGGCCCAGCAGCCGGCAGCAGCGGAGCAGTCCTGCGGCGGGACTCGGCTGAATGAAGCGTCGGGCAGCGGAGGACAAGAAGCAGCGAGCGCCCATCGCGACCTGGACTGACATCAGAAAAGACCAGAAACAAGAGGAGTTAGCTGTCAAGGCCGACACCTGTCATATGAGGCGAGCGTCACGTGCTCTTTTCTTGTGGATCGATGGATCAACAATGCGGTTGAGCTGAAACGTCACCCCCTCTTGGTTGTATGACACCAAACTCACGGAACAATCTAGTATCGTGTCAAGTCAGAGCGTTTTCAATGTCGGTTAAGTTAAATGACACCTCACGTTGACTAGTCAACAGTTACATCACCAAACGTGCCTCGCGACGTCAGCTTTCATAATGCTAGCTGCCCCCCGCCCCCCACGCCCCGGTGTCTTCTGACGGACGAGGGTGACAGGAAGAAGCTGGAAGTTATATCCAAAATGTTAGCGGTCTACTGATAAAAAGAGGTACAACTGTGATCATCTTCAACTGAGTTTGACCTCCTTCGTCACGCTGGTGGTGAGCTAGAGCTAACGCTAAAGCTCCTCGGCTAGTCAATGCCGGTTTGTTATTTAACACATAATGCGAGCTCCTCTTCTTACCGAGATGAGCTGCAAGTCTGCTTTTGTCAAGTGATATTCATATTTCTCTCCGGTATCTTCGGAGTAACATTGGTCTTCATGTTTAACGTGCCAGGACTCTACTGGTGTGTTCTTCTTCTTCTTCTTCTTCTTCTTCTTGGACCGGTACTACTGTATCTAACGTCTTCTTCTACGACGTGGAGCGTTTCTACGTATTGCAGCAGCGCCCTCCTCTGGACACACGCGCACACACACACACACACACACACACACACACACACACACACACACACACACACACACACACACACACACACACACACACACACACACGCGTACACAAGCACGCGCGCGCGCGCACGTTTAAAGTTGTACCAATTAATATTTTAATCTTAGTAATTAGTGTCCTGAGCTCATTGTTTGGGCTTTACAGCCTACAACTTGACTGTTTGGTTCACTCTCAATGCTCTCATCAAAGTTGTTGCAACCATTATACCAAAATATGATTGGATGTTTAATGCAATATTTCATCTTTAATCACAAATAAAATACTATATTTGGTGTGACGTTGTTTATTTGGCTTCATCTTGAAATTAAATGTGTCTGTCTAAATCATCGCTCACTTAATTGTCAGCTCTTTCTCCAGGTACACTTGCAGTTCTTTTTAGATTAAAACATTAAAATGTGTACAACTCAAAACCTGGTTCTGGTAAGTCTGTACCACTGGCAGCTTTGGCATCAAAGGTAAATATTTCACTGATTATCAACCTGTGATGACACCAAAGTGTAAAAAACTGTTTAATAATAATCTAATTTGGCTCCATCTGGTGGTCAAATAACAGAGAGCATGCTGTTTTGTGAGAAGCAGCTTGACACACTTTTCTCATGATGCTACTTCAGTCAGATTTTCTAAAGTGTAGATATCAGAGCTTGCACTCGGACTCTCCGATATAGCCATGTTTCTCTAAGTTAGTGGATGTTTTCACTGCTACAATGATTCACTATTCCTTGATGTTGGGGAAAAGTGTAAAAACGGAGGCTTTCTTTTTTATTTATGTATTGGAACATGACAAATTATCACGCTATATAAGAGCTATTGGGAAAATGTTGTATCTAACTTTAAAACTAACTAATGGGATTGTTGGGAAATTAGAAGAGTAGAACGATAATGAAAGTCTCCAAGGTGAAGGCTACACAGGCTGGTGTAGGATGAAAGGTACAATTTAAATAGGGCAGTTTCACATTAGTCATGTAATCAGTGTGTCCTCATAAGTATAGTTTATTCAACCAAATATGTGTGTGTGTGTGCAAAGCTGCATGTCAGGTAAGAGAATAGTACTTTAGACAGACAGACAAAAACAAACAAACAAAGAAAAAGTCCTTTAACAGTAAGATTCCTTTCTGCATTCCTGACAGTTTCATCTTAAGCGTCTACGGTGAAGCGCAGCTGGTTTACTCACTGTTTGATACCTCTGACAGGCACAGTGGAAAACCGGCTAAACAGTACAATCCTCAAATCTAGCACACAATGCAATACATCGAAACTCCTCACATTCACAGGAACAGAACTCGGCCTGCTGCACCCAAATCTGGACTGTTTCTTTGTTTAGTTAGAACAATTCCCTCTTCTGTTAGACCCACATCCCCATCAGCTGTGATCCGGAATCTAGGACATTTGTGTACCTGTGAGGTAACCGGTGTCTAAATAGCCCTGAAAGTTTTGTGTGCTGTCAGACAGCCAGTAAAAACCAGTTATGTGCATGTTACTATCCTTAGATACAGTAGCTGCTCACTTCCTGTGAGAGGTCTTTGTGAGCTGACTCTACCAGTCCAACTGGCTGCCTTCCTGCTCTCTTTCCCATTGTCAGCACGCCACGGCTCAACCTGTTGTTCAGTGCTGTGACGGATATTTTCAGGTTCATCACGTCCCAGTGACTTACTGGACTCATACGCACAGGGCACATGCGTGATGAAACGCACTACCGTCATCAGACAGACACACACACACATAAACACACGCATAGACGGGCGCACGTAATTTGATCTGTGGGAATCTGCGTCAACATAAACACAAATACGTGGTTGACTGAGTCACTTTGTGTTTAGTTTGTCTCTAAATCTGACTCAGCTAGTGAACGTGAAAGTAGCAGCTATTTATATGGATCAGGATCAGGCCTTTTTGAGATTGATAAATTATTATTAATTATTGCATGCTGTTAATTATCAGATTAGCTAGATTCAAATTTGACTTCATGTCTCTGCGCTATATATAGGAGAACAATATATATTATTACACTTGACAGTCCAAAAGTGTTTGTTATTGACTCCAGATGGTCAGATACACTTTTATATGTTGAAGTTTGCAATGGATTAAAGAGACAGAAACGGATACAGGTGGAGAGCATTCCCTGAGGCGATCCCTGGTTCAATGTCTCTCTACGTCACTTCGTTTTCTACACACATTCTACACATTCTACCTCTCAGTCTCGATGGGCAAACGCTCAGCTTTCACCCCGAGGGAATCCCTGTCAAAACTGGAACATGTTCAATGAGACTTAAGTCTCTGCGTGAATGTTTTCTTTATCTGGTTGACGTTAATTATCACCTTTCAGAGAGACTAAATGTGGTTTGTGGAGAGGAAAGCAGATTAGCAGATTATCATATTTGGGAGAGAGGTATAGAGTAAAACTGAGAGGTGATATGAAAAGATAATCCTGCTATTTTAGTGCTGTTTGGACCAGAAGAAGTTAGGTGAGGAGCACAGCAGGATGTATCAAAGTGTATTATCTATTATTTAAAGTATTCATCAGGGAAAAAGTGTCAAACACAGCAAATATTAACAGATTCCATCTGATAAATGTAAGGATCTGTTTATTTATTTTTTCTAATAAAATCTCATATATTTGAGGTTTTAATACTATTGGCCTGACAATACTAGTCCCCATCTTTGGCTCGGGAAAAATCTGATGATCAATTTTCAGATATTTCACTTCCGAAGCAATTAATATAGTTATCATAAAAGATACAACCGGTTAATTCACAATTAAATGAATTATTAGTCGCAGCACTAGAACGTTAATCTGAAGGGTCATCTGGCTCTGCATGGTCTGCACTGTGTTATTCATGTGTTTATATGTCCATTGCGTACACCTGTCTGTGCAGGATAATGCACAATGAAGGACAGCATTCTGTGTGTGGTGCAGAGAAGAAATGACTCCGCAGAGTTTCGACTGTGATGGGAGATATGAGGAGAGGGAGTCCCCCAGGTATGCAGGCCACCGGCTGCTGAAGGGGAGGGAGAGAGAGAGAGAGAGAGAGAGAGAGAGAGAGAGAGAGAGAGAGAGAGAGAGAGAGAGAGAGAGAGACAGAGAGGGACGCCTCACATTCCTGTTGCCACAACAACTTTCCATCTAAACTTTGGAGGAGAAAGACAAAAGGCATTACCTGATTCCTCCCCCCTTTCTTCTGTCTTTTTCTATTTTGCTCTCAGACTCCGTGTCTTTCACAGAAACCATTTGATAATCCAAAGGCACACCTATAAAACCGCCAACAGGTCAGGAAGATGTCTTGTCCTCAGCTGACACTTTGAAACTTGGCTTTTTACACAATAGACAGTCCCATTTGTGATGTACTTTAAACCTAATGAGAATAATGAACAATATGTCCCAATCCGCTACAAAGATCTGATTATAATTCAGAGGATGTATAAGTGGTGGCTACTTCAACATTTGTTTACATATGAACTGTAAACATGTGATTGTGTTTTAAAGATGTGCACCTCGATAATGTTCTTATTTCAAGAACTGACATTTACTGACATTTTGCAGTTTGTGCGTGTTGGGTTTATATCATGTTTTCATATTGAGGCCGTGGGCAACATTATAACTGGTATCTCTTATCAAAATGAATAATTTACACAACACCATGTGGAGATAGAAAGCGTTTGGCTTCTCATGACACATGCTTTGTCTTTACAGCTTAGACCACCAAGAAGAGTTGCAGGGCATGTGGACCAATATTCATTTAAGAATTTAGATCCTTTACTAAAGTAAAAGTAGAAATACACACTAACACAGTAATACACAAATACTCTGGGACAACTCAAAATAATGTATTGCAAATGTAACTAAACTTAAAGTACAACATTATCAGCAAAATGTCCTGACATTAAAAAAGAGGTATTACTGATATTGATGCATTCCTGTGAAAGTGGCTCTTTACTCTAATAGCTGGTCCAAGTGGAGCTTAATATCACTTTCCACCACTTCCATTATTATAATGACCATCAATTAACTTAATATCAAATAACTGTAGATATTACAGCTTATTAGAGAGACTAATGTCCCGTTTATGGACGGATAACGGGCAGATTTCTCAACCTGGCAACCCAAAAGTTATATTAAACATATGTAAAAACAAACATTAACAGTTAATGTGTTAGTCAATGCTACCCCATAAGCTTAATACAAACCCTAGTTAACATTTTCTAATTGTTTCTTGTCAATAAATCCTACTCACAACTGAGAGTTGTCTCTCTATACCACCTGTATGTCTCGATACATATTACTCTATACTGGGCTACATGATGCAGCATGGGTTGATGACGCCATGATAACCGGACATGGCCTGTTGTGTCCTTCAGACAGACAGACAGACAGACAGAAAACTCCATGAAACTGACAGAGTTGGACCAGCAGAAACCTCCGTATATTCACGCTTGACAGGTGGCCAGCCAGGTGAAACTGGCGCCAGGCCAAACTGCTTCCCCTCACATAATATAAACTTACAACAGAAACAATTTCACGTCTTGTGCAGTAAAGTTATTTCAAAAGTCCCCTGACTCCTTCCGGTCACACGCCCCCTCAGGTCTCTATTAAACCTTGGAGCCTAACCACACGACTGAGTAGCCTGCAGAATATTATAGTTGGTGGCTATTAATAACATGTAATTGAATAAAGAATGCCATTGCATTCCTTTGCATGACAACGTGTCAGTATGGCTTAAAGAACTGGGCGTCCAGAATTGTAACATAATTTGGCTCTCTGGCTTGGGTTGGGTTCAGGTGATACAAAGGGCCCTTCTTTTTTTTAAACTCTGTCGCTGAAGAGGCGCAAGCTCCCATGGGGTATGTTGCCACAGCAACCACAAGCCCCGCCTACCATCATACTACATTCACCTGAGCGAGAGCTCACGTGACAGACTCTGAGCGTTCATCCAATCAGGAGGGAGGACAGGTGCTCCAAGAGGAGAGTTTCGGAGGCGGAAACCTGCTGGTTCAGTGAAAGAAAGCCGCTCCTTATAAAAGTGTCAACTCGTTTGTAATAGTCTGAAGAATTGCATTAGAAGAGTAGGGGTATTCGACAAGAGCAACCGGAGAAACATTAAAGATGCAAGGAGGTGGGAGATGCAAGGAGGCAAGACACCTGGCTCGTGCATAATATGGATACTGCTGCTACGGTCTCTGTCACACTAGTGCTCCACCACTGAAGAAGAAGAAGAAAAAGACGCTCACCTGTTCCGTGGATTTACGATCCAGAACAATTTTAAAGTGTGACATTTCCACTTTGCTTCGGGTCGTTTTGAGTGTCCACACACTGCACTACAGTAGCTCAGGTAAGAGTTAACGAGAGCCTTGTTTTGCACATTGTTCCCCTGTGAATCACTGCTTAGCTTTTCTCTTCTGTTCTCACGACTCAGTAAACCAGTTTTACAGAGAAGGTAATACTGGTTATTCTCAGGACTAGCTGGTAAGAAGTTGTTTCTCCAGTGGAAAATCTCCACTAGAGGAGACATTAAATCGCATTCACTTTGAGAGAGGGCAAATCATGATATCCAAACAGAAAATAGCATTCGTGATGATGATGAGGGCGAGGATGAAGATTTGGAGCATGATGAATGTTAGGACATTAATGTGTCAGTGCAATATTTTATTAAATCAAAGACATGCAGACACCATTTCTAAAGGGATATGTCAGAACATGAAGGCCTCACAGATGAGATCACGAGCTTTAAAATAATAATGCTGATGCAGAGGAGAAGATCTCAGCTGAATTACTGACAGTATGTGTTTCCTGTTTCAGTGCCCTCCCTCCAGTCAAAGATGACAGCAGAGAGGGTCCCGTGGTGGAAGGCCTTCCTGCCAAAGAAGAAGAGCGGAGGCTCCAAGGAGACCAATTCATCCAACACCTTTGACGTGGACTTTGACCCTTTTGCACAAACTGCAGAGAAGCAAAAAGACTCCGCAGCCTCCAAGACCAGCGGCGACCAGTCCCTGTCTCAACAAGACTCCAACATCATCAAGGATGACACCTATGACGACTCCCAACTGGACTCCGTCTTCAACGAGCAGACATGTCGCAGGAACATGAAGGTGTCACGCTCGGGTCGATTCAAGGAGAAGCGGAGGGTGCGCTCCAGCCTTCCTGTGGAGAAAGAGACAGAGACTGCGGCATCGGGGAAGGAGGACATACGGTGACGGTGAGGAGGAGGAGATGATCAAAGACTGCTTTGTCTCAAAAGATGGATTTGAGTACATGAAGATGCTTCGTTCTCTTGAGACATGCCAAGAGGTCTGCTGTGTGTTGGTTAAGATGGTGATGATGAAGATGACAAGGAGCATTCAACTTTTAGCCCAATGTGGAAAATGCGGACATTTTTGTTGATGAACCTTTGCTAGAAGGCCACAGACACAATGATAAATGATCTGAAATGGATTATATTTGTTCTGCAGGATGGTTACCGAACCGTTTTGCCAACAATATCCCATATTGCTCAAAAGAAGAGATATAGTGCTGTAAACATTTAAGAGTCCAATATTTAGTTAAAGTCTTACAGTGTCCTTGTTTCAGTCATCAATGGACAACTCCTAAAATGACCCACAATCTTTTAAGAAAACACAATCCTTGAATGCAATTTTTTTTTGCGTGATATGCTCCTGGAAAACATTGTCCATTAGATGTTTACATTATAAGAAGAATACTATATGTTTGATAATGAAGGATACGTATAATGCTCCTTATACAAAAAAAATAATGTTGATTCTAAAGGGTTAGAAGGATATTTATGAAGGTGTAAAAATGATTTCATAATTATGTGTGAAAAGAAATCAGTTAGCGGAAGAAATTAAATGATGTTTGTGAGGCGCTTTTAGTCAGATGCATAAAATACTTTGAATGAAGGATGCAATCCAGCATGTTTTATGACATGTTGGGTCCAGCTGAAGGAAGAATCATATTGTGATATCGAGCTGAATGAAATATGACCATGTCGCTAAAGAAGTATGATCCAGATGTAGTTTGCTTAGCAGGACTGCTGTATTTTGGACCTCCTGTGAATACTTAAATGAAGGCAAAAAAAATTATAAATAAATAAGATAACTGCATGAATGTGTGTATGTGCATGTGCTTTATTATCATGTTAAATCACAAGCCAGTGGCTCAACCTGGACAGTGCCAGGTTAATATAGTGTTGTCCCTCAGTGTCTTAAAATAGACACTGATAGAAGAAAGAGAATAATCCAAACGTTGTGCAGTTACATTACAAGAAAGTCTCATGAACACAGAAGAAAAACTCCACTCCTCTTGGCAGTCGTGTTGTTGCCACAGCGTCACTTTACTGGAAGAGGCGATGATCAGGGCCAGTGTGTGATTATCGCATTGTCTGAAAAAGACAAATACAGGGAATGAATGCCATGTATACCAAGTGTCTGCAGGACCAAACTCGGGCTTAAGTGCTGATGTTATGCCATTTAGAGGGAGGAGCACGCCTGTAACGCTGCATTCCTTTGAGATGTTTAGGTTTGAGGTGTTGATGGAGAAGGGTTATGATTAATCATTTAAAATCGCTCGATGATTCTCAGATGTCATTGATATATAATCATCAGCTCATTAAGTGAAACTGTTTCTTTGATCTTTGATCTTTGATCATCTTTGAATCAGGATGACTTGTAATGGGATATTTTCAACACAAGGGGGCGAAAATGTAGTGCAACTCAAGGTGAACTCCATGAATTGAGGCGACAACACCGCCTCTCTCTCTCTCTCAGTCTCTCTCAGTCTCTCTCTGTCTCTCTCTCTCATTGGCCCCTGCTGCGTGTGGGGCGGTAAGGTGCGGCCTTGCACAGTTGGCCTCCTGCAGGGCGCTCAATAGGGAATAAACAGCCAGAGCCAGATAGAAACCGTTGTGCGCGACCACGCTGTATCTTCAGCGTCTACTCAATGGGCACCAACGTTAAGTAGAAATGAAAAGTTTGTGCAACTTTTAGTTGTCGTCAACTCAAACGCCGGATACGTGTTGTCCTCCTCCTCCTCCTAAATAACGCGGTGGAGCGCGCGCTATGAGGTCAGCGTGCTGGGGTCTATCGCACTGAAGCTCTCTCTCTCTCTAACAGGTGGATTGCAGATATTTCGATAAGGTAAGACACCGCTGCTGTCTGTTATTCATGCAAGTTGTATGTTCTGCAACAATCTAATGTGTTATTATAAGGGAGAGACAAGGAATGCTACATGTTTATTAATGTCTTATTACTGTCTAGGCATGGTGCATCAACTGTACGGTTTTATTGGACACACTGTTGTTATTTATGCGTGGGGGTCAATTAACTCTCGCTTACACGTACAATCTGTTATAAAACTTAAACATTTTAAATCAAATATATTTATTTAGAATGTGGCTAGTGCTGCATAAAAAGCAGTCTACATGTCAACACAAAAATCACAGACAGACTACATAAAAATCCATTGATCTACAGCAATACACCCTCTCCACTCATTCAATACAGATTCAGTACTGTGTCATACTCAAGGCAGTCAGGACAGCCTCAGCTGGGGCTCCATGGTCTCCATCTGTTTGCATGTCATTCACATAAAAAAGTATATAAATCGCTTGTTAAGGCGTGCAGCAGCAGCTGCCACTTCCAGCTGCTTGTGTGTGTGTGTGTGTGTCATCTTCCTTGCTTCAGGAAGACAGCGGGAAGAACAAGACGTCCTATAGAGTTCAAAGAAAAACTGCTTTTCCACTCACCTGTTCCAGTAGGGCTCAACTAACCAGTGTCCAGCTTTGCCCCCTTTAAAGATACACTAGTGGTGTCACAGAGGCTGCTTGACACAGTTATGAAGATAGAAATAGCAACGGAGGACAGTCTGCCAGTTGCATAGACGGGAGGCATGACTTGTGCACGCACACATGGGCAAAGACAAAGGCGGACAGATAGATAGAGGTTCAACAAAAACAGGTTCTGTTCTGAGCTTTATTAAATTGCTCAGGAGGAGGCATGTGCAAATTACACGGAGAACCTCAATGTGCACAAACCTCGCTGTGTCTTCAGTCTTTCGCAGCCATGCGAGAGAGCTCGTCAAGAATTTATGATGTCAGAAAAGTGTGGCGAGCTTCAGTGACTGTTGCCATGGATCATTTACTCGCTGAGTTGCCAACAACATGCGCAGATTGAAAGACGGTGACATAATCTGGGACATAAACTGTTCCTGGACAGTTGCTGGCTGGCCACCGGTGCATCTCACAAGACACTCTGTTACATGTTCAGTAAAAAAACTGGGGGTGAGTGCACGCCTTTTTCCTGTGGCGTTCCCTCGATGTATTTTCCATTCACTTACTGCAGCGAAGGCCTTTGGTCACTGAGCGACTGAAGGCTAAGGGGTCCATTACTTTTCACACAACACTCTCCATTGTTCCTCTCCCAAGTCTTGCCACAGGGCATTGTGGGAAGAGCAGGAGGACAGGGGCGGGGGCGGAGGGGATGTGTCCGATTTCTCTAGAGAGGATGGAGCGCTCGCTGTTTCCTGTTTTGCGCTGTACGCTGGTGAAAGCCTTTCCTGTTCAGGGAAGAGGGTAGGAGGTCACCGAGTGTGCCCCTTCACACAGTAGCAGCTGATAAACGTCCTAGGAGGTGGTCAGTGGCCGCAGTGCATGAATAGGATGGCGACTTGTTTTCCGTCATGGGGTATGCATTGTCTTCTGCAGGTATCTGAGGCCTCAGCATGCCAGCCCCCCCACCGCCTCCCCTGGCTCCGCCTCCTCCACCGCCACCCAGCGCTGCCCTGCCACCAGTAAGATGTCCTCTCTCTAACTCTCTTGCAAACACCCACTTGTGTCCTTCTCACTGACCATCAACCATCACCTGTAGGTTATTTACATTATTGATTGAGGTGATGCACACACACACACACACACACACACACACACACACACACACACACACACACACACACACACACACACACACACACACACACACACACGGTAGGGCAGACAGCAGACTCTCAGTAGCAGGAGAGTGTTATGTTTCTACAGCAGGCGCTCAGTGTCCTCATGTTAGATGAGTCGCCACTGCCAGTGAACTAGGCCACACTGCAGCACACATCAATACACTTCCTCTTCTTTCTTTCTTTTTTGTTTGTATCTTTTTATCTGAGGAGCAGAAGTGAAGTTGAGAAGATGGTGTTGACGCCACACAGTTGTTCACCCCCTCTTCTTTATGTAGAAAGATCAAGTAAAACTTGAAAATACACTTAGTAGGTGCAGGTATTTATTATTTTGTTTGCAGTTTCTCTGTAGATTTTTTGGGGGATTCAATGTTAATAGTTTGTGAGAAATTAGTAAAATCTTTAGGAAAATAAACGAAAGAAATAGTCAAAATATCTTGCTCTGTCCGATCACCTCTGACCGATGCAAAACCCAAAATAACTTAAATTACAATCATATGAAAAAGAAAAGCACCACATATATATATATTTTTTTATAAGAACCATACATTATTAATTGATTATCAAAATAGTCTGTACTACAGTTAGTATCCTGAAGAGAACCCTTACTGTAAGACAGAACACATATTGGGCAAAACACTTGTCACTGTTACATAAAAGCTCTTTTTTGTTTGTTTGTATGACAGTGTCCATCAGACCCTCTTAAGCTCCAGTCTGGTAGTGGAGGAGGAGGAGGAGGAGGAGGAGGAGGAAGGAATGCCCTGTTGGCCGACATCCAGAAAGGAGCCAGGCTCAAGAAAGTCACACAGGTCAACGACCGCAGTGCCCCCGACGTGGATAGTAAGAGCAACATCCTTACCGTGCTACAAACATGCACACCGACGCTCTCAGTTAAGACACTAAACAATACTCACATTCGTCCGCTGTCACCGACTTCTAGTAATTCTCACAGTGGGAATCAGAGGAAGGTGATGTAATGGTGTACTGTATGTGTGTGTGTTAAGATGCTGTGGTGTGATATAGTGTAGACGGGTAAAAAGAGAGTGGTGCAGGTAGTATTTCATGTAGTCCATGGGGAGCATGTTGTTTCTCTTTGACCTATTTAAGAATAGACACACACCAAGTGGACTCTTCAGGAAGGAATGTCCTACAACAGATAAAGATGCAGGCAGAATAGGAAACTACTGCAATGTATACATTGGCAAACACAAAAGGCAACACATGCACATCTACAGTATACAACACGATTTATAAACAAATTGTATGTATGTGATGTTTATGTATGTGATGTTTATGTAGCCTCCAGTATTTTCAAGTTTGTGTGGATTCAAATGTATGTTTCGCCTGTTTGCAGGACGGCTTTTCTGAAACTTTTTGATGCAAAGGTCAATTAGATGTAACATTGCATCTGTGTAATAGGTGAACATTTCATCAGAAACATTTACTTTATACCTGCCATCCTGGTAAGTCACTCTGGTGCATGAGTTTTCCTGCTCAAACAGAAAGACTCACAACCTTCCTTGGAAATAAAACAAGGCGTCAGCTCAATGGACTCTATGCATATGACGAAGATGCTGGATTGTTGAAATACATTTAAGATAAATGTCAGTGTATCAAATACTATTTTAACGATTTGTTCATTTGCATTAGTTAAACTTATGTGTAGCTTACAGTATATTATGAGGTACTTGGAGTCAGGCCAGTTCAAACAGACTGCTCTGTTTTGTGAAAAGGTGTGTAGTTGGCACTCAGGGAGATCAGGTGATTTAGGTGGTGCAAAATCTACTCATGTTCCTGCCTGAACTATTGGGTCTCAGAATTAAGAACACAATTCCCACGACTATAAAACCTGCAGAGCACATAAAGTCTTGTAAAACAATAACTTTATGTAATAATGTGAAAAACATATCCTGATTAAAAGACACCAAAAGGACAGTGAAGTCATTGTCGTAAATCATTTGTAATGTATGTGTACTTGTGTTGTTCCCCAGAGCCCAAGGCCAGCACTGTAGATGTATCCAGCAGTGTTGCTGCTTCTCAGGGCTCATCAGGAGGGATGGCACCCATGGGACCCTCTTTGGGTGGGCTGTTTGCAGGAGGGTTCCCCACTCTCAGGCCGATAGGACAAAGAGAGCAAGCAGGCAAGACGCCAGGTGGGTGCAACAGGTCTTGCTCTGACTAAATCGAAATTATTATATCCTATAATGACCACTTAAATGAATCCTCTTGTGTGTGTGTTTCTTAAAGTGTCACGATCGAGCTCCTCGGCCTCCCTGAAGCCTCTGTGGAACCCGCCCACGCCAGCAGACACCAGCAGCGTCTCCGAGCCGCTCCGAGGCTCCGTCCACCGTCCGCTCGCCCCCTCGTCCTCTGCACCTCCCTCTCCTTCTCACAGCAGCAAGCACCCACCTTCTTTTTCCCCTGCTTCCTCTCCCCCACCGCCTCCACCCGCCCCTCCCTCTGCTCCTCCCCCGCCTCCCCCACCCCAAGCCTTCCAGGACCGGCCGCCCAACAGGCCTCCGCCCGTCCCCTCCTGCCCTCCTCCTCCACCCCCATTCCAAGTCACCAAGCCCACCTGGCTCCCCATCCAGCACTCCTACCACTCCATCCTCTCCCAGCCCTCTACTCCTCCTCCTCCTCTGCCTCCTCCACCTTTCCAGCCTCCCTCTGCTGTTCCAGGAGACCGCTCATCCGGTTGTTTCTACCCTCTGCCCCCGTCCCCAGTCCACTCCGAACCTTCTAAGTTCCTCATCCTGCGGGACAGCCCCCTGGGACCCCCTCCCCCTCCCCCACCTCCTGCTCCCCCTCTACCAGCTTCTTTCAGCCCTAGCTGCCCGTCCACACTCCCCCCCTCCCCCGCCCAAGGTGGCAGCAGTGCCCTCCCCAGCCATGCGCGCTCTGCCTCCCTCGTACCCCTGCAACGCGCCGACCCGGCGTCCGCCTGCTGTGCCCAGAAGTGCAGGTAGGTAGGAGCACACCAAGATGAGGAATTGTCTTTGGTATAGATCTGATCTCAGTACATTGGATTTGGATGTATTTTTCATGTTTCACATTTTATTGATGTCTGACACCCTTCTGACTCCTCTGATGTCGTCACCCATGGCAACAGGTGTGGGTCGGCCGGCTCCTCCTCCAGTTCCCCCTGCACGTTCCCCCTCTACAGAGCTGTCCAGCCGCATTCCTCCCCCTCCACCGCCACCTCCCCTGCCTCCATTAAGTCTCAGGAATGGACACCTGCACAGCCTGGGTGAGTCTTCCAGATATCAGGCAGTATTTATCTTACATTTTATTTATTTAAAATTAGGGCTATCACAATATTAGATTGTTTACCGCCAGATTATAATGGCCAAATGAATTCACAGCAATGATATTATTGCGATATATATAGAACATGTAAATGATAATAAGAATGCTAGTAGTGCTAATAGTAATGTATCCTATTGATGAGGAGACACACCTGCATGTGGACAATATGGACTGCTGTTTTTAAAGTAACGGCAGGTTAAGAATACCTTTCACACGCACTGAGCAGTGGAGAGTACAACTAACTTGTAAGGATAAAATCAAGTTTTCACACTTCTGTTGTAGTGCCTCACTTGTTGTTTTATCTTCTTTATATCTTGTTAGTTTGATTATCATAGGAGCACTATAATTTACTTTGACCCTGAGAGTTACACTTTTCATCAATACAATCAAAGTACTGTAGAGGGAAGGAGACAAGACAAAAGTGTTTTTTAGATGGAAAATTGAGAGGGCAGATTAGGGAGGTAGACCTTGGATAACCTTCTATTTGAAAATGTGGATAAAATGGCAGCTTTTGATTGTACCTTTACTGTATATATTAGCAGATGATTTTGAATCCAAGTTCCAGTTCCACCCCGTAGAGGACTTCCCGCCTCCCGATGAATTCAAGGCTTTTCCTCGGAGCTACCCCAGCAAAGAAAACAGAGGTAGCGCCACAGTGCACTCACTATTTCTATTCTTCACCCATGACTTCAGTATCTTCTATTGAGTTTGCCTTTCTCTTTCCGCTCACTTACAGTGAACCCCACACCACCTGGGATTAGGACATACCTCAGATGAGTCAAGGCCTCACCCTGTCCATCATCCCCCTCACACATGTATCAGACAGTTAGACTCAACCCTCCTCCTCCTCGACAATAACATAACTGTCATGAGGCTCATGTGGTTGCAGGCTCTGTGTGTATGTGTTGTTTGTGTTTAGTGGTGTGTTGGTGTGAGTGTCAAACAGCGTCCCGCCTTATACTATGTGAACTCTGATCTTTTCCAGTGTGGAATGTTTTGAATGTGTGTGAGGAGGAGGGCTCTCCCCACTCATAAATCATACACACACACACACACACACACACACACACACACAGTCTTCCAGCAGTTATATTTAACATGACTCTTGACAGTTTGTAAGCATTTCACGGAATAGCATATTTGTATTTGATGTCATGATATGTCCCTTTATACAGTAGCACTTTAAAAGTCTGCATGTAATTCAGAAACATTCTGAAACACAGATCGTAAAGCTGTGTGATCCAGCAGCAACTACTGCAACATTTTGACAATGACCGTCTGTATACAGCCACCGTTAGCAGACTGTAAACCTCATCTTAAACTGAATGTGAATACTTACATATGCTAACCTTGAGGGTTCATATAGTGGTGCTCCCCTGTGTTTGTGTAATTATTTTTATAAGAAACAAAATGCATCTATAAAAGTGTTGAAGAGAATTTACAGACATTTTAGAAGTATGGATGAGTTTTAAGTTACACTGAGGTGTTATAAATAATGAATGAGTTTTCCTTGCTCACTGTATTAACACATTCTAACACCTGGGAAGACAGTGCCACCTGCTGGTCCAATGTGTACAGTATTACAAGGCACGACCACCAAATAAACCACAGTATTTTGGTAAGAAAGTTGACTTTATTATTCACATTGGTTGTAAAATACATTTCAAAATCAACCTTCCCCAGAATGTTTTTTCATTAAAGAACCGTAAAGCCATAGAAACTGAACCGTCCAATAAACAGTAGACTAAATTTGTGGAAGAATTTCAGCATTGACATTGCAGTGTCTGCATGTGCAATGCACCTTTCTCAGAGTTTCTCAGCTGTCTCTAATAATAATAATTATATTGGCTGCATTCCATTTGTTTACCAGCGCCAGGGCCTGAGTATTGTGTATGCTGGCTTGCTGGGAGCACGAAAAGAAAATTAAACAGAGTGATTATTTTCTTGGTGACACCTGCTTTTCCTGCTATGTGAAGTTACTGCTGCCTTATAAAAAAAAAATCAACTTAACTCCATGATAGGAAATAAAAAAAATACTAAAGTTTACATTTTTATGACTCAACTTAAACTCACAATCTTTGCATACAAATGGTTTGATTTGTTAGTCATACAGGAACAAAATTATAGCTCCATTTATTTCCTAATGGACCCTCAAAAAGGTAAACTATATTGATCCAGTTACATTTTGTTAAGAAAATAAAGACCATTAGAAATAAAGACCATTAAGGGGCATTTCACAGCCAAATTTGGTGAAATACTTTGTTAACAATAAAACTCTGTGCCAAAGTATTTCCACAAGAAATCAATGAAAAGTGGAAGACACCGGACGAGATTAGTTCGTGGGACAGGATGAGGATTTAAAGTTCATCGTGTTTGTAAGTGAACTCTCTGGAGGATATGAAGCCGTCTTTGTTCTCATCCTCTTTGGTAAAGATGTCTTCCACCATGTTCTCATGTAGAGTGTCATTGGGAGGATAGCCGTGACGCTCAAACTCTTTCCTCAGATACACTTTCACCTGGTCGAGCGAGAGTGAGAGACAGGCGATTAATGAGGGATAAACAAATAAAATTAAAGTTACAACCTTACAATGCAGAAATAAAGTCTAAAATCAGATACTGCTGGCATTTTTTAGTCAAAACAGAAAAAAAACACAAGGTACGCACTTTTCAAATGGCCAATACTACTTTTCAATAACATACCTTCTAATCACTAAGACTATAAAACACTTGCACATTACTTGTAGTTTGGGATTTAGCTTTTAATTTGCTCCTAAATCTTATTATTGATTTTCAATGATAGACAGTTGACCCTGTTGGTCGTTCTCCATCTCCAATCAGCAATTAAGTTGGGACGGTCTATTTATTATTTTGAGCTTAAATGAGAGGTCATCTTCATTGACATTTTTCTTTTAATTAACGTATCTTTTTAGTTGGTGGAGGCCCACACAACTCGGTGACCGATTGGTTTAGAGCAGTGGTTAAATCTGAGTGGTCTTGGGGTGATTAACCAGTTCAGACAGAAAAATTAACTAGATAAAAAACTATTATAACAACACAATCTGAGATGGGAACAGCTCCTGGGACTGAACAGGCATCGTTTAGCTCTATAGGGTCATAAACCAAAAAGGTTGGGGCGGTTGGCGGTGCCGAATTCATCTACTTCCACCGTTTTCTGAACACACTTATGTATACCTCATCCTTGGAGAGCCTCCAGTCATCGTTGAGGTCCATCTCCTGGAAGGACTCATGTGACCTCGGTCCATTCCTGATCTCAAGCACCTCGACGACGAAGGTCAGTGTGCTCTCAGGTGGGATCTTACCTGACCAGACAACACCACAGGGCAGGAGGTCAGCTAAAACTGAGACTGGCTATCACCGGAGGTTTCTGTGAGTTAGTACTTCAGAAAAGATGTCCCTCGTGAGTGAATGCAGCAACACATAGTTAAATCGTGAGTAAATAAGTTAGACTTCTTGAAAGTGTTAATGAGAAGCAAACTTAACTTGCATTAATCATGCCATTTTTGTTGTCGCCGTGGTAAAAGTGAGTTTGACACAGACGAGATGGATGTTATTGTTAGGGTGGTGAGTGCTTACCAGGACAAAGCATAGCATTGTTCACATGCTCCATGTTGACAAAAAGTGGACTAATATTGCTGAATGAAACCTTCATTCAGCGTGGGAGTCCTAGAGAGCCATTCAAAACAAGACAGAAAAGTATAATATATGTACATGCATAATATACGTGATCATATTTCGTATATTCTAAACCCTCAAGCCCTTTTACGAAGACAGTGCTGTGTATCTGTATCGCAGCATGCAGTGACGTTTGCATGCAGATGCACTAAGTCACAGTACCTCTCCCTTCCTTCCCATAGGCCAGGGCTGGCGGTACGATGAGTTTCCTCTTCTCTCCAGAGCACATGTCCTGCAGGCCTTTATCCCAGCCTTTGATCACTTCTCTGATGCCCAGTGTAAACCACACCGCCTGCTTATCACCTTCAGATCGACTGGTGGACAAACACACACGTGGAGAGGACAGAGGAGTGTTACAGGACTGTGAGAAGGTCTGGCAGACCCCCTTTAGAGACATCACAATAGTGGGAAGTAGAGTTAACACCCCATTGTTACTGGGCTATCTCTTAATGTATTTTCAAAAAAGGTATGCAATTAAAATAATATGTAATCATTCGTTTTATTGAATTTAACTTTAATTTAAACACTTTTTTTCATTAAATGTTCAGATTTGAAAGGTCACCCGAGACAACATGGATATACATCACGAAATGTGTATGTGGTTTTATGGGATCATTTCCTGGCTGACACTTCACTTTCTTTTGTGAGAGTATTATTATCAGTTTTGAGATCAATCAGTGTTAGTACAGAAATAGGATAACGTGAGAAGAAAAAACAAAGAATTCTTGCTGAAAATGTTCTCACATTACTAATTAGAGATCTCAGACATTAAAAATGGTCAGTTCATCCAAATCACAAAACATATTTTCTCACTAAAAATCACACAAACATAACCTACTGAGACATGCGGCCTGAATGGGTTTCTTGGTGCTTTAAGACCAACTTAACTCCATGTTTGAAAAGCTGTGTTTTGCTGCTGATGTACTGCTGGTTTCAGAGATTAATGTGAAAACTGTAGCACAAACAAAATCACGAGGGAAGGGAAAACATTTGTATTCATATTATTATTGTCTGAATTGACCCTTTGAAATGTTTTATCACGTGACCCTAATAAAGGAGGCGTCCCCCAGGACATGTAACACGTGTGCACTTGGAAACGTAACGTTGCTGACCCGGTGAAAGAAAAACTAGCATGTAAAGTTTTTACAAATCATTTCTATGCTTTACAGTTTATCAAAATAGAAAAGAGCGAGTGCAGCAATTGGCTTCATCCAAACGAAGTGAAACAGTTTACCAACTGCCGTTATTAATTAACGTTCAGGAACCACCAGGTGTGACTTAATGCAAGAACACTTCTAATCAACTCCGTCTTGCTTGAATCTCACGAAACATACCTGGAGTGAAACACGGTCCCATTCTCAAAGTATCCATCATGATGCACCAGCATGATGTCTCCGTATTTGGACTTTCGGTGACAGAGAAAAGGTCTGTGCAGAACTTCTATCTCCACCTCGGCTTCAGGCAGCTTCCTCCCGCTGACAGACACCAGCAGGGAGGAGCAGAGCCAGCTCAGCACGGTCAGCAGCATGTCGCCACTCTCAAACCTCCAGGAGAAACGGCCCGGTATGATGTTTGAGCAAGTTTTTAGAAGAAGAAGAAGAAGCAGCGACGCGCGTGCAGTAGTTGGTCCTCTACGTGGCAGTGACGTTTCATCATACAGTTTGTTGCAGGAAGTCTTTTTCTGGTTGGTCCTTTTTCTCAAGAAAACCACGCCCACAGTCGACCCCTCTCACCAGTCACAGATCCACTTTGAAGGCCCAATCTTTATTAGTGTTCAGTGATTTATGAACTTTACAGTCATGCAGACAGATTATACACTAATCACACTACTGAATCCACTGTGGAGGCATTCTGATGTAACCGAGCAGTGTCTTCATGCTGCTGCGACAATCAGAGGGGTTTTCTTGCTGTTGTTGCAGTATGACATTTGTTTTCCTCCTGTCGGGTACTCAAACATTCACTTCGAAAAGGCCATACTTCTACAGCACTGTTTAAAGCAGTCCGCTGTACACGACGAGTACACGTTTACATGCAATATCACAGCATTGTACTTCATAAATACATGTTTCCTAATACAATGCACAGGAATAAACACATTTACACAACCCGGATTTGCATCCAGTGTGTATATCAATAATAGATTTGCCTCTTTTGGAATGGGCTATTTTTTCTCTCTCATTACAAAAGAAGTACAGAATACACAATTGTTCTGTGTTAACAGTCAGTAAGTCATACACATTGTAACTATTTCTTATGATACAATCATTAAATCATTAAAAAGTTCCCCAGCGTCGATAACAGTGCTGCAGCCGATGGAGTGACAGTAACAGGGCGCTGCTTCCTGAGGCCGGTAAAGGAATTGAACCTCCAGAGGAGACAGTCGATTCAAAGCCGACCCCCATGACTTTTCATGGCTCAGAGCAGGCACAAGAGCGCCCCCTCAGTCCTTCAGGTATTTTTTAAGAGGTAAGACTTCAGTACAAATCCGAAGTATAATTTGCAACGTTGCATTCTGACCTTTTTTTTTTTTTTTACTTTGCAGTTCAGGTGAAATACTTGCAACCAGTGGAATCCATGAGGCAAGAGTCGGTGCATCTGAGCTGCCCAAAGGACCTGCAGAAAGACACAATGATTTTAACAAGTAAAGGATTGTGTATCTAAACCACATTTCCACAATTTTCTCTATTAAAGGAATAGTTCACCATTTAGCATGAAAAGGAAATAGCTAGCCTAGCTCTTTTCCACAAGTACATATGTAAAAAATAAATAAATCACACCTCTAAAGCTCACTAATTAACATGCTATATTGTGTTTGTTTAATTTAAACAACAAACATTTTTAAATGGTCAGTTGTGGTTATACAGGGAGTTGCATTTACAAATATTTACTTGGCAGGGAACAGTGAAGTCACAGGATACTTTGTTTTTTTGTATGGATTAATCAAACAAAATATAAAATGTTAAGTGAGTTTTAGAGGCGTTGGTAGTAAACATTTGGACGGTACCTGCTACTGTAGCTGTTTTCCCTAGAAAAAACTGCAAATAATTTAGCTAAATTAACAGTGGTATCGATCTTCTCAGCAAGAAAGCCAGTGTACTTTCCCCCAAAATATTGAACTATTCCTTTAAGTATAAAGCAGGCACGGCTGTTTGATTAACTAAAGCAATGTGCAGCAAGTGGTGCCAAGATAATGCACCATCATCGCTGCTTTCAGTGACACCACAGTAAAAGTACAGTAGCTCATTCAAATGACCTTTACAATCCTTGGATGGGTGCAGTATAAATGTGCTGCGGATTAAAAGGAACTGCATCGGGCTGTCTTGGCATAGAGTCAAAGATCCATAGTAGCAATGTGTCCCCAAATAAATGGACACTTTTGCAGATGTTTGTGTGTGCAAACTGGACGCCTCACATACCCAGGAAGATAGGACTTGCAGGTCTGATAACCAAAGTCCTTTCCATCACACTCCTCAATGCCGTCGTGCCGGTAGCCGTCTCCACAGTAGGCCCATTTACAGTCTGAAGTGGCGAAAGGAAAGGAGATTAGAACGTAGTGGTGGCAGTCAGTTGGAAGAGAGCAAGGGAGGGAAAGGAGAGAGAATACGTTACTGATTGCTTTGGCACTGCCGTGTTTTTCAGTGATGCCAATACAGCATTTTGCTGCTAATTTAATTGAACAGAGGAAGAGAGAGAGAGAAGTGAGAGGACGGCAGGAAAAGAGTGGGCGAGATTGATGAAAGACCAAGGAAAGGTTTCACAGTGCCTCCTGCTTTTAGCCTCTGTGGTGCACGGTAGCTCTGCGGGCCATCTCATGAGCAGCTGGGTTGGTGACAGCATGGTGCCGTTTGTGCAGCAAAAAGCATAACCTTAGCCTATTTGATTAATCTTAATTCTGGTTACACGGTATTAAGGTAGCCTATACATACAGAGGTATTATAATCACTGTCTGTAAATCCTTCTTTACTCACTTTTTCTGTCACTTTACATTATGTGTGCATGTGTTCAACAGCAAGAGATGCATGTAACTCACTGAGACAAGCGTCAGTGACAATCTGGTTTCCGTCATCACACTCCTCTCCGTGCTGGGGCTGCACCTTTCCATCCCCACACACGCCAACTCTGTCCGGGACCTTCTCTGTGGACTGAAACGGCTGTAAGGGCTGGACAAGTAGTAGAGAAATCTTGGCTTTAGTGTCAAAGCGTTGAGGCTAAAGCTATGCTTTATTAGGTGGAAAACATAAAGCTTTATATAACCTGGTACATATTGTAGGTGTCTTATGCTTTCAACCAAATGTAGCCCAGATAGACCAAATAAATCTCAACTCAAAACAAGATGGTGCCGACTGATGGAGACACGCTCCAAACCTCTCGGTCCTTTGAGGTGTGACCAGATGCCTCGAAGATGGTTTATACCCCCAGGTGGTTAGACTACTGAACAGCAAGCACTTAAACTAATGCACAAGAACTTTAATGACCCACAGTGATTTATTTATTTATTCATTATTGTAGAATGTCTTCTTATAGTTAGGTTAGGTTATTTATTATTATTGTATACAGTTTTTAAAGGATCAGAGAGCCAGGGCAGATGCATTTCATTGCATTTAATGTACAACTGTACTTTAATATATATGTATATGACAATACACGTGAACATATTAGCTTTTCAACTGCATCTCATGGGCGTCCTCGGCAGATCAAATTTGCTCAGTTGTCATGCTACACATTGATGTTTTGACGACAACCGAGACATCTCTCTGTCAACTGAGCGCACTCCAAACACTGAGGAAGACTGTGCGAAAGCTCTTGAAAAAGAAAGCAAGTTTTTTAAATTTTGGTCAAAAACAGTCTTTCACTCTCAAATGTTGCCCACTTTTAGCCTAACCGCATATATGTGAGTTGTACATGATCAATGATGTGCTTATTAGCGTGTGAAAAATCACAGCACTGGTTATTTGAAAATCTGCAGTGTTACAGCTCAGCATAGCAACTAGACAACACCAATAGTCATTACCTGTATGGGCCTCCATCCATCTTTATCTTTGAAGTAGAGCACCCTCTGATCCTTCCTGAATGCTATTGCGTTGTCTAGACGTAGGCGGTCCATCTCCTCCTCACTGTTCACCACAAATATCTGCACAGATGCATACAGCAGAAAGCGAAAGTAATTATTGATTCAGTGTGAACAACATGGATTCAGTTTGGATGGAAATATTGGAAGGAAGCTGTTTCATGTCGGTGGCATCTTACTGCAGGGACTTTATTGAGGCCACCTCGCTGAGTGTAGCTTCCAAAAGGCGCATTATTGGCTCCAAGAGTGGAATCACAGTCACAGCGACCTGGTGCACCCGGAGGACCGTCTTCTCCCTTTTCCCCAACAACATAGAGACCTGCAAAAAAAAGAAGAAAGTATGACAAAGATAAGGGTTTAACACATATATGACTACTTTGATATTCTACATGTTACGTGCTACCCCCCTTCATTCTCATCTCTCTCTCAGGTGTTTCTGATCCCATTTAAGGGAGGAGAGAAGAGAAGGAGGTATCTCTCTCTCTCAGGCAAAGCTGTCTCCTGCTCTGACTGCCTAAGTAGTGTAGTTTATTTTGGTCCTTGTTTTGTGTTTATTTCTTTTAAGGATGGAGTCGGGTAGTCCCGTTTTTGTGGCTTTGTTTATAGTTTTGAGGGATGGGGTCTCTCGTATGGCCCCTAGTGTGACTGGTACAGTCTTTCGGTTATTTTGTATACACTGTTTTGTGGATGATTCTACATGAGTGTGTGAGTTACTGTACCTGAGGCAGGTGGACCGGGTGGCCCTGGATGGCCGTTTTGACCTGAGGGTCCTTGGGGGCCCATGACTCCAGGGGATCCATTATGGCCCTTCGTTCCCTATGCAAACCAGGCAACATCCCAGTATTATAAAATACACACACAACTCACACACAGACACACTGAAGGTGACCTACTACATGACACTGGCACACTGTGTGTGTGAAGCATATGTGTCGGCAGAGAAGATCTAAGATGCCAAAGACCCCACAGCCCCTACAGAAGTCTATACTTAGCGCTGGAAATATAGCTTGTGTGACCGAATTAGCCGGTGAGAGGACGCAGAGCACAGAGCACCACATCAGGGTTAAGTGATGCTGTCAGGTTGTGCATCATTCTTGGTTTTTTTTTTCTCACCTGTTTGCCTCTCTTTCCAGGCCGTCCAGTAGGTCCTCTCTTTCCTGTGAGTCCTGGCTCGCCCTTTGGTCCCTGCTCCCCCTGGGAAAGGAGTTGAGGAATTATCAGTTTAAATCGGATTCTTTAATTAATGATCTTGTTATTGACTCATTCTTACCTTCTGTCCAAGCATCCCAGGCAAACCAATGGAACCCTAAATAGAGACAAAATGAGAGCTTGAAGCGAGGAAAGTCATTATCTCAGCAGAACAGGGGGGCTGAGATAGGGGGCTCAAGAGAGCTTGAAATGTTAAAGGAAAGTGTCACTGCTTTCGATTCTAACTAGTAATTGAGAAAACGGTTGTAGAGTTGTTGTTTTTTTAAGTCCATTATAACACAGTATGATGTGAAGTGCTCATAAATGAGCTGTACACAACGCAATATTTTCTCAAACAATTTAAGTAATAAAAGAAAATTACATTTCTCTACCAACCTTATCCCCTTTTGGTCCTCCTGCACCAGGGTCACCAAGAACCCCCTTTTACAAAAGAACAGAGATAAAAGTGTAATGAAGGATTTCATATTTTTGCAATGACAAACAAGTGCACCGTGAGAAGTAGTTCAGAACTTACCTTCTCTCCTTTGTAACCAGGCGAACCCTGAAAAGATACATAGGAATATAACAGCACATAATAATATGAAAGACTATTTTTCTGTCTTGCCAAACATATACATAATTGTGTGTATGATGTTGTAAAGATGTGACTAACCCTAGTCCCTGGTGGTCCTCTTAGTCCTGGTAATCCCATGAGACCTGGATCCCCTTTCTCCCCCTAAAAAAAACAACACATACACAACGGTCTATATTGTATTTGTGATATTCCATAAACATTTGTGTAAAATCTCAAGACGGTCCCTGGAGTGATTCCATGAGACTTACCTCGGGTCCCTCTGGACCGGGCCATCCTGATAGTCCTGGTTTCCCGGGGAGGCCTGGAGCCCCTGTACGGCCCTGCAGAAACACAACCAGTACACTCAGTGAAACAAGTGATGCAGTTTCAGCTTCCTCCTGCTGAAGAAGTGACAGGAAGCTGAACGAGTCTCTCGCTTTAGATCACATAAAGGATTTTGCGACAGACTACATTTATTTTTGAGTGTTAAAAGTTTGATCTTCAACAGCCGGGCATTTTAACCTTGTTATCTTAAGTCAAATCTCCTTTGCATTGTTTATTTAGTAGCTGGTTAGATTTGATGAGTTTATCATCAATTCGGGAAAAAGGTGTAAACAGCTGGTTTTCTCCAAAAGTAACAGTCGGCACACCGGAACCTGTAAAGCTAATTTATTAACACACTATATCTCGTCTAGTCTTAACAGAATGTGTAAAAAAGTTTAAAAAAATGACAAGTTGTAGTTTTTTCGGTGAGGTTTAAGTGCCGAACAATGTCTTGGCCAGGTTTAGTCTCAGCTGGTTACCTGCCAACTATCTGTCTTCTGATCTAACTATTGGGAAGAAAGCAAATAACATGTCAACTATTTCTTTAAATATTGACAGATTTCTGCTTTTCTGCTAGACATACTGATGATCTGTAGCTTTCAATGTTTGTTAAGTTGCTTTTTTTATGGCCCTGTTTTCCATGACCTTTATAAAGACTAACCAGGTGAAATAGCTTCAGAAACAGATATGTCAAACTGCTTATGATTTCCTAATCGGAAATGACAGAGGAAAACACTAAGCAAAGCTTTAACAATGCCAACGAGATTTGCTATTTAGCCACAAAGGCTTCATCTTGCTCTGTCGCCAGTTGCCTGCAAGGAGGAGACCCGAATGTTTTACACCACAGCCTCACACCTGGACGAGTATCCCAGAGCTGCTGCCATGCTAGTAGCATGCTCTCATTTAGCTGCCTGTCATTAAACCAGCAGCCTGTAGAGACACCGTGGACCTGCCGCTGTGTGGAGTGATTTATCACGGAGAGCAAAAGCACTTAGGGAGATTAAAGTGCAGAAGTGGAGTGCCGGAGAGCCTGGATCAGCAGGACTGGAGTCCAGTACACGGGCTAATGGAGCCAGGCCAAGGAGAGGAGAAGAGAGAGAAGCAAGAAGCAGAGGCAAAGGAAAGAAGAGGGGGATGACAGAGAGGCGAGGAGCCGGAGGATGACTGGAGACATCCAGGGATGTGATCAAGCTTTGCTGTGCGGTTCCAGCGGCTACTGAGACAAATGCAGCATGACCCATTTAGCCGCTGCAGAGGATATTCTGAGCACATCAATAGACAAATCACATCACAGAGATTGAGGATGCATGGAGGGGACAAGGGAGACAGAAATCCAGATCCCATTATTCCAAGGACATGCGAGATGGACCAGAGAGAGGTAAGCGAGAGAACGAGACGTGCAGGAGGGGAGGAGCGGCTCACCTTTGACCCCGGACGTCCAATTTCTCCCTGGAGGAGGACAAATGAGGGGAGAGGAGATGTACTCATTAGAGCAGAGAGGAACACAAGGACACACGGACAAAGACTTCTATAGTGCAAAACACTAGAGACATATTTCAAAACCTATAAAGACAAAAACACACACCTTCTCCCCTTTTGATCCTCGTATGCCGGGTAATCCACCCTGACCCTGAGAAATGACATCAAATTAATTTCCAGCACACATATTCTGAAAGAGCATGGTACATTTGTTGAAACATCAAAACTATAAACGGTCCTTTTGTTTCATTTTCTTTTAACAATATGTTTTTTTTTTTATACTGCCTGATGGATGATTTAATCAGAGTGGTGCAGCCCCTATGAGGTTTCGAGCACCGTGTAGTGCTGGGAAAAGGGGCCTTACCTCTGGGCCCTGGGGTCCTGGAGGTCCAGGTGAACACCCCGGTATCACAGGTTTAATTTTTTCCTGTACCTCTCCTCCAAAAACACTTGGCTCTAACACGCTAATACCATCCTTCAATCAAAGATACACAACAAATAGGGTTTCAGAGACCTGGTGTGAGCAGGCACATGTGTGTAAATTATGTGTATTTATGGAAGCAGGTGTGTGTGTGTGTGTGTGTGTGTGTGTGTGTGTGTGTGTGTGTGTGTGTGTGTGTGTGTGTGTGAGAATGCATACAGGGCTGCCCCGCTTCCACAGCTGAGGTGGCGGAGGGAAGAGCGGCGGCGGAGGCGGTGACATGAGACAGCAGGGGTCAAATGTCAAAGGCTCATCCAGGAACCTGAGAGCTGAAGGAAAGACAGTCTGCCGTGATCACTGGCCGTGTTGAAAGCTCCATGCAACATGTGTTCCCTCTGTGAGTCAGTCAGTCTTACAGTTCACTCGCACTACTTACCTGAGCGGGCTGAGAGGATGCTGTCCATGTAAGAGTGGCGGGCCCATGCAGCACACAGAAGAACGTGGAAAGACACTGCAAGTTTGACCAGATCCATCTTGACGGTTTATCTCTCTAAAGCTGTCAAACACACACACACACACACACACACACACACACACACACACACACACACACACACACACACACACACACACACACACACACTTTTAGCTGAGCCTAATGCAGTTACTGGCAGCTGTCACTTTTCCTTACTTCCTCAGGATGGTGTCACTATTTGATCAACCCCTTAACTTCATCTCTCTCTCTCTCTCTCTCTCTCTCTCTCTCTCTCTCTCTCTCTCTCTCTCTTTCTCTCTCTCTCTCTCTCTCTCTCTCCACAGCATAATAAACTTGTTGCAGCTCCACACTGCAGCAGATGCAGCCACCGCTGTAATCCCAGCCGTGCACCAAACCCCCTACAGCCTTGTGCCAGAATTAGACCTTCGGGAGGGGGCCTGTCACTCAGGCTTATTATGACTTCTGACACTTTATGACAGAAGTCATAGTAACATGCTTCGGCTGGCACAGGTTCATGCACACAGATATTTCCAGTATGCTCATATTTCCTCTGTAGTGGATGCAGGAAGAAAACAAAACTACAACATTATAATCGTGTGTTGAGTTACATTGATGAAAATATGCCGCACCGGGTTCAATCAGCTAATTCATATCTTCATTATTGCTCAACATTTTCACTTCTATTTTTTCTTCTTCTTCTAATTAAACGGACAGAATGCCCTGATGGTCAAGACGCGTTAAATGGAAGCAATGTCATCTACATCCATGGCTTTATAATACACAAGATCCACCTTACCTTCCACTTGAAATTGTACTTGTAGACACGCTGTCTGTCGCTCCTCATGCGCTAAATGCAATGCGCGGTGTGCAGTCCCGAGCACTGGGGCTCCTCTGGCATTTGGCGTGCTGTGGCCAACCTGGACCGCTAATAAATCTGATCCACTTATCGACCGGCTTCTTTCCCGCCACCGTTCAATAACGACACAATTGCGGAGGGAGGACCTTTTTTGTTGTTTCTCCCCTCGCTGAATGGCCATGCAGCAGAGGCCACTGAGTGGAGCCAACACAGCGGTGGCAGCTCCGTCCCGGTGGGTCTGGACCAGAGGCTCATTAACTGTTGTGTCTTCTGGATCGACTTCAGTGCTGCTGGCTGAATAGCTGATGGCACTAACAGTAGAAGTCAGCATGCAACACTCGCTTGGCACGTTTTATGTCCTCAGTGCTGATGGTCTCTTCAGCAGTGAAAGGGCGCCATCTGCTGGGCATTTTAGTTCATGGAAGAAATAGTACAAATCTGTATTCAATATAACTTCACTCTTACATAACTTCACTCCCCATTATTGACGTACAAACAAGGGTGAAAGACATCTGCTATGCAAATATATAGATGGCATAAGGTGTATTTAAACTCCACTCCATCCCTAACACATCTCATTGTCTAGTTTAT
Source organism: Myoxocephalus aenaeus (assembly GCA_038501785.1). NCBI lineage: Eukaryota > Metazoa > Chordata > Actinopteri > Perciformes > Cottidae > Myoxocephalus > Myoxocephalus aenaeus. The sequence continues at coordinate 5,722,456 of JBAMJR010000170.1, read as the reverse complement.
ATGTGTTCATTCAAAGGCCTACTTAATTATATTGTATGATAATACTATTTTTTTTTTTTTGCACCATGTTCTTGATGTTGTTGCTTACTTTACTGTATTGTGTTAAATACTATAGCAATAGCTAACTGACTAAACACTTGTGAGTAAATTAAATGAATACAATATGACCTCAATTTCTCATTACAAAATGGAAGGAAACAATAAATGTGGAAAAAATGACCCACTGAAATCATCAGCTAAAGCAGAAGAAATATTTTATTGCCCCGTCCTTTTACTCAAAGTATAAAACTGTAACTCAGTATAAAGAACATCATATACATGTATTCACGTATCCAATAGGCCATTATTAGACCAAGTTACAATATTTGTTAGATGCTATACTTTAACCCAAAAAAACACCACTGCTTTTCTAGAAAATTATACATTTGTTTGACCTTATTGTTCTTAAGTTACATAGACATGCATTTATAAAAAGTAGGAATACAAAACACTCATTTTAAAGTGCAACTTTATAACCTTAAAAGTGATTCCACGACTGGCTTAAAGAAAGCAGGAGGAGATAAGATAGACAATCCAGCACCATTTAACACAAACACGTTGAGGCTGTAGAAAACAACAGAATGAGAGTAAACAAGTGTGAAACCTAATAAAACAGTTTCTGTGCAAAGGGTGGTGATATAATTGGGTAAACAACTCTGTTTTTAGAAAATCCAAATGGAGGGCTGCCTCTTTAAGAAACCCTGACTAAGAAAGATCTGGAAAACCCACAACTTGCACAAAGTCTGACTCATAAGATAATTAAAAACAGTCTCTGACGCACACACACAAACACAGTGTGGCAGCCATGTGGTAGCCTAATACATATATTTAAAGCTATTGTTCATTGTGAACTCAAAATGAAAACAAAGAACACACAGATTTTCTCCTAAATGTACAGTGTAATGCGTCTGTCCAGTGAGAGTGTTTTCAGTGTATTAGGAGGTGGCGTCCTTTAAATAGGCTATAACATTCAGTCTGTCCTTTTTCTTTCTGATCCCATTGAAGAGCATCTTGGTACCAGGAATGTACTTCTTGGGATTTTGAAGGTAGACATTCAGAGTTTCCTCATCCCATACGATACCTAAAACACACACACACACACACACACACACACACACACACACACACACACACACACACACACACACACACACACACACACACACACACACACACATAAAACACACATAAAGGCTAGCAACATGTGTTCATGAACTAATATGTATAAGTAAATGACACACATGCATTCTCACTCCTCTGGTGTTTATGTTGTATTACCTTATGTTAGAGCAGAGCTCAGAGGCAGAGTCTGCATGTTCAGACCTGCTGCCCCGTCCGACAACTTCCCACAGAAGCTTCAAGATTTGAAGACAGTTTGTGTGGAAGAATGGACCAAAATCACACCTAAGCAATGCATGAGACTAGTTTCTCATACAGGAGGCGTCTTGAACCAACAAAGGCTTTTGTACCGAGTATTTCAGTCAGCGTGTTCAATACTTTTTCCTTGTGTCATCACATTTTATTACACGCAACTTCATTTCTGAATTTATTTGTTTGGTTTTCTTTGTATGTATGAATTACTTGGGTTGTTATCGACATCTGGTGAAAATGTTATGTCAATAGCACCTTTAGAAATATATTTTTTTAGAAAAATGGTGACATGTTCAATACTTATTTTACTCATGTAGTTAAGTTGTGCCCATGGTGCTTGGAATATATTTTTTTAATAAATGGAAATATTTGTTTCAATGACTTGTTGTAGTTGTTCACTGTTACATCTTTAGGTGGAACACATTTAAACTAATGTAAACACAAATACACAATTTAGTGTTAAAAATACACTTTCATGTGTCATAAGACAACACTGTGAGTGTCATATATTTAACACTATGAAAGTGTTAAAATATGAACACTATCCAAAGTGCAAATGTAACTCTGAACCCGAGTGGATTATATAAACACTGGCATAGTGTTAATTTGAACATTATGCAAATTAATTTTAAACTTCTGATTTTGCCGTGTACAAGGACCAAGCAGCTTCTCAGCACTATAGCAACTGTGACACAATTACTGCACATATCTGAACATGCAGGAAGGACAGAGTTGAAATTCATACAATTTTACGCGGATGTATAGAGAATTCAACTGGATACTGAAACTTGGATTATTCAGTCGTATCGCACCAAAAATTACGACTGCTTTTGGGAACTCCAGCAAGTAAACACATTTTCTCAGGTATTCATTCTGCCAGGCACAAGATGCATTTTGACAATAAAATAAATCATCAGACTATAAATGGAGGAATTGGAAACTTTTTTCCCTGTGCTTTCCTTTATTAACCATGCAACCGAGGCTACAATGGTGTTGTAACAGGTAAAAGTGGACCAGGTTTTTTTTTTTTATTCAGTCCAAATGAGCAAATATACTATAACAAAAGTATTCTATTATGAGACAGACAAAGAAAATCATTTTTCTGGCAAAGTGTAAAACAAAGCCTTGTCAGAATAAATATATTCATTTAAGATATATTTGTTGTCATGTTATATGCTTTTAATTACTTGCAAGAAGGAACTTTTAATGCACTATAGCCAACAAAAATCCTAAATTTTTTGCTGATTGTTTCCCTTTGCACATTGCAAATACAAAACCTTTTGGAAAGCAAATAAACCAGTAAACAATTAAACCGGTTAACGTTAACAAAAAAGTTTGTGTGTGTGCCTAAGGCGTCCACAGAGAATACACAGGGCTGCACACGTACCCTCGTGTTTCTGCCTGTCTTGATCAGTTAGCTATGTGTACGGCGTGTCACAGGGATCCATACCTTTATCGATGTTGGCCTGTGTGTAGGAGAAGCCAGGTGCCTGCCCCGTCTTCCTCCCAAACAGACCCCACAGATTGGGTCCCACCTTGTGGCGTTCCCCCTCCGTCACTGTGTGGCACTGGGAACATTTCTGGACAAACGAAGTCTTCCCTTTGGCGATGTCCCCCATGACCAGCAGCTGCGAGGAGAGGAAACGATGGCAGTGAAACGAAGCTGCAGTCAGGCACAGCCTATTAATCTGTGAGTGGAAAGATACAAAACGAACCGGAATGTGACAGTGAAATAATTAAGCGAAAGGTCTGATAGGATTTTACAGGACACATGAGGAGTTAAGTAACCACACACTTCCGGATTGTTGTTGAATTAGTCATGAAACGGGTTATTGTGTAGGCTACAGAAAGAACTCGAGGTTTTAAAAACAGACTTAAAACCTGTTTGTTATGTAACGCTGAAACTAAAAGTGTGTTTATTAATATTGACAAAAGATCGCTGTCACCCATAAAACGGTTCTCCCATTTAACTATTAGAAACACAAGGCTGCGTGATAAAAACAGTAAAGTAGGCAAATACAGTACACACATACACACACGTCGCGGTGTTTTCCGCCGCAGGAAGCCACTGCAACACAACAAGACTAATGGGACACAAATATGAACCTTACCGTGGGCTACCTGACGGGATGTGTGTGTAGTTCAAGTACCTGTAGGTAAATCTCTCCTCCACTTTTAAAAGTCTTGGATGTTGTTGTTGTTGTTGTTGTTATTGTTGTGTGCGAGCTCGAATTAAGCTTCCAGTTGTACAAGCTACCGGTTTCAGGAACACGACTTAATGTGAAAACTCAGAGTGAAATCTAAGTTTAGGAAAAGGGAGCGTTTCGGGTTGAATAAGGTGCTAAAACACATTGCGCAACTCGCGGAAGACGACGCAGTAGTATGCGGGTCACACCCATGTGGCTTCCAAAGGCAGGTCAGGTATGTTTACATTGTATGGGGACACTTTTACTTGATGTGGCAAATTAAATGAGATGGTTTGTTAATATCAACCCAAGTCTGAATGGGTCACTTTTACTTTATTAGGACTAAGTGGATTAAGTGAAAGTATTGTGGTTTGAAGCAGAAGAACACGTTTCTCCACAGGTTATCTTTGTGTCACCTTTGTGAGCTCTAATTGGCTCTCTGTCACGCTGCAGACACCTGTGTGGACACTAACCTCCCTACATGACTTATACTTAAATAGTTATATTAAAAACATTGGCATAATTATGACTTCAAGCATAATCAAATTGTGTCTTAGATACAGACTAATTTATCAATGGCCCACACTGGTAAGGACATAAGAGCTCTGCACATGCTCCTTCATCACAATGTATGAGCTATAGGGCCTTTTTTCAGCAGCATTTTTAACATGTCACAGTGGTGAAAGCACAGGTGTCAGTAATCAACTTAACGATGGCTGAATTAATTGTCACAATGTAATGGCATTACTGGGACACTTGCACGGAACAGAGCCATCGTTAATGTTATTAGCAACACCTGTGCTTTTCCTATCAAATCAAAATGACTGCTGTAATAAAAAAGGACCTATGGCCCCTTTTCATTGCCATTCTGTTGCAAGCATGTGGTTACTATAACATCTTTGGTCCAGGTTTACTGTCTTCTACTGCACTAACACACAAACATGGCAACAGGAGAAACAAAACAGCCCATATTTAATGTGTATATTATTACGTTTAAAAAGGTCTATGAGTCACCTACGAATGATGCCTCTGTTCCATTTAGGTGTGTCTAAGTCAGCGTTATTGGTGAGCCAGCACAATACCAGGGGCTACAGACACACCTTAATATAATGCACCTATTATTAATGTTTTTAAGTGCTTTGCTCATCCATGAAGAAGGAGAGCAGATAAGATTAGGAATTGAAAATGTGCCATGTTGTGATATTTAGACTCTTGATAGGCAGCCTTCGTTACACTTATCAGTGTAACTATTGAGGATAGTGGAAGAGGCATTCCCTGGGCACTGGCACCTTTATTAACCTCTCTTGTTTACCTCTATAAAGATAGAGGATAATATTATGAAATCCATCAAACTGTATATTTTTTGCTTCCCTTTGGTCCTTTGAAGAGTGAGTGATTTGTACCCTCTTTGTTGGCGTGGGAACCCTGGAGCAAGTTCAATGTGGAGACTTTGAGTTGGTGTTTGTCTCCCTCTCTTGGTAGTCACAATGAGTTGCATTATCGTTCTGCAGCTTGCTCGATAAAAAAAAAAGAAGAGAATAATAAAATTCACTTGGATGAATATAAATAATATAACAGAAGAGGTACCACTTTTGTGTAAGCATCGTTCTAAAAATGCAAACCATCTTAATTTTAAATCTCTTATCTCTTGTCTTTAAAAAATATCATGTTTATTTAGTTAGATCCTAATTTACTCCACTCAGCTAATTGTTTTTCACAAATATGTATTAATTATATATTATTGTCTTACAGCAGGAGCTGATAGAGACAAGGAGTGTGCTCTCTGGTTCTTTTGGTGCTTTAAGGACCAGAAGCCTCATACAAACACTGTCCACTAATATGAGGCAAATGTCTTTTGATTTAAAAAATAGTATTATCAAAAAGTAAGCCGAACTCAATAAAAATGCAAAAAATACCACCTAAACCACTTTCACAATAATATAACTTTATTAAAAGGGACACATACATTGAAATATTCTATTCATGCACATTTTTATGTTTTTTTTCTAGACCTCTGTGTTGGCCTTTCTAATCCTTTTTCATCCACCTAAAGGACTTCTCTTGTATCTCCACCTCGTCTGAGCTGGTTGTAAAGTCATAATCTTCAGCCCTGTGGGAAGAGAATACATAGTTAATGTTATTCATAACAAACAAAACTCATAGACGTGTACGGATGTTACATTTAATTGGAAATAAAGGGTTAAGACTTGCCTACCAGTGCAAGCCAGTGTTTGATAACTTTGCATTGAGCAGACTCCTAAGTAGCCTCTTATACGGATTGCTTCTCCCAAATCTCTGAGGCAGTCTGTTCGGTGCTTCTCGGACTTTAGGGCCCTCGCCACACCTTCGAATCTCCTCCCAGGACCGGCCAAACCTCTGGGGCATGTTGGGGGTCGAATTGGAGCCACTGTCGTCACCAGAAACACTCTCCCGTCCAAAGCGCAAGGGCATGTTGGCGTGCAGGTGGAGAGGCTGGGCAGTGGGCGGGTAGAGCTTGATGATGCGTGGGAGGCTGATTTTGTTGGTTCTGGGGGTCACGAGTATGTTGAAGCTCTCGAGGTCCAAACTCCTGCGGATTTCATTCTTTGTCTAGAAACAAAAACATGTTGGACTCAACATAATCAGTTCATCTTTTTTTAAAGCAAAAATTACAATTGTTTGCTGGTTCCATCCTCTCAATTCTGAGGATTTGGTGCTTTTCTTTGTCATATATGATCGTAAATGATTATGGTGCAAAATTGTAGCTGTTTAGACAGCTGATTTGACAAAACAAGCAATTTAAATAAGTCATCGTAGGCTCACCTTAGACTTCTTACAATTCTTTGACATTGTGTTGAAAAACTGACTGATCAATTTATCAAGAAAATGTGTTGCAGCCTTAGTGTTTACTACTTATAGTCCTTATAATTTCATGTTATGTCATTTCATATAGCAATCGTTTTATACATTTAAAACACTATCAAAATAACCTCCACTAAAAAGGATTTATTTGACTGACTTTGTCACTTCTCATTTTATTGTAATTGTATTTGCCAATGATGAACTAAAAACCAATGGTATATTCACAGTTGCATTGTATAAATGTATAAATGTGCTATCACTGAATAGCAGATGTTATGTTTCTTAATAATAACAGAAATAATTAATGCCCTCTATGTAAAGATTTTATTTTCCGTATTGGTCGAATACACTTCCTTGTAAAAAGATGTATGGCATTATAAAAAATAGTTTTAGTTAATAATAATTGGTTAAATATGATCTTGACAGCTGCAGTGCACAACACAAGGAAAGTTGTGCTGAAGCTAACTTGTTTTGTCTATAAAATGTCTTACTTTTAAAAAGCTTACTCAGCGATTGTTTGGCATTTTTGCTTGAAACATTTCATTTATCAAATGAAAAAAATCAATTAATCCACTAGTCTTCTCAGCTGTGAAGGAAACCCCAACAAGAGGAATCCCACTTCCCAATGGAATAAGCATCTCCAGTTAAATAGTTCTTACCTGTTGGTGTGGCTGTCTCTTCATAGTGTGTCCTCCATCATTGCTGCTCAGCAAAGTCTTATCACTGTTGATTGATTTCCCATAGACCTGCGAGTCAGACGCTGCCGCCCCTCCAAGACCCCCCAGCATCAGGAGCGCCGACAGAAACACTGTGGTCAACATGTTAACGGCAGACGTGTCCTCTCAGGACAGCACCAGGACACATGTCTTATGACCAGTTGACCACAGTGTTATTAAAGACCCCTGAAAACATACGTCACCTGTCGCATGTGATGGACACACCCACACACGTACATGCGTACAAACTGACCAATACACATATACCTTCAACCACTAATATAAACTGAACACATTCCTGTCTCAATTATTATTTGGCTTTGGGAAATATATTTGAAAAGGCAATTATGCCCTAATTGGGCTGATTAATTGGTTGGTATTTTCGCCAGAGGAAATCTTAGGGAAACAGAACAAAAAACAGGTGTTCAATAGAAAAACTGAATGGCAGCACCATGCTCATGTGCTATAATGTTGTTCAATTCAATTCAATTTATTTTGTGTAGCCCAAATTACACATTTTCCTTAGAGGGCTTAACAATCTATACACATAGGCATACAATAGAGGCACATACAATTAAGGCTGCATTTTCTCTTTACTGCAGGCGTTGCTAATTATATCCGGCTGGCAATGTCAAGGAACACATTTATATTAAGAAAGCATTGGAATATCAGATACAGTTAATTAGCTGATGAGATTTTTTTTCTTTTTTGTTCTTAATTGTTTACCTGCCAGTTGTTTGATGCACTCAGTTATGTCCTATGGTGTCCCTTAAATGTATTAAAATAAAGTATCAAAAGTGAAAATAGCTCAAATATGATCTAACATTCCTGTTATCCCTTGTGTAGCCGTAATTTGATTTGAAAGATAATGCAAATTGGTACGTTAACACCTTCATTATCTTTACCATTGACGTCATTGCTTTTTTTTTTTTAGACACAGTTAATGAAGAGCTGCACATGTATGTTTTGCAATGTTTTGCAATGGTTCAAATGGGAAAAGGAGCACCTACTGGTTGAAGGCCATGTATAATACTCTGGCCTTTACAAAACCAAGATAAAAACAAAAACAAAATGTTAAAAATGCATTGTGGGAAATGTAGGATCCAGTGTTTTTTTCCCAGGATGACAATAATACTTATAGGACAAAGATATTGTATATTTTTGCTATTGCCAATTAATCCGACAATAAGACATAAACTAACATTCAAAATCTGTTCATACTTTCTAACCCCAGCCTGTGTGTCTCAGCCCTAAGCTGCAACCATTGAAGACATAAACGTCTAAAATTGATCAAAATATATACATTTACTGTTAAAAATGGCTATGTAATTTGTATTTTTTTTTAAACCAAGGGATTTGAATAAATACGTAATTTGTTTGGCTTTTACTTTCCAATTTGGTCCGCTATCTCCTCATATAAACATCGACAGTACCAGAGTGAAATTCCTTGTACATATATTGTCAAATAAAGCTGATTTCTGATAAGTAAAAACTTAAAGGGGCACTCCATAGAGTTTGGTCACTTGAAAAAGAACAGATTAAAAAAGAAGGGTCAAATCGACGCAGCAGAGGCCGAGTTTCCCTGTATCCCTGTATCCTTCACTCCCATAATGCATTAGATCGTCCATGCCTATAAACACCTATCAACTCCATCTCCTCAGATTGTAATGCAAGCTTTCTAATATGTATTTAAAGTCCAAGCCAAAGCCATGATGATATCATCAGGGTTGTTTTTTCATGCTTAACAATTCTCCTCCAGAGCCACAGAAGACATTACATGTCTTATTAAACTTTCTTCAAATGCTACTCAAATTGGTTCCTATCCTGTGTTGCAGTTATGTTTTGTTAGTCTTACTTTGGAGCAAAGACAAACCTAATGCCAGGCGGCATTTTCTCCGTCTCTCTTTGCTCGAACTGCAATTCTTCTATTGAAACTATTGTATAGCAACCGTTGGACTATTCGACTAGTATTTTACAACACAGGAGTGGCGACGACGTCACTCACCATTCCTGTTTCTGAATGTGTCGATAGTGTATTTAGATGCACAAATGACTCAGACAGAATTTTAGGAATGTCTGGTGTGAGACACAGGCTGATAATGACAACCTGCAGGGAACTTTAATTTGGTCCATGCGTCATGACCCTGACATTGTTTCCGTTTGCCATGTTGCCATGTCAAGTACCCTTAACACAGCGGTTTGAAAAGTATCCCAGTCGCATAGAGAAGCATCTGGTTTCAGTGATTCAATATCAACCGTAAGATGTTTTTTTATGGCTATGGTTTCAGTCTATCTTTCAGTATTATCATTTATCTCCCACCTCTCCCCAGCCCTTCTCTTTGTGCTCTCCCTCACTGACCCCGGCCCCAGCGTGCAGACTATGGGGTTCTGGATTTACGATCCTGTCTCTGACACTTATCCAGAGTCTTATCCGCAGAGGGCTTCCTATACCTCAAGCTCTCCCTTTGTTCTTTCACCGAGTTCCTCGAGCACTCCCTCAAAGACCTTGTTCTCCGACACTGTAATTCTCTTTTCTTAATGTTTATAATGTGCATCCCTCGCCACCCTGGCGGCCTTTTCATCTTTCCATTTTCTTGCCTTTGGGCCTCTTGTCCCCTCCCCTTTTCTCTGCTTTTACATGCTGTCCGCTTGAAAACAGACACAGCTTCCTTGATAGAAATACTGCCCTGCAGGTTTGATTTAATACACCTTGAACCTCCCATAGTATAACATGCTTTTGACTTATTGTGCACCCATGTTTCATTGTATTTGTATGAGACATAGAATTCCCTGTTCATCTGTCTGTCTTATAACTCCTGAAAAAAACGAATCAAGAAAAAGAGGAAGACTGACAGACAAAATAAAAGCAGGCCGAAGAAGAGACAGAAACAGGAAGCAGAATTAAACCGGCCACAATGACACCATTGATTGCCTGTCTCGCTGTCTGGTATCTGGCAGCCTTCCCAGAATTCCTGTCCAGGACCGGGACACCCTCGGATTCCCGGGATGATTTGTGGGAATGTGCTGTTATCCCCCTGTTGAAGTGATTCATGTAGAGTTTTATCTTCCCCCTCACTTAGACATCAGCCGGGTCATCATCACAACACTTTACATGCCCGTACACTCGGCAAGGAGACACATTCATCATGCCCTTGTGACGGGTTATAGTTCTATCAATGATCAAATCCATTTCTGCGGGATCACTGCATTATGATGTATGTGGCACCGGTCAGACAGACACACAGCCTCATACCGCCATTTGTGTGGCCGCTGTAATTTTGTGTTGCGTTGTTCTTGTGAGGGACGATGAAGAATTTGTGTCTCTCCCGAGGCCACATCCAATAAGAGACGTGACTGAGGGAAAACTTTGAGCCGACAGGAGATTCTGGTGACAGACATGTAGAAAGACAGGAAGTGGAGTATCTTTCTTTCCTCAGAATGTCAGAAAGTTTCATGTCAAAGTATTTGACCTACACATACAGAGCCCTGAGCATGTTCTTCCCCTCGATGAAAGCATCTCAGGAAAAGACAATACATTATTAGTTTCCATTTTAAGTTTGTCGTAAAACTGTACAAAACCTAATAAGATATCATATTTCTCTTTAAGCAAGGCTGGCAATATTCCTTTTTTCATTATTTTTGTTATTGACAAAAAGTCCCAAGAAAAGAGCGACACAAACAATGTATTAATCTGCAAGTTTCCAGTTTACCCAGCCTGTTAGTGGTTTTCAGCCAGATCCAGATAGGGATGAATCCAAAAGGCTAAATAATGGGACTACACAGCTGGGCACTGTAGTTTTTAGCAAACATGACTCAAACAGGAGTACATTGTTTGTTGGGGACTATTTTCAGCTCTGTATTTGGTTCCATAAAGCAGCTCCACAATGGTATATTGTCTCAAAATTAACTACGATGACCATGTTCTCCATAAAGAAGAAATATGTCGAGAAGTGCAATAACTTTTTTTCAGAATCAGAATTGTTTATTTGCCAAGTGCGTTGCACATATAAGGATTTTAACTATAGGTGAAAGGGGCATAATAATAATAAACATAGACTAAATAGAATAAAACAATACAAATAATAAAAACATTAAACATAGTGCAATAATAGATACATATGGTATACATACATTAGTTAGGATTAATTAATTGTTGCTTTTGGTTGGGTTTTCATAGGAGAAAAAGTTAGATCATCAGAGTATCAAATAGATTATCACACCTGAGACCCTTTTGAATCATCTAATTACCCTTCTCAACATGTCTTGAATAATACTCAAGCTCAAACTCAAACAATCATCAATTTCTAATTTGCTGATTTGTTGCCCCCGACATGGCACCATTTTACAGCTCCGTCTGCAGAAAATAAAGATATGCACTCATTTCTGGACTCTAGCTTGACTCAGTATCATTTCATATGATTCAAATATTTAATTTAATTAGCTTTTAATCAGCTAATCAGTATGCAAAACATATGTTGTGTTCAGGTGCTGAGTCAAATAATTAAGTAATTACGGTTCCTGTCTCTGTTGAGTGCTTCCTATGAATATAAATAAGTGTGCAGCTCAAACTGGATTTGTGTTAGCTTTGATGAAAAGCCAGTTTGGGCTTGAAACATACTTTTTCTAATAAAGAAAGGGAGCATTCAACAGACTCGGCTTCGGTTTCTTTAGTTCTTTATTTGTGCCACTTTTGTTTAACAATAAAAACTGTCAAGAATCGTAGTTTTGTTGCTTTTATTTCCATAATGTACTTAAACAAATGTAACGTGTTTTACCTCTGAGTTCTGTCAAAGTTTACACATACAACCGCTAGATGGCACTCTAGGTTCAGATGATCAAATCCAGGGTCCAGAATTTATAGATTTGTTTGTAAGTGCCTCTTTTCTATTTTGTTTCTTGAACCTTTTATTTCCTGTGAAGAAGTTATTCAATTTCAAGTCAGTATAATGCCTTTTGTCAAGGAAATTAATCTTTTGTTGTATTTAGAGCAAAATAGTACGAGTCTCAAACAGCATGATGTTCAATGTGAAACGTGTCGCCCACAAGGAGGCACTCTAACACCCTTGTTCTCTGTTTGTAGAGGAGGAGGAGCACCTAAGAAGAGGAGGGGACTCAGAGGAGGAGGCCGACCTAAGAGAAAGAAGGAGTGTCCCTCAAAAAAGGGAGGTGTTTTCATAAATGTTAACAAGGGGAGGCGCTGAAAGCACCGGCCAATCAGAGACGTGTTGAAATTCACCAATCACAGATGGAGAGGGAAAGCCAGGAGAGGCAGGCAGGAAACTGAGTAAAATGACCCTTGATGAGAGAGGGGAGGTGGAGGACGGGAAGCATGAGGGGAGGAAAAGGGGCCCTAGGAGAGGTGTGTGTGTGTGTGTGTGTGTGTGTGTGTGTGTGTGTGTGTGTGTGTGTGTGTGTGTGTGTGTGTGTGTGTGTGTGTGTGTGTGTGTGTGTGTGTGTGTGGGTGTGTGTATGGGTGTTTGTGTGAGTGTGAGAAGCTTGGTTGAAAAATCTGCCACAGCATATGTTTTGCTTATTTTTTTATTATAAGATATATTACTTCTCCCAAAACTATAAATGCTAAAGGTCCGTTCAAGTGTAGAGAGATAAATAATGTGTGGGGGTGGAGAAGATGAGCGATTGAGCTACAGCTGCAAAATACTGTGATGAAAGAAATAGAGGCACAATATGTGTTGTGTATTAAGACAAATCAAAACTGTTTAAATGAGGGAAGAAGAGAGGGATTGTCTGATAATAACACAGAGCAAGATGACTGCAGGTACATTTCTGCTGTTTTGGTTTGAAAATTAAGTCTGTCATTTTATTGTTTTCCATTCTGTCACCTGATTTGAATGTTTACACGGTCATTTATCTGCTGAGTGAGTCTCATGATCCCTGGGCCATAGAAACATCCTAAAACCCTGGTGCATAAATCCCAAAGACATTTGTGTCAGTAAGAAAATAAACTCGTATTGCTAAAGTTACGGCCTAGATTGTGTACATAGTATCAATGCAAAATATACACATTTAACAGTGATGGGAGAAAGAGAATAAGGTGAATACATAAAGATGCTCTTTCTCTCAGTGTTTCTCCTGACCTCTGGGCCTTCTCTCTGGTCCCAGTTGGCCCGGCAGTTTGGCCGCTGCTCAGCAGGTCAGAGGAGGTCAAAAGTCATCTTAGACACCCACACAGAGAGCAACACTGTGACCTCCAACCTCTCTCCACCATGCAGCTGAACCCTGTAGCGCTTAAAGGAAAGCAGGGAGAAAGTAAACACTGCATTTATGTAAGCAAAAAGATCTTACTTGTATAACTCCTAAAAAAAAAAAAAGTCTCATTCGAGCCACTTGTATCTTGGCCACGTGGAATAAATCAAACTGAACTAAAAATAGAACTCAATAATAATAAAAAAAAAGGTTGTCCACTGTACCCATAATGATGGAGATGGGACTGTTCAACATTATCACTAATTGATAACATGAGACTTGCATACACTGAGTCACAGACAGGAAGCATGAGCTGCCTTGATTCATTTACTGCTCACTTTATGTTGCATGCTGGGGAGAGGGGGGTGGGGCTAAGCAATAACATGAGAGGAAACAAATAACAGACTTTGATTAATCATTGCTGTTCTGATCATTTCTCAATGTGTCTTTGTGCTGTGTTTATCTGAGCACTGAGTCGTAGAAGTCAGACTTGGCAGGCCAAAGAAAAGGGTTCGGTTGAAAATAAACACGAGGAGCCTTATAGAGTGCAACGAAACACTTTTCAATTGCCGAATAATAGTCTTTGATTGAGATATGAAACTTTTGAGAACATTGTGTTGTTATTACACAAATAGAGTGCATGGGAAATCTATGGGAAATCTATAAAAAAGATCTTGCATATTTCCCTTAATTTGAACATAATGAGCTTTGGTTAGTTCACCAACTAAGGCGGAATAAGACTGTTGCAATGTTAATGCAAAATGTGTGTATAGTTTGCATTATACGTAAGTTATACCAGTGTGTATGTGGACATGCTATCCATGTTGTTGTGGTGGGAAAGTCTCACAAAACCCTTAATTAAATCAGATATAATAAAACGGCCCTCTAAAAGTCCTCCATTCGAAAAACGGCTTCAGTTCAAGAATTGAAGTGCCGGCACTTAGCTGCTTTCAGTCGCAGCATAAACACTCATGTTTCATATCCAGGAAGCTTTCGACCTCTGATGCGTTAACCAACATAAATAAATTAAGAGTAAACAGTAGTTATGTTTTATTAAGTGTGCCGTTATGCTGGGATGTTAGTGTGTGATTATATGTAATATCTGTATTAAAAATACATTAATAAATGCTATCTGTGACGTGTTCTTGAAACTTTTAAATTTCAAATTTGGTATCTGTCTTTAAAAGAAAGTGTCTGCATGGAAAGAGCTCATCAGGTTGATTATCTACCTTTATCAAAAGGTTGGCCCATGGAAATAACATATTACATATTAAAAAGCAGAGCCTATTTACATTCTCAGGAAAAATTGAGCTGAGCTGGAAGATTGATTGACTTTCCTGCATTCTTCATAGTAAAGGTGCAACTGTTCCTAAGCCGTCTGTCTGAATGCAGTTATTAAAGAGGACTTGCTTTATTTGTTAGTTACAGAAACCTGAGGACTACATCTTTTCTGATTAATTAAAAACAAATATGACTGATCTATCACAATTATTTTTAGTATTGTATACAGAAACTACGAAAGTTAAATGTATTTTAATAGTGGTTTATTTATCTTTATCAAATTCCTCACCAATATATTGAAAATCATTTAGCCACTTTTTATTATATATATATATATATATATATATATATATATATATATAGATATATATAGATATATTTAGATTTTACAACTTTACAAGACAGAACTCTAGAACTTTAAGGATACAATACAAAAGAAAGATGGAAATAGAAAACAATACATTTGCTAAATAAAATAAAAATACATAGACAACCACAACAAATAATAAACCAGTCTGACATAAGTACATCTTGGTTGTATCATCAGTTTAAGTCAGCATCGGTACCAGTGTTTTTAATCTGGCAGAGCAAATGCAGTCCGGAGGGTCCACCATGTCTAAGATTGGTTTCCATGTCTTGACAAATCCCTTGACATTGTCATGGAGGGTGTGGGTCAACTTTTCCAGAGGAAGGACTTCCAAAATCCCTTTATACCAATCGTCTGTAGAAGGGATATCTTTAGAAATCCAGAATTTAAGAATAGTCTTTTGTGCTATATCAGAAGTATTCCAATCAGTTTAGCGATGCTGCTACTCCTTGCACTGCTCACTTTAGCTGCCAAAACACATTGAGGAGGTGAAAGCTCCAGGTCATATCCCATCAAAGAAACCATTTCGTCCTACACTTCTCTCCAAAATGTTTGTATCTTTGCACATTTCCAAAACATTTCCAAAACATTAGCCACTTATTTTTAAGAGAAAAACAAGTATTTTGCTTTGACACAGAAGAGGAACCAAATTATGTTTGAAAAAAGAGAATGAGTGAGTTTAGCAATCAAGTATGATACTGTACATATTAAGTTTCTCTTTATTTCCACATATGCTCAAGCTTTGTAACTATTCAGTGTGTGTGTGTGTGTGTGTGTGTGTGTGTGGCCTGTTATGTGCAAATAAGATACTGTTATCCTCTGATGGTTTGTGATGGTTCTCCTGTAAAAGCATCCCTACTTTCCCCTCATTTCCTCTCCCTTTCCCACTCTCCCTGTGCCATTCCCGGCAGCTAGAATAGGAGTGTACAAAATGTGTGTGTGTCTGTCTGTTTGTATGTGTGTGTGCGTGTGTGTGTGTGTGTGTGTGTGTGTGTGTGTGTGTGTGTGTGTGTGTGTGTGTATCTGATGCATGTACAGGAAACTTGATCTGGACCATAGCTTTCATCACAGCCTGTAGTTCCCCAGAGTTTTGAAAGAAGACAGAATTAAAGAAAGGGAGACAGTGAGAGAGTCCTATTTGACCTCAGCAGAGCTTTTCACATGCCCCCCCCCCCCCCCCCCCCCCCCCCCTCCCCCCACACACCTACACACACACACACAGTGTAGTGCAGCACTGAGTGATGGGGACAGCTGTGGGATAGTGACATCATCTTTAGTTGCCGGCTGGTGTACTTGATCTGGGCTGAGGGGAAGATTGAAACCGAAACACCAGACTGCGCTCTGGACCCACATCCTCTGCCAGAAAAATGCTGTATGTGTGTGTCCACGTGTGTGTGTGTGTGTGTGTGTGTGTTTGTGTGCTTGAATGCACGCATTTGTGTGCGTCAAGGTTTCAGAGCACCAATAAAACCACAGCATTGGACCATTCTCCACTTTCTCGCTCTTTCTTTCTGTCCCTCGATGTCTCTCTCTCCCTCCCTGCTGATTGATGCGTTGTATATATTCTTCGGGGTAATCAGATCCTTTTCTTCCAGAAGTTTATGTAAATACAGTCTGCTGAAGTGACAGTCGGCCAGGCAGCCAGGCTGACTGTCTCTGACGGGGATTTAGCCAACGCTCCGAAAACCTGGCATTGTGCTTTGGAGGCCCCCGAGGGTCCCGATGACGAGGCTGGCGCACGCTAACTGTGATTTGTGCATGTGTGTGTGTGTGTGTGTGTGTGTGTGTGTGTGTGTGTGTGTGTGTAAGGGGGAGAGGGGTCATCCAAGTTCTGTGTTAGCAAAGATGTGTCTATTCATTAGACATCTGACTTGATCTGAGCAGTAAATTAGCTGTTACATGGAAATGAGTGGAGCAGGGAGGTGGTGCACTGATGTGACTTTTTGCGGTTCGGTGAAGATGACACAAGAGGGAGCACACACACACACACACACACACACACACACACACACACACACACACACACGCACGCGCACACACAATTTGAGCCGTCAGATACCTACATAGATCATCACCTAAATCCTCTATTGCTCTCAGAATATGTGAACAAACAGCCAAACCAGCGAGCAAGAGAAATGTGTACATGTGCATGCATATGTTTGTGTGTGTGTGGCTGTCTGTGCGGTTTTAGACATTTAGCCTGAGCATGGGAAAAAGTGCACGCTTTAAACAGCAAAACAAGGAACCGACGCCACAAATACCGAATTCCACAAAAAAACCTTAAACAAAACAACATGTTTTGGAGCGGCAGGAAGACAAATGCACAAACTCCCACACAGAAGGAGGAATTAGCTATTAGTGTCTACTAATAAAGTAACTAATAAATAACATGAACTGACATTATTTACCTTTGGAGACAAAGGAGAGCAACAATAAAACCAGTGGAATAATGAAGTCACGTAATGATGTGGCTTTGCCACATGATGATCATAAAATCCACTTTTAATGTTTCTCTCCATTACGGAAAACTATCTAATTATTGTGACAAAACAACCTCAACTCAAGGTGCACTTGATAGATTTTCTTGAGCTTTCAAACATGTCACATGGTCTTAATCAGTGGGCCTGAAAAAAATAAAAACAAAACAAAGCAATAAAAGTGCTATGTGGTAGAAATCACAATAGTCAATGAGCTCATGTCAACAGATCAATCTCCATGATGAATGAAAGAAACTGCTGTGATAGTTGAAAGCTCCAGTAAGTGAACCATGAGTTGAGTTTGTTTTGTAAAAATACTAACATAAACACATGACATCAGCATGCATTTTTCATAAGGATATCTTATGTTGGGTTTTTAGTGTTTAAACTTGTCAAAAATAGAAAATATATCTACTACAGTAAACTTCACTGGAAATTGATACAAATATTACACGCTTCACAAAATATGAAAGATACAACTTGCAGGGTACAACACTAGCAAGCTACATGATCTGTATAACGATCGTGTTACTTATCAGCCAACACGCACCCTTATATCGATATATACATATGGTCAAAAGTACCCCCTGTTCAAATACTTGTGTACTTTTGGTCAGAGCTGTTTGTCAAGGCTTAGTCCCGACCCCTTAATGCCAATTATGAGAAACTGCAACGGTGCAGCATACACTAATATTATAAATGTTGTGCAGTATGAAGCCACAGATAAAGGTTGAAACAAATAATACATTGTTTTCCCTGATTGAAGCGTAATAACTTGACTTACACAGAGCCATGGAATAAAACCCTATCCAACTGGAATAAATCCCTCCAACCAGCCTCCAACATCTTGTGGAAAGCCTTCCAAGGCCCTGTCCACATTCTTAGATGTACGGTCCACATATCTTTGATCAATATAAGTAAAAACTTGACTCTTCAGTCAACAGTTATTTATATGTTTGTTTTGCTTTGGCAACAGTGATTCTAAACCTTTATGCCAATAAAGCCCATTTGAAGTGGAGTGAATTGACACATTGAGAAACAAGAGAGTGAGAGACAAAGAGACAGAGAGAGAGAGAGAAGCTAATGAAAGCAAGCAGAGGGCTACCACCCACTGGAGTAGACAGCATTCACTGTCTCACTCTGCAGAAAGTCAGCTTGGACACAAAAGGTACAAATGCCATCTGGGCTAGGAGGCTACGCTACATCCAGAGACAATAGGGGCTCAGTCACGCTGCCTAGCCCAGCCACGGCCATCTGCTCTTGGTGAGAGTGAGTGGGAGAGGGGACCCCCTGTACAGCAGGACGGTAGACTTGAAATCAGAATAATATTAGAATCAGGGTATGGAAATATGAATGAAGACATGGTCTCAACATGACCACAATAGAGGTGGTGACTGAATGAGGCGTGTGAGGCTTCGTATAAGCCTCCTACACTGGGAACGAGAACACGTGTGGTGGTTTTCTGACCAACAATGGTTGATAGGAGAGAGCAACTGTTGCAACAGCGGGGGGAGAGGACGGTTAGAAGGGAGAGTGGATGCATGCAAACATCTATACATACACCACGTAAGAACAGATGCACACACAGTGCGGCACAACAGCGGCTGTTCATCATGCAGTGGAAAAATGAAACAAAGACACTGAGAGCCTTTGACTTTAGTTTCATCTTGTCAGAAAACTTAATCTGGTATCGTTTGAGTTCAAAAGTGTGGTAGATTAAAGGAGATGCAGATCTCTCTACAGCTATGACAAGTCTATACTTTGGCTTGGTGAATATTCATGCCGGGAAGTCATGTCACGCCATAGCATGACAGTGAAGCGGCCAGAGGGAGAGAGCATCTCAAGAATCTAAGTTTGGGATTTGCAACTGTGGCATTGAACCCACATGGAAACAAGCAGACCCACGCCGACACACGCAAGCAGATATATATATAGAGTGCATGCCACACATGCACATTACAATTACAAACATGCAATCCATGAACACACGTACCATCTCTCTGCTCTAGCATCAAACCAGGGAATTTGGCATTTACATATCATATCTCCCACTTATTACTGTGTGAGCCTCTTTGAGTTTTTTATGATTTTGAACAAAGATGCTGAACTTTAGGCCTGTACGTAGTTTAAGATGAAAGCATTCTGCGGTGTCGGTGTTGATATACTGTTTGTTAAATGTATCACTGTTATTGGGTCGATGTCTTATGTTTAGCACGTTTAGTTTCTGTAACACAGTTTTCCTTAAACCTGCAGAAGCTGATTTATTGGGCCACCTGGGGGCAGCAGAAACAAGTAATAACAATACTGACATATCACCACCTTTAAGCTCATATCGCAAACTTGTTAGCAAACAGTTGCTTATTTACACAACCAGCAGACACCGAGCATCATTTATTTGTTTTCAAAATGTAATTTGATAAATTGGTGGTTAATTGGTGGTGCAGGGTTTAGGAGGGAAGAAGGTTCCGACCTTTTCTCTGTGGAGTTTGTACACTCTTAGAAGGAATGTGTCTTTTTTTCAACACATCGGCTGTGTCAAGGGCACGTTAACACATTTTGTGTCATTCATGTATCCTTTTAACAAACACACGTGTAGTATGACAACGGATCAGCCCACACAGGTGTGTGTTGTTGAGCGCGAGAAAATATGTTTTTTGAAATTCAGTTTATAAAATTTTTGATATTTAATGTATGAATAAGTGAAATCAAATTATTGGTTTCCAAATAAACGAAAATATAAAATGTGTATCCTCCTGGGACCTGGAAAAGCGGGTACAGTGGACCGCCTGTCGGTTCACAAAAATCTGATTTCCATACCGGGTTGGTCAATGACCAGTTTGCCAGCCAGTAGATCTTGCCAGATGATGCACAGAGGCGAATTTGTTATTTTTGAAATTCTGAATCAATATTTACAATGGATAAAATGACTATGAGTAATGTGAAAGGGGTCACTCAGATGAACCTCCAGGGAACTTTCACTCTACGCTGAAGTTTCTCTCAGCTTTATGGAGCTTTTCTGTGTCTTTCAGCCCCTTACTTTGGTTTATACCTTTAATTATTGTGTTTCAGTCCAGTCTCACCACTTTCATAATCATCCTCTCAGCAGCACCGGGCAGCAGCTTTCTGTGGAAAAAGCTCTGACAAAGCCACATTTCCTGCTCAGCATCAAACAGC
Source organism: Myoxocephalus aenaeus (assembly GCA_038501785.1). Classification (NCBI taxonomy): domain Eukaryota; kingdom Metazoa; phylum Chordata; class Actinopteri; order Perciformes; family Cottidae; genus Myoxocephalus; species Myoxocephalus aenaeus. The sequence continues at coordinate 5,701,800 of JBAMJR010000170.1, read as the reverse complement.
AGAAAAAGTCAGCAACAAGCTGGTGAACATATTGGAGCATTTAGCAGCTTAAGAGCCAGATGTTTCCCTCAGGAGTTGGTAGAGACCAAAAAAGAGCAAAAAGGAGAGTGAATTTTGGACTTACACTCATCAGGTGACCAAAAACTGGACTCTCAATGAATTCTTATGTTTGTCTGTCAGCTCGATGTGCAGATATGCAACTGGAGATAATATGTCAATGGTGCTTACAGTTCGTTGTTCTGCATAATAAAAAGGTAAAACAGGTAACGTATTTTCAGATTTTTGTCATTTTAGCACACCAATCTAGCCCTAGTTAAATGTAGACAAACACCTGTCATTAGCAGCTATAATTAAACTGTATCAGACGTCATGGCAACATGTCATCATTTGCTCATCACCCTAAAGCTTTTGTGTATCCTCTCTGATCTCACTGTCACTGAGTGGGTTGTGCAGACAGGTTAGCAAATGTTTTAATCCTCCGTTTAAAATTGATTTAGTGAGGATTGTTTACTTACACAGGTGAATGCTTGAAACTGTGCTGTCAGCCTTAAATTTATGAGCATGCAGCTCATAGGGAAACACCTGAATTACCTCAGAGACGCTCAACGTCAAGTCAGCCACTGATGAGAGATCCCACGTCAAAATGTATGCCTCGCACTAATGAACGGTTTTGTTCTCAAACACAACCAGACACAGAACGTGTGGAAATCCCCCTCAGCTGCTGACAGACAGTTGTCAGAGGCCTCAGATTAACGAAGGAGTCTCCCAGTCAACCGGTTCCTAAAAGCCGACACAGCTCACTCCTGGGGCTCAGGTGGCAAACAAGTTAAAAAAAGTAATATTTATGTAAAGAAGCTAATTATATAGAGTTGCATCATTCACATTGGATGTTAGTTGAATGCAAAAGTTTTGTTGCCTAGAGGAGGATTGTGTTGGATTATCATTTATCAGCATCATATATCTGATTCAGCATGAGCCTCACATCTGTGTATTGGCCTGATGAGATGAAGGCCAGTACAGTACAATAAGACTTTCTGAACAATGTCTAAGGGTCAGATGGTTATTGTCCGATTATAGATAGTAGGTGTTACTGAATTTCTTAGTTCACCGTGAAGCAATCGACTATTAGTCTTATGACAAGACTTCTTCTTCCATGTGCCCGTCATTGTTTGCAATTGAAGGAGACGCCAGAATGGAGTTGGAGTTGAGAAACGATGAATACAGCTAATCTGTATAAACAAATGTCTGCATATGAATGCGGATAAACAAAAAAAAGAGCATAAATACTAAATGCTTTCCAAACGATAGCTGGTGAGTTTCGAGATGGCCCTTTTTGCTCTCCACATGGACCCGTTGTTGTGCTAATTTATGACTGTATACTCAAGGACCTCTCATGGTTTCAGCAAGTGATCAACAACTGCTTTAGCGGCAAAATGCATGACTGGAAATTGACCCGGCAAAAAATGACTATTGAGCCAATATGTTGCTTGGTGGTTATTTGTTATGTCTTGTCTCATTGGAAAAGTCAACATCTGTGTTCCAAATCATGTCCTGGTGATTTACATTGTATGCAATTATTGCCAAAGAGTCTGGAATGTCATTCCTGCTTGTGAAAGTGAAGACGGGTTGAACCTTTCCAACGTGACCAGTAGAAAACTACTAACAACGATACAATAAACTCCTCTTTGAGAAGCAGTTCGGGAGAACTAAAACCAACAAGCTACTGTGTTTGGCCATTGTGGTGACAGTTGTGGGTTTATATTCAAACTGCAGGCAAAAAGGATTGAAATATATTGAAACCATGTGCTCTATGGACAGACAATCAACAGTTGCATTCTGTGTGCGGCAACAATATTCAGGAGTGTGCTTTACTTCATGAAAATCTTCCTTTAACTCCTTCTCTGTTTGTCTTGTACGTTTGCACACGCGTGCGCTCGCGTGTGTGTGTGTGCGTGTGTGTGTGTGTGTGTACCCGCAGGGCAGAAAGAGGTTTGTGACAGGCTTTGACAGGTACCTCATGGTGGGAGACCTCCCAGCTGTCAAACAAACAGACAAACCACGCAAACAAGCGGTAAAGAGCACCGATATGACGAGAGGGACTTAGCTGAGCAGACTGGGATGGGTACATACAAATGACTGAAGGGCAAAACATTATAATAATATATTGCCCTCAGTCACTCCCCGTTTTCCTTTTCCCTTCATCACACCTTTCATTTTTTGCAGCTCCCTTTGCTGTATAATTTCTCACTTAGCTCTCTCATCTCTCAACACCCTCACCTGGGCGAATTGCAAAATAGCAGCACCCGGCTTCTTCGCACAAGCAAATCTAAATACACATTAAGTGCTCTGAGTGGTGCAAACCTGCCTGAGCTTGAGGGAAGGCAATCTGTGTGTGCAAACAGCTGCTGCCAAGTATGAACTTGCAGTCGGAGGAAAATATCCAGAGACAGAAGAGTCGAGAACAGGAGGAAAAGAAATCTGGAGAAAAAGACTTTGAGAAAAAGGTAATGCAGTGTGTTGGGAGTTAAAGCAAAGAGAGGGAGATCTGTGTGTGTGTGTGTGTGTGTGTGTGTGTGTGTGTGTGTGTGTGTGTGTGTGTGTGTGTGTGTGTGTGTTGTGTGTGTGTGAAAGGCTGTTGACGGTTTAGTTGGAGTGTGCTGTCAGGGCCTGTCACCTTGACAACCAGGCCTGTATTTCACTCGCTCGCTAAAGAGAGAGACCGAGAGAGGGCCCCTGGCTTCTAACCCCCCTGTCAACCCCATGTATACACTCTCTCTCACACACACACACACACACACACACACACACACACACACACACACACACACACACACCTCCTCTCTGCTCACCCTGTGCTCGATTCACTTCACAGAAGTTACACAACCTGTTTATGTCGCAGTGTGAGAGTCTGGTTCAAGAGCAGCGGCTCACCTGGCATGTAAGGTGAAGACAACAGGTACATAAGGTCATGGGAAGGCGCCATGTTTGTGTGTTTGTGTGTTGCGACGCGCACAGGTGTGTGTTTGGCCTTATCTGTGTAAAAGCACGCCATTTTCTACTTCAAGTCTGTCACCATAACTCGGCAGAGAGAAGTCGAGAGCGGCAGCCAAAGCATTGTCACTGTGCACAATAGGCAGGATGGGCAGATGAATGAATAAGGGGCGCTCTGAAAAGTAGACGAGTGGGCAGCTTGAAAGACGGATGGCCTAATGGACGGATGATTTAAGTGACAAGAGAAATGACAGATGCTGCCAGATAAATGGACGGATTGACAGATAGATTGAAGGGCAGGACAGATGGATAGAGAAGCAAAGTGACAAAAAAAGGGAAGACGTAAAAAAATGAGCACAACAGATATAGATGATCTCTCAGGTAACAGCAGAGAGAATGCATTGTGTTTAGCTGCTGAGGGATGAAAAGGATGACCACCAAATCTGACTAATACTGCAGATTTATTTGCACACATGTGATGGCTAAACCTGAAGCCTGAAGTGAGAGCCAGCATCTCAACTAGTCCCGGCTCTCTGTTGGAGAGTGGACTTCCGATTTCTTCCGCTTGACTGGAGGGGCAGAAAGAATGGGTGGGACGAGGGGGGAGGCCTGGCATTCCCCTGCTTCTTCTTCTTCTCAATAGAGCCATCTGATGCTGAAAAGGGTAGATGCTCCCACTCCCTGCCTCGCACCGTCACATCTATCAATGCCGGGGCTGAAAGGCGGGACGAGAGAGCAAACGAAGAGCTGTCAGGGAAACACATGCACACTTCCCATCAAACACACACACACACACACACACACACACACACACACACACACACACACACACACACACACACACACACATGAACACACGGGTTGAAAGGAGGGGTGGGGAAGTTTGACTAATACATCTGTACTTCATAATTATGTTGCGTGCCTCCAACCCTCATAAGGCTTGTGTCAGTGTCTTGCTGTGAGTGTTGACGGCTCGGTATTTATGTCCCTGGTATTGCTCATTTGTTTTTGCTGTTGTCTCGGTTTACTGTCTTTTGTCATTTGAGACAAACTGTCTTGTAGAGGCTGTGATATTAATCAGTCGTAGGGCATATTTATTGTGGATCCATCACACAACACAGGCATCCAGCAGTACTTCATTTTTGGCTTGTAACTGTCAACACTTCTACTCATTGATATAATTAAAAGACAGGCTACAGCTTCAGTATGACTGGAACGTTTTACCCCCTTTGCAATCCTTAGAGTGCACGTCCTTCCACAAGTAAACTGTTTTTCAAAGATACGATTTTAAAACAAAAAAGAAAATACAGAGGTACAGAAAGCTTATTTATTTCTAACATTCAGGTAGAAGCTTGCACACGTAGCTGTGAGCAGCTATACCACAGCTGATGTAGAACACCGTGAAATTGGACATGTGATTATCTCAAGGCTGTATTTGTCTTTCAAGGAGTAGTTTGACATTACGGGAAAGACGCTTATTCTCTTTCTTGCCAAGAGTTAGATGAGAATTCAATACCGCGCTCATTTCTGTCCGGGGAAAAAGACTGGCTCTGTCCAAAGGTAACAAAATCCCGAAACAGATCAGCGACTACCTCATCATCGCCGTGAGGATGCCAGGCAACCAGGCAATTCAAGTTGAGTTGAGTGTGACGTTGGTTGGATGAGCGAATCTGAAGAAAGCTCCGCGCAGCTATACTGGAGACCAAGCAGTTCTGAACAGGCCTGTTTTGAAAAATTTAATCATCTTAAAAATAGGAGATATACAATTGGAAATTGATCAATAACGATTGATAATAATTTTTGTTTCATGAGTCTTCAAACTTTGGGAAAACTGATGTCGTTGGGGTCCATGCATGAAAAAAAAACAACTCAAAATAGGTCATGAAAATGTTTAGTGATATAATTTCCAAACACACTTTGCGATTGTTTGTTATTGTGCACTATTTTTTTTGAGCAATGTAGTTTTACTTCTTTCAGCGGTTCGCAGCATTATTCCAAATTTACATCTGCCAAAGATTTAAAAATCTATTTCGCTGTAATTTTCTCAGAGACTGGTTCATTCTTTCACTGTTAAAGCTTATCATTTTTTTATCTGAAGACAGAGACACATATGTTTTTCTCTGTGCTTGCTGATAGATGTGGCTCAGCCAGGACTTTTCACTTGTCAGTCAATGAGTTTGATGTTGAAATTGTTACACATGCAAATAATCATCTCATTTTTCTTTTCACACACAAAAACATCCAAACACACACACACACACACACACACACACACACACACACACACACACACACACACACACACACACACACACCATCCAGAAGAAAAGTCAACGCTTTGGACTTGTTGAATCGTGCGGTTGTAGTGAAGCTTTGTGAGTTTCTCTCATGTCACTCTGCACCTCACAGCTGTGGGACAAGGAGTGTTGAAAACTTAAAGATACAGTATAACCTGGCACACACTCACACACACATACTTACAACCCAGCGCACACACACACACACACACACACACACACACACACACACACACACACACACACACACACACACACACACACTGTAGGTAAACACAAGCTCAAGTTTGTGCACTCTTTGACATGCGTCCGCTGACCCTCCCGTCTCGTCCCCACACATGCATTCAGGTCTCTTATTCATTAATCTTCATTTCAACACACACTCTGGCCGCCGTCAGCACATATGCTCCCAACAATCACTTGGCACTGTGCACTCTCTCTCGCCCACACTCACACACACACACAAACAAGCTCTCAGAGGGTGAGATCTGATTGCTGACACTGATATCGGGTCCCCTCCTGCTGCCGAGCTGTCCATCTGGCTGCCCGATCAGAAGACAGAGTGCGGTCCTCACAGCGGGGCCCCTGTCACTGCGCATTAGTAAAAGGCTGACAGCAGATCCGAGCTGACATTGAGGATAATATTGGCATCAACAGAATCCTTTGGTGCCGGTATCACATTGGGGTTACGGTGGAACACGATGACATGCGAGGTGGCCAGGTGGAGTCGTTTTAAGGGCGTAGCGTTCCCAGATGATCTGACGGATCTTTTCCTGGAGTTTGCAGGAGTTTGGGCCACGTCCAGGGGACAAAGCCACGTGGTGTGTGTGTGCGAGCTATTAGTGGATCCACTTTGAGAAGCTGGGTCGCCCTACTTTTTGTCCAGATTTACACTTGACAAGAAGTTTATTCTTTTCCATCCTTTTGCTGTGGTCTGATCAGTGAGTTATGCTGAAACAAATCCAGAAATCATGAAACATGTCATGTCGGTAGGAAATCACATATCACCCACACAGATGAAGTGCCAATCCACTCAATTTTTACAATGTTGTTTACAAAGCTCTCCAAATAGTAGGAGCCGTGTGTTTGAATCATATTTCTAACAGGGATGCCTGAATCCAGTCCTCTCCAAGCCTCTGATTCCCTACAACAGAGACAAATAAACTCCCAAGTCTGTGTTTGGCCAAGCAAATCAGTGCTGTTGAATGATTCAATCCCTGCGTTTATTATGGTTTTTACGCCATGCATTCCAAATGAAGCCCGAAGCACGAACAGGCATGTAGGAAAAACCAGGCACTTATGCTTTGTATATTTCTCTCTTTCCCACTCTCTGTCTGCAGCTCCCTCAATAAGCCTCTTGTTCTGAAAGATAAATTCTACGCCTTACTATAATAAATGCAAACAATGCTTGACAAAATGTAGAAAAACTGTACCCCCTATTTTCACAGCAGTGGCTGCTCATTCACAAATTGTACTTAACAAAAATGTGGGCCGTAGTATTTTACACCGCTGTCCCCAGCTGTGACTTGGCTGTCAGTGAGACATTCGGGGTGACGGCTGGGGGCAACAGGAAGGTTTAGGTGTTGTAATCAAACTCCCCTTATTCCCCCCAGGCTCGTTACAATGCTCAAATTCTGCACTAATTGGATGGCGAGCCGGGGACACTGTCTGCCCGGTAACCCCTAGAGAGGGACGAGAGGAAAGGACTTTTATTATTTTAAATTTGTAACAATATATAACCTTTAAGTTGATTTTCTGCATGCATTAATGGAACTGTGGAAGCAGCAACAGACTCCTATTATAATGGTTTAAGTGTAAAAGTGACTCAGGGGCTAAACATTCACCTGCCTCTCTGTTCACAATAATGGATAGTAAGTGTTTTCATGAGATTTTTCAAAGATATTGCAGATTGATGGAAACTAAATGGATTCCGACGTGGCTAGATACTAAAGATAATTAACATGAAAGTGGGTGATTCAATTGTCCAATATTTGGAATTTGAAGATAAACAATCTTCCTTTCTCTGGTCCTCTATCTCTGTAACCATCCTCCTCCTTTAATCTTCCTTGTTCCCCGGGTGCCTCCCTTTCGGAGTTTTATGGCTCGCCGTTCTTTGACTGCTGAACCATTACCCCAAAGAGCAACAAACTGAACCGCGGTCACACTTTATAAGCTGTCAGCTGAACCGTGCTCCTCCGCCGACAGGTGAGGAATGTTTTCATTCACCTCTCTGCCGCTCTGTGGGTGTCTCACTCTCTCACACGCAGTTAAACGCATCTTTTTCTCTACACCTGGGCGCAGCACTTCAAAGATGAAAGGGAAGGGACAGCAGAAGACAGAAGATTAGAGGTGGAGGCGAGCAGGGAATGTGATCCATCATCAGACGTGTCTTCCTTTTCAGCTCCTGAGCCACATATCTCCCCCCCTCCTCGTTCATGTGAGGTGTTCCTGAATCAAAGCAGACGTGAGGCATTGTCCACCTTTTTACCCAACAAGTCCTCCAATAATTTTGTTTTTTAAATTGCTGTTGGAAAAATAACAGCACTATGGTTAAAGTTTGGTAAGGATTCAGGCACAAAAGTGACCTGGTAAGGTTTGGGGAAAGCTCTTGGTTTGGGTGAAAAAAAGGCTAGGAGACCATTGTTGTAACAACACCTAGGATTAGATTAGGTGAGGACAATTACAAGAAACCAATGTTGACTGATGTTAGGAAACGGAGAAGGAACAGCAGTCCCCCGTGTTTTATTTCAATGTGTTGTTGTCCCATTTATCCACCCTGACCGTTCTCCTTCTGCAGACACTACTTCCTCCTTTTGTCCCAACGGAGTAGCCATAATTACTATGTCTGCTCGAGAGCTTTCACACTTGGGCAACTGATGCTGTCATTTTTCTTGGGGGGACTGTCTCCTCTCACCAAACAAGAGCTCCGGAAACACTTTCACAGTTGATATCAGAAGAAAAGTTAGAAGGTCAAACTTTGCCTGAATATTGGCTTCCCGGACAGCTATTGGGCGTTTGATCTCTGTGTGGATCCAAGCTAACTGAGGATTTGTTTGTGCCCATGTGGCTGATTAGTGTGTGTTTGATGAAGGCTCGGGTTTCTCGCTCTGACTCGTGCCCACCCAGCAGCCATCATGGGTATGGCTGCTAACGGAAGAGAGGGATTGTGGGAAAACACGGAGGCCTGTGGTTGACGTGTCACCATCGCTCAGCATCTTTTGGCCTTGTTGCCAGTCTGTACAGATACACACACACACACACACACACACACACACACACACACACACACATTCAAATATTTCCCGGCCATCAGCTTATATGTGGCATCAGAGTTCTGACAAAGACAAGCTGGCCCAGCAGTCTCGATTTTAACAAGCTCCAGCTGAGGGTGGACATAGGCCACTGTGTGTGTGTGTGTGTGTGTGTGTGTGTGTGTGTGTGTGTGTGTGTGTGTGTGTGTGTGTGTGTCGGCTGGTACCCATGGTGACACAAGGCAGCCTGTGTATGTGTCTACTCCTTCATTTCCTGTTCCTGTGAGGCAGACTTTCCTCTCACAGAACATGGCAGCTCACCGTCGGGGGGCAAATGGGCCTGTTGTGAGTATGTGTCAGTGTGTGTGTGTGTTCTCATAGGCGCCTGGTTATGTTTTAAAGTGGGGGAGAAAACTTGGAAAGATACATAATTGGCCGGGGGTCCGGAGGTTTTCCTCCATTTCTACACCACCTAGCATCCTTGATTAGCCCACCACGGCATCCCAAATAATACATTCAACCGGGCTAATGCAAAATATTAATAGTCACATTGCACGTCCCATCTTCACAGCCGAGTCCATCTGATCACCCCGCTAACGCACTGCCTGGCAATGTTAGGTACGTTGACTTGCAAATCGGCTACAGTACAATCCTATTTTTTATAAATCTGAGGTTCATGCAATATCTTTTCATATGTTATATGACTGCTGAATAAGCTAAATGTTTCTTACATTTGTTCACAGACTGATCAACAGCCAAACCATGCTGCTGCAAATGATCAGTGACGGGTCTGACCGAAACAACTCAAAGGGTGGTCCAAAAATGTGGGATATTTTCCATACTCGATGTTGTTGCTGAAAATAGCCAAATGGTCATGGATATAAGCTGCTTACACCAAGGCACTAGTTTATTTATTTTTTAAAGACAGAAGGTTACTCTAATTTTGCCATCCCTAATTGAATAATGAGGATGTATTTTCTCCACTAGCTCGATTGCTCAGGCACTCGATGGGAATGAAAAGTCATGCCTTCAAAAAGGAATCAATCGCACTTGTTGCTGATTGAGCCACGACTCCGCCCCTTTGCTCTCCTACTGCTTCTGCCTCTTCTCCCTCCTCCACATCCTCCTCCTCCACTAGCTCTCCTCAGCTGTGAGTGATTAAGTTGAGCCAGAGGGGCGGGTGGTGGTGGGAAGGTTGGAAGGGTGAGAGGAGGGGACAGGGTACTCACTCACTGGCTGAGTAATGGCTTCCAGAGACCCCGACTCCCTGGCTCTGTGCATCACGAAGGCTAATCAGGAGTGACGGCTCGGCCCGTTTGGACAGTGTAAAGGCAGCCCCGCTCCTGTCAGGCACAGACATGGACAGCCCCCCCGCCCTCTCTTTCCCTTCACCACAGGACCCCCACCACTAGGCCTCGAGTCTCTGCCACAACCATCTGACAGGGAAATGTTGGGTAAGAAAGAGGAGGGGAAGGACAGAGAGAAGAAGGGAGGCCAAAATGAGAGAATAATTCAAGCAGATTTGAGGCTGAGAAAGAGAAAAAGCACAGAATATTGCACAGAAAATACATGGAAAGATATATGTACAGTTGAGTGGTTGCTGCGGTGTGTTGGTTTCGTGTTTGTGCGTGCTTGTGTATCAGATTGACTGTGTGTGTTTAATGGAATCTCTGTGCAGCTGGGGAAACCCATCGCGTTGATGTAACAGCACAGATCTCAGGCAAAAGCAATACTGAGGTAACATGTGTGTGTGTGTGCGTCGAGGCGTGTGCACTGTATGTGTGTGTTTGCAAGGGTTTCAATGTGGTCTGCTGATTCAGGCTGTTTTCACGGTGATTGGTTTCCATCACGCGTCCGAGGGCGAAACCATCGACAGCACTCGCTCCTTCCCAGCGTCCTGACTTCTTTTCATTTTTCAATTTCACTTTCATCAACCGCTGCCGCCTGTTTTTTTCATTTTTCTATTTCCAGGCGATGACAGAAAGCGTGTGAAGTGTGAAATTAGAAAGAACGTGTGTAAATAATGGCGTGTAACGCAGAGAACACACACGTGAAGAAATGCATATGAACACACACTGTTGCATAAGCCATGAGACAAAACTCATTACCTTCAAACTGAGCGATGGGAAAAAGTGAAACGAATGCATAGACTCGACTCCAAATGACATAATTACATACAAGAGATGATAATGGGAATTCTTGTTCTTTGATTTTATTAAGTGGAAATTCATAATATTGTGCAAAACATGCAAAAAGAGGCCTTTTATGGTTCTGCCTGAGACATTATGAGCAGAGTTTAATTGTGCTATTTTGTCCTTTTGGGGTTTCTCTGTAAAGAAGCCTGTGTTCAATGTCGCTATCCCCCCCCCACACACACACACACACGCTCTCTCTCACACATCTTGTTCCCCCACCTGGGTTTAACTGTCTGACAGAGTGAGATGTTGGCGCAGTGGAGGGCTGGAGAAGGAGGTCAGGGGCGCAAGGGCAGTCAGGTCCCTCAGACGTCCATCAACATGACAGGTACCCCGGCCTTAAAACTCCCTGACTCACCCCAAAACCTGGTTTCCCCCCCTTTTTTGAAAACATACACATACACACACACTGAAATAGCAGGCCTAAAAAGTTGCCCCGCAGCGAAGGAGACCAGCTCTCCGCAATTAGGACATTCTGTGGCCATGAAATCATTCTGAAAATTAGCTCCAGGAAGCAACAGGAGGGAGACAGAGTCCTAAAGAGAGACAAAAAGAAAGGGAAAAAATTAGAGTGAAAGAAAAAGGGTGAAGTTAAGAAAGAAAGAAAGTGTTCTGGACCTCCTCAGCAGTCAAACGGACAGGCCACATGTGCTGGCAAGGCGAAAATGAAGGAATTTAGAATTATCCCAGATAATGACGGCTGTTAAGATTAACAATTAATCCTCTGGCCTCATGACATGTTAGATTTGGATCTAGGGAAACAGCTCTAAAATGTGCAAAAGGGCTCCAACAAGGACTCAGTCAGCTAAAAACTGTGTGTGTGTGTGCCTCCGGTGGCTGACAGTGTCCAGGCCCGAGGTCCTGACAGGAGAAGGAACCAGGGTTCGGATCTCAGCTCCGGACCGAAGAGACCTGTTCTATGTTCTCCATTCGACTTGGACATGGCAACAACAACGTCTGTTCTATTTTCTGCAGATCTGTAGCTCTCCTGTCGCCGCTGGTTTACCCTGCTGTGACCTTCTGCCATTACACAAACAGCATCTGCCAGCGATCAGCCTCCGACAAGCCCTAAGTAACACTAGGACAACATTACCCAGTGCCACCACAACCCTCAGGTCATGCTGTCTCTCAAGCTAAGCATTTGAGAGATAGACTTGGGGATCACTTGCTGCTGGCAATTTCTACTAACTTTAGAATAAATGGATGTGTGTGAGCCCAGCTGTGGGTTGTTAGTAGCCAACTCAGCTCAGTGGGGAAGGGCCACCATATGGCTGGATGAAACGATTGAGAGTTGAAAGGAAGAGGTGTAAATCGCAATATGGGAAGACAGAGAAAAGCCTTCGGAACGGGGGAAATGTGGAGGAATTGCAGAGCGCAGCACGGACATGGTCCAAAGCTGAACTTTTCCATCGTCTTAATCCAGCAGTATCTCGCCAAGACACAAACTATCACATCAAAATAGACACACAGTTGCTAGGAAATTAACAAATGGCAGCTTCGTAAACTGACGTAGTGTCTATGCCCACATGTGGGCATGCGTCCACAGTGTGTGTGTGTGTGTGTGAGGGGCTGCATGTCTGCCTCTTCATGAATTGGATTGTGCAAATGCTAAACCATTCTGCGTTCATTTCTACCTCAACATGTTCTTCAATCTCCAGCTTTTTCCCATGCATCTCTGCTCACCTTAGAGGGAAAATGGGAGGACGTGTGGTTCCCGGGAGCTGTAATTCAGCGCTAACAACACGTTAACAACATGTGTTTTTCTAGACATGGGGAAAGTCTGACAGTCGAGCTAGGATCACGCAATCGGTGCTAATCAAGCGATGGGAGAGGTTGGGAATTCCTTGCGAGGCAGACAATGGAGCCAAAAGGGTGTTTTTGTGGTATCCGGAGCAGCAGGCATTGGGAAATCAAGTTCAGCTGAGCAGTCCCACGCACACACCAGTATTTGTCAAACATTTGGCAAGAGAAGAACCCATCTTGATTAAAGGCTGTATGCTTGTGTGTTGCGTGTTTCTGCTGATGACAAGTTTCTTTCCTCATGTTGTTGTAAGCGTGTATGGACATGCATGTCTCCTGTCTGATTAGCATGCTATTTCTTTCAGGTGTTCCTCGTCCTCCTGTTCTTTAATCAGAGCTGAGGCCCCTGTCGTAGCCGGAAGGAAACCCTGTTCCAGGAAGTGCCTGCCTGATACTGCGCAGCTCGCCTCCCTGTGCCCTCACTGCCAATCAGACATCTATTAATCGGAGGAAAAGGAAAACCGCCATTCCCATCCTAAATCATTCCCAAATCCAGTTATTGTCTAATCCTGTTCTAAATTGGAGGTGTGGTCTCCTGTGTGTTTGTTTTGCGCTCAGTGATGGACATCTTGTTGATGGGTGTGACAGAAATACACACCGGTTACAGTCCATGACTCAACACCCCTGCATACAATTTTCGAAGGAATGTTCTTTTTTTTCTTTCACACAAGTCAAACTTGAGTTGCAACTGAAGTGCACCATGGGTCATCGAGCCCTCACTCGGGCGCTGAGTGATGATGTCATGCTTAGGAAACCACCAGTGGGACAGCAGGAAGGAAAATAAGAGCTGTAGCATGAAACGAGGGGAAAAGACAGAGATTGGAAGCGACGGTTGTGATGTGAAAGAGGGCGCATTGGTTGAGAGTGTGCAGTGCGGTTGCTGGCAGGCTGAGGGTTTTTAATAAACAGCCTGTTGAAACATGACAGGAATATTGGGTGAAATCATGGTTGTTTTACTGTGATGACTGCAGTGACTCCCTGGACCCGGGACACAAAGCAGACAAGGATAGGGTAAAAGCCCAAATGTCGGTTTGCATGATTGCCAGTGGCGGCACATTTGGTTCTGATGCATTTCGACAAACTGGTGTGTTCAGTTCTGAGTAAGAAAGACCCTTTAGATTTGTATACCACCAAATAGGTTTGTCAGATTGTAGACCAGGAACCCTCTTCTGACAATATTCCAAACAACCTTTCCAAAACTGACAATCCGACTATCATACGCAGCGATTGGTCAGGTGTGCGGAAGTGGTGTAGGCAGGATTTGAACTTTGTAATTCCTCACACAACTACTTCCATCAGTATTTTTTTTTTTTACAAATAAGTGCAACACCGTGAATTTCTTGGCCAAAAGAGTGTACCAAAGTGTGCACCACTACCACTATCTGAACAATGACTGCAGCTCTAGGACGAGGTATGAACGAACATAACAGCTGGAAATATTGGCCTTCAGAAGAGGTCAGACAACACATCATAGAAACTAACTTGTTCCAAGCGATACATGGCCTTTAGTGATCCTTTAAGGTCATTGCTGAATCGTTGAAAGGTTGACTGAAGTTTGCTCAAATTGACCAAAAAGCAAATGTTTGCCTTTTTTTGTACAAGTTTGGCCATTTAATTACTTTTGTAGTTTATTTCCACCAAACAGCCAATGCCCTGATTGTTCAGATGTTAGCTTTAACTAGCTAACAACTTATGTGCTGACTGTATGTGGAGTGAGAGGAGTCCTTCTCTGACTGATCTTAAAACCCACCTCTCTGATATCTTCTTTTAGGCCGCTCTCATTTGTTCGTGTGTCCCCATACATTCATATAGTGGAGTAATAGAGCCTTGGAATACAACAATGTTGCAGACCAATCTTTGATTCAGTTTGTGGCTATCTACAATGAATTGTGAGTTAACTCAGTTTTTCCTATGATAATGTGTGTAATCGCACCACCCTAAAAATAAGCTTTCTGTTAATTCTGACTCAACCTTGAGGATATCAGTCCGAGCTGCACACATCAGCTTCTACACTTCCTGTAGTCACTCATTGTTGGTGCCTCTGCCATGCAAATGCTGCAAACATGGGAAAAAGAACAAAACAGTCCTTCCCCTCACCCCCCTCCCCCTTTACTCCCTCCCCACATGGCACTAAGTGCTTTCAAAGGCAATTTGGAGGACAGAGAGGATGCTGATGCGAGCAGAAAGCAGCCTTGCCTACCATGATCCTTCAACAGACGTATTATGCTGCTGTTCGGGTGAGGGGTGAGAGGTGAGAGGTGAGAGGCGAGGGGGAGGGTGCGGCGCTTCAAGGGAGGGGCTTGCCTCTGGATGATGGCTCTCTCCCTCATCCGAGGACCAGCTGCCCCTTACACATACACACACATATGCTGACATTCATGCGTAAGCACACGCTACAAATTAACCCACTCAACCTCTGTCCCCCCAAGCTCCAATCACTTCTCTCTATTTTCAACAAACACTTTTTCACCTTCATTATTCTACTTTTTTTCATGCAGGTGCTGGATGTCTTTAGATCTGTCCTACAGTCACAGTTTGACATGTACCCAGTTCGCTGCTCTCTCTAAGATCGTTGACAGGTTCTAGTATAAAAGCACTAGTCGCTGTTTGATCGTGACGCCAACAACAATGACACTTGAGTTGCAGCTATAAGGGCTGTTTTTGGTGCGACTGCGGAGCACCATGGCGCTGCGACGTCGAGCGAGCAGCAACGGGTGCTGAAAGGCTGTGAGAGGTACAGGCCTACGGGGCAGATGTTAAACACACTGTGACTGAGGGGAGACAGGGCGAGAGACAGGGCTACTGTCAGAGCCTGACCGCAGCACAAAGCGGGAACAAAAATTAAATAAAACATACAGCACCTGCCACGGAGATTGGAAAGATGGTGGGATAAATGACTTTGTTGTTTTAAAGAAAAATGCGTTAATCTTTCAGGATCAGGCTTCAAAGTGTAAAACATCTGCACGCCAAATCAAACCTAATCACGCCGTGATCAATGATCTCACATCTCTGGAAAAAGGGATTGCATACATTTGGCAAAGAGGCCACGTTCTCCATTTCTTTCCCGGTGGTGCGATGTAGGGCTGAGCCGTCACGGTAATGGAAATGAGCACAGGCGCTGATCTGCGGGCCCGATCGACACGTGTGCTGGCCCGTGAGCGCTCCGAAGATCTCCCCTTCTGCATCTCTGTCATCTCGTCTCTCTCATGGTTTCCTCCCATGGTTTATTATTACAGTGTAATAGCTTCCATCTGCCTGTCAAGCCACCGAAATCAGGAACAAAAGACAGTGAGAGCCAGAAAGACAGAAAGAAGGGCAGAAGGGATTTTTCTCTCCAATGCAAACACATGTAGGGGTCCCTCCCCTCACCTCCTCTCAAAGTCCCTCATCGGACCAAATCAAAATGCTGCAAGTCACTTTACTCTTTCTGTCCGGGATATTATAATTCAGCATGACTTCTGGACAGCTTCATGCACAATTAGGAATTCAGCAGCTCTGGGCAGGAAAATGTGATTCAAATTAGTGCTGTATTACATTACTGTTTACTTACGATCTCTCCTGCCATCTAACACCCTCTCAGTTTCTCTTTGAGGTTGTTTTGTGTGTGTGTGTGTGTGTGTGTGTGTGTGTGTGTGTGTGTGTGTGTGTGTGTGTGTGTGTGTGTGTGTGTGTTCGGACGCATGAATGCACTTACATGTATGATGCGTACACATACCCAGCAGGGATTTATTTATGTAAGGAAGTAGTTTGCCATTGGAATTCCTAAAAAACTCACAGCTTTATCTGGGAAGTTGTAGCCAGCAACATAAACACATAAAAACGTGTTATTTAGTTCTCCTCCCAAATCACACGGCAATGATCGGTAGCAATCAGCTGTGTTACAAACAAGCGTTTGATGTGTTCATCTTGGGTCAGCGGAGGGGCGAGGGAATACTCACTCACAAACCACACAGGACCCCTAGTCCTCTGATCTTGAATCAGATTAGCCCATCGCCCCAATTACAGCCAATCAAAGCCAATTAAATCCAATTATGACCAATTATGGATAATTAGGATGCCCCGGAGATTGATAGCTCAGAGAGATGGAGCAGCAGGCTGTCGCTTTAAAGAAACCATGGCAGTCATAATTTTTCTTTTTTTATGCCGCCCATTTACTCCATCTGTGTTCAAGGAAAAGTGCTGGATCTTTTCAAAGGACGCTCGCCAACTTAAAAAAAGATGTTACAATCAAGAAATCGACCGGAAAATATAAATCACACAGAACTGCGTCTCCCTTTGGCATGTTTGCCCATCTGTGACTATTACTATGAAATTATGGAGGTTCCCACTGAAAACTGGACACTGGACATTCACTCATTTACAGGCTTTCTTTTCATAAATGCATTTCATCAAAAGAACTTCTTTGCTGCTGCTTCTTGAATGACCATCAATCTGCAGTGTGCCGTTAGTACTGCCAGTTTGAGATGGTTTTCCTTGCTGGTTTTCAAAGACGTATGACCACTTTGATTGTCAGCCATTTACCACAAAATAATCCACTCTTTCGACAGTTGGGTATTTTGGTAATGTGGTTTGCAAGCTTCATGTAAGAGGAGGCAAAAACCTGCTTTATTCCCGCTTCCAGACCATTTCAATACTTAAAAATATCGCTGCATTTTCTGTAGTTTCCCTATATGTTGAATGTTTTCGCAGTAGTTCAAGCCCTCTCAATGGGTGCTATGGAATGTGTTATTTTATGGCTTTGAGTTTCGGACTGCCAGGGTGTTGATGTTTGACTTGGATTGATGCGAGATATACGGACACAAATTTCCATCTCTTAGACATTGCACAGACATGGAGAAATGTGGAAAATGAAACAGATCTGCAGTTTAAAGTCAAGCTGACATTCTTGAGCTCCACAGGTCCATCGTGTTTGTCCATCAAACCATGGGGCTCCTGTCAGTCAAAAGGTCAATCTCTGACCACGTCCTGTCCCGCCTCTTGTTATCATTCAGTCCACTTAAGGTAGTTACAGCGTAGCCTTTCATTTCAACAATTCTGTTTTCCATTCCGCAGAGCAATTGATGTTATCGTTTTGATTAAAATCACTCTTCAAATATTTGGCTCTAATGGCTGACAGAGAATAATGAGGCCTGTTCCAGAAAAGGTCCAGCCAAGATAAAGTGCAGAGTATTTTGCTGTTTTAAAGCATTTTGAAGATAGAAATAATTACAACAAAATACTCACATAAAAGCTTCCTTCTGTTTCATTTTGTCAGATTTCCGAGATAGTGCCTGAAGGGTCTGAGCAGGTCTGAATCACCTCCGCCACAAAGCTAAATGGTGACCCAACTTTGGATGAACCCCATCATTGTTCTTCAGATGAAATCCTAGGTGTTTTGGGTGTCTTTTTTCTTTGTTTTTACTCTAATCATGTAAGAGTATCAATGTGTGTTTGGGGGCTGGAGTTCAAAGGAAACATGGAGGATAAACAAGCAGATTTGCAGAACCATAGAAGGCCCGGTTTAGAATGACTCTGCCTTGGTTTATTTGTCTATGTCACTGAGATAAACATCACAGCAGCCCTTCGACAAGAAAAATTAACCTGCCAGAGGATGAACGCTGGCACTGGTGAGCAGAAAGCACTCCCACATGTATGTGTGTACATGCTCAGATGTAAAAAGGCACCCAACAACACACACACTCTCTCTTTATTTTACACACACATTCCTTCATGCCCTCCCCGGGCCCTACCATGAAGAGACCTCTGTAAGAGCTGTCAGTCAATGCCGGTCACCATGGAAGTGACTCAAGCTCGTTACAAAGGCCCTTAAGAGTTTCTCACATGGCAAAGGGAAGGCACACAGAGAAAAACAACAAAGAATAAGACAGAAACAGACAACGAGAGACTCACCGGGAGACACATCAACGCTCACGAGGCACATATATTGACTGACTGAGCGAGTGAGACGCTACGCAGATGAAGATGGATTGAAAGGACGTGATAGACAAATGAGACAGAAACATATTGAGATAAAGAGGTTGGGAGGCAGAGTTGAAGTTGAGAAAAAGATGGAGAAAGAGACAGAGTGGGGAGACAGATTTTCTCCCATTGTTGGCCTCATTAAACACGGCTGGAAACCCCTTCACTAACGCACACACACATATTAATATATATATAAAAAACACACAAATATATGTGCTGCACATGTACAAAACAAATGTTTCCAAGCTTTTTCTGTACATTTCAGGGGTGAAAGGCCAGTGCGGGTGGTGATGCTTGACTGAGGTGGCAAAAAAAAAAGCCAGAGGGAGCGTGGGACAGTGGGTCAAGAGGTGAGGGGTCAACGGGTGCAAAGGGGGCCGGGGCAAT
Source organism: Myoxocephalus aenaeus (assembly GCA_038501785.1). Lineage (NCBI taxonomy): Eukaryota > Metazoa > Chordata > Actinopteri > Perciformes > Cottidae > Myoxocephalus > Myoxocephalus aenaeus. Next base: position 5,682,918 of record JBAMJR010000170.1, on the reverse strand, counting down.
GGGCCCGTGGCTACGGGGTCAGATGGGTGTGTGGGCCGCGGGCAGAGTGCCAGGCTGAAAAGCACTTGGGTGGGCTTACTGTGGGTCCGATGAGGGGGCATGGAGCGGAGGGTGGAGTCCCAGAGGGTAAGGGTGGAGAAACTCACTGCAAGATTTCCTTAAATCAACTGCATAAAAATAACCCACCCATGTATGCAAAAAGAGTCTTCAGAGTGGGTCAATGCAAAAGTCTGGGTCTTGAGGACAGGAGAAGAGAAGAGTAACTCATGCTCTCTCTCTACCGCTCAAACGCACACACACACTCACACACAGAACGAAGTCCTTCTCACACAACCCTGTGCCTATTTTGACTCGAATTTAAACCACTTTCCACCCCAGTTTGGACTGAGAGACAGAAGTGAGAGGCAGTCAAGCTGCTGCTTAAGACTCAGTGACACAGTGATAGAAAACAGCACAGAGCAGTGACAGACAGAGTGAAAGGGAGAAAGAGAGGGGAGGAGGAAAAACAGTGAAAAAAGACAGAGGCCTTCGGTGGAAGAGAAAAATACCCACAGAGAGAGAAAGAAAGAAAGAAAGAAAGAAAGAAAGAAAGAGAGACTTTTTGAAAGGAGGCTGAGAAGATGCGAGAGAGCCAAAGCGAGGCAGATGAAGGGGGAGGCCAAGAAGAAGGAGAAAGAGCAGAGAGCAGTGCCGAAAAAGAGAAAGAGAGAGTTAAAGAGATTACTTTCAGGTTCATAGACGCTCTTTCTGGCTGCTTACTGGCTGTCACTCAGCGCCATGGCTCCTAAGGGGAGGGACGGCTGGCTCTCATTGGTGTCTTTCACCTGTCAATCGGCCTGACAGGCGGACCATAGGGCCCCATGTTGTGGTGCGGAAACTGTCTGTCAGCCACGCAGCAGCTGCACATGACATCATCCAAGATCAGGTTTGGATACATACACAAACTGTGTGTGTGACAAAGAACATACATGTTAAACTATGGAAATGAGATACCATAAACACCTTTTGCCGCCGAACAACACACATGTACATCAAGGCGCTCGACTTGACTCCCTGTGGATCGCACATCACGGCCTTGCCAATCCCCTGGCTGTCCTCCCCTCCGCTTTGCTCCCCAAAAGCCCTTGTTACTGGCAGGACAACAACCCTGCGACATCTGCACACCAGACCACACACACAAACACACTCACACACACAGACACACACACAGACACACGCACGTTTGCACATACGACAGCTGGACAGTTAGACAGCCAAAGAGGAAAGACAGATTTGTGCATACATTGTCGCTGTAATTAGCCACACATACAAATGTAGAGAGGGATAAACCCTGTCTCGCTTACCTACACACACACACACACACACACACACACACACACACACACACACACACACACACACACACACACACATGCACACACAGGACACACACATAGCTCTCATAGAGAGGGCTTGGCAACGAGACAGCACCCATCTGTTTTGAGCTAATTTAACATGGCCACTAAAACAAAGCAGACAAAGGCCCGTCTCGTGAATAATGATGAAGTGACTGTCAACTGAAAAACACTTCTGGTTCTTCTCATGTGTTCGATTCACTCTTTATTGGTCCAAGCAGCACAATGCAGCGTTTTGGTTGGGACGTCTGCACGTCTAAAGCCAGAGAGAAGTGAGCTCCTGTTGTGCACTTGAACTGTGTGGGAGGAATCAGGGTTTGATTGAGAAGGGTACACAATTAATTAGTTCTCTTCACTGTATTGTAATGAAGTTTATTGTCAAGAAGTTAACACTATGAATGGTATCATATTAAAAGTTGTTTCAGTCATGGCTATGTAGGCCTACAGTTAAGATTTTTTTTCAAATTTGTGATCATTGTCAGCTTTGACAATGATCACAACATGTGATCTACAATATATACAGTGGCGTAAAGTAACTAAATACATTTACTCATGTACTGTGCTGAATTGCAATTGAGGTTTACTTATTCTACTTCATACCTCTTCTTCATTATTTTTCAGATGGAAATATTGTACTTTTTATTCCATTATTACACAGCTATAGTTATAAAATGAATATTTTGTATTGATTACTTTATAATACACGGTACATTATGTAACTACCCAAAAGCATATAATGCCTTGAAAATTAGTCCGACCTCAGTCAACTACAAAGTACAAAACGTAGTACTGCTGATATTATTGCATAAATGCATTAAATCAATAATATGACACTGACTGGGATGACCTTTGATACATTATGTATATTTGTGTTGCCAATACTTCTTGTACTTGTACTTGTAATGTCTTTTTACAAAATGGTATTGCTAGTTTTTATATTATTATTTATGACTTCAAAGTCAATGATCTGATTACCTCTTTAACCACTGATTATATTGATTAAGCACCAGTGGACTGTAACTAAGTATGTTCAGTCAAATGCTGTACATTTTGGAGGCACTGATACAATCTTTTCTACTTTACACTTCTAATCTGCAAATATTACACTTTTTTTTTCTCCACTACATGCATGTGCAGCTATAGTGTAGTTAGTTATGTTGATACTCTGATGAAATGTACATACAAAAAAATACACTATATAATTTTTAGAAATTAAACTGCCCAACAGTATAATAATAGCTTCACGTTAAACCAGCTACAAAGTTCTGAATAAATATATCAATATGTATGATCCAAAATGTTATTTACAATAATATACTTCTCACAGGGGCCATTTTAGCTTTTGATACGTTAAATACATTTTGATGATAATAAATCTACATTAACATTTTGAATGGTGGATTTATAGTGGAGTATTTCACACTGACATATTGGTTAATTTCACTTCAGGAAAAGGATGAGAATAATTAACTTCCTCCACTACTCAAATCAGGTACCAGTATTGTTATTACTCTATATGCCATAAGATCAAACTTGTACATACAGAGCGTCTCACATGTGTGTTGCTGCAGACAAACACTACACACAAACATACACAGCAGATGGGGAAATGGGAACTGTTGAACCATACCGTTGTGACAGCTATTATGACGGATGACTGTATCATCTTAGAGAGGAAATCCCTCTCTCTCCTCACTTCTTCTTGCTTCTGAGGACTGATTACTCACCAGCTTGTCTCTGATTTCCTGTATTGGGGTCAAAAGGCGATATTTCAAAGGTTGCGGAAGAAGATATTACCATTAGGCACATACTACGTTAAGCAACACAGATTAAAGGATTTTGCCTGGTAAATTGCCAACAGGATGTGCACTCAGTTTATCCGTCTTTTGATATTTTTTCCTCTCAATTTTATTAGACTTATTTTGAAGATTATTTTGAAAAGCTAGTTTTTGGTATTTATTTTTGTCCTATTTATTTACGTTAATAATTACAGAGTGAACATTTGTTATTGTCTTTGGATAACCCCATTGCTCTTTAGTTTACACCAATCAAACACAGGCATGCAGACATCCTTTGTAGAAAATGGGCAGCTCTGCTGAATGTCCTCGCCTCTGTCTGTGCTGTGTTGCCGGTTGACAGTTTTGTGCATTGGCGAACGCAACCAGGAGGCTGTTCAGACACCATGACAGTCCACAGATTCTTTGAATGCCTCGCATGGACGCTCCGAGGGTTAAGACTCATTGCCAGGACACTGTTGCTAACAGTTAAATCTTATTCGGATCACATGAGGTTGCTCCTCACAAAAGAGCCCCCTGCTATTCATATGATGTTATAGGGTGGGTTACTGATATTATCTCTGAATTGTATGTCTTGATGTATGAGCTGAATGAGATCAAGCCGATGACTGTAAATCTGTACTCTTATGACACTGACCTTTGGAGTAATAAAAATGATATACGCCATGAACAAAACCAGCGATTTCTCGTAATAACTGCTGAGTGGGAATGTTCCACCGCAGATACATGTCGAGAGCAGCAAGCCTTTTGTACAGCTTTCTCTGTTCCTTTCTTCTTCTCGCTCCTTCTCTTTCCCTCATCTGTTTTTCATCCCTGGTTCTGCAGCTTAAATCAATGTTGTTATTCCAGATGGCTTGGTGCTATATGGAGAACAGACAAGAAGAATACTTCATTGAAAATATGAAAATATGTCAGCATGCGGATATCATTATGGCAGCCTATGTCATTTAAGGGCCCCTAAAATTACCTCCAGGCCTCATGGAGAAAAATAATAAATGTGTGTGTGTGCGTGTGGGCGTGCATGCATGAAGGCTCACATGTATGCCTCTGCATCTGTACAAAACTCAGATGTCCAGATTTCAAACACATGTCTGCCTGTTTCTCAGAAACCTTGATAGCAAATCATATCTAGCGCTAACTCAATTAGCTTTACATCTGGCTTAGAGGCAGAAAGAAACCTGCAACAACGAAGAGACAAATGAAAGAAAAAAGCACAAGACAAACTGAGATACACAGTCTCGAAGGAAGAAATGAAGTGCGAGAGCGACATATACATTCTTCCTACGCTCCCTGTTTTATATCACTCAGATTGGTGCAGGGGAGCCAGTCTCCGTGGGGCTCCGTCTCTCCCTAAATCTGCCTCCGGTGAGTCCTGAAGGTGCCCCTTTGCCAAATGAGCAGCGTAAAGCATGGCCCAAGGCATGGTCCAAAACGACACCCAAACAGCAAAGCTGTCAGCCCATGAGCCAATACACTAAAACATGAGTGCAGCCGAACCGTTGGGTTTTATAGCCTACACCTCCCAGTCACAAGCCCTCTAATGCCCCGTTTAACAAGCTGAAAATCCTCCATTTATTCCCCCTCCATCTCCCTTTAGGAGCTCCTCTATTACCATTCACAAACAAAGGCGGGCTGAAATACATGCCATGAAGGCTAACGCTTACGTGCTAGCGTAAAGGGTGTTAATGCTGTAGGGAGGTGTGGGAATAGATGGCGCTACATGTTTGCGCGTGTGCATGTTTTAATTTGTGCATACGGTGTGCATGCAACAGTGTTTTTACTACAGGGTTAGCCTCAGCAGGGAGAGAAGCTTTTCATATAGCAGTTACATCATCAATGGACACTAAAACCTCACTGGAACGGATACTAATGAGACTGTTTAAGCATTTATTTTTCGGCTTGGTACTTTTTTTTGCAGGTCATGCGCCTCTTTGGGCAAATTCATGATATTGGGCTAAATACAATTGACTTGACTTGAAGTGCAGATGCACAAGTTGTGTGAGAGGATTGCAGCATAAGGGGAGGGAACTGAAAGAAGAAGAACAGGGAAGAAAAGTGATAACGCTGTGGGGTCAGAAAGTTCGGGGGAGGATAGGGGTCACTCTCTCTGCTCTCCCATCATGAACACAGCAGATTGGATGAAGTCTTCATCAGCGTTACACTCCACCAGTCACAGTCCTGTGAAACCAGCACCGTGTCCCCAGTACACACACACACCTCCTCTCACTTGAACAATGCTGTCACTCATGGAGGCTGAAGAGACACAGGGAGTGCTCCATCATGGGTATTAGCTATGGGGATCAGTTGCATTAAAGAAGAGAGGAGGGGTGTGCTTTTGCAGCCTATCATTTTACAACTGCAGATGAATACCTTTGAAGTTTTGTTTCTATTTATTGGATGCATTTCCCGTTCAAATTGATTTGTAAGAACAATAATGTAGCATCACAGGCAGGACAAATACTCTGGATTGCCTCCTTGTAAAATTACCTTCCCGGTTTTTATGCATTTAAATCCTTTCCAGGTATTTATCATAATTTAGTTTTATTTTCATCTGAGATTTTATCACTTTCTATTGAAGTGGTGCGTTCATTCCACTTCATTTCATTTTACAACACATTCTGTGGGGCCCTTTTACCATCTCTGGGAAAATAAATTAAATACATTTTGAATGCACAACACAAAATAGCAATGACAGACCTGTATTAAGCTGATCCAGCTGGCTGAGTGGTTACTTTTCTTAGTTTCTTTGTTTCTTTGCTATTTTTCTACCCTAAAATACGGGGATTGGAAACATGCAAACTAGTGTCTCAGTGGCCTAACGAACCAGTGGTCTTGGAGTAGGTACATGCTCTGCGAGCCAAATAGTTTTCCCCTCATAACACCATCTGTTTTGTCCTAGTCGAGCATGGCAAATCAGGGTCATCATCATTAATATGCGCGCTTGCTTAATCTCGCTCCACAATCTGTAAAACCGGGTTGTTATGAGGTTATGTGAATGTATCAACACTAAAACTGAACTCACTGTATTCCAAACTTTCCCTTTGAATAAGCGTTCGAAGTGAAGACGTGTGGAATGAAAATTAATCGATGGCCCAACTGGGAGTTGTAAAATTAAAATTGACATGACATGCGGACATTTTGAATTCCTTCACAATTTATAAGGATGAGCAGCAACCCAAAGCACAGACCGGATTAGCCACACGGATCTTACACCAATACACCTCCAAACTATTTTTTCGACCTTGTGTTTATAGCTTTGGGAGGACATGTTTATGTTCGACGCCGTGACAGGACTAGAATTCTCAAGAGTGCTATGATGTGGACAGGAAACTCTGAATCTCTCTCCCTCACAAACATCGTACACATTTTCCCTCTCCTCAGCCAGTGCTCTAAAACAACAACTTTGACACGATCTGCGCCGGGTTGCTGGTAACTCGAGAGCAGCCTGCTCGAACGCGGCACGCTGAGGAATCCTGTTGCTGTGAAAGAGGGGCAGTCAAGGAACCAGTCCACACTGAGGCGGGTAGAAATCGATGGGATGGATGGTATAGGGGGCCTACACAGGACCCACTCGGCCCAGGCCCCTGGTGAGATAGACGCAGGCCATCTGGATAGGTTAGCGGCCAAAGAGGCCGACAGGGGAGCCCATTGTTTTTGCCACAGAAAAGAAGAGCATTCACCACATATCCTTTACAGTGGAGATGGAGTGGACTGGGATCTTTGGTGGTAGTGGTAAGGTATAGTACAAGTACAAATCCTTCTCCCTTCTTATGGTCACAGAAGTGCAGTCAGGCCTCTGTAAACATCTGTCAGCCATTGCTTCCCTCGTCCACCCCTCCTCCCCAGAACCCAGCAATCCAGCGTGCCCTTTGACCTTCGACTGAAGAAAGAGCAACTGTGACTTTCTGCCAAAAACTAGCAAAGAGTTCAATCCTTTGACAACTACCTCAAGAGGGAAGAGAGATTTAACTGCGTGTCTGATTACGGATAAATCAGTCTTATCATAACAGCAAATACTTGTTTGGCCCAGGGTTCACAGTCCAGGAAAGAGGACTTTAGAGAGTACAGATGTACGTTAGTGATTACCAGAGAATGTGGCAAAGTGGAAACCCCTCCGGTTATTTAGTCTTTTCAAAGGTTCTTAACACTTAAATACTTGAAAATTTACAATAGTATGACATAAGAGATATATTAATCTGAAATGCTAGCAGTTAAAGACTATTAAGTGCATATGGCAAAAAGGAAATTCAAGCTCTTGCCAGACAGACTATATTATCTTTAAATAATGCAAGATTTAGATTTTCTTTCCTGTTTAGTTAACTAGTCACTTCAACTAATAAGATGTGTCTGCGGTTTGGACAGTCGAGGCTCTGATCTACCGTCATCTCACCCAATCTGCCTCCCACAGGATCCAGACCAGCACCACAGACCCCTGGACACAGACCAGAGCCCTCATCAGCTCTCCTACTCCTGCCTCTCTCTGGGGCCTCAGGTTTCCCCTCCATCTCTCTCGCCCTCTCTGCTTCCAGCAGCCCCCACAGGCCCCCCTCCCTACATCAATTACAGCCAATCCCCCGTAGTGCCGGCCCCTCCCTCTGTGACCCAAAGGGTTACCGAGTCAGCGAGGTCAGAGGTCGTTCTCCCCACTGCTACCCCAGGCATCTCTCAGAAGTCTCTGCATCTGAAACCCTACGGCCCTGCACGACCTTCGCCGAGCCAGGGGATATATAGGGATCCCCCTGTTCTAGTCAACAATGGTGTGTTCCAAACGTTACCCTTAATTATAATACGGGTAGATCAAATCAAGCATTCTGATTGGTTGAGAGTGAGTCACGGGGTGTATTTTATTCAGCCATAAATTACTGTACAGCCTGTTTACATTTAGAGCGTTCCATATCAGTGCGCACTTAAAATAACAGGTAGATTTAAATTGCGCGACCGTTAGTTGTCATTTCAAGCTTGACAGTTAAAAACATGTTTGGTGTAAACTTTGATATTGTCACGTCCGCAGTAACGACTCGCAGACGTTGGTTTCCTTAACTTGCAGGTTTATTGCTTGAGTGTTCACAGTATTGCAACGGGGCTCTTCGCTGACAGTAAGTTAGCTCAAACGGAACAGCTAACAAGCTCACTTAGCATCCCCCACACTAGCATAACGAACGACAACACACACGTCACTTCCTCCCTAACCTAAAGATGAGGAATGAAAAGGGTTTGATCACAAAATCGTGATAATTTCCAGTGAGACATAATTACGTCGATAATTTCCCGACGCAAGGCAAGTTCTCTAAACATCATGGAGGAGAAACATGACGGAGAAAAGACGGACAGAAGCAGCGAGAGCACTTCTTTACATCGGTGGCTGAGTGTCATCCTCCACCCTGCTTTCAACCGGCCTGGTCAGTAAATCCCAGATTTACTGACCAGGTACTGCCTCTCGTACCTTATTGCTTAAATATACTTTTCATATGCAAGTTTGCGTTTGGTAATTACTTTACCACTCATAAGTTGCTCCATATTGTTCTCACTTTCTAAAGTTACACTGCTTTACTTGCTCAATAATCTTGCACTTTTTTCCTCTTTTACCCGAAAAGAATCTGCAATGCTACTGGTGGTCTATCAAAAAAAATAATCTGTTGGAAATATGTGTTCTTACTTGGTCACATGCAGAGTGTTTTGTAGATCAATAAATTAAATCAAAATTAAGAAGAACAACTGAGAGTACTTACGAATGTCACTAAAAGACATTTCAATTTTAGCTTCTTACACAATGATCTCAAATTACTGAACCAACAATGTTTCAACCACCATAATAATATGAATATGGAAAAAGTCAGCTAGTGGCCATGAAAATCAATCGCTAATGGGATAAAAGGGGTTACTCACACATCAGTTTCCTGGAAGATACTGAAATATCATGGGCACCTTGCTGAGATAAAGTGCCAGTATAATCAATTGTAATGTTTTTACATTCATATTCTCATTCGAGGAATGCAAATTATCTTCAATACTAAATGTGTGCTCCTTGTGGCAATTTCCATACACTATAATCTCTTTAAATGTATCATTAACGTTACCAAACATATAGATGGAGATGAATTGCTTTTGAAATCAATTCCACTGATTTTGTGGTAAATCTCATCGTGAACGGCCGACAATGAAAGGATGTAACACACAATCAACCTGGTTCAAAAGCAAGTCGATGAGTGAGGTCGTTTCGTTGACCACGGAGTTTTGACGTGGCACTCGGCCTCACCGAGCACAACTGTATTTCTGTCATAGTACCCAGACCTTGCAGTGTCAATACCAGACACATTATCGCTAATGGGAGAGTCTGAGGGAGGAGGGAAGAGGAGACATGGAAAGAGAGCGAGAGACAGAGAGACACGGAGAGTGTAGAAGGACGGTATCTCTATTGATTAACTGGAAGAGGACCTCCACTCCACCCTCTCCTGTCCAGACATATGGGGTAATAAGGACCACTCTTCTCTGCTGCCGTCCCCCCATCTCCTCCTCTCCCCTCACCCTGCTAGAAAGCCTTTTAATCAGCTCCTGGGGGAATACATGGATATGATATGGGAGAAAAAGGAGGGGAAGCGAGACGGAGGAGAGGGAGATAGGGTGAGGGGAGTCCATAAGTGAAGCAGACACAATAGCTACAGAAACAGAGTGGGGTACAGGGCGAAAAAAGGCATGGTAGGCCAGAAAACTAACATATCCGCATGCTTAAAAAGCACAAAAATGTTTCAGTCCATCCACTTTCTTCCTCAAAGTAACACATAAGGATAATTTTGTACGTATTTGTAGCACTGCATATAATAGCGTGCACATAGTATGTGTGTTTCTGCCAAGCACATCTGAGCTGATATCGTTCCAAAGCTACCAGGTCACCTCATACAGGCTCTGTTTTTCTGCTCGGCCAGGGCCATTTTCCTCTGTTTATGTAGGGCCTTTTCTGTTTTCTTTTCCAAGTAGAAGGCTGCCAATCTCTGCGAGCCAGACCCACTTTATCAAGGCGTCCATCTCAGTCTCTGACATCAAATCCACGACTGCTTCTTTTCACTTGCTGAAAAAAACGAAAATCTGTCAGCGCCTCACTCCATTTCTGGCCCCTCAGCCTCAGACTCTTGAGAGACGGTGAGAGAAAGGGAAGCAGGGAGGAGACAGTGAGGAAAAGCTCAGTAAAAATAGGTATGGTTGAAGCAGTTTTGATGTTTTTATTTTTATTTGGAGCGATATCTTACTGACCATAATTATATCTCTATTCAGTTGAACAGCAAAGAGCCTTGTGGAGCTGCAACATTTCAATTAGTGAACAGGTCCATAAGACTCCAGTTGAGTTGGAGTGAATATCAGGTCAGTCCTTTTCATCCCCAAAGCTTGGGCGATAGCGCCTCCTGGTGGCCAATGATGCATTAGCATCGTTTTGGGCAAAACAATTGCTTTGCAAAATATTATCACATGAGACATTGAAAACGTTATAAATTGTTGCGTCTTACATGGCTTCGTGTGGTAATAAAAACAGCTGTCCTATATTAGTGTCAATAGGAGATGTATTACTACTGCTGGAATAAAGAGGAAACCCTGCTAACTAGACTAACACAAAGCAGTCACTTTCTTGCAGACCAGTGGGAAACATATTGTAGAAGAGGTCTGTCTGCCCAGTCCATCAGCATTAAAACAAAACCTGTATTGAAAAGCGAAAAAATAAAGACTTGAAAATAGCAATGCATTTTCATTATTACAACCCAATTTGCAGAGAGCCAGCCCGATATAAAATTGCTTCCATATGCCTCCGCTGCGGGGCGCCACACAGTCTGCCAGAACGGCTATCATACGGTTTATGAGGGTTTAAGCCCTGTGATTGGCTGATGCAGTGCGCGGAGCTGCAGCGTCAAACCAATAGGAAGCCAGATTTGTGGTTCGTTTGTTTGATTGGCTAAACGCGGACGTCAATCAAGCAGCCACAGGGTCTGGAGGCGAAGAGCGGCCAGTCTGTTGTTTTGCTCTCTGGAGGACGGAGCTCCGCTGGGTGAGCCCGTCCAGTCCCCCCCACACACACACGCACGCACACACACACACACAGACACACACAATGATATTCTCTCAGTGGTACATTTACACCTGATGGGTTAAAATAATTAAATTTACCACCCAAAAATATATATATATATTTTAAAGTTCAAAATGTAATATATGTATCTTCAGTTAGAAATTAAATACATTTGAATGCAATATTTGTAAACCGTTATCATTATGGTTGGCTCCTATTTACAAAAAGTCTAATTATTGACTACACAATTAGAAACAAGTACATATGTAGTATTTAACATTTTTGATTATAATAACACTGATTGTTATAGTAATTAGTAAAGGAAATTATGAAATTATCAATGAAAAAAAGTGTATTTAAAAAAAAAAGTCGAATTTGCTTTTTATGTCAGCCTGATAAAACAAAAATAAATTTAAAAGATGTTTTAACTATTGACACAAAATTAGTAGTACACATTTCTACTGGCTTATTATTTCTTAAAGAAATAAAACAAATATTTATATATATATATATATATATATATATACATATATATATATATATATATATATATATAATATGAGAATATATATAGAGAGGGAATATTACTTCAAATGTATTATCAGTCCTGTAAAATTAAATATAACTAGATTTACAGTACTTAACGTTTGTCTTTTATTTTGCTAATTTAATCATTTCATAACCTGCAACCAATACATCCAGATTGTTTATTAGGGTAGGTTAACCATCAATGGCTTCATCCTTAAAATTCATAGTTCTCACCCACATTTCATAAAGAGCGAAACTAAGTACATGCCTCTGCCTCCAAAGTAGGATACTAAATAATCAAATTAATAAATACAATTAGGTAAACATTGTTGTATGAAGCAGTTTATTTTGCACTCGTCATGGCCTTAAATCTGACTCGAGCCCAGTGTATAAAGAGGACTTTCAAAGCGAGCTTAATTTGTCATTCCCGTGGTAAGAAATAATAATAATAATAACGACACAATAGTCCCATGGAAGCCACCTCGATTTCCCTCAGATTTCCCATGAGTCTTTGCAGGACCCAAAACATGTGCGCACGCGCACTAGCCTCCGCTACGTCATGTATAATTCCACCAATCAGCTTCGTCCTCAGAGGAGTACGTAGAGGTGATTTAAGAGCTCTCCCCTAATAAATCTGTCAGAACTTCACAAAGTTGATTTAAATGTGTTTCACATCGTTATGAAAATACTTGTGGATTAATCAATGACTACACGCTGGCGTCAGATCAATTGGAGTAGATTACTCTTCACATCTTTTTTAAAGCGACGCGATTTGGAGCGTTTAGACTCCGGATTTGTTGTGCCACCAAGTCAAATCGGTAACGCTCACATAGGCGGTCCGCAATTGTCACTTTTTACGATGGGGTTTTGTTTGCAAAACTCTGATGCAGCGCATAGAGAGATGGGGGCGCTATTATACAACATTTCTGCCGGCAATGGACTATACTTTTTTTTTTAAATAGTCTAACTCTCACTCGCTTATTGCAGTTGGCCTGTTACGATGCAGTTGCATCCTAAATAGCAGATAAACTCAACAGCACGCTTGCCCTCGTCTGCACTAGACTTGTGCTCACTCGGCTGGAAGACTCCAGGGTGACATAGACAAATGTGTGTTGAACTTGTTGTGTTGAACTAGACGTGTTATAACCGCTCACCATTGCTCCCATAATTGAATATGACTTTCCAGACTTCTCGTATGATGACATAAAAGTCTGTGCAGGCTATTTCCAAAAGGATTACTGTGGACTTTCTTTGCTCAGAAAGACTCAACTACAGCATCTCCTCAGGTAACTAGATCAGTGCAGAGACCAGGAGGAGGTGTTGTATCCATTTTAACTTTAACAGCTTAATCATACTGTGTGACATAATGCCAGTCTCCTGATATAATTTTTATAGTCTACATGTGTTTTTCACTTCAAATTGTATCTGATAAAAAGCAGCCTACTCATAATAAGTCTTTGCCATTGTATTGTTATGTTATCAATTAACAAATAACTCGTCAGACTAGTAAAAGTAACGAAATAAATAGCCCGACTAACACACAAACACACACAATACAAGTTTTAATTGGGTAATTATTGCATTGTTTTCATGAAGTGACCTAAAAATGTCTGCTATCCATTAATGTTACCATTCTTCGACAGCAGGGGTCGCAAACGGTCCTGATCACAGACACTCTCCAAAGTCCATCCCAGTGACTTGGAGCCTAGTCAGTCCTGTTTCCACTGACAATTTATTTCAACATTTATATGAACATAAAAACACATAAAAGTATAGCCCACAGCAAAATATACACAGCGTGGAGAAGGATATCTAGAATTAAGTTTACCTACACTTACTTACTTACAGTGTACTTCCCTTTAGAATCAGAATCAGAATCAGCTTTAATGGCCATGTAAATTTGCACATACATGGAATTTGACTCCGGTTTCACTTGCTCTTCGTACTTTTTTCCACACACAATATACAAGATAAATATAAAAAATATAAAAAAGGACATTAAAGACAGTAGTAAAACAAAAACAAAAGTGCAGATAGTGCAGATGAAGAGTCTGTTTAACTGTTCATCAGAGTGACGGCCAGTGGGAAGAAGCTGTTCCTGTGTCTGGTGGTTTTGGTGTACAGTGCTCTGTAGCGCCTTCCAGAGGGGAGGAGTTGGAACAGCTTGTGTCCAGGGTGTGAGGGGTCTGTGGTGATCTTTACAGCCCGCTTCCTGACTCTGGCGGTGTGCAAGTCCAGGATGGAGGGCAGGCTGGAACCAATGGTTCTCTCTGCAGACCTGACGATCCGTTGGAGTCTGACTCTGTCCTGTTTGGTGGCCGATCCAAACCACACAGTGATGGAAGAGCAGAGGACAGACTGGATGATGGCGGAGTAAAACAGGATCAGCAGCTCCTGAGGCAGGTTGAACTTCCTGAGCTGGCGCAGGAAGTACAGCCTCTGCTGGGCCTTTTTCCGGATGGTGTTGATGTTGGTGGTCCACTTCAGGTCCCGGGAGATTGTGGATCCCAGAAACTTGAAGGTCTCCACCGCAGAAACAGTGCTGTTGTGTATTGTGAGGGGGCGGGGGTAGTGTTGGGGGTCTCCTCCTGAAGTAATACTTTTAGATTATAAACTATTAGGGGAAATCAAATGTAAGTGCTATTGCACAAAGTACAAACACATTAGACAACAAAATGTCATTAACCATCCAACCAAAAGTGCATAAAGCAGTGCATATTAAATAATATGATAAACAATAAGGAGTGGATATGAATATGGTGAGATATATACAGTATGAAAATGTGCATATGTTACAGAAGGTAAAAATATATATAGTCCAGGTTTAAGTACAAATATTGCTAATAGTGAGACATTATATACAGAATAGCATGAGGTATGAACTACATTATAGATCAGATACACTCTTAACATAGTATATTAATACACTATAGGTCAAATGTATGGACAGTATGTATGTGAGATTATATAAAGAATACATCCTGGTATAAGTGCAGTGTGTAAGTCAGAGCAGAGACTGGGTGCAAATGTTCAACCACTGCAGGAAGGTGTGGGTGGGTCTGGGGTGGAGGGTGACAAAACAAGTGCAATCAGGAAGGTCTGTGTGGAAAGTTTTCATTCTGCATAATGAGTACTTCTATACTTATGATATTTAAATGCAATTTTCGTTCAAAACGTTCTCTTTAGCAAAACAAGACTTTTAGTGTTTTAGTTTGATAAGTTATGATTGCTTCTTCAACATCTGGATATACACCAGTACATAGTGTACTAGTATGTATTTAGACATTTTCTTCCACAATAAATGTTTTCTAAATGTGAAATCAGTGTCTGTTTTTAATTCTGTCGGTCTTCTGGTTTTGTTCTTTTGATTTAACTCAAGTTTGTCATCAATCTCACCCCTTAAGCTTTTATAAGCCTTTAATTTATCAGTAAATACGTGTTATTTCTTTTCTTCTGGGCAGACAGAAACTCTGGATGTTTGAGTTTGTCAAGGCATTACTATATGAAATAACCTCTTTTGATATTGCCTTGAAAATGTCAACTAGTGTATGCTTAAAATCTTGGAGAACAGACTGAGCTCCTCCAACACAATGATGTTAGATAACCTTTATCATTTGTTTTGGGCATGTGGTTCTTGTATGAATTATGATTGTAAAGCTTAAAAACAAACAAATATGGCACACACATCAATATAAGTTACCAAGGAGCCTATATAAATTACACATAGATTATCAAATTTACTAAACTGGAGGGGAAGAACTCCCCTAAAGGTAAAAGGGGCAACTGCTGCGTTTTTCCCCATTTTTGGGATTGGAGAAAATGTGCATGGGTAGTATGAATAATGTGAACAATGAGGAGTTATTATAAATAAACAAGTTTAGGTGCATTCAAAATTAAAGTTTGGTTACACAATATGATTCAGATTAAGTGGACAACATCCTTGACTACAAAACCACTGACAAGACAAACCTTGAAACATCCAAATGGTTGATTCAAAGCCAAGGATAAGATGACCTCATTCCATCACCAACAACATCATCAGTCTGCATGGCAACACGTTGATCTGAGAGGGACTAACCTTTCAGTTAAAATAAAATAGCATATACTGTGTGTGCTCAATCTAACAGTGTGTTCTATTTTAGGGCCATGATTGGGACATTTAAACCCCAAATTTAACTTTTGAGGGTTAAAATTCTCAATATCTCCTCTCTATCACAATTGGTTTCAATGTAATAGTGCTAGTTATTAAAGTATTTGATCTTTTAGCAAGAAAAATGTCCTACACCACAATACAAAGTAGAATCCTGCATTCAATATTTACCTTACAAGTGGAGACGCTATATCAGAAAAATGGACTGAATGTATCTCATTATGTATATTTTTAATATATGTATATATATATATATATATATATATATATATATATATATATTACTACATCTCTTGTGTGCACTTTACCCCTTTGCTGCTGTAATCCTGTAAATGTCCCCACTGCAGGACTAATAAAGGATTATCGCATCTAGCTGTGTGGGTCATAGTGGAGGATAGGTGCAGGGGTTTAGCAGGTGAAGGCAAGTTAGAATGGGTTTTGAGGGCTTGCTTCAATGAAGATAGGGTGGGAGCCTGATGGATGTGGATGGGGAGAGCGTTCCAGAGGGGTGCAGCAGCTATGAAGGCACTGTCACCCCAGGTCCGGCGCTTGGTCCTGATGATCTTGAGAGTGTTTGTACTGGTGGACCTGAGGCAACCGGTTGGGGAGGTCTGAAAGATAAGGAGGGGCCAGGTTGTTTAGGGCTTTGTAAGTGATGAGTAATAATGTGAAGTCTATCCTGTGTTTGACTGGGAGCATATATAAATATAATTGTATTATTGTTACTGATGTAGTGTAAGCAGCATTTTAATGTTGAAATTGGTAGAGGTGGAGCTATTTTAGCTATTTGATATAGTGTTGGGTAGTTCTAATCCATAACAATGCATTGTATAACTGACACTTTCTTAAATTGTTTACTGAATGTACACTTTATTTTCCCACCAAGTATGAACTGATTTGTTTTTAGAAGTCCAGAGGGTAAAGTGTTTTGTATAATTCAAAATTTCCCTGTTGGCTTTCCCCTTTGTTTGGGGGTTAGTTAAAGACATAGTTGAACAAGTTCAAAATGTAATTCAGCCGATTACCAGTAGGCCAAACATATAACAAATGCAGGTCAGTAGGACAAACGTCCCGGAACTAGAATTTAACCTTGTCCTGAGAAACTCCTCAGAGATCAATGAACTGTTGGAAATATGAAAGGAAAACAAAAAGGGCAATATAATGTTTTTTTTCTGAAGCGAAATCACCGTGGTTTCTGCTATTATTTCTGTGAAAACATGTGTTGTTATAAGTGGGGTGGGGGCTGGCGATAGCTAACAACTGTCCCTTACTCTCATTGGTCAAGAATACAACTGACATTCCTTTTATCCAATCACAATCGGTTACGGCGAGCGCTTTGGTCCAATCTGCATGAGCCATGCAAAACCTGAAACGAAGTTTCCCCAGTAGCAGCACGCCACACAGTGACAGCGGTTAGCTCTTCAGATGTTTCATTTTCTACTTAATTAGCAACGCCAGGAAGGTTTTGATAGCCAAGTGTCACCGACGAATAACTGCCGAGCAACGTCTTCGCTATGTTTGCGCTAACAGGTTCCCATTAACCGGTGATTAAAGCTGATGGCTAACTGCTAACAGCTAACTAGCGCTACTATCTCACGATTTCGCCGGCACAGGCGGACCTCTTTGTCTGACAGGGGAAGGCGTGCTCTTTTGTTAGGCTTTTCCCTTTGTCCACTCGGGAAAGAGGAACTGTTTGGGTCAGTATTTCACAGTTATCTGCAGCCCTAAAAGCATTTAGAAAATGCAAATCGCGAAAAAGTACTTCTCAGAAGGCCTGATACAGTTAACGATCTTACTCAGTTTGATTGGAGTTCGTGTGGATATCGACAGCTACTTGAGCGGCTATTATACGCCTCTGATAGAGATTAACTTGGGTCCTAGCTCAGGCTACACCCAGACACCCTTTCATAATTTGAGAGACACTCTTGACGGACATAGTGTGCACCCAAAATGTCCCGAGTTGGACGATTTCTTTGCGAGTCGCCGGCTGCTAGACGAGGTGAGGACCCTCGGCTCGCGGCGCTTCCCCACACAGTTGAACGCATGGCTGGTGCACCAAGTCTCTACCACTGACAAGGCTGACTGTGGGCCTTCAACCAGCAACACCACTGACACCAACTCGGGGTTAGAGAGCCCCGGGGACGAAGCCAGGGATGACAGTGAACACCTGCCCGACAGTGGCCAAGAGGTGTGCCAAACCACCCCTGCACTTGGACAAAGGCCTTGTAGCACCGGAGCTTGCGGGTTTCTTAAAGAGGCAAGTGTGTGTGAAATGTACCAGAGAGTTAAACAGACTTTGCTGCGATCTAAGATAACGTTATCTGATCGAGACGATTGGCTGTCCAGCTAAAGTAAAGTTCGTTGACAGACTTCCCCAGTGCTTTGCTGACCGGCTAATGCTATCCACTGCCTAACCATTAGCACTAACCCATGTTATACAATGATGGGTGCACATCCAACCAGTGACTTGTTATGTGGCCTTTTTCTGGAGCACCAGGAAACAAGACACACACAAAATGTAATGTCCTGTTGACAAAACTTGAAATGTTCAGTCACTTTCACTTTTGGTATTTCTCTTCCTGTCCTGGGTCACAAACTGCAATTCAATGATTATGTTCTATCCTACTTCGATTTCATCATGGCGATTTGTTAACTCGTTCTAAAGAATACCTAACCAGTCCTGTTAAACAGGTAACTTATAAACAAACCGCCAGTGGTACAGTATTTGGCTAACTGTCTACTGCACCTTTCTCTCGTCACTATGGGACATGTCACATTAAGCCATGTCTGCATAGTCGGGACAGTAGAATTCACTTCACAGATAAGACCCTCATAAAACCATTGGGTTTTATTGGGTGACCACACAGCTGTGAAACTACTATTTACCAAAAGGTTCACTCACTACTTGTTGTTGTTAATAAACACATTGAAAATTATTGCCAATATTGCCAAATTGAAAATGTGTTTCATATTTTGTATTGGTAACTGCCAACTGTAATCTGTGACTGCCATTATATTTTCTCCCAGTAATCCAGTTTTTCTAGCTCGGGGTAGAAACAGCTGCTCGGTGAATGTTAAGTGCTGAGGGCAGTTGATGTCGCCAATTGTGTAACTATATCCCTTTTCTTCAGACTCAACCACCAGCTGTGGGCCTTGAGAGGTGGAGAACTGAAGCATTGACCCACACCCTGTTTGCTTACACAAAAGCGGTGGTCCATACTTGAACACTGCCCCCTCCCAGGGTTCTTGTTCACATGGATAACGAGATGTTGACACATCTTTTATTTCTTACCCACTCTTTTGTAAAATAAGTAATAGGTTAGCTGCTTGTAGGGTAAGATTTAGTAGTTTTTGGATATACAAGGCTTCAAAGGGGAGGACTACAGCGATGATATTTGAAAACATCAATACCCATCTACATTCAGTGGGCCATTCAGAGCTGGAAAAGCTACTCCAGTAGAAGTCGACAAGTTTAAACAGAGCTCAGGCAGAACTCGGCTGGTGTAATGTACCGGCTGTTATATTTTTGCCTCTAGCATTAAAAACTAACTCTGCAGTCTTTTTGAGATGGGTGAGAATCCACCACCTTATCACTTGGGCACAGAACCTACATTTTGTCTGTGTTGGGATATATCAAGCATATTGTGTCTGTGGCCGACTGCTGCTGCCCCACATGAAATGCTGCGCTTTGTTTATTAGGAGTGTCTTACAACATCTAACAGGGTTGGGTCATCTCTGAGAGTAGTTAGCTTAACTGTTAGTATAATAAAAAGAATCCTAAGCCCCACTTCAGTACAGAAATACAGCTGTAATGCATTTCTAACATGTCGTTAAAGACTCTGACCACAGTTGACAGGACGATGAAAGGAGTCTGTGTTAATGTAGTCTGTACAGTTGCTCTCTGTTCCCTCTGTTGAGACAACCGCTAATCATAACACACATTTTATGTTAGAATAGTTATTTTCAATATATTTCTAAGCCATCCAATTATCTACGATAGCCGGAAAGGGGTCATCAGGTCTTATGATGCCAGCTAACAAATCAACTCTTTTTCTTGTCTTTGACTCTCCTGATCCCCAATTATATTATCCCTTTCTCCATCTGCCTTTCTTTGCCTTACCAGGAGGAGGATGTTAAAGTTAAAGAGGAGGAAGAACCTGCCCCACTCACTCAGCTGGCTCACAGTTCCACACTGGAACAAGAGGTATAATCCTGGTTTGTCATAGCTTTCATTTGTCGCTGTATACTGTTAGAAATGTGGCACATTGCAACATTTACTTTTAAAACGTCCAGTTCACTGAAACATAGCTTTGTTGTTTTTCTTGGAGTGCACACTACAATGTTTGTCAGTCTGTGACAATACGCGAGCCACACTTGAATAAGACTTACAGACTCAGTGTTGAAAATGATCTTGTCCCTATTTTTAACCATAAATTCATGCTCTCACATGACTCAAATTGCATCATTGTGATGACGGTGCTGTTGTGGTTACATTGTAAGATTAGGGGATGTTGAAGCTCGATAATTATTGAACGTCTTACAGGGAAAGTTCAGAATCCTAAGAATCTATACAGCAAGCTTTTTCAAGGGAATTTAAGAGTATAATTTGGCTTTTTCAACAGTTTTTGTCTTGTATTTTAAGTTTTATTGGCATATACTGTGGTATGATGTTTAACTCTCGCACAAATACTTTAATTCACATTCGAGATGTAGCATAACCATACCACTTACTGTGTCGGTGCTTTATTCTATGTATTTCTTTTTTGCATAATTCAGAGTCTTCTTGAAGGCATCATTGCACTGTCTGATACAGCCCACCACCAGCTTCCTACCATTGATATTGACCAGCACTGGAGCAATTTACTCTCTCTGTCTGTTACTGACCTTGACGTAAGTTTTGTCTATCTATGTCTTGTAATGCGCAACGTGTTGTGGAGTTTTTTTTCTTTTCTTCTAAATTGCAAAGACTTAAATGGGCTAAAATGTTTGTTTCATGTGTAGGACTTGGACTCCCTTGTTACTGAGCGTCTGTCAGACCTTGGCACAGACATCCCCAGCGCCATAAGCCAGGATGTCAGTTTGCATGATGCAATGGTAACCAGAGCGTTTGGTGTGGTGTCTGAAAGAGTCGAGTCCAGGCCAGTCACCCAACAGCAAAGAACCCTCTTTCGACTGGAATCCACAGGCTCCTCGCGCTCGGACCCATCCCCAGGGATGGCAGTGGGCCTGGCTGCTCTCCCGTTTGCTTCAGTATGTAATTTAACTGGAAACGTGTCATCGCATAGTGCAATGGGTGGCTGTTTGGATGAGGCGGTGTTTGACCAGATCAATCAGCTAGGTTTGGAAGGCCTGGACACCCAGCTGATGGGCTCTCTGGAGAGCATAAACCCACAGGTCCTCGAGGACTTGGACTCGGACTCAGGTCTCTCCTTGGAAAGCAGCTCTGAAAGTCCAGTCTCCCCAGGTTAGTTCAAATAATGACACGTCTTTACTGCGATGGTTTGTTCGGTCAATAAATTGTTTGTCTTACATACTAATACATTAATTAACTCCCCATTCGTCCAGGCTCATCCGAGATGTCATCGTCATCCAGTTCTTACTGTGAGGATGAGTGTGGAGCTACAGGCTACAGCAGTGAGGTGGATTCAGTCCCCTCAAAAGGCATCATGGACTACAACACAACGTGGTCCCCCATTGATCTGAGTGAGAGTGTGTGGCATGACCACAGCTACTCCTCTCCTGCTTTCTTCAATCAGCCTTCAGTAACACTTCCTCACAAAGGTATCAAAGAGGAGCCTCTCAGCGATGATGAAGGCTCAAGGTATGAAGACAGGGATCTGAGTCGTGATGAGCTGCGCGCCCGTGCCATGTGCATCCCCTTCTCTGTCCTGCAGATTGTCAACATGCCTGTGGAGGAGTTCCTAGAGGTCCTTGACGGTCACGGCTTCTCTACTGAACAGGTGACCCTCCTGAGGGATATCCGCAGACGGGGAAAGAACAAACTGGCAGCGCAAAACTGTCGGAAGCGCAAACTAGATGCCATCACAGGGCTGCAGGAGGAGGTGGAACGATTGCAGGCCCAGAGAGGCAGGCTACTGAGAGAGAAACAGCTTACAGCCAAGACAATGGGTGCTGTGGGCCAGCAGATAAAGCAGCTGACCAGAGATGTCCTGGCCCGGCTGAGAGATAGTTCAGGACGGCCCCTGAACCCAGAAAGATTCACCCTGCAGTGCGGGGCTAATGGGAGGGTTGTAGTTCAGCCTGTAAGACGGCCTGTTGTCGCCACATCAACGGGCAACAAAACAGACAAGAGGAAGAAGGACAAAAAGCAATGATGCAGTTTTGCCAGCTGAGACTTGAGCTTTTAGATTTTTGGATATTTTTGGACTTACTTGCCTGACTGGTTTTGGGATCTCCTCTTTTGCCTGTGTGTGTGTGTGTGTGTGTGTGTGTGTGTGTGTGTGGATTCGCCGATGTTGGGAGCCTAAAGCTGCAAAAAGAAAAGACACTCGGAACATAAATAATACAAAAATCTCTGTAAATAAATATTCTCATGGGGGGGAAATGTAGCTTACACACTGGACATTTTATGCTTTTTGAAGATGGACAAGGCACCCTGGGCAGTTTAAGGGATCAGCTAAACTGCCAGTCTTCTGCCTGTTAACGTTCAAGTCATCGAGGCTTGAGACAACCAGACATGCCTAAAGTCAACATGGCCAGCAGTGTGACACTTACTGGATAGGGATCTCAGAGGAGGATTCTGTTTGTTTGTTTGTTTGTCTGTCTGTCTGTCTCCATGTGATCTTGCCTCTCAATGTATTCAGTATAAGGAGGTTGAAGATTGTATTTATTAAAATTTCTGAGGTTCCTGAAATGCTTACATGCATCATCAGACTGTCAACGGCAGTATCTTTTTTTTCATAATGGTAAGTTTATCTCAGTGGTGAGAATATTGAGACATTGCCTATCTAAAGTTTACAGCTTTGTTTCAGATATTTGAGGGCATGTACTGTTCAGTAGAAATTTGTACTGAAATGTTGTTTTCCTTATGTCTTTAGGACATACAATATACCAATGATTAAATTGACAAGGCCTTAATTTGCATTGGATAAATGTTTTGGTTATTGTGAGTGAACATTATCATAACACAAATGCTTGTAAGAGGCTACCACTTCATGTTTTACATTCATATTGAGTAATTTGTTTCAAGCACAATTTTTCTTAACCCTTTCATTTTAATTACTTAAGAGTTTAGGCAAGATTATATTCTACCTCACGCCTTGGTTTATGCTATAGATTTTGGTTAAGTAAAATGTATCCCTTTTTAGGGTAAATGAATGCACTCATTGACTACAAATTCGTCATGAAAATGGCCCTAAATGGACCTAAACCATCCCATTTGTGAAAGAAAAAAATACAATCACCAACTCAATTTAATAAGATCATCGTTTGGCTTTTGCTTTTTATATACTTGAGATTATCTGAGTTGAAATAAGTATTTTGTAAAAGTTGCCATCTTATTCATTGGCATGTGTCTTTATACAGTTATAAGAGTGAGAAAGGAGCATAAAGTAATAGTGTAACTCATGACTATTTTTTTTTCCTTGTCCCTCACAAACTTCTATTTCATTTTATGGTTTGACCAAGAGTTTACTTTGTTTGTTAAAATGTCATGTTTTGGGGGCAAATGTTTTTGATTGCATGGTGATTGTTGACTGTTGATAGTATGATTTTGTTTAGGGAATTTGAGATGCTCTTGCAGACATTGTTCTTTCTGATTTAAAAATTTAAAAAGATAAAAGAGCCTGTTTCATTTTATCACTTGTACCCTCTCTCTGAATAACAAGCTTTGGTGGCAGGCTATCCTCAAGCTAAGTTATCCCTTTTGATGCCAGATTGCCCTTTATGTAAAACAAAATAATACAAGTGTTTGTTGAAATGTGTAGACCGAACAGCAATAGTCTTAGGCCTTGCGGCTTTGATTAAAATCTTCGACCACAACCTGTGAAGTACGGAGGGCTCAAATATAGTATTACTAGAGACCAGGCGCTCAAGTGAAAAGCGAAGTGAGTTTCCCTTCGCGGCTTCCGTAGAAGACCTACGACTGCGTTAGCTTTTGGCGCCTGCTGCACTGCTGCATACGAGATAAAGGGAAAGCTGACCGCGTGGTTAGAAGACATCACTGAAGCAGCTCCTCTTTGTTTTAAAGGTGTGTATGCAGAGATAATTCCCTTTAGATGATGTTCATGCAACATTTGGCGTAATTTCTAATCGATTGATCCAGGCAGGCAAACGATAGCTTTCTTTTGCAACTTGGACCGTGTGGCAGGAAACGCAGTTTACGCAGAAAGTAAGCCACAACGTTACGTTACCTTAACAACTATACTATTTAAGCCTGGCTACATGAGTACATTGTTGGTGTATGCTGAGCACACTGCAGCTTTTAGGTTTTAGGCTAAGTTAAGATAGTATTAGCTCACAGCTAAGCTAGCGAAAAGTATGCATTTGTGTTTCAGGGTTTTGTTACATCCTCGGGCCTTTAGGCTAGCTTCTTTACAATGGCGAGTTTGGGGTCGAGCGCAATATGCTTATTGTAAATGTTAATGTAACGTAACTAATTACGTTTTTTTTCTTGACATCTCGCTTTGTAATCGAATTTAGTTTTGCACACGACGAAGTAAAGTCAAATACATTTTATGTGCCACCCAGGCCTGAAATCGTCTAACCAGCTAACGTTAGTTAGCACGCAGGCTAACCTGCATACCGTTATGTTGTAATTTGGCTATTATATTCTTTTACACAAGGTAGAAATGACTTGGTTTGCAACTGAGCATTAATAATAGGAATGCATACGTGTTTCCTTCCATATAGCGTTACGCTACAGGATACTTCTCGGCTATAATAAGAAAAGTTTTTACACCCGATGTGGTTTACGGCCCCTTGCTCAGTGGATGAATCGGTGCTTGTTTGTCTGCGTTTTTCCTTTCAACTTAAATGTGGATAAGAACAGCAGCTATATGCATGTCCATGTTAATTATTGGGATGGCATTGCGAGATCATTTTAAATAATTGAAGTTCTCACACCTTGTTTTTAGTGCACAACATGGGCAAGAAGCAGAATACCAAGGGCAAGAAGGATGCAATGGACACACAGGAGGAGCCTGAGGAGTTTGTGGTGGAAAAAGTGCTTGACCAACGTATTGCCAATGGAAAAGTAGAATTCTTCTTAAAGTGGAAGGGATTTACAGAGTAAGTTGCCTGGGACATCTGTCCCCCTGCTGAGCTGTAACTGCTTCCCTGGTATGGGGTTGTGCTCAACTTTTGTCCATAGTTGCATATTTAGTTATATGAATAAGCTGCCGTTCTGCATGGAAACTATTTCAATATGTTGTTTGCCTCTCTATGGATGTGATGTTAAGGTGGGCAAATGGTAACCCTCTCCCTGCTTCTTTAGGGCTGACAATACCTGGGAGCCAGAGGATAACCTGGACTGTCCAGAGCTGATCTCAGCGTTTTTAGAAGCACAGAAGACCGTTAAGGAGAAGCCTGCTCCTGTGAAGCGGAAGGCATCAACAGATGAGACGGAGACAGAAGCCAAGAAGAAGGATGTGGTGAGTTCACTAACATGTTCCCATGCCTGTCTAGTGTAATCCTTCACATGAAGATCAGTTCCAAAAATCCAGACAAATTAATGTTTGGTGTCCCATGTAAACATTAACTTGTTGTCATCACTTAAAGGCTGAGAAACCACGTGGCTTCGCTAGGAATCTTGACCCAGAACGGATAATTGGCGCAACAGACAGCAGCGGGGAGTTGATGTTCCTGATGAAATGGTGAGTAAAGAAGAAATGGGCCCTCTTTATGTTTACAGCTCAAACTGTAATAATTTTTTCCGCTCAAAACATAAAATGTTCCCTTCTGGAAATAATTGTATTACCTGTGATATACTCTAGCTTTGTTATATCCCTCCAGAGATAAGTAAAATATACATTCAGCTACGTAATGCTGTTTTTAAAGGAATATCAGTCCAGTTTACTTCCTCCCCTTTAGGAAAGACTCAGATGAAGCAGATTTGGTTCCAGCCCGTGAGGCCAACACTCGCTGCCCTCAGGTGGTGATTTCCTTCTATGAGGAGAGATTGACATGGCATTCCTGTCCAGAGGATGAGGCCCAGTAGTGCTGGTCCCTGCAGTACCTTAACACCCTTTTCCTCAGGACTGAGTTTTCTTCTCTGGCTTGCCTTTTTAGTTTTAGCCGTCTTAGTTATTTTTGAAACTGTTCCAGCCCTCGCATTGTATGGCTGTCATGGAGAGCTAAGTTGTTGTACATATTAGCTGAATTGATTGTAAGGGAGAAGGTGGTGGTGTTTTGGTGTATAATGAAAGAAGTCTTCCGGTATCATATGATGATTAATGTGATGGCAGTTTAGAAAGCATATTATTTGATGGAACTCACCACTGCCCGTATTCAAATCTGGTTAAATTTTGTACATTCTAAATGGTACTTTGGTCTGTGAAGGTGTCAGCCACCTCTTGTGTATCAATCTCCTTACGGTTCTGTGTTTTGTTTTCTACACTAGTGCTAATGTTTTGTTCTAAAAGTGCATTTTGTATACTCTGTCTGTAAATATTATTTGACGTTCTAATAAAGGTTTTATGTGACCAAATTCCTCTGCTTATTTTTCATGGTGCCAATTACATTTGATACTGACGGTGCATACTGTACATGTAGACATATGTCCTTTAACTTCTGTACCTGGTTTTATGGCCAATCTACATCTGTGCTTAAGTACTTTTACTCACATACAGTACCCCAGCACAGATTTGAGCAACAGCACTTTTGATTTCGAGACATGAATTTATTCTACTAAAAGCAGATCTTACCAGTTAATTTGTACGCAAAGAAAATTAGAAGCGCAATAGTGAGGCAAGTCCCTCTTTGCTTCTAAATTACAATATCTTAAATGCAGAACTTTTCTTATTTTGATATCTTTTTATTGTGTCATTGCTACTTTTAACAGAGTAAATAACTTCAACCCCTGCCAATCTGTGCTGACACTCTAATATCATTAAAGCTCACTGCCTCTATCAAACTGCTGAGTTCAGCAATGATGGGTCTCTCGGGCCATAACACCAGATGGCAGGGCTACCTGGAGAACAGCCTCGTGACTGGCATTAGGGCATGGGAGATGGACTTTGGACCTTTGTGCTTAGATGAAGTTTCTGAGAAAATCACTAGAGCGTTTTCTCCCTCATGACAAAGTGAGATGGACTTCATCCAAAAATGCTGATTCAGAATGTGCTAGTTTCTTCTTTCAATAAATATCCTACTAGAAAGAAATCATTTTAGGAAACTATTAATCCCCACATCAAAGCAGATTTACAGTGGCAAACAGACATTGCAAATTAAGTAATTAAAGTGTGACTTCCTAATTCTGTAATATTTTGATTAAGTCAAACATCTTATCAGCTCAGCATAGTCATCACTTCACATGCTGTTCTCAGGTGATCAGGTTCAACTACACATGTCTCTACAATGAAAACAAGACTCAAGCCATGATCAAGCACTTCTAATATATTGGTCATTAACTGAATAATTATGGTATTAGATGTTAATGTGATGGAAAATCTAATCGTATTTGTCTCATGAGAGAAGAAAAGGACTTTGTGTCCCTGACTGGATTCCCAGGATATCTGTGGCTTTGTGTGTACAGCACATGATGGTTGTCTATAGTCCAGATCACAGAGCAGTAACCTGAGTCAGCATTTTTTCTTCTTCATCATTTTAGGACTTGCACTTACAACTGGATTATCTAAACTCTAAAATACGCTATCTGCTGACTTTTCCAAAGATAAAGACCCCTTTATGTGCAAATGAGCAGACCATCGAACCCCCCCCTCTTAAAAAAAAAAAAAACTATTACCAGAGATAGAAGAAGTTTAGGCCCCATCGCACAAGTTGTGTTTAGCTCCACTTCCATGCTGAATAGGATTTTGGAATAGGACTCCAAGGACTTTGGTAAGAACTCTTTGATGTGTTTTTTCTATCTAAACTGCAATGGAAAATATTCTTTCCATTGTGATTGTAGACGGGGGTGTGGCCTATAATTTACAGGGATTTGGGATTTCTCTTTGCCGGTATCAGACTTGATATCGTAAAAGTGGCCAATGTATCTGATGTATCTATCTGATACAATCCTGGGTGTTGGTTTAAATGAACCATTATGACAATATAATGTCCCTGTATGAGCTTTAGGCTTTGTGTTTATTTATTTTACGTGAAATGCTGGCTTTGCCTGTCCAGTGACAACAAACAGCAACAGACGGACCTGCATTTCTAAATATCGGGCAGGGGTATCGTATTCCTTTCTTATTGTGGAAGACCAGAGCTCGTTTTATTAGCTGATCGCGCAGTAAAGAGGTTTTGTCAGTGTCATAACTTTATGTCATGGTCTCGAAGAAGATAAGATTAAAGGGCACCATATGTTTTAGTAATAAAAATGTCCTTTTGGATTCTACATGATATACAAAATGATATAATAATACAAAATGAGGGATTCTTCACGTCGGTACTTGAATTTGTCATATGTCATTTTATTCCGATAGTCAGATAGTTTGTTAATGTATTTCCAAACATGAATCTTAAAAGTGTTCACATTTATTTTTGAGAGTTCTCTCCACACTGCCCATAATACCAAACAGTCCTCAAATTGCCAACACCGTCTGACAAATTCCTCCAGGTTGTTAAAACGTTCAAATTCACAGAAACAGCACAGGTCATGGGCATACCATTTATTATTATTTTTTCACTAAAAAAAGATGTAAAACGGAATGAACACCACAGAGACATTTGTTCTGAGATGGACAAAGATTTAGTTGGGCAAATAGAGAAGACATGGACGGAGTTCAAGGCTTATTTTTGTTAATCGGTTTAGATTGTCAAAAAAAGAAGAGAGAAAGGTTTAAAACCTCAATGCTTTAACACTTATTGCCTATTAATATGAGGATGAATGTAATATCTTCGGTCAAATCTAGTTTTGTATTGATATTTTCTGAGGTTTTAAGCGTTACTTTCCCCTACGTCATTAGGTCACCTCCTCCCACCAGGTGATACCATTTAGACTGATCAGACCCGATTCATTAGGCACAGGTGCGCAGTGAGGACACAGCCAACACGTTTCATTAAGAGGACTGGTATTGGTTCTCGGTCTGGCCCAGTTGTTTTTACGACATTTTATTTAGTGTCTATTTTATAGCGGTATGGACCGTAAGGGACTCAAAGACGCGCCAACAGGCACCGAGTCAGAGGTCGTGTATTAGCAGTAGTTCATGTCAGGCAGTGCCCAGCCTCAAGCTTTACCACCCACTGCTCCTGTTTGCTCACAAACACCGGATTACTACACGGACAGGGAAAACGAGGAAAGGTAGGATGAAATAACAATGTTTTGTTGCAGACATTTATTTGTTTTTTTCAGAAGCTGCTGTTCTCCCAAAGGCACTTGAAACGTTGGAGCTTCATTACCATAATCTAACTGGCAAGATGTTTACTATATTATGTTTATTTTGTTATTACCATGTTTTGAGTGGATTGCTATTTAGTCATAGGTTATTTAATTGAGTTTTATGACCGTATATTACATTGTCATCACCTTAATGTGTATGTAATGTACATAGCCTGCCTGCGTTCTGTAGATAGACGTGAGTGTTATCATTTTTGTCGGTGTACATATTTAGTCTCAGATGGTAAAACAACTGCATGTGCAAGATGCAGTCACACAACTTTACAGATGTGTAGATGAGCTCCTAAAAGATGACCGTGTGTGTAAATGAGTGTTGTCTGAGCTATAGGGTGCCAGAAGAAGGGGTCTAGGGAAGGGCCCATTGGCGTCGCTGCTGTTTTTAAAAACCCAGGATCTGGTGACTCATTTTGCAGCCCTTATAACAAATAATTGTCATGAACAATAACATGCACTCGGCACATCTTATTACAGGGTATAGATCAATTAGTTTGCTCTATAATGGCCTATGATTTCTTGTAATGTTTTTTTCAGACTGTCAGTTTGGATCAAAGTCACTCTTTGACTTGGGTTGTTTGCTACTTATTGATTTACTCTGCTTGGACCTGGTACTTGTGAATGGTATGTGTCTCAAGGTGTCCAGGGTGCAGATGATACAGCACATTTAGCCTTTAGTCATGTGAGGGAACACTGTTGGGGAAAAGTTTGGCCATCCAGTTAAGCAAATAACTGGTGGTTGTTAGCACATTTGCTGTGCTTGAATGTTGCAACTTTTTTGTGTGTAACTTTTAATCATAATGGCTCTAGTTATTTGGTGAATGGGCAAAGTGCTGTGATTGCCTGAGTCTGTGGCCCAGAAAAGGATCTCTTTGTTTCCAACCCCTTTTGGTGTGCGTGTTTCTGTATTAAAGTGTTTTTGGTCAAGATTTCCCCTTAAGCTAAATCCTCCTTGCCCTTTGTTCTCCTTAAGGACTCAAAGTGCAAATTTAGCACGGATAGGTTAAAGTATTAATCGCCAACCAAAACAGATCTAGCATTGAAAACAAAGGACTATTGACATTAATTACTGCATTTACCGGTTTACTATTGTTTCTGCCGTCTTCATCAACATGTAACATTTAACTTGAATGACCCTTGTTTTGTGTTAAAATAAGTTTGAACAGATTACTTGTACTACATACTCTCTTTTCTCTCTCTAGCAGGTCTTTGCCCAATGGACAGTATGCTGCACGATGTGTCCATCTGTCAAACAGTAAGTGGTCAAGCATGCTCCTTCTCACTTTCTCCTTGTCTGTATTTGTGCTGTCACAACTAATTTGACATTTTGATAACGTCCTAGAATAAGCACCAGTGGAAAATGGAGTTGCTGAAACTCATCTTGTGTTTTAATTTTTTTATTTTACAGCGCATCTTTGTAACACTGTCATATAATGGGACCCTGGTTTTGAACTTTGCAGGAGTTTATCAGCATTGGAGTTCGGGATCCAAGGCTTCTAAAAGATGACCTCTGGCACACACACGTTGACTACGAGATCTGTTTACAAGTAAGTGCCTCTAGGGAGAGAACTTTGTTTTTGATGGGGTAACTTTGACTTAATGTGCTAAGTCTCATGAACTGCTGTCTCCTTGCAGACCAATAGCATGTGCTTTCGAAAGAAGTCGTCCTGTGTAAGACGGCGTTACAGTGAGTTTGTTTGGCTGCGTCATTGTCTGGAACAGAATGCTCTGATCATGTATGTTAACACATTTGTACCTCACATTCATAAATGTATTTACATGTTGCCTTACTTTAATGAGTGGATGTCCATTGTGTCAGACTTAAATAAGCATGCAATAGGTTTACTTTAGTGCATTTTCTTTGCTTTCTGTCCAGGGAGTTACCCAAGTTGCCGCCCTGGAATCCCTTCTTCAGCATGAAAAACACGGAGCAGGTCGAACAGAGGATGAAGGGCTTCCAGGAGTTTTTAGAAAGGTGAGTACCTGCACAGTTAAAGCAATGGCAGCAATCAAATTAATTTCGGTCTAGTGGTACCCATTAAACCCCCTTAGACCCCGAAGGTCACCTTGCTCTACACTAATTAAACTATTTTCAAATGTCTACATTCACTTTCTGAAATTGTGCCATTTTAAAATCCTTTTTTCTCCAGTGTTCTTCATACGACTTTTTTGTTATCGGACAGTCGACTCCATCTGTTCCTCCAGTCAGACCTCAGCATGACAAGGATGTCAAGGTGTGCCCTTGGTAAGACCAAGTACACAGTGGCTGAAGCCATACAGCGTTCCAGCAGCGGCGACATCAGCCGCTTGGTGGACAAGGCCCCCTGTGACTCTGACTGTGAAAGGTATGAGGTTTGACCAAATAGTTTTACATGTTTTTAAAAGAATAGTTTTCAATCGCTGATGCTGAATTAACCCCACCTATGCCTTTCCTCCCACTGCAGCTCTTCTTCATCGGGCTTGGGACTAAGCGTGGACACTCAAGTGCGAGGAAGCCCTGTCCTTTTCTTGGAGTCCTGACAGAGCTGCTCTTCAGAACTTGTTACCCCACTCATTGAGCCCTCACACAGAGCAGTTGTGCGTAATCAACTTGTTTGTGATGCTACATGGCGCTATTGCTTTCCTTAGTTAACGTCCAAAGATGAAAAAACGTTTTACGTTTTTGTTAACTTCATTATTCCCTTTGGATTATTTTTTTTTTTTTTTTATAATTTGCTTTAGTATTCTCAAAGCAATATCATGGGAATTTAAATGAGTGTGCTTAAAAAAAGATGTTTTAAGAAAATGTATCGTAAACATTTACATTTAAAATGGTGATTTCTTAAATATTTACGATGTATATATTTTTATCTGCACTGAAGCTGTTCTGGGGTTAGCAAGGGATGAGTTTTGAATTGTAAACTGGATTTTTAGAAAAATATTTGAACGCTTTTATGGATGTTAATGGATGAATAAATTGTTTTTTGAATTATATTGAATTTGGTCAGCACTTTTTCTTCAGCGGGACCTTGCAGTGTAACTGAATTCAGTGCAATGGTCCTGCGTTGTTTTAAAAGCCCAGTAGAGGGAGCGTAGACATCACAGGACCTCAAACTATACGGTAGCTGGATGGAAGTCTATAATGCTTGATTTACACTGTAGTTGCTTGTGTGCTGATCATTAATGTAGTTTTAGAGTTCTTTAAAACGCCTACACATTTACAAAAAACACTACAACCTTCACGAAGGCAGGATTTACTGCATGGTTTATATTAGATGGCATGCATTTTTATTGTATGTGGGGTTATCTAACAAACTGTCACGCACTTCCAGTTGTTTGGCACTTTTGCTGCTCTCAAAGCTGGAATCTTCCTACTGTAGGTGGTGTCAATATGCCCATCTATCTACGAAGATGTGTTAGATTTTAAACATCTTCCTTGTTGATTTTGACTAGAAAGAGGCCCACTGCGGGTCACAATTCATCCCTGTGTCACTCCTGTCCCAGGTGAGATGGTCTAATTAAAGGAGGACAGCAAATTAATTTAACTATTACCGACTCTTGGGAATCACCCGCGAGAAACAAGACTGCTTCCAACTGTGTTACAGGGATTGGATGGGGGCAGTGCAGGACAGCCCTGTAAATTGAAAGCTGATGAAAGAAGCAAAGGCTCATTAAAGGAGACAGCAGCTGTCCTCGCCCACCCCTCCTTCCACCCAACTGCTGGACTGACATGGGCCGGCCCAACAGTAAACCTGGCCTGTCCCCCGTCTCCGTCCTCTGCTCTCCTTCCCCTGCATGGTACTGTCTCCCTGTGCGCACAGGCCATAATGAAGCTGTCAGTGACTTCACACCCCAGCCACTGAGCTGTATTCATCTGCCGAACACAGACCGACTCATAGATACACACACTGACAGCTGTGAGCACAAATGCACACAAGCATATTCTCTATACACCGGTGGGAAAGCTGTGGATGAATGAACATTTTCTCTTGAGTCCCACTGGTTTGTGGTTAGAGCTCTCCATCTCTGTTTGTTGTTAAGGTTTGACCTTATCAACGTACCCCATGACAGCCACACACACACACACACACACACACACACACTGGTTCGGAGCCAGTAAATTTTCGGTCAAAAATGCAATCTCAAGTGGTGGCATCTTGTGTTTGTGTGTGTATGTACACGCACGCATCTGCCTTTTTGTAGCGGAGAACGTCTAGCATTTGGATATTGAGTATTCACGGAACATGTCTATTTCAGCTCTGTAATTTATAACTCAATTTCCAATGTGCATTGATGCGCTTCATACCTCCAAAACACCAAACAAAGCCCAAACCCAATTGTGTTTCAAAGCAATTAAGGTGTCCACTGAGTTGTGAACAGCCCACGTTGTGGTGGCTCTGGGCCCGTGTGATATTTTTAATTGTTAATTTTCTGTCACATTAGTCAACTTCAGTGCCGCTGGACAGGTGACTGAGCTCCTGTAGGCGACGCATAAAATGACACGGAACATCTCAGTTTTTTGATGCAGCACAGTGGATGGTGATTTTATGAGCGAGGGGAAAAGGTTCCGCTGTACGTGACGAGTCAAATGACGAGATGGTATATCATATTTACAGCTGTTTTATGGTAGGAATCTTTCTAATGCTTTTCAATGTGTGTGGTGGCCGTCAATATTAGTATTCGTTTATGAGTCTAAATTATTAGCTCATTTAGACTTTCACCTGAAGCCACCACAGGGAATGGCATCACCTCCTTGACCCTACAAAAGCCAACAATGGCAAAATCTATACGAGCAATTATTTTGTGTGACTCTCACCCTGCCCCTGCACTTATTTTCTCTCCCATAGTCTTTTCTCCTCTTTTCCTCTTCACTCTTTAATTCTCTCGCTCGCTCTCAACCCTCATCATCTCTCTGAAGACAAAGTTAATTAGCTGTTCTCTTTTGTAGTTTTTTTTTTGCTGACGCTGCAGGTCCCAGCTCACTGTACCTCGGCTGTCTAACTGTTGAGGAAGGAGGCCTAGGTCTCGACCTTGCAGCCGGCTCCCATTCCTATCTACTCTCTTTTGCGGGCGGGCGACGGGAGGGGTCAAAGGTGACGACTTGCATTGTATTCGTGATTATTACCTCTAAAGTGCTATTGCATAGAGCATCATTAAAAGTCAATGCATCTCCCTCCCCAACCCACCATTGCACGGCTAGAAGACACACACACACACACACACACACACACACACACACACACACTTTGCACGCACTCCGCACATTGCCAGCCATTTAACAGCTAAAATACGACCAGTGCGCAGATAAATGTCACAGGGCCATCTATCTGCGAGTGTTAAAAGTCGGCTAATGGAGATGACATATTAGCGGCCCAAATGACGGCCATAAAAACTCCCACCGTACCTTGCAGCGCCGCCCGGCCACTGTGACTGCGACAGGATACGGCACTGGCACTGCAACTATCTGTCTGCAGAAAGACGGAGAGGAATGGAGGGTGATGTCATATCTAGATGGAGTCCCTTTGATTCAATATATTCTGCGGGGGTTCAGGTCCTTGAAGCAATGATTGGGGGAATAACGACTCTAAGACAGATGGGGCATATTTACCGAGGGCCACAGTGCAATGTGGTATCACACGCACTCTACATAAGGCTTCTGATGTAATGCTAATGACCTCTCACCTTTGACCTTTCACAGAGTAGTCGGTCAGAAAGAACGACTGTGTGTGTGTGTGTGTGTCAACAGCAAACTGCCACTACGATCAATACCACGCTCCAATCCTACTTGAAGGTCCTCCACAGGTATGTGTTCACCTCCTCTCCTCCGCCCTCAGCCCTCCTATCTCTTTATTAATTACCCTTCTCTATCCATGCGTGTCTTTCGCTCTCTGAGTGAATGGAGCAGTTGTAATTGCTTCTCTCTGGAGCAGTTAGAAGCGGCACAAAGGAACCGTATAGAAACCACATTTGCATTCAAGATGAGCTGAGATGGAGAGGAGGGAGGGAACACTGCCCTCCTGCCCTACACTGAGCAGCACCACTTACCCTGTCTTTCTCTCTCTCTCTCTCCCTTCTTCTCTCATCTATTGTCCCTCGTTCCATCCATCCCTCTACCTTATCTACTCCCACCACCCCCAGCTCCTCCCTTTAGCAGCATGGCTCCCCTTGCATTGTCTTTCCAGAGAGTTCCAAGGTCGCCGGGAGCTTGCTCATCAGAGCAGGGTATTGTACACTTAGTGCTGCTATGGACGAGCTAATTTGTGCGTGCGAGTGTGTGCAGATCTGGATGTGTGTGTCTGTGTGTGCTTGTGCATGTCCCGAGGCCCTGCATTATGTGAGCAGATATGTGAAGAAATATCCGGTTGTGTGGTAAAAGGGGTGAAGGAGGGGAGGCTGTAATTATAACTCATAAGCTCAGAATTGCAATTTTTATAACCACCAATATCTCACCACCTCTTAGACCTGCGCCATCACTCACACTCACCCCTGTGGAGTGCACAGGCACACACACACACACACACACACACACACACACACACAGACACACACACACACCAACTCCAGAGGGCTCTTTCCAGCTTGATAAGCATTTCTCGTTTGTTTCAGCGTTTTGATCAATACAGTTAAAACGCCAAACCAAGCATAATTAGGTCTGAGATGGCTCCCACTGTGACTGAATAGGCTTCACCTAGGGAGGTGCTCACCGTTATCATCATCACTCTATATGTGTGTATGTGTGTGTGTGATCAGCGTGATCTAATAGAATTGACAAAGTGCACATCGGGACGTAGATTAAAGGAGAACTCTGAGCTATAGGTTGATTTTAGCAGGTGATGGAGTTGCCCATCCACCATGCTTTCACTCACTTCCATCTTCATTCCCATAATCAGTTAGACAACCTTTACAATGCATCTCTGCCAGCAGGTTAATTTCAATATGTTATAGGCCTCCTCAATCATCTTTTATTGGTTTATTTACTCAGAACGATACATAGATGGAGACTAGAGAGATCATAAATTGTCCACAATTATCATTATACACAGTGAAGTGACTCTCCTTTGTTCTATAATCCATTTTAGACAGTAAAGAAGGACGGCTTTGGGTACTTGGTGCACATTAACTCTCCCAACCACTGCATTTACCCCTCAATAATAGTAGACTACACCTTAGAGGAGCTCCCTGAATGTCATTTTTGTGAACATTTGATATCTCCAAAACATTTTTTAATCCCCGTCTACAGAAGCGTTATCCTTTCATCATGACTTCTAGTTTCTGCATCATCTTGCAGAGCTAGTGTACATTTTTCCCCAATTTAAATTAGTTTAATTTGTGTATAAAACTCAAGATTGGAATGGACTGAAATTATGTCAGGGCTGCTTGTAACGTGACTACTCTTTCAACCTGTAACTTGTAAATGGCCTTTGTCCATTATCTCTTCATGCTCTTAAAAAAAAAAAAAAGAAGACACGAAGAGAAATGTGTCCAAGGGCAGATGACAGTGACAGGCTTATGTCAACATAGACTGGAGTTTTAGTTGAACTGTCTCTTTAAAGAGAGGGCACAGTGAGACGACGTCTCAATTTTGATCATAGCCAACAAAGAGCTTCATATGATGTGTGGCAGAATGTGTTTGGAGGGTTGCACAGGTGTCTAAGAGAGAGAGAGAGGGGGAGAGAGAGAGAGAGAGAAAGAGCGAGAGACCCAAACTGCCATAGTTTGGGGGGATAATTTCAAAGTAGTGGCGTATGTTGTGCATGTGTATGCATCTCCAAGCAATCTGTGTGTGTGTATATGTGTGTGTGTGAGTGAGTGTGTGCGTGTGTGAGTGTAGGTGTGTGTGTGTGTGTGTGTGTGTGTGCCGGGGAGGACGTGAGGCGGGAGGAGGATTTAGACCCATCATAAAGGAATTCTCCCCCCCAGCCCGTAGCTCATCCCGACATTTTTATGCCTTTTTATTTTCAGGCCCATTGCAGCCAAGCCCAGAGATGTGATTTATACTGCCTGGCAGCATGGGCACTGCAGCAAGAAAGACAGATGGAAGGAGAGGAGGAGAGGAGGAGGGGGTAGGGGAAGAGGGGAAGAGGAGAGGGGTTACCGGGGAGTTACCGAGGGAAGGAAGGGAAAGGGTGTGTGTGCGGGCTGGGGGTAATAAAAAAAAAGGAGAGATGATTATGAGGAGGGTCAGAAAAGAGAGAGAGAGGAGAGACAGAAGTGAGGGGTTGAGAAAGGCAAAAGGAGAGAAAGGAAACAAAAAATCTCCTTGATTTTGTGTGGAGAAGCCTCTCCCCTCATCTCCTTCTCCTCCTCGCTTCCTCTCTGCCACATCTTCACCTCTACATCTCTCTCTCTCTCTCTCTCTCTCTAATGAGTTATTGGCCCTGTCTGACTCAGGAAGAGAAGCCCCATCTTTCCACCAAACTGGCGCCCTGACAGCCTAAATCACCCCCTGCTTCCCCAACCCTCCATCCCCATTCCACCCCCCCCACCCCACCCCCACCCTCGGCGACTGGGACACTCCTCCGGCTTACCTCACGCCTGCCTGAGGTGTGAAATCTTCATGCCGCTCCCATTGATTGGGATGGGAGGTACATTGGGAGGGGGTGAGCGTTTGACGGGCTCAGGTCTGAGGCTATGAGGAAGACGAGGAGGCCGCCGCCCACAAAGAGACAGCTCACTTACAGGGAACATGGAGGGGGTGGAGGTGGGTGCAGGAGATGAGTAGACAGAGGTGGCAGGGAAGCCATGGAAGGAAAGACGGCGATCTTGATGTTGCATTCAGGTGCATACGTGTGTGTGTGTGTGTGTGTGTGTGTGTGTGTGTGTGTGTGTGTGTGTGTGTGTGTGTGTGTGTGTGTCTGACACCTGCCAGCCAGTGTGGCGGTTGTGCTGTCTCTGTGCTGTAACATCTCTCTCTGTCACCCAGCCGCCTGAGAGGAGATGAGCTGCCATGCCGACTGTCATTCATCCATCACAAAAGACAGGACACACACACACACACACACACACACACACACACACACACACACACACACACACACACACACACACACACACACACACACACACACACACACACACTTTCCCTTGGATACCAAGTTAAACACACTTTTTATGATTTAATCTAAATTTCCACTTTGATAAAAACACTTCTTCGGTCTCTGTTGATACATTTTTTTTCTCCTCTGAAACAGAGTAGGAGAAAAAATGATGGAAACTGTCTCCATCCACGGCCATAACTGTCACAGAACTATTTTAGAGAAGGAATTGCTTCCAAAAATCGACTCTAAACGAGAGCAGGGACTGCTGAAATGCCTTTGGTTTATTACCTCATTAATCTGTGGTTATTTCGCCCAGAGATTTCAAATTTGATACAGAGCGCTCATATCTGTCTGATTCAATATATCCTGTGTAATCTCGAAAGAGAAATGTACTGCTATCAAAAGCAGAGGGGCACATTGCCATAATCTACTCTGCAACTAGGGTCAGTTGTAACATCAGTTGGTTAATTGTAACAATCATAAAAAGTGCTCATTTTCTAATTAAATTGTAATTACTTTTGTCATTAATTTTAATGGGGTCATTAATAATGTCTTACCAACAGAATCAGGCATGCTGCATGCCTCTCTGTGTTTTGAGAAAGCAAATATGGATGTATGTATGTGTGTCTCTAGAGCTAAAATAGGAACAGCATGACACCAAATTAGAATCTCAGTCTCGGGTAACTGATGTTTTCCCCAAAATGCAGCGGCAGGGCTCATGTCACTTGGTTTAATGTAAATTGAAAATAGAGACAAAAGTGGCAGCAGGAGATTGTTTGTCGAAAAACAATGTTTGTTTGGATTAGCACATGTAATTATGGTTTTGTGTCTGTGCCTTTCACTAACAACTGAACTGACATAAATTGACAAAATGCTGTCTTGCATGAAAATACGTGTGGGTATGTTAGGGTTCATCTTAATGCCATTGTTTAGCAAATACAAGTTGCTTACGATAGGATTATTTGTCTCTTTGATAATATTGTTTTTGAAAATTGGACAATTTGTTCTTTCTGAAAAAAAGAGTTTGAAAACTGGGAAAACAAAATCCCAGTTTAAACACCTGGTCGCTTTAGTTTCAGCAAACACTCAAACAGGAGTAAATTGTACATTTCCTCTGGACTATTTACAACTTCTTAATGATACACATTTGTGACGGCAGCAGGAGAATGTATGCGGGATTCTCTACAGTGTGCATGTGCACTGTAATGAAGGACCATGTCACCCAGTGCAACAGTGTGGCTCATTGATGTAAGTTGGACAGTGGAGTTTTATTCACCTTAAAGTGGATTATCACGATGTCATGAGAGCACGCAATAATTGTGAGCTCACATATCACACAAAAATCCAAACATAAGAAAAAAAAGCTGCCAGTAACTCCTCACTGGATGCTGATTGGTCCGTGCTTCTATCTCAAACAAACTCATTACTTGAAGCCTTAGAACAGTGGTTCTCAACCTTTTTTCAGTGATGTAGCCCCTGTGAAAAATGTTCCGTCAGTGAAAAGCATTTTTGGTTGAAAAAATAGATGTAATACACAGCGCTGTGCCATCAGTGTCTGATTCAATATAGAATATATACAATTTAGTTTATGAACTTACAATTATATTTGATTGAATATGTATTAAATAACTATTTCAAAGGATTTTTAAATGGATGGTCATTTTAAATATGTTTTATATTCTCTGGAGTGCCCCCATTTGAGAACCACTGCCTTAGAAGATACATTTCTGTGTGATATGTGAGTCTGTGATTCTCGCGTGATCTCGTGACACCCCGAGGCTACAGTGCAAGGTAAAAAGCATGGATCAGGCTAAATCTTCACAAGCTAACTCGTTTGGATATTACTGTGTTGAGCATTGGTAAACTGAAAAACCACTCCCTTTTGCCTTTAATCCCATGTGGCCACCCTTACAGCAGAAGCAAATTAAAAACATCTCTCGCTCCCTCCAACCCCCATGGCCTTAGTGGGAGGAGCGCTTGTGATCTCAAAGGTCATAGGTCTCCGAGCATTTGAGTGTTTTAGGTGAAGTCTGCTTTGCTGATGACAAGGCAATATTTTTCCTGCTGGTGAAGACGATAATTCAGTTAATAGGCAAGAAGGTACTGATTGTTTTCATGCAGTCACCAGTGGTTGAAACATACCTGCTGAGTAAATGCTTCAGAAAGTCTGAGCAACCCTATTGTGATGTGACTTACAAAGGACCAGCCGATGCATTGGGTTTTATTCAACAATAACAATCAGCTGGCTCTGGAGTTGTTCTAGCTTGGCACAATTTATGGCCGCTCTAATTACTTGCCCATCCCGTCTCATGGCGCATATCTTTGAACGAAAAAACACGTGCTGCGCTGTTTCTCCAACCGCTCCTAGTCGTGGGCCTAACAGACCTTACTAGCCCGATGAGTTTGATAAATCCCTTTATCGCCCCGGGAGACAATTAAAGCGCATGTGACAGGGGTCCCTATCTCCGCTCTCCTCCTGTAGCGCTTCATTTAGAAGCCATTTGTCTCCGCTATGGATTTCCTATTTTTAATGGCGTGCGTATGCAGGGGTCGGGCCCGTGCTGAATAATAGATGCCTTTCGCTCCCTCTCTTTCCTTTTCATTCCCTCTCTCGCTCATTTCCTCATGGCTGGGCCCCATGGGAGGGTGTCGGTGTCACTCTGGAAACCAAGGTGCAGCGCTCCTGGTGCTCTCCAGATTCTGGCAGGAGGCTATTCAATCTAACGGACGAGGCTTTTGGTGAAAGCCAGCGGCAGACAGTGAGCTGATATCAACGGGCACACGTTAACCCTCAGCATTCTCCCTCCTTCCCCACCTCCCCAGTAAAGGACGTTTATCACAGAAAGCGGGGCCGCTGCGCAGTGAGGTGATATATCGCCCTGGCCGAACGCGTATGAATAGACTAGTAATTATCCCGTTAAAAGGGTGGCCAGACAAAGAGAGAGCCTCGCTATAATTTAAATTGTTTTGTTTCCCCCACAGTCGAAGTCTGGCCCGCTGACTGACATCACGGAATGGGAAAAGTGAGCCTATTTATAGCCTGAGACGTTCAGCTAATTGCAGAATTTAATAAGGTTTCTGGAAGAGTGGGTTCTGTAAAAGCCATAGGCCTGCACCTCCTCAAGTCTGCTCTTATATCTCCTTCACATCTTTCTTTACCTCTGCAGTTCTGCTGGTGCCCATATTTCTCTCTGTATCTTACACTTCAACCTATCCTCCCATCTTCTATCCTACCATCTTTACTTTTTTTATGTATCCTGACCTCTCCCCCACACCTCACCTCCCAGCAACCCCTACATGTTTCCTCCCCTCCCTCACCCTGCTACCTCCTATCCCATAAAATCTACCTTGGGTCTAATACTGCTCTCAGTTTGCTTTGCGTGACTCTGATTGTGTAATTCTCGACATGTCACAGTGGCTTACGGTGTGCATGGGTGTGTGTATGTGTCCATGATTGCAAGTGAAGATGCGTCCAAGTGTGTGCGCTCGTGGTCTCGTCTGGTCTGCGTGAGACAGGGGTAATTGAGCTCAGAGGGTTTTCTGTCTTTGGTGGCAGAGGGGAAATTGGAATCTTCAGAATCCATTAGAGAGACCCTCTCAGTGAGTGTGTGTGTTTTGTTTTGTGTTTTTTGTGTGTATCCGTATACGTGTGTGTATGTCATGTATGCATGTTTGTATTAGTAACAGAGACAGAGGGGAACAGGAGTATCTGTAACAACGAGCATGCAGCGAATGGAGAGTATAAATATGAGGCCACAAATTAACTGAATGATTGCTTTGTACTGTATTGTAGGTACGTGTGTGTGTGTGTGTGTGTGTGTGTGTGTGTGGAGTCCCTGGTTTGCCGGCTCTCTGACACTAACTCACTGAGTACTTCATAGACTGCAGGGGAAATGGGGAGAAAGAAGAGAGGGAAGGTGAGCGTAGACATGGAGAGAGAGGAGGAACAGCAGGTAGCCAACAGCAGATGGTCTCTTGCTTCCTCCCTGCAGAGCCATTACTCTCCTCTCTCTCTCTGCACTCCCGCCTCGTGTTCTTTCCTGCATCAAAAGTCGGATAATGTATCACCTCACTCCAGCGTCCTTGGTCATATATAGTATTTACCTTATTTATGGTCATACACTTAACTCATACCTTCTGTTGACAGGGTTTTGTAGGGTTAACTTGATTTCTGTCACTTATGGTATTGTTATTTTGAAAGGATACTGGTC
Source organism: Myoxocephalus aenaeus (assembly GCA_038501785.1). NCBI lineage: Eukaryota > Metazoa > Chordata > Actinopteri > Perciformes > Cottidae > Myoxocephalus > Myoxocephalus aenaeus. The sequence goes on along the minus strand of JBAMJR010000170.1, from coordinate 5,640,256 downwards.
GCATTCCATATTTCTCATATTGTCAACAAATCTCATAAAAATATCAAACCAACAGTGAATTTATCCTACTAGCCTGCGTAGACAAAACCTGATATATCTTATACCTCTGTGTCATAGATTTTGAAGCACTACTGCACTGAACATGTGTTATTTGTTAAAAAGTGATAGGCTCCACATTTGGGATGGTATGTACTGTAGCTCTTGCTCCAATTATTTTTGAATGCACTTATTGTAAGTCGCTTCATAAAAAAGTGGCAACGGAATGAGTGTGATAATACATTTTGTCTTAAGCTGTGAATACTGACAAATTGGTATTAATCCATGGCTGAAAATAGTGCCTAACAAATGCAAAAAGTACTTGGACAGGCCCAGCTGTTTTAGGAGAATAGCCTTATCGTTTCAAGCGTTGTTTTACAAAAAAACTTTAGATCTAATTGTGCAAATATTTTGGGTTTGGATGCATGATAAATTAACTTGACACTTAACACTATATGTAAGCATTGCATGGACAAAAAAACCCAGAGAAATTCACGTCCACTCTATATCTTACATTTACATTGGTAATAAAAAGTGAAAAACTTGCGAAATGTTGCTTTCTTGTCAATTAAAGTGATAAGTAGGGTTTTTGTTTAAAACCAAAGTGTGTGTTGTTGAGGGGAACGAGCTTCGATCAATACAGTCACACTATTAGGACTTTAGTCACAGCTTCTTTAACATCCAATGTGTGTGCACATTTGTACGTGTGTGTGTGTGTGTGTGTGTGTGTGTGTGTGTGTGTGTGTGTGTGTGTGTGTGTGTGTGTGTGTGTCTGTTTGTTTATAGACGTGTATAAAGTCCTGTTTACGTCGCTAACTGTGCTTAAATTGATATGAAACTCCATCCATGCAGTGCAATTGGGACTTATGCATATTTATGTGTGTGTAGTGTAGGTGTGTGTGCATGTGTGTGTTTGAGTGTGTGTGCAATGATTAGCCTTCTCTTAATGGGAAAATAACGTCAGCGCCACTGGGACGTTTAATCCATCTGAGCTGATTCTGTTTCCATCACAGCTATTGATCAAGTCCAGTGACAAATCAACAGAGGGGCTACTGGTGTGTGTGTGTGTGTGTGTGTGTGTGTGTGTGTGTGTGTGTGTGTGTGTGTGTGTGTGTGTGCGTGTGCGTGTGTGTGTGGTGAGGGGAGCACCTTACGCAGCATTTTACTAAGTCACAAACCAAACACCTAATGCAACAGTAGACTCAAATAAGGTGTCTTCCTTTCTCTTTCTTCTTCTTCCAGTCTTTCCCTGCTTTATTCCTTCATTTATTTCTTCATCTTTTTTTTCCTCTCTTGTTTTATCTCTATTTTCCTGCTCACACTCGTCTTCCCTCCATCCCTCCACACCTTCCCTCTCTCTCTCTCTCTCTCTCTCTCTCTCTCTCTCTCTCTCTCTCTCTCTCTCTCAAGTCGTTAAGTGGTATTGGCTTTAAAGGGGCAGCAAATCAGTTGCTGATTAATACTGAATTTTTGGGGCCATTTGTCTGCACCGTTGCCCCTGTCTGTGACACACGCCCCCCTTTTCCCTGCCTCTCTCTCTCTACCGCTCCTCTCGTTCTCCTTCTCTCGGCGGTGATGAATGACCGGCCGATTGCCGAGGGATTAGAGTCGTCACGGTTACCTGTGCCTTGACAAAGTGGTCGTGATTGGTGACCAAGGCACTTCAGGGGGGGTCACATCTCAGAGTGGACTAATGTGTGTTTGTGTGTGTGTGCGTGTGTGGTCACTTTCAGCTGAAGTTGTGTGTGGTCTGTATGTGTACAGGCAGGGTTAGTGTACGCAGTTTATCATGTTTGTTGCTGTGATTAGGGGACAGGGCGCTGCTGTGTATGTGTGTAAGTATGTGTGTTTGAACGGAGCAGGGGTGAGCTCCCACCCTTCTAGATGCTGATTCTGTGCGACAGAGATTGGCGAGGTCCCGGCAGCGATCTGACCGCACTGACACCCGAGAACCGGGTAAACGGGTGCTGGTGGACACTGATGAATCGGCACTCGGAGGAATCGAACACAAGCCTAATCAGCGCATGGATCCCCCTGCAGCAACATTTTTCAGTTTTGTCCGGCCTTATCAGGTGCAAGCCGTCAGCTTTGTCAAATCCTATTGGTCCGACCGCTCTGTCACTTACACTCGTTGGTGATTAGGTGCATTACAGATTATCAAACAGGTGATGTGATTTCTACAGTAGACCAAAGTGTTTGTGCGCGCAAGTTCAGCTGCACAACATGACATGTCTATGATCACCTTCACAACGACTGCTTTTTGACATTTAGGTGGTCAAGAAACCAAGCAGTGTCTTTCACATCAGCTGGGTGAGGGGATGCTTCGTCACAAAGGTCGTAACCTGGGCTCTGAATTGACACATCATGAGCATTACACGCAAACAACAGCACAGAGAACCACGAGGAAGCTGTTGAAATACATGCACGGAGGATTAACACAAAATACATAATGAATAAATGACGTGCATGGCACCACACAGGTCACAAAGGGTTTAAATAATGAATCGCATGCTATGACCTTCTCGGCCATTAGCTCTAAATACAACTGACCACCTATGTTTATGGCGATTTTGAGACCAATGCATGTACGGATGTAATTGTGTCAATAATTAAAAAAGTCTGAAGGAATAGTTACATTATCTCCTACTTTGTTACTTCCATGCACTTGGCTAATCGTTGTGTGAAATAGATGCTTGTCGGATTGTTGGCTTGAGAGAGTTACATTGCTGGACTATCGGAAAACCAAGTTATTTTTCATGTTGCCAGTGTGTCGTAATTAGAACTGTAGTTTGAGTTGCAGAGGTTATGATGTGAGAGAAAGTACCGTTCTGGGATAACTAAGTGATGTAATTGTAGATAATTGGTTTGAATTATGTTCACAACAACTCTATAAGGATTGTGCGATCAGTAAACACGATTACGTTCACGCTTACTCCGATCTGAACTAGAACAAGTTAAAAGGTGACTGACCCTGCTAACTTGAAGTTGAAACTTTCCTTGAAAATGACTATTTCTTCCGGGGAAGAGGATTTTGGGATGAGATGTGCTGAAGGATGGAGAGAAGTCTTCATGTAGACAAAAGAAGAGGGCTTTCTCTGGTGGGTTTCCCTGAGAAGCTGTCAGATATGGAGGAGAAGATCCTTCCTGTCCCTTCAGGCTACAGAGAGATGAAGGATGGAGAGACGAAGGGATGCGTAGTTTGGTTAGAAGAAGAAGATTATGTCAGGGCAGTATAGAGGCTGAGGAAGAGCCTTGACTAATTATAGTCATCTATTACAGACACAATTAAAACCTGGCTAATTTACTGCAGCCCGACGCTCGCACACCCAGCTGATTTATACCAGAGCTCAATGACACCCGGAGGACATACTCTCACACACACACACACACACACACACACACACACACACACACACACACACACACACACACACACACACACACACACACACACACACACACAAAGACACATATACTCATATACTCATAAGGAAAGGAAGATATACAAATGGATATGTTTTCTGTTTCTTCCTTTTGGTGTTAGTATTTAAAAATATTCCATAGGTCTATATTGACAATGTGTCCAATTATATAACTATATAAAGAGTTGAAAACTATATTGTACCCGTGAGGTTAAAAGTGTTCTGAATACAGACTTTTCATGGGAGAGATTTCGACTTGATCAATCACCGATAGCAATCGACAGCGCTGACCTCTGAGGGAACGCGGGAGCCAAAAATGTTGGAAGCTATCATAGATTATTAGCAACATCTACTTTCAATTAACCCACCTTTGTCTGTCAGTGAGTATACACTTCACAAAAGAGAGATGGTTCGCAGACAGTTATGAGACATGCAGTCTGTGGTATGCATCGTGTTGTAGTAAAAGAAGCAGTTAGCAAACTTGTTAACTTAAAGAGCGCCTTCCCTTTTCTCTAATAATCTTTATTAAATGAAATTATATTCATGTGGACTAAATGCCATCTGGGGAGTAAACAGCACTGTGCAGTGAAAATAAAAAGGATCTCTATTTTGACGACTTGCACCAGCATCTCCAAGCCAGCTTGCAAATACTCTTTTAGCTCGATCACTGCGGTTATTCATAAACTATAATGTGACGTCATCAAGCTTCTAAAATATAATACTTTGGGAAGTCGCAAAGATCATTTTTTCCCCGTGCATTCTGGTGTGACTGTGCCTTCAGCTGGAACATCTAATAATAAGATTGACGATGTTAGCATCCACCAAAACCAGTATCTTGCAACTGGCTCGTGGAAGTGAAATGCACTGTTGGCCCCAACAGTGTGACCTGTGTGTAATGGCTGTCATTTTGTGTCAACCTCCCATGACACAGGACAGATCAAAACCCAGTGTGTGTGTGGGTGAGACAGGCGGAAAGAGAAACTAAGTAAGGGAAACAATGTTGTAGGGGAATGAGAGAGAGAGAGAGAGAGAGAGAGAGAGAGAGAGAGAGAGAGAGAGAGAGAGAGAGAGAGAGAGAGAGAGAGAGAGCAATATGTCAGCAATTTTTTGTCCTCCAATAGGTTATCAAGGTGTTGGGTTGCTGTGGCAACAAGGCTCCGCCTCCTATCGGGATAGGCCATGTCTGTCTGCATTTGCTCCTCCCTTGAATTTATCAATCAAGGACAAATTCTGACAAGAGACCCACCCATCTGAGTGGCTCTGCCAATAGAAATCCCTCTATCCCTCCCTCTCTCTCTCTCTCTCTCTCTCTCTCTCTCTCTCTCTCTCTCTCTCTCTCTCTCTCTCAGATAGCAGCCCTCAGGTGATGCAGCGCTTTAATGGTTAAGTCGGCAGCATGCTGGATCTCTGCAGAGGTGACAGATGCTTCCTATCCCACCCAGCACCACAGGGGAACCGGAGACACTCAGCATACCAATGAGCCACCGTCTGACACACACACACACACTCGCACACACACAGGCATAAATATGCATATGTGAACACACCGTAATCACAAAGGTACCCAAACACCACCCCTCCCCCCCCCCCCAACACATGCATATGCTCAGATGCATGCTCTCTGTTCCTGCTGGGGTATATAAAGGATGTCATATTTATGATAATCATCTGCATGCACATCATTTGAACATCTTCCTGCTTTGTACGATTGGCGCTAAAACAAATAGAGGGGCATGCCTCCTCTTCCAGCGGGAGTCAGGCAGATGTGATCCTTTGTCTCAACACATGACCTGCTCCAGAGGGCCACTGCACACAGCTCAGCTATACAGTAGCGGTTACACACACTCACATAAATGCACACATGCATGCATAAATTCAAACATATGGTACAAACACAGTATATGCACACAAGGAGACGCATACACACGCTATGAAAGTGACAGCTGTCGTTATGATGGAGCACTCGGAGAAGGGGAAGTGAAGGCTTATCCAGCGCTCAACATGGTGTCGAGAAGACCTGCTATTCATTTTCAGCTTAATATGTTCCAGCCCATTGGAAAAACATTGCAGCATATAATGTAAGCAATTTCATATGCGCACACCACCTCTCACAGCTTTCTCTCTGAAGCGCCTGGTAAAATGAAGAGACCAGATTTAGCTGATGGTTGACTGATTTCAAAAATAACACACAGCCTGGGAGTGCGTGGGGGTAGATGTCTGCTTGGTTTTGTGTGTGTGTGTGTGTGTGTGTGTGTGTGTGTGTGTGTGTGTGTGTGTGTGTGTGTGTGTGTGTGTGTGTGTGTGTGTGTGTGTGTGTGTGTTTGTGTGTGTGTGTGTGTGTGTGTGTGAAAGCATTAACATTTGAGTTCATATAGCTATGTGTGTGTGTTAATTAATCTGGTGCCATCCACATCTCTGTTATGCATCCCTGCACATTCACTCTCCATCGCAGCATCACTTGATCGTGTTGTTTACCCACCAAAGCAGCACAGATGATCAGCAGAGTGACACCGGATGAATGTCTGTACCATCACAGATGCATATATGATATAAACAAACAACACCCGCACATCTAGTGTGGCCATTTGAGAGACCAAAGTAGTCATTCCGGCTTTGAAAACAAAACATTAGTTTACGCGTGCACGTACACACATTGCCATGTGATGAATACAATTATTTTTTCTCGCTGACAAAAATGCTCATACACACACATGCACCAACACATATACACAAACAAGCACAGCGAGCCCCAGCCGGTCCCCTAGCATCTTTATATGGGTAAATAAATGGTGTGCTTGGCAGTGGGTAAATGCATGTGCTCTCAGCCTGCGGGCCCAGATGGCAGCCCAGTCGTTTGCTTTACCTTGTTTTGTTTAATTACTACAATCAACTCTCTATTTCTTCAATTAATCACCACCAACCTGTTCCATTAGTCTCTCTCCCTCTCTCTCTCTCTCTCTCTCTCTCTCTCTCTCTCTCTCGCTCTCTCTCTCTTTCTCTCACGTGCACATACAGCTATATGCACACATCAATATATAAAAAATATGGCAAATAGCTTCATAGACATGTTAATATTAACAGAAACCAGAAACCAGAAACATTAATGCAAGTACCACACCACACACACACACACACACACACACACACACACACACACACACACACACACACACACACACACACACACACACACACACACACACACACACACACACACACAAAGCACCATACAGCTGTGCCCATGTCAAGTTATTAGCATTTTTAAATGATTCAACTTCATATGAACCTTATGAAGGTTAGAAAGAGGAAACAAGCAGCCGGCTGTGGCAACACGGTGACGGGATGAAGAGATGGAGAGGGGGAGGAGTGGAGGAGTGGAGCGTCAAGGCAGCGTGGAGGTGGCTGTCAGCGGCCGGGCACCCGAGAATAACGGGGCGGAAAGCACTTCATTACGTCCTTTTATTCCGTTATAATCACCGCACGGCCATCACTCCTCGGCGACACCGGGGCCCAGGCATTGACATGAGGATTGATGCACCGGAAACGCGGGGCTCCTACAACACAATAAACAACACCATTAACCAACGTGGCCCCGTCGACGCCGTAAACAGTTCATATTAATTATAGGCTGCCCGAAGCTCGCCTCCACGTTGCATTTAATATGACGACAGCCAAGAAGATTGTCAATTATAGTTTTATGTGTTGATGATCACGGATGCAGGTTAAGCAGCTTGTAATAGAATTAGATGGAATCAATTTGAAACACAAAGCGTGGCAGAGATGAATTGATACAAGCAGGCGGAGTAATTTTATCATCAAGCAACGAGGTACATTTACTCAAAAAAAACACTTATACACACTTTAGAAATTGGCTTTGCTCGACTTGAGCACTTATGTGAGTGTCTTATACAATACAATATATTCGGGTGTGTGTGATGCATCCCTGTTAAACCAGACCTCATCACAGGATCTCGGCTATCAACACACTACAGTGTTACTTTAGTGTGGAACCTTTCTAAATGTGTCTGTGTTTAGTTTTTATGCCACCAAAATCTGACATTAGGGCACAATCAACGCGTAAATGGGAACTTGATCACAATACGCCACCATGCCGTCAGGTGGAGGAGCGAGGCAGCCGCTGGTTGTCTTATACTGCCACCTACCGGTCAAAACGCGGTGCATACTCCAATAGATGTTTCATTTATTTCCTTTCTTTCAGTTTTATTATATTATATTTGATTAAATAATTATTTTTTACGAGTTAATAATAATAATAACAATGGTGATAATAATAATCAAGAAACATAAATCAGTGTGACTACAATAATGGCAACGACAACAATTCGCAGCATAATCTGCATTAGTTGTGAAGATGTTTGGGAACGTCATTTGATTTTAATGTTGCAAGTATTATTTTTAAGAGGATGAAAGTTTGCAGGTTAATGTGTGATGCAAATGCATGCCTTACGCTGGTGTATGTGACCTTTTCATTCTGACAGTAGGCATGTGAGGGGTTAATGCAAATACATTCATGCGAAAGAAATTATGTAGACATATAGCTTCACTGAATTTGCCCGCCAAAAGAAGAGAGATTCCTGCAGTGTGCTGATATTGATCAAACTGCATCCAAGGTTTTGACGCAGCAAAAGGTTACTCTGGATGTAAAGTGTCCTTGTCCTGTACCGAGAAGAAGATGAAGAAGAAGCCTCTGTAAACAAGGCTCATCGGCATGTATCTGTCGAAACCATTGTCATATTATGTAAAAAAAACACTAAACTGTTCAGTTAGGTTCATGGTCACACATATCTGATGAGAAAGTAGGCATGGCCTTCGCAGATCTCGAGAACCGCTCGATCCGTTCTGCTTCACACTTGGCGGATGTTTTGCTGTCCTTCATGATCCATACCATTTGAATAAACAAACACACAGGCTCTGTGCAGCGGAGGGGGCGGAGCTTCAGGGTCATCCAGTGCAACCGGAGTGCAACATGTCGGTCAGTCAGCTGCTCACTGACTGCAGTTCAATCAAAGAGTATATACGTGTTTTTGGGGTTCACTTTGGTGCGCAAACGCGACGTGAATGTTGGATAACTTTACGACCGAACTCCTCTTCACTTCCCTGTATTCAACCAGCATGAGCGGATAGTCCACAAGGGAAAGCGTCACTCAGCCACTGCAACTTAAATTGTGTAAGTTTTTGCAATACTTCCTCATAACTTTACCACTGGCAAAATACCTCCACTCAATAAATCCACACGTTATAACCACAGGCTATGTCAAACCAAGCGATTCATACGCCTATTTAGCGATTACCTCCGCTAGGTGTATTTTTAACCGCAACCTGCGTGTGTTTCTTCGTGATATGGGAGTCCCAGGCAAAATACTTGCTTTACTTTTCACATGTTCACCTTTTCTCTAACTGTTAATGTTGACATGTGGCAGTGATAGAAGGATTAGCTACTGTAGTTGTTGCTACACTAAAACTATTAGCTAAACATTTCAGCATTCAAGTGTTTACTTCAAGAAGACTGCAGAGAAACATCATCAGCACAGTGCACTCACATTTACTTAAGGTCTGTTCAAGGTGAGCTTTCAATACTAATAAGATGCTAGATGAATAATAATATATCATATTGCATTCTTATTTTGCGAGTCAAATCTGGATCTATAACATGTTTCTGTTGGGTAAATGTAGTACAATGTTTTCCTCTGAAGTAGAAGTACACAGTAGTATACAGTTCATTTGCATATTTGTGTACATGCTGTGGCAACCTTTTGTAAGCTATTCGGGGGTACAAAGAGTTAGAATAGTAACACAATTCAATATATTTCATATCTAAACATCACAATAAATATATAGGGGCCCTAAGGCCCAGGTTGCTTTGTCTAAGTGTTTTTCTGGTATTTCTGACTGTGAACTAGACCGTAGGCCTATTTCACTAGTGTGTCTGACCGTGAGTTGCTGGCTGTGTGATGCAACTGTGTCATGGCAGGGACCCAAGAAAGCCCAATGTTGAGTGTGGAGTTGTTTAAATGAGCGGTTCCCCATATATAGCTGCAAGCAGCAACACCACAGCTGATCATTTGGCCTATGCTTATTAACAGGCACGTTTTGAGAAACACAATGATAGAACGCTAACATGACATCAGACTTTTTGTCTGTCATGATTTACAAACCTATACCTCTATAATGTAAGCTCTGTAAGCAACAGTATTTTTCTGTGCGCACTTTGACCTTGTGGAAGCAATAATCAGAAAATGAATTCTTACGTGTAGATTTCCCAAATCATAAAGAGTTTGAAATCCATTAAAACGGAATGTAAAAGATAACAAATGGCCATTATAGAGCATTAAAACTGTAGCTCATGTTTACTCAGCACTCCCCAAAGAGACTCTGCACCATTCCCTGCTTACTTAGGCTTCATTCCTGCACAGTGATGTAAGCGGGGAAACAATGCAACGATTTTGTCTCACTCTATCTTAAAAATGATTGTTTTCATTCTCAGATGGATTGAATAACGGGAAAGACTCGTTTGTTTGCTTGCGTTATAAACAACCTGTAAAATGATCCACCACAAAGATGCATTCCAGGCCATCTGGGAAACACTATCCCTCACACTATTAAAAGGATATGTAAATATTGTGGATGTTGGAACTGGTGGGAAAGCTCATGTCAAAAATGTTTTGAGCAGAATGAGATGGGGTCGGCAGCTTGCTGGTTATTTCCTCCCTTGTTTTATATTCCCTTTGAAATTTGAAATCTTCTAATTTCCATTGATTTAAAGTTTGTAACGGCATTATGCACATTAAGAGTGAACGATGAATGCTATTTTCAATATCAATATAGTTGATACAACCAGAAATAAACTGTAACTGCCCTCTTAATCACATTATGTAGACAGTCTTTGGCCAACATTACTGTGTTCAACTTGGTCCAATTTATTGTGGCCTTGGCGTGCAACCCTTAGTCATGGGAACTAACCCCCACCTTCTCTGTCTCTCTCACACACACATGCTTGCACACACCACACACAAAACCTTTTCCCTTTAGCCCTTTTAAACTCAGGATATGAGCCCTGAGTGAGAGCAATAAAACCAGTCCAATAAAACGGCCCTCTGTTTCTACAACTCCTGCAGCTCCTTCTCTTCTCTGCACACATACTGCATGTATTACGCTATATCTATCTATCTATCCATCTATCCATCTATCCATCTATCCATCCATCCATCCTTCCTTCCTTCCTTCCTTCCTTCCTTCTATCCATCTGCTAATCATGCTGTCATGATATTATGTTCATACTGAGTTAAAAACAAATAGCATTCAATATAAGCCCACTTCTGAGTTCTTAGTAATACGGACTCTCGCTCACATCTGAGGGTGTCATTGCGTTTTTTCCGCCGGTAGATGGCAGACTTGAATAAATGATTCTTGCAGGGAGAGAGGAGCGCGCATGGAGCTCCAATGCGCGCGCAGCCAAGCGACTGCTCCCCTCCTCCTGCTTGGATATTCCGCCTCCGTGAGCCGACTCGTCTCCGTGTCGTGCCCGGGTGAAGAGTTCATGGTGCGGGCTCGTCGGCGGATGATGCGCGGTCCATGTCTAATCTCATTTTGCAGCGCGGTGAGAGCGACATGTTATATTACTGAAATCAAGAGAGGGGACCTAAAGAAAGCATGCCAATAAACAAAAGTAATGGGCAGCCTCTCATTTATAACTATTAGGAACACTTAACCTTATGGTCAGGTTATGGTTATAGATAAATCCACCAGCCATTTACTGCAACGTTTTATTGAGAGGCTACATACTGAATCATCGATATTAGATTTAAAAAATAAAATATATTTTATTGAGCCTATTTGCATCTTTTAGTGTCCACTGCAACTTATGATGAAATAGCTGCCATGGTTTCACACACACACACACACACACACACACACACACACACACACACACACACACACACACACACACACACACACACACACACACACACACACACACACACACACAGAGAGAGATGCACTGCGTTATTCCACTAATGTACTGTTGATCAGACTGTCCTTAAAAACTCTGCAATACCCAGTGCACCTGTTCCCTCTTTCTTCCAAACAAGCTGTGTAGCCTATCTATCAACACACACACACACACACACACACACACACACACACACACACACACACACACACACACACACACACACACACACACACACACACACACACACACACACAGAGAGATGCACTGCGTTATTCCACTAATGTACTGTTGATCAGACTGTCCTTAAAAACTCTGCAATACCCAGTGCACCTGTTCCCTCTTTCTTCCAAACAAGCTGTGTAGCCTATCTATCAAACACACACACACACACACACACACACACACACACACACACACACACACACACACACACACACACACACACACACACACACACACACACACACACCACACACACACGGAACGCCACAAATTGTACCATAGTGTCAGAGCCAAACAGGGTTTGCTGTGTCCTTCAATGTAAAGATGCACTTGAATGATAATGGCCAGTAGGGAGCACTCTGTGTTATCATAATGACCTATCTCCTGTGAGTTATATCAGGATTTGTTCATATGAATCATGTTTCTGCATCACATAGGCCTACATACATTTAAGATGATGAAGTCTACTTTCTGTGTTGCATCAGAGGTGTTTCGTGGTATGTGTTGTGCAGTGGAAAGAGACAACATTGCTTCAGACATTGTGTTCATAGTTTGTTACTATGCATAAGAACAAGCTATATTCTGGTTGTAATTTCCTGTAGTCAGATGACGTTGATGCAATATAGAGAATGACAAACCATTACACAATAAACTATGGTTATTGATGCACAAGGCAATTAAGACATTTAAAAAAAAGGTTAATATGTTTGTAGAAATCTTGAAGTAAAATAAATTTCATTCTTAATGTGTGTAGGCTGAAGTCCAAAAGACTAGAATCACAAGAGTTGAATGTTAACACACTCACTTTGAATATTAATCCCTTATAAAATAATAATATATCTGCAAATGTAGAAACTTTTATGAATTTATATGAAAAAGCAACTGCATCTTTCCCCATAAATCCTTCCACTATCAAAATTGATGCTTTGCCTATGTGAATCCTCTATTGAAAAAAATCTGTTTCAGAACATCTGACAATTTAAAATAAATGAAAAATAAACAAATCTATCTTTTGAATGACTTTAACATTAAATGCTAATTTTATAATTGCAGTGGCTGAGGTATTACATGGAGAGAAGAGACAGAAGGATCTTCAGAATCAGTTTGAGTTTCCGCTCATCTGAACTTCCACCAGTAGTTGGCAGCAGAGGACTAAAGCTCTGGATCATGGCTTCATCCAGGCACTCACTCCTCCTCTGCTAACATCACTTCCATCGGCATCTCTTTTGGCTCCTTTTACATGCTACAAAGTTGCATTTATTGCATATGCAATTAGAGAGTATATGTCACACATTATACTGATCGTCATGCAACTGCGTTAAGATTTTAGCAACTGTATAAATATAAACGTAGGAGTAAACTGCGATGTGGAATGTGGATGTGGAATGTAGTGATGGCAGAAATAAAGCTGAAAAGCATTGCTGATCCAAAGAGTATTTCATTTTTAAAAGTTTAAATACCACTATTCCTCTTATTCATCTGCACTGGTTTGGCTAATGCGTGCGTACACGCACGCGTGCGCGTGCGCGCGCACACACACACACACACACACACACACACACACACACACACACACACACACACACACACACACACACACACACACACACACACAGCAAGAGAGTAAGAGAACGAGACAGACACTACAGGCTGTGCTGCATGTGTCACCAGTCTGACACAGACTGCACTTCCTGCTCACCAGACAACTATCGCCCTGTAGTGACACACACACACACACACACACACACACGCCCAGATTGAGGTGCTGACATAGACAGAGCTGATAACGGGGTTACCCTCATCATTCCCACTTACACCCTGACTACTCTAGGCCACACACACACACACACACACACACACACACACACACACACAGTATATTATCTGTGGTCATCGCCCCCTGCTCGCGTCACACTCCTCTCCCCTTATCAGCACCTCTTTGCCCTGAGCTGTGTGGCTCATCCTCTTGAGAAAGAAACGGAGACAGTGAGACGGAGCGTGTGTGTGTGTGTGTGTGTGTGTGTGTGTGTGTGTGTGTGTGTGTGTGTGTGTGTGTGTGTGTGTGTGTGTGTGTGTGTGTGTGTGCGCATGTGCATACAGTATGTGGAGTTGCGGAGAAAGGGGTAGACGTGTGGATGCCTGGCAAAGTGATGGAGGGAGGAAGTGTGGAAAGATAGTGCGGGTGCAGAGGGCGGCAGACAGACACACAGCCTGGCAAGAGAGACGTTGTGAGGGACGACGGCGAGTGAAACTGGAGAGGATGTGTGGTCTGATTACTGAGGCGACTGTGTTGCCCGCCAGATGTGCTGCACCTCTGTATCTCTCCCTCAGTTCTCCTGCTCTAATTCTGTCTCTATCTTTACGTGGTCTTTTCTCACTGACTTCGACTCCTGGCCTTTTGCTCGGCTCTTATATCCTTCCTGCTGCAGGGCCCCTTCTGCCTTCATTCTTTCCTACAGCCGCTCTCACTCATCTGTCGTGTCCTCATCCTCATTTTGTTGTAACTATCTCAGACTTTACAGTTAAAGCAAGACATCTGGGAATAGATCATTTGTAGGGGGTGGAAAGTGCTATGTTGCATGGGCATGTTTTCTGTAAATCTACATGTACATTTTTCTTTTTTTTCACTTCATTTTCCCACTCTCACCCCCCTCCTCATCCTCCCGCCTCCCTCTGACCATTTAGCTCTAACAAGTGCTCTCATAGTTAATGAAATTTCCCTGTCTCGGCTCAAATTTCTGCGATTAATCTTACTGTCCCTTCTCCCACTTCTCATCCTCTCACCTCTTAATAACACCTCCCCTCTCTCCTCAAAGAAACAAGAATTCCTGCCTTCCTCTCTCATCCCTTCTCTATAATACCCCCCCGCCCCCTCCATTTTAATTTGCTTGTGTGTAATCATATGCACAGGAGGAGAGGACGAGGAAGAGGAGGGCTCGGCCAACATTTGCCTAAGGCTCCGCAGCCCGGATCAATAAGTGGTCTTAAGTTTATCTGATTTTTATCAGCGGGGCCGACAGGGGGGCAGGTCGATGGGCTGTGCCCGCGTCAAGTTGACCTTTTCAGGGACGACGGCGCGAGAGCTCCCCCTGGGACCCCCACGGTCCCCTGTCACCGTCTGACTGGCACAAGTCTGTTGCGCTCAACGACAAAGTCTGCAGAGACGTCTATATCAGCGCCTGGCGCGGCTGACAGGGCCTGGCTGTTGTATTTATAAACTGTCCTTTGGCCGTGACACTTTGCCAATGATCGGGCTTTAATTTATGCAGGCAAATCTCCTCGGTGCAAAAATGAAAGCTAATAGAGTCATTAGCCGCTAATTCGAGCCGGGATACCTTGTATAAATTGGCTTACTTTGTAAAGCCCTCCCCCGATAATGCCCTCCCTCCTCCTCACCCCACCACTCTCTCCTGTCTCTCGCTTTCATCTCTCACCCAGACCACAGCATAACATCACACACACTCTGAGCACACACATTATTTTAGTGCCTCAATTGATGGTGTGTGTTTGTTTAATGGTGTGAGGCAAGACATCTCATGTGTGTGTGCTTGTGAGTGTGTGTGGTGCAAAGCAGAGGTCGGTTCCACCTCCGTATAAAATATACATAGTCAATGTACCAGAGATGTTACACTTAAAAAAAGTGAGCCTCTGCATGCATCCGTGTATGAGCATGTGTGTGTCTGCGAGTGCATGTGTGTTGCCACCCTGCTGTCCGAGCCACAGAGCTGTTAGTGCTGATGTGTTATTGTGCCGCCTGATGGCTGATTATGACATTAAATGTTTATGAGCATTGATCAGCGATAGCCCCAAAGTGAGAGCCATTTCATATCCTCGCTGGCCACTGCTTAACGGTATACTGATGGATGCATAATAATCTCCAATACAACTGAGACCTGCACACGCTGCATATAAACACATGCACACACACACACAAGCACATATTCACTCACACACACGGGCAGACACATACTGTCATAACCCGGCTCCTAGGCTATGACAAATATGGAAACGCACACAATGGAGGATGGTAAATTAAAGGTATTTATTATAATGCAGTTGATAAATAGCTACCAAGGGTCATGCTCTTACAGTGAACACAAACATTAGAAGATGCAATGTAACCATTAAATCTTAAGTTACACTTATTGGTTGCCATTTTCTTTGCTCGTTCGTTTTGCATCTCTACATTTCGTGCTCTTTGAAAGCTGGATGGTTAGTGGATAATGTCCGTTTATCACCAACCGCACAGGAATTATAAAGGCAGTTAGACTTTGCTCTGTCCAGTTTCCTTATGGGTTACCACACCTCATTAGTTTCTAATCACAGGAAGCTTGAATGTGCATCCATATTGGACAACCAATTGGTTTCAACACAAACATGTAGTGTGTCCTTTATGTAGTGAGAATGGAAAGTAAATGTGTGAATTTCAGGTTGGTGGATGAGTATGTAGCATGTCATCAACCTTTTTACTCAATTACCATCTTTCCCTATCATAGTTGGCTAACTCTATACCATAACCATTGTTTGTTTGCCATAACTATGGCCTAATGTTGCAGATTTTAATGATGTTGGCATTGGACTTAAAAATTATTTGGCAGAATCATTGTACTTGGTTTACCTACGTCCCTGTTTTCTGTATTCTCCAGTGGTGTGTCTCCCCTTGGATACAGTACATTTTGAAGTGTATGTTCCATGTTAAATAGGTCTAAGCATTATACACAAGACAGACAGGCCAGGCCAATGATTCTAACTTTAGCATACTGTATGCAGAAATGCAAGAAATAACATTTGGGATAGTTTTATTTTTTCTGCTAGCGATTGTAACCGGTGGTGGAACACTGGCAGCACTGAGCAGCTCCCAGGTGTGGGGATGTCTAACTGTAGGGCTGTGAAGCAAGGAATAGCTGCATGCATACTCAGCAAAGTCCTTGCAGGATAACAAAAAAAGAATGTATGTGATTCTGACTTATATTAGTCTTTCAAATGTTTCAGTAAAGACAGGGAAGGTGATACAAATATGTTGCATGGATTGAGATTTGCAGACATGCAGTCATTGGTGCTGTAGATCATTAACAGAAGGTGCTGCTGTGGTGCCCAATACATTTAAGGTGGCTACCAAGCTGGCCTGAACAGCCACGATGTAAGCCTATATTTGTGATGTGAGTTATTGGAAATTTAAACACGCTTTCCATTTGAGTTAGTGTGAAGTTAAAACTTTACTGCCAGGTATGACATGTGCAGAAGCTCATGGGGGAAGACCACGCCAGCTTTTTAAAAGAAGATCCAAAATTCCTGCATGTTTTCTCTGGAAAAGCGTACAGTCCTTAGAGCAGGTCCAGGAAACATCCCACACACCCCGTAACAGCAGGCAGCAGATGGAAAAGGCAACGTGGAATCGCAAAGTCTATTTCCAGACCCGTTGGAAGTCACATATGGGAATAGGATCACAGACTTAACTCTTCATTACGATAGTTAATCATCTATATTATTAACAATATGAAAAACTGAAACAATTGTGTTTTGGGCTAAAATTTTAGAGCTCATGAGACGGGCTGCCCAGATGTTCATTAATCTGATCATTTTAATAACAAATCATCCCAAAACTTGGAAGCCACTTTCACTCTGTCATGAGAAGGAATCTGCTTTCCTTGGTGGAAAAGGTCCCAGAAATATGCTGCAAAGAGGTAGAAAATTAGTTTATTTGGCTGAGATGTGAATGAAAGACACTTGATGCCTTTTAATCTGTAAACATGAGCAACTCTGACTGGGAATCCAAAGCAGAACGCAGCTCACCTCATTGCACCCCCTAATTTGAATATGCAATCCAACTTTTCTCTGACTTCAAGGATTGAGAAATAAATAATTAAGTCAATCCAATTACCTAATTAATTATTTCATTAATCATGTGCTCACACATTTCCTTTCCCCCCATTCGTCATGCGGCTCAATGGCTTCATTACGGATCAATGTGGATCCGTCGACATCAAGAGTCGCACTGTCATCGTCAAGATTAATCAAGATGTTGCCTGCATACAGAATGGGCCTCGGAGCAATTTCTATGGTAACCAGCATGTAACACTGGGAGCAATCTGAAAGTGTGAGAGACGACATAGTGATTGAATGTTTGCACTAACTGATGTTTGAATTGAACAAAGTGCAAGTTTTGAGTCCTACTCGGTTAGTAGTAACAAAGGATGGCACACAGGTACAGCAAATGTAATGTTCTTTAAAAAGTGTTTTGGGGTTATATATGTTGACATATGTTACATCCCAACAGCAATCAGTAAATAAACGCTCATTATATTTACCGGTCTTCCTGTCTACTTACCTGGGCCCACTCTGCTCGTGCACTCATTCCACATGCTGCTATCTTGACAGTAGCAATAGCTATGTTTTCTTTTTTCATTTATTCTGATAATTTTGGGAGAGGCTTGGATGGATGGGCTTTCTCGCTATATTTAGGGACCTTTGGAGCTAGTTTCATTGGAAAAGAGTTGGCAACACTGGGCAACTAGAGTAACTAGTTTATTAATAGCAAAAAAATAAATACAAAAAGTAGGGTTTTGCAGCCAAAGAAAAGCAAACAACACAATCCAAAGAAGAACAGAGATCTGAAAGAGGGTGAGCTGGCCACTAAAACTTGTGCTGAGCAAATTGTTCCAAGATTGAGAAATGAGATGCAAACCAAATGCCACCCTTATGATATTATAGAAAGAAATTAAGGGCATGTAGTCCAGTCATCCAAGAAGAGCCATAAAGTACATATTTGACCAGTTTGAGCATCACAACTTTCATCATCATTTTTCAATATCATTTTTAACAATACGAATACTGTGACATGGATCACATTTCTTGGTCCATTGTATGTTCTCTTGAGTTTATGGGATTGTATTCATTTGCACAAATACAGTTTAATCACAGAAAGATTTATTTACCATTTACAGCATGTGGATGTGATTGGTAGTATGATCAGGGGCCACAGGCTTTGAAATAATATAAATGGTAATAATTTAGGAAGACGTCTAATCAGAAGAATTAGAAAGACCGGAGTATATGGGAACACATTGGTGAGGCACAGTACAGTATATTGTAGTTACAAGTCAGCATGCTGTTAATGAAAACTGTCCTTACACAATGACTTATGTTATTCCCCTTAAGTGACAAAGCCCTCGGGCGGCTTTAGTAATTATGAAGGGAACAAAGAAGGAATAAGGGGACTTTATTAAAGAGCAACACAGTCTGTGTCGGTCAACAAAACACCAGACGGGAGACGGAAGTAAATGTATTTTTTTGCATGACCACAATTGTTCCCTAATCACATGCTTAGAATTGTTTCCATGATGCCAAAGGTTCACTATAGCAAAGTTATTTTAATTGAAGCCACAATGTTTCCTTAAAAAAACACTTATTTACTTATTTGAATCAAACCAGGATCATTCGCTCATTTTTATGTCTAAATTTAAGGTATTGTGTCATCACTAAAATGCTTACACAACACTTAGAATGCTATGATGCTGTGGTTTTGTTTTGTTTTAATTGAATCATTAGCCTCTAATACTATACCTTTTGTCACTGCTTCCACTGTACACTACAGAGGCAAGCATACCGTAATTATCTTTACAGTACAAAGCCTCTGGAGCAGCACTTAGCTTTACAATGTTACAAAGAAACATACGAAAAGCCTGTTGCCATAAAGTCATACGTCTCACTATTTTACAATGTGCTGACTGAGTAGGCAGGAGGCAAGTGTAAAGTTTGACCGAACTGATAGGAAATAGATTGCTTGACTAAAATCTGGATATACATCTTTAAATAAATAAATGTATGTTGTGGTCCAGCCCTGTTTCTCGGTACATGTGCAAGCCAGAGCAAAAGACAAGCAGACTGTGAACAGTTCCAGCTGACACCAAGTAAAGCAGTGAGTGAGCGGATGCATGTCAAACTGATTTTACTGAAGCGGCTTCAGAGGTCTTTGCTATCTCACATGTGACGGAGCAGGCTGCTTGTGCAATAATGTGTGTGTGTGTGTGTGTGTGTGCATGCATGTCTGCATGATTGTGTGTTTCAACCTGCAGGTGTCTGTGTGTCACAGAGTGTAGATGACAACACGGGAGCTGCAAGACGAGCGAGTAAGGGAGGGAGGGAGAGATCTTCCCTGTTTAAGTCTAAATTCCTCGTTTATTTGTTTGATTAATTTGCACAACGGCACGCTGTAACCCCGTTCTGTCACACGCCTCCTTCAAAGGGGTTTATTTTAGCAGGGCAGTAACTGGCCCCATAATGTCACCGTAATACTGGGTCAGGCTTTTTTTCCGAATGGAGGAATGGGACTAGTGGGGGAAGAGAGAGAGCAAGGGATGAGAATATGCGAGATGGGAAGAGGAGGAGGAAAACGTCCCTCGTTCATCTTCTGAGAGTAAGTGTTAAAATAACACCTGGCCTGACTGGATTCACTGTGGGTGTGCTGAAAGGATCTGCACAGCAGGCTAACAAGAACTGTCAGTGGAGGAGTGCACACAGTCATTGAGAGAGAGACTGACGCCTATGCTCCATCTTAAAAGTAAGAATTCACATTGCTAACACACAAGTGAGGGCCTGAACCTACATGCTTTCATCTGTCAATATCCCCGAAGGTCAAAACCTCTTGGTGGGGATGCAAATGGTTGAAAATGTACCATTTCACAGGGCTGTGTGTGTGTTTGTGTGCATGTGTGTGTCTGTGAGGTAGACGGTAGAGTTTAGAGGGATAGAAGAAGGGACATCTTGCATATTCAACGCTCTGTCGCCTGGCTGTCATCGGCCAACTGAGCAGCGAGGAGATAGGGAACTAGTCAAATTACCGGCCGTGCTCGATTCTGTCTCCCGCACTGACAAGTCTGTCAGAGATGGGATTTAATCTCTTAATAACGAACAGTGCCGGGGAATGTTTTTTCTTTCATCTCGTCCTCCTCCTCTCACTCTTTTTGCTTGGACCGTCTTCTGATCACATCTGGTCGTGTCGGCAAATCACTCGCATCTCCGAAAGAGAAATATCCATGTCTGAATATCTTATATTCCCCTCTCTCTTCCTCTGTATCTCTCCATCCCTCCATCTCTCCGTCTCTAATACAAGCTGTCGTGCTAGATCATGATTGATAAGGGCCATAGTGGCCAACGCCAGCTCTCCCTCTCCCCGCTACGGAAATGAATGGGGATCAGATGCGCTCCGGCTATGAAGTTGGACGCTGAGTTATTGGTGACTCAAGCTCGAGAAAAGGAAGAGGAGAGATGAAAATGAGAAGGAGGCAGATGAAACGAGATGAAAATCTACTCTGGGACGTATCCTCTCTTAGAAGTTTTGTGATTTCCGGGAAGACTTACGAAACACTTGAATGCATAATACCAAGTCCTCGAGCCTGTGATATGATAACAGCGCGTACTTCTCTCTGCATTTTTGTTTCTGCTTATCCTGAAGGACTCACTTTTGCAGATGATGTTCTTTTAATAATGGTGACCAAATTAGGCAGTAAAACCCAACCAAATATTTACGTTATAAGTAATAAACCATATAAAGTAATCAATGCATAACATGTGAATGCATACTTATTATATCTTTCATATAATGACAACTGCTATAGGGTGGCCCGCTATTATTTGCTATATGAGCTTGGCTTTGGCACTACTCATTGACATGAAAATGAAGGCCTCATTTTGCATCAAATGAAGCCCTTTTCGGATCGTCTAACAGGGCCTGAAACCCTGATTGGTGCCATTTTGAGGGCTGTGTGTGTCAAATACGACCTCTTCATACAATGTATGGCCAGGTGTTTAGAGGTGTCAATTTTTTCATTCTTCTCACAACTACTTTTTGTTACAAAGACTGTCCGAAAGTGCGTGTCATTTAATCCATTTGTACTATTTCATAACATTTCACCCCTCACCCTCACTCAGGAACAGATGTAAACATTTAAACGTGGTTATAACACTGACATTTTGTACAGACTAGTTTGTTTAAATAGAAATGGATTATCAAAACTGGCGTCACATCCTGGTTGTAATGTGTTTTCATGTGACACTTCTCTCCTTTGATATAACTATGTGAGTGAGGGGAAAAATAAATTAAACCATTCTTAGCAATAACCCAAAAACGTAAACCATAAACACCACACCACTGAATGTTTATCGCTTGCTTATAATTTGCTTTCGTACCTACATCCATTGGTTCTATCTGTTGTGATAGAATACAATGAACACCAGTGGTCAAACAGACTATTGACAAGTAAACAGATTATCTAAACCACTTTATTTGGTAAAACAAAACGAGAGCACACCTTGGCTGCATGAGTTTGCACAAATATGGCAAGTAAGGTCAAAGTTACCTGGAAGTCGGGCTGTAAACTATGATGGTTGTTTACAACAGAAGTTTTGATCAGAACTTTACCGTTTGCCTTTTGTTTGCCCGGCAAAATAAATCCATTGAAGAGAGACGTGAAAATAAAACCCAATGTTGAACTAAATCCTAGTTTTCCTAGAAACCAAAATGTCTGACTTTGGTGATTAATTGATGACTATTTATTGTCAATATAAGGCCAAGGTTAGTTATATAATAGTTTTATATCTGATGAAAATGTTTCTCAAACAACCCCTCCCTCTCCCACCTGCTGGCAGTGAACCCAGCATGTCACTGGTTCTGTTGTCCCAGAGCTTGAACACGAATAGTCCACACCTCTCCCCCCACCCCCTCCTCCGTTCCTTATGGCAGTCACTATGGTGACAGTTGTAACTCTGGTGATTAATGCCCCAGGAAATGAAAGTGTTGCCAGGGACGATGTGGGAACATTGTAACTTCCTGTGTTCTGTGGGGCTGGAATGCTTTGGTGTCCGACATCGAGCCTTTAGCAAATTAGCTAAATCAGCTCGCTGGGGCTTAATTAGAAGCAGCTCGCAGACACACCTGTGTCCAGGGGCTCTTTAATTACCCCCGGGTTCATTAGGAGAGAAGAGCCTCAAGCCCTAATTAACAGGCTCTGCGCACTTATAGGTGTGTGTGTGTGTGTGTGTGTGTGTGTTTTTTTGTTATGTGTGTATGAAAGCGAGTTTGTCACCCATATGATGCCAACATTAAAAGACCCACTAAACTGTACTGCAAATATGGTAAACTGATCACAACTTTTCATTTAGACTGAAGCGGGCAGAGAATAGGAAATTGAGACGAAAGACTGGATGAGAGATCGTGATAGAGATTTCTGCAGCCAGTGAGTGACAGCTTTGGAGAGGAGTAGAAATGGGATGGAGAGGCAGATTGAAGGAGTGTAACAGAGTGTGAGAGAGAGGAAGTGATGAAGATGGAAGGAGAGAGATGGTGCCAGTCTTGTGTAAAGGAGGAGTGTGTTATCTGTCCTTTCATAGTGGTTGTCAGCCAAAGAGGCCAAATGCCTTCACTTGTCTCACCATGGACAAACAGCAGTAATTGGAGAGACAGGGTGATGGAGTGACAACACACTCACACTACAGTGCACACCATTATACACACAGAGATCTGCATAAGCATCTGTTCACATCTTTTGTTTTCTGATGGCAAACAAAAATACTCAATAAAGAAACAACAACTCTACAATTGCTTATCTTACAACAGTACATCCTTTAGAATAGTCAGTTTTTCACAGTGAACGTTTTAGTGATAACATTCACAACGTTTCTGTTCTGTTCAACGGCCCTCCTCTGTTCGCGCAGCAGACATTTTCTCATGTCATAGCAGGAAAAACACAGGTGTTATTATCAATAACATACAGTATATCACTGCACTCCACTTAGGTGAGCTATCCAGGATGCTGGTGTCCATGCTGGCTCTCTGGCATCCCTCATGGTGCTCTTAATGGAACAGAGCCATCATTAACTAAATTGGTATCACTTGCTTTCCCTGCTAAGTCCAGATGTCTGCTGTGAAGTCTCTTACAGTCACCAACATGAGAAGGAAGAGGCAATTGTTGCGTCTTTGGACCAACTCCACTAAACTGGCTAAACCTGAAAACACTGTTTACATGAGGAAATTGCTTGCATCCACAGTGACATTTTCATGTATTTTTTGGTGAATATCTCAGTCTATTTTCAGACAACTAAACATGCATGACGTAGAGTTGCAGTTATAGCTCATGAACACTATACCTGTTAACAAAGGCAAACAGTGATACCTGGGCTGCTTCATCGAAGAAATCATACTTTGATGTTTGCACAGGGGTCTGGCAAAATAAACACAACTGTTTACTGATCACAGAGAGAGCTAGAGGCAACAGAAAGTTGTCTCTCCAAAAGTTCAGTTTTGCTAATCTACACTGAAAAGCGAGGCGGACGTTTGAGGGTTTTCAGATGTTTTTGAAAAGCTCACTTCTCCTGCGTACTTTTAATGCAAACATAAGTCTCTTTTGTGTTGACAGAGCTACAGTGTGTAGGATTTATGGAGTATCTATTAAACATAATTATGTTTTGTTACCTTTTAGAATGAGCCATTTAAATCTACATAAAAAATGGGTCTTCTTTACAGTAGCCCAGAACAGACAACCCAAACACCGACTCTAGTGTGAACTTTTCAGGTTACCTAAACGTCACCGTAGCAAAGGGGTATTCCGATGTCTGCAATCTGCACCTCACTGCTAAATGCCATTACAATCTACAAACTGCTCCTTTATACCAAACTTTTGATGGATTTGCTTATAAATAGTTTCACTTTGATTCTCTGTTTAAACAGTTTATTGAAGCCTTTGCTGTCAGTGTCTCAAGGATATGTTGGCTGACTCCCAGTAACACTCAATTCTACACTGGTTTAGGTGGCTAAATGAAAAATACAGAACTGGATTTATTGGCCAAGGTAACATCAGTAACCAAGGGTATGTGCACAGTGGTATCAACTAGTCTTGGGAGAAGCACATTGGTCCATTGTTGATCGTTTGCACTCAAGATTTCAACACAAACATAAATGCATTACTTTCATAGCGCTTTCGTCCCCTCATAGCTCCAAGCTTCAGCAGAAGCAGCATATTGATCAATTTATTGGTGAAATGAAAGAAACACTTGTTTTTGTTGTGGGGTTGGCTCACTAATGGAATACATTTTAAATGCTGGGATCAGAGAAGATAGATTTTCATTACAGGATTCCTTTTACAACAATTAGTGTTTTGTTATTGCCGCAGAACTTAGTCAAACTTCAACACCCCAGTGTTTGCCATAGTGTCGTGTGTGTATGATGCATCCATGTCTTCTTGTGCTCTTCAAAAAGTGCTGTGCCACACTGTGTCAGGCCCGGGTGAGACAGGCTTGGTATGGATTCATTGATTGACAAGATGACTGGAAGCTGCCAGGCTTGAAGCATTGAGTTGGTTCAGTCGATTTGTCCTTGGCTGACAGAGAGGACTGTGATGACACACACAAAGAGCACGCTATCAAAACACAGAGTCAGGGTAATAGAGTACAGCGACACCGAGAGTGATGGGAATGCATACACGGCAGGGCGAGGTCAGAGGTTTGATGATGATGATGATAAAGGTGATGACGGTCAAGTTACAAACAATTAATTTGGTGTTGATGATGCTAATGTTGATGAAGATGTTGATCATTGTCATTATGACATTCCAGTGTTTCTGCTTCCAGTTATATTCATGCAGTCATGGTTGGCCAATGGCATCCATGCAATGAGGTATGCAGAATTTAGGCTATATTTGCCAAAAAGAGAGCAATTGTATCGGATCGGTTGAGGTATCAGGAGACAAAAAGTTGGTTCAATGGGTCAACTCCTGACGAAGTTAATGGAAATGATGGTGATGTTGTGCTAATGATGAAGATGATGATGATGATAATGATGATCATTGATTCAGGAGGAACATGAAGTTGGTGATGATTTTGATAATGATAATCGTGGCGTTAAAAAAGGATTTGGGTGTAAATGGTCTCAATCACAGTAATCTTAACGTTGTGATGATGAAGATGTTGAGGTGTTTAGGATGAAGAGGATGATGTTAAATTGCTGCTGTTGTTGATTTGTGTTGATGATGATTATGTGTCCGTAATGTAGATATAGAGGTGATGACAATATGTGTTAATCATGGATATTGACTCTAATTATAATGATGATGATACATTTAACAAGGATTTTGATGATGATGATGATGATGATGATGATGATGATGATGATGATGATGATGATGATGATGATGATGATGGTGAGGATGCCGACATCAAATATAACAATGTTGTTGAGGACTGATAGTCCTGGTACTAGGATCCACAGCTTTGCAAAGAGTAACAATCATATATTTGATAACGCCATATATTATACCATTGTGTGATCTATCAGATCCTTGGAGTGCAAGTGAACACACACACACACACACACACACACACACACACACACACACACACACACACACACACACACACACACACACACACACACACACAGAAACCTGACAGTCCTCCCTCTCCTTCCGACTGTAGAGAACGCACCTTCAGCCATTCATCAGTGTCACCCTGTCGCCGTCGGTTACGGCCTGGGGCCCGTCGCGTCTTCATTACGGTCCGAATAAATCTGAAATAAAACCACAGATGATTTATTAGCTTCCGATGGCGTCGCGCTGGTTAGCATGGTCTGCCGCCACTCGGGCCTGCAGAGGCAGTCCTCAGGCTCGAGCAGCAGAAATCCGATGTGACAGGGAGACGTTTGTGTGATGATATCAGTCTGTGATCACAAGTTCTGCCTGATGAGAGGAGGAGGGCATCTGGGAAACTGTCACACACCAGCAGTTTATTTGCTGCATGTATGTGGGATATTTTGTCAGTAATGCTCAGACCACAAGGGGCCTTTCAGAGACAAGCACAGGGCTTCAAATATCTTCGCTTTGCTCTGCTGGTTTGATTTTATGAAAAATCCTAGACATCTTTTTTTGTTTATATAGGGTGGATCAATATTTTTACTTGATAATACAGTATCTTGACAAATGATTTTACATAATTGTACCCCAAAATGTTCATACAAATGAATAAACAAATCTCAAATGAGAAACAGATGTGAAGAAGTATGATGAACGGTTGTTTTTCACAACTGCTAAATAACTCTTTTACAATGACACTCACTCATACAGAGACTCCTAATCCCCACACTTATATATATATATTAAATATTTTTTCATACACAATACTTTCCTCACATTAATTCACAGATGGTTCACTGTCATATCCTTTAAATATGCCTTGCTGTTTTCTTTATTTGAAGAAAGCAAAGAGAACATCAAAAGCCCAGCATGCAGACGGACCGACCGACAAAGACCTTTTGAATTTGGACAGATTGTTACAGATCAGATTGTTACAGATCAGATACGCATATATATATATATATATATATATATATATATATATATATACTTTATCTTTTACAGTTTTCATGTTGCTCCACTTTATTATTTATATGTGCGTCAGAGTGAGTGTGAAAAGAAGCTGCTCTCATGCCTGCAGCTTTGAATACTGTTTAAGATGGATGTCACATAGTATCTTTCTTTTTTCCTTTTTATTGTTGCTTCTGTCCAGCTAAAAGACAAAAGGTAAGCATATACACTGATATTTGTGTTGTGTGCAGTGGAGCCTCTAACCCTGGATCAGTCCCAGAATGGACATTTCAGCTGAGGCCACTCCAGATGACAGAGCTCCAGCTGACTCCAGGCCAGTTCAGCTGGGAGAGGCACAGCTGAGACCTGCAGGTGTCACATTGTCCTGGTTGTCACTAACCCAATTACACCTGGATCGCCGGGGAGACGCTCGCTCCAGCGTGCAACATGAGAACACACACACACACACACACACACACACACACACACACACACACACACACACACACACACACACACACACACACACACACACACACTAAAACAGGTAATACATGCACATACAGACTTAATAATAAGACATGAGAAAAGCATCCATGTGCAGTGTGGGGGAAAGATGAGGTAAGCCTAAAAACTGACATCCAGGAAATTAATTTCTTATAGGCTACTTGTCGTTAATTAATTATGCATTAGAACAGGCAAATAGAGACGTTAAAGGAACAGTGGATTTTCAACGCCCTTCCACCCTCATCTAAATATCGCCGCACCTTCTTTTCTTCATTGTTCTTTTTTCTTTCTTTCTCTCTCTTGCTCTTTTACCTTCAGCTACAACCAATCCTTCTGGCAGTCACTCTCCTCCACTCGCTGGTCTAATGGTGTGTGTGTGTGTGTGTGTGTGTGTGTGTGTGTGTGTGTGTGTGTGTGTGTGTGTGCGCGCGCGCTCTAATGGTGTTTAATGCCCAGACTAATGGTTTCAGCAGGGAATCCTTGTGCAGAGCTTGAGTCCAGGCCTGGGCTGATCGCTGGCAGGACCATCCCTCATCCTGATACCGCATGGAGGTGAGAGCCAGGGGAACGCGCACACACACATTCATGCACACACACACACACACTCTCACACACAAACTGTCTCTGCTTCTCACTAGCTTGCTTGCTCACACTCACAGATTCTCTTCCTTTGTTTCTCATTGACTCCTATCCTGCATCTCCCGCTTCCTCACACTCTTTTTCCTTAACTTCCTTCAAAGTATCACATTGCTCAATCTGTCCTGTGTTGAAGGGGTGTGAATCTATTTTATATATGCATTATTCTTTATATGAAAACACCAAAATCCACATTAAATTGATCTTGCTAACAAGTACCATCTGTGTAGCTAAAGCCTGATATAGAATATTCCTCCCTGCTATAAATCTCATTACAGTTCATCACCTGCTTAAGATAAACATGGGGACTTTAGTTTATTTTGAGTCTTTTCTATTCATAGCAACATAAATAATGAGCTAATAGCCAATATGTATTCATTTACGGGTGGAAATAGTCCCCAAGAAAAATACACTACTAACTCCTGTTTGCTAAAAACCGCAGTGCCCAGCATTTTTTTTAAATTATTATTCTAAACTTATCAATATATTTGTGACGAATATCTAAGGATTTACGTTTTCCAATGTTACAAATAAACTTGGTGGTGAGAGTCACTGACAGGCTTGTCCATTCCAAATTGTGGCTGTGGGTCTTTTCATGACATTTGTTTATAATAAGAAAGATAAAGAATGCGGCTGATCCTTTAAATTATTGTTTGCCAATATTCTGATGCTTATTATTATTATTATTCATATGTATAACTTTTTCCAGTTTTGCTCTAACAATAACAGCATGCAAAAATTCATTTAAAAATACATAACTTCATGATGTGCAGCAAACTAAAGATATATCATGGTTGAAAACAACAACAACAACATGTTCACAAATACAATTCCTGGTATTTTAGTTGATGGTACCATATACATGGCACAAACGGGCATGTTGCTTGGCCTCAAGGTTGCTTGCTTCTAGGATTAAGGGTTGCTTTGGACCTCAGGGACCTGAATCACATGAACTCTACTGGCAGGTGGAGAGGGCTAAAGATCCTTTAAGATACTGGAACCGTATTACATAAGAGGCTTTTAGCGTGTGTGTGTGTGTGTGTGTGTGTGTGTGTGTGTGTGTGTGTGTGTGTGTGTTGTAGATTCACTTGCTATGATGTATTTACTGCATGTGTGATTCTGTGTGTGTGCATGAGGGGGTTAAGATACATTTCGGGAAGAGCAGAATCAGATTAGGAGAAAGAGTTAGTGTGGCTGGTATGTATGAAAGAGGGAGTGGAGGGGTCATAGCTTGTGGGAAAAGAGAAAAGAAACAGCAAGGCTAAAGGTGATAAGATCGAAACAGTGAGGCTTTGGTTAATATGAAGCTGCGGGTTGCACAGAATAACTTGAAAAGAAAAGGTTAGGGGAGAGGAGAAAGATGAAGGAGTGCAGAGGTGGGGAGTGCAAAGTGGTAAAGGCAAGATATACGGTGGTGCTTGAGTTGAGGGAATAGAGTGCGGGGTCGGGATGAGATAAAACAGGAGGAAGAGGAGTACAAAGGACTGGAGAGGAAGCGAAAAGGAAAAGGTACGGTGTGTGTTGTTAGGTGTGTGAGAGGAGGGCAGAAGGTAGGACGTGAGGGGAAGGCAGGGGGTATTTGTGTGTGTGTGTGTGTGTGTGTGTGTGTGTGTGTGTGTGTGTGTAAAGGGGTGTCGGCGGTTTGGGGGTATGCTGGAGCAGGGCAGTGGGGCTAGAGGGGTGTGTCAGTACAGATGCTCTGTGACCGGGTGTCACAACTCGGGCCAGGAAGCTGAATCCGACGATTAATCACCAGGCCCCTCCGCTTGTAATCAAACGGGCTCTGGCCATGATGTATGAGCCATGTCACAATTACTGACTCGCACTCGCACGCCTGCGCACATACACACTGCACTCAGAGTTGATCATGTGCACACATGCATTCACACATGTATGAGGTATGGATACACGCACTCGGCACGCTGAACAACCTCTGGCGGCTCACTGGGATTATGGCTGTCTTCCAGGAGGCCACTGGGGCAGACTTCAAAGACACAAACATAAACATCCTACAAAGCCAACACATTATAATCTTAGTCAGCAACACGGGTGGAGCAGGGGAGAGAATGTCAGCATGGGGAAAGACAGGAGGAGAAAGAAATAGAAAGTGAGTCGGTGGGAGTTCAGGACTAATGAGGAAGACGGATATACTGAATAATGGGAGTAGAAGAACGACAGATGAAAAGATTGGAGAAGTAAGGCAGGCTGAAAGTTGGAGTGAGGGGAGAGAGGCTGTAAATGAATGAATCAGGGAAGAAATAATGAGAGAGAGAGAGAAGAGGAAGTGAGGGCCGAGCAGGGGATGAAGAGGTGAATCCGTAGGGATGGGGGTAAAGCTCTTGGTCAGCGATTTCCACGGCGATGGTGGACAGGCCAGCTGACAGGATGAATAATTTAGGACGAGGTGTGGACATCGATCCCACAATGCACTTCTGCCTGACCACATTGTCCCAAGCACATATTCTCAGACACACTTGGATGTACGCACACACAAATCATCCTCAGCAGTTCCTTAGATCTGAGCTGACCTCTATCAAGCCTTCAGCCAGACAAATGATTACAGTGTTGCACACCTTGCATTAGTTACATAAGTTTCTGAATATTTTGATTTATTAAAAGGTGATTTAGATTTTTTTTCTTCATATTGATGGGGAACAAATGACAAAATCCAGGAAGTAAGAGTTATTGAGTCAAAAATCCCCATCAAGATATAGATATTTACGACAGAAAATAGATACAACTATACTTGCACACACACACACACACACACACACACACACACACACACACACACACACACACACACACACACACACACACACACACACACACACACACACACACACTCCCTGCGCTGACAGACACTGATGGCAGTGAATGCTGCTGGCTTTCAGTAGCCTCCTCTGCGTAAAGTCCTTCCTGTTTGGTCCACTGACTTCCTGTCTACTGCAACCTGATATTTCCTGGTTGAGTCAAATGTCTTTGACCCCACCGGCCTGCCTTCCAAACCAAACACAGCTACTTCCACTTCACTTCTCCTGTAGGAAAGAAGAAATGGACATAGAGAGGGAGCACATTTTGAATACATTGTTTACTTGCAAAATCTCTCACTGAGCAAATCTGCACAATCAAATGGCTAATGTTAATATTTTATGAGTATATTACTTTGCCGAGCTTGATATTAAACATCGGAGTTGATGAACATCCACTTAAGTTGCAGTCTTACTTTTTTTTTAGTAACATTCCCTCAGCCTCTGGCACAACATGAGACCATTTTTAACCCTGTGGAACAATGTTTCTCCCAAATCTCTCCGGCTTTGCAGGCATCTCTCCTCTTCATTCATCACACAGCCTGAACGAGTGACCGGGGAATGACCTCGCTTGCATGCACACACACACACACACACACACACACACACACACACACACACACACACACACACACACACACACACACACACAAACACGGTATCAACTCGCACAAAAGCAGGATTCATTCATCACAAACGATGGATACCTTGGAACATATGCTCAAACACGCGTGTGCCTACACACACACACACACACACACACACACACCTAAGTGCACGCACACTCACACGTAGCGGTTTCTATCACATCCGTTACAGATGGGTTCTCCTCCTCCTCAGTCCTAAATGAATATAAATATGTCTGTTTGACATCATTCATCTGCCAGAGAGGAACACATTTACCGCATCCAGCCAAAAGAGGCAGTGTTACTCTGCTCTGCTGGGGTGGGATGCATATGGAATAAGGCAAACTGAAGAGAAAGGGGAGAGGAGAGTGGGAGCAGCGATTAAAACACGAGAAGAAATAAGGCTGATCCAAGGGCATCTAATAAGGCCGGTGCAAAGCAGTAAATTTGGCTATATACTTTATGAAGTTTCTCTTTTTCTTCCTTTCAGACACACATACACATGCAGAAAAACAAACAAACAATATTCCCTTTTTTTTTAAAATACGGTTTATTCTGCCACTGTCTCCCCCTAATCAAATCTGATCCTATCTCTCCCCTCTTGGCAGGTTGCATTCACAGTAAAGCATTTGAAAGCCCATTAGCTCGACTTTCCAGCAGCTTAAAGCCAACAGCAATCCGATATCATCAGTAACAGTCCACGAGAAGATGACTGCCAGACGACAAGTGAGATGTGGACAGACTAAAGGAGCTGAGAGGAGGAAGAGATATCGGTGATGGGAACAAATTGAAACAAAATGGCGGGTGATATGGCGCGGGGAGATGCTTAGGGAGATGTCATACGGACCAGTGGCGAGAAATTACGAAAGGAGGCATATCATTGTGTGGCGTCTTAGATAATGATGGTTGGGAACGGATGTTTTGGGAATTGAAAAAGAAAGTAATACACCTGTTTAGAGCCGCTTCCCATCAGATGTGAAGCTGTTTCAGGTCTTGAAAAGATAGTTTAAATGATCATTTGATAACCATTAAGGTTCACCAGACATAACATGTGTGCTCAGTCACCACGTCTTCACAATGTAGTGCTCACGAAGCCCTGAGGGAGGCGACAGTGGTTTCAAAGTAAGCCGGCTCCTGCTGCAATCTGTGCTCCATATGTCATTAAGCCCATTAGGGAAACACTAGGTTAACATTACAGCTAGAGTACCAGCCTTTGCTGTGGGAGCAGCCGCGGGTCGACATAAAAGCTCACTTTGTCTCTCTTCCTCTCTTTTTCTGGCCGTCTGTATTAACAAGCTATTGTCTTATTCTCCACCACGCTCTCTGAACTGCATCCTCCATTTCCTTGCCTTGAGTCATTTCTCTTTCACTCAGCCCTTTTTCTGCTTCTCCCCATTTCACCTTCACTGGCCGTGCAATGCACCACTGGGGGCAGCAGAAGAAAACATGTCTGCTTTTCGGAAAGCATTTAGGCATCATTGTCTGTCAGCATGGAGTAATGACAGGCCGTGTGTACGTCCTTTCTCCTGCTTGTCCTGGAACATTTGCTTGTTCTCGTCACTGTATGAACAGAAGCATTACAAGTGTCTTAAAAAGAGATCAATTTAGTTGGAGATTATTTATTTTTTAACTCAGGTGACATAACGTGTCTTTGTTTGGCCGAAAAAAATGACCAATCCGAGTGTTCTCTTCCAGAAAAGCAGGAAACCAGTCCGACATGTTCACCTATAGAGGTCAGGTGGAGGTCAGGGTGGAGTGTCATGCCTCCACTCAACTCCCCCTCCTCCCTCCTCCTCCTCCTTCCCCATTCCTGTGACAAAGAGAGCCAGTTTGGTTGCCAGGGAAACAGGCTTTTTCCATGGCGTTGCTGGAACACGTGGGACGGGCAGGGCGGCTTTGTTTCGCCCTGTGATGAAGGATTCTCCCCATGCATGTTTAATCGCCAGACTTATGGTCCCAAACCCAACAGCCGAGCCCATCCACCACAGCCTGATTATGTTCAATGGAGCTTCTGACACCCTCATTTTGCCAGTTTTATCACGCTGTGAAACTCCCTCCGCGGGCACCTTAGCTATTGTTGCACAGCGTTCCTGATGAGTACAGCTGAGACCACAGATAGTCGGACCGAACAAAGAAGGTATACACGTGTGTTTCTCTAGGAGTAACCGAAATACGCCTGACCAAATAAACACACTCTCTTTACATACAAACACACTGAAACCGACCTAAGACCGTGCACACAATCCTTTTTGTCCTTTCTCGTATCTCGGCACCCACCCACCAAAAATGGCAGATCACCATGGCAACCATGTGTGCCGTTCTGCTACAGCTGTGATGTATGTGGTGACACTTTTGACCCTTTAGTGAACTCTGTGATGCAGGAGCTGTGTCCGGATAGACCCTAACTGCCCTGCCTATCCTGCCACTGTAATGCATCATATTCTGTATACTGTTTATATGCTTTGTATGAGCAGGGCACCATGACAACAGATTCTCGGCAAAGACCCAATTAGACAAGATCAAGGCTGCATACCTTTGTCATGGAGAATAAATGAAATCTCAACAAAGTCTTCATCAACACCAGTTTGCTGAGTGATACTTTGTTGATTTTTGTAGATTCAAAATCAGGTAATCGGGCACCTTTAGTTACATAATGCATCAAATTGCTAATCCCCGGACAATCCTAAACATGTTTACTCGTCGCTATAAACATTTTATAGAGTTTTCCTGTCTCAAATGTTACCGTCAGATCCAGATCTAGCACATTCACTGTCTAATCTGTAAGGCAAAGGCAGTCTGTTTTGGAAGATTCAAGGTTTGTTTGGCCCCGTGTTTCCGACTTGCCTCTCAGTTATGTTTGTCCTTTATTGTCA
Organism: Myoxocephalus aenaeus; assembly: GCA_038501785.1. Lineage (NCBI taxonomy): Eukaryota > Metazoa > Chordata > Actinopteri > Perciformes > Cottidae > Myoxocephalus > Myoxocephalus aenaeus. The sequence goes on along the minus strand of JBAMJR010000170.1, from coordinate 5,605,799 downwards.
CACAACACAACACTTCTTTAGAACTTCTGTTGGCATGCCATTTCCACTGACATTTACAAATCATGCACACTGCATAGACAGAAAGCCCGGATGTGCAAGTGAACCCACAGTGATACAGATAGCCTTCTCCAGTGATGCATTTACACACACACACACACACACACACACACACACACACACACACACACACACACACACACACACACACACACAAACATTTGTGTCACTGCTATACTGCAAAAACACAGCACACACAAAAACAAAGCCGTACTCATGCACACAAGCTCTCTCAATCAGCACTTGACTCATCCTGTCTGGTTGGTTTTGCAGAAATGTAGCAGTTCTTCTACGTTTCCACCACTGGGAGTGCTGCAGCTTTGCAAAAATCCAGTGCTCCAACAATCTGCCACAGCTGCTGCTGCTTCACACTGAGCTGCTCTGGAACAGAAGAAGGGGAGCTGACACCCAGTAAATGCAGGCAAGCAGACGCCTTCTTAATCATTCACATTGGCTTTTTTTTATTATTATTAAGAAACAATTGGTTCCACATGGTATCAGGCGCATAGAACATATATAATATTGGACATACTGATAATGCAGACAAGTGGCTGTCTAACGCCAAAAATATGTTCACAAAGAAAAAAGGCTGCTCTTAAAATAAATCAAAATTTGAGTTGCTCAGAAGATGACAATCACAAAGGAAAAATCAAGTATTCTGCATCCTCAGTTACAACACAGCACTGCCGGAGCTTCTATATTTTTTTTGTTGAAAGTCACATAGCGTTACTTATGTAAACTCTGCCTCATTCATTGTCAAGAAAATGTTTTCTTTTGCTGCAGAGGGAGGAATTTTCCACCTTTTTTTTTTTTTACAAAAAAGTGAAACAAAACAAAAGGGACATTCCATGTCCTGTTGCAGCTCCTCAGTCCTGTTTGTCCAGGTCACAGACTCGGAGGGTCGTGACCCTTTGAGATACACTCAGACCTGCCATACCACTGAGAAGTCAACCTGCAGGGAGGGAGGGAGGGGGAGAGGACTTACAGTAAATAATGTTCTTTTTCAGCAACAGCGTTTTTTTCATAACTTGGATCGTATTTCTGTTGGTTTGGCAATCGGTTCTACAGGTTATCATAACACTGTAATTATTAAGATTGCTAAGATTGGGTGAAGGTGGCAGCCTTTCTAAAAAGAAGTCAGACAATGGATTAAACCTTTAATTCCAAACAGGGAAAACTCTTTACATGGAGCTTCACAAATATCAATATTGACCAACCTCATGGTTTACCTTTATCATACCTAACAAATGAATATTGTTACTGCCATTATAGGTGATCTCACTGTGTTTTTTTCCTGCGAGTTAAGTGGTTGTGATATCTCTAAACCACTGGCTTGTCTACAACCTGTCTGAACGATCACATTTTGTGCCCTGTCAGATCTCAGCAACTACTTTGATGCATACAGTGTTATAACCAATAATAAATGATGGACACAACAAATATAAAAAAAAAACACATTGTTGTTAAATACTAGTTGAATATTAATTGTGATGCTTAGTTTCTGTCTTCTACTCTTTTGTCTTTAATGTCTTTTTTATATGTATCTTGTTGTTTTAGTGTACGACGAGAGCAATATGTAACCGGAGTCAATGTCCATGTATGTGTACACACACATGACCAATAAAGCAGATTCTGATTAATTGGAACAATCCTTTGTCACTCAATTCATGCATGCGCTTACATACGTTACATGCATAGAGTCTGGCCCTGCCAATCATGGTCAACACGTTTGGGGACAGTCCCCTTCGCCCGTCCACCCCTCCCTGTCCCAGCCTGTGTTCCTGCCACTGCTGTTGAGTGGGTGACCTTTTCTCTTGGCTAATCCACACCAAAAAGCCCTAATTACTGCTGCCGCTCCACCAACCTCCCGTGGCTCAATAATCAATATAGCCGATTGGCCGGCGGATCACCCCGTCAGACACAAGCGCTTTACATTTGACTCAGTTTATGTGTATGTGTTTCTGAGAAGGGTGCAGTGACAGTGTTATCACGGAAAGGTAACAAAAGACCAAAGAGAGAACAAGAAATATTGCATGAGCCACAGAAAGGTAAACAGTGGACTGCAAATTAACCATCACACTAGTACACATACACACACTTGTACACACACATTCCTCCCTCCATCCTGGGTGTTGTGACACCAGTTGACCTTATTGAGCTGCTGCTCTGTAAAGAGTCCCTGATTAGAATATCTTCCCTTTAACCTTTAGCAGAGTGACGCGCCTCCCGAAAGCAAAGAAATAAGCCATCGGTTTATGCAGAGAGGTGAATGCATTCTGTCGTTATTTCATTAAGCTGTGGCATTTCACTATACGTCCTGATTACAATGCTGCAAGATGTCGCTTTCAACAGTAAGACTTGCCTTTTAATGCTATTTTGGAACATGCAGGTGTGCACTTCTGGAGATTAAGGCCTACTATGTGATGAGTTGACAGTCTAGAATGTATTCTGCCTGGAGCACTGGTGCTTCTATCTCTACATTTTATCACCTGTACGTGTGTGTATGTAATGCATCTGTGTGTGTGTGTGTGAAACGCCCTGAAGACATTTAAGAAGCAACAAAAGGCCAGCGACAATGTTATCAGAAAGAAAAAGGAAGTTTCAACTCAGATGCAGCTGCATGAACAGAGTCATATTTGTGAGAAAAAAAAATAATGCAATCTCTCTCTCCTCCTTATCTTCCTTTTCTTTCTCCTTCTGTCACTCTTGCTGACAGTCTTTGATTGTATTAGACAAGTTAATGAAAAGCAACACAGAAGAAACAACTGGCAGCTCTTCGTGCAGCCTGCACCTGCCAAAGTATATGTCTGTGTGTGCATACCTGCTACTGCCTTATGTCTGGTTCTCTCGTGTCCTCAGGCATGCCAGCCAGTCAACACGATGATGAGACAGTAAGAGAGTGATGAGAAGCTCGTCCATACCTTCGGGGTGGGGTCCGTTCTGCAAACGTGAAATGGTTATACAATGCTGTTCCAACACTGCAATAAGAAAGCTGTACTTTATGTTGAGACCCCATTATCATGAGCTCTTAATAAAGTAAACGAACAACAATATATGTATTTTTAATGAGACTCGCTGAAATACATGATTGACTATGCACAATGTGTCAAAATGTTGCATATCAGTCCATCAGAAATGTCAAATTATTTGAGCTTTTGATAGAGCTGCAGGTACATTATACATCAGACTTATTCAGCAAATTAAATACCCACATAATGCCTCAAAGGAATATTAAGACACGTGAGCATGGACATCCGTAATAAATAAGTCCTAGGAGCTGTCCAAGGCCCAGCCTAGTATTACTAGGAATTATGCTCATATTACATAGTTTTGAAACACAAGATTTATGTCTGACGTTCATTGCCAATTCAGTAAGTAGTGTGCCCTTCGTGTAGCAAGACAGAGTAAAGGTGTGGAGATCAGGTGGATTATGATATGAAATCTGATTTTCATCTATAATTCATGTTACAATTAAAGTCACCTTTTGTTGTAAAAACCGTAACCAAGATATTTCCCTAACCTTGGATTAGCGGTATACTTGGTAAAATCCTGGCCATGCCTTAACCATAGTTTATTTTCCATGTTGAAAATAATGTATAAAGCAAGATTTTTTTTTGCAGAATCTTTCAATACAGATGTTCTTGTCTGGTGATTGGTCAGGAAGTGGTTTTGGGGCACAGGGAAACTGACGGTGGGTTTTAACATTAAAGAGCAGTTTGAACATATCTACATTAATATTTTGGTTTTGGTTCCTGTCTGCACTGATGAGAGGTGCTGTCTATTGACTTCAGTAAAAAGGTGAAGTGGATACAGCCAACCACCATCACAAACCTACTACTGATTGAACAAATCTATGCTTCACAAAAGGAAATGTATACATGTATATAGCATTTGTACTATTTTCTTCGGTTTTGTGGTTTATCAAAAGGTGATGGTTCCTTTTAAGTTAATAGTTTCTGTCAGTGTGGAACAAGCAATAGGCATCATAGTTACTATTTCAATAACTAATGGCTACATTTTGTTTGTCCATCAGTGGTGAGATGGTCAAGTATGTCAAGTAGGTTGACATATTAACATAGTATCTCTGATACACTGTTTCAGTGTATGGTAATACAGTGTGCTGAATTAGGAAATAGCCATTGATGTTGAAATGGACCGCTCAATCCCTCCCAATTTAATGGTAGGTATCAATTCCATAATGCCACCCACCCACGATAAAAGGCATATTATATTGATTTAATGGGTGCACCACAAAATGGAAATTATATATATGTTAAAGCTGTAATAAATAAAAGCACAGCACAACATGACCATAATAAGTCAGAGGAGGTTAATGGAATCAATAGCAGTGACTCAACAATTGCTCTCTGGATACTTCAAAACATATAGTCCAAACTAACATAACTTAAGTAATGTTGCAGTAAGTTGATGTTGCAGGTCCTGTGTTGCTGATTGAGGTTAATTTAAACCACGACTTACCTATTTTAAAAGGAAAAGTCAGTGAACCTTACACAGGTTTAAACCAATCCAGTTTTAGCCGACCTCCTAAGGAAGGAGGAATGGTAAACTCAGCGATAAAACGTGTTTATATAACTGACAGGCATGTTAGCAACAACTACACATAAATTAAAACTTTAAAAACTGAAAAGTCCCTCTAAATGTTCCTGTATGATTGGCAGCAGAGTGTAGGCTACATGTACTTCTGCCAACAACCTGTGTGTATACTTGTATGTGCAGAATGTGCACATGTTTCTCCGTGAGTGTGCATGTAAGCCGAGTGTGCATATGATAGTGGACTGAAGACATGCAGCCCCACAGAGACCTGCCCCAGTCAGCCCGGCCTGCTGAGTGAAACCCTGTGGTAATGTTTAGCTTAAGGGGTGAAAAAGAAGGTGAGAGGGGGGAAAGGAAGGAGGGAAGGATGAGAGGATGACATGGTTGGGGGTTCTGTGGGTAGACATGGAGTGAAGAGAGCGAAGAGGGTAGCAGTTGAAGGGAGGGAGGGAGAGATGGGTCACGGAGGAGTGACGGGGAGAGGGAGGGAAGGAAGGATGAAAGGTCCAACTGGGACGGATAGCGGGAGAGGTCTCGTCAGTCAGTCGTCTCTCTCTGACACCTGAACCTCCACTGACCGGGTCGTGACTGCCTCGCTGGCACAGGAGATATCACTAGGGGGGCTGACCTTTCACCTTTCACCTCCTCATCGCCACCACAGCCCTCGCCCCGCCTTTTCAACCACCCCCGTACTCACCTCCCCACCTTAATTTCTTTTCAGCTCTCTCTCCTCCGGCCCTTTCACTAGCAGTTTTGGGTTCCCAGAGCTCGAAGAAAGGTGCTTGGCTTATTCGTCATGACCTCTAAATTATAGTGTAAAGAAGTGGCTTCTATAGTGACAAGGAAAGCATAACAAAACAACTTTCCGATTAAGATTTTTTTTTGTAAACGCCTTCCATAACACAATTGTATGTGAGGGAAGCCTAAAGGCCGTGTTCAGACAGACTTTAGCAATGCATGAAATAAGGCAACTCCACATTTATGTCAATTCGGCCCCTGTGTTGATTCAGCCGTTATCCTGATTCAGAGGGCTAAATGACACAGCCCCTTGTGTATTTTCAGCGTAGCAGGGTTGTTGGGCTCGAAGCCGCTCGAAGGAAACCCTGTGGGCTTTTTGACCACCTGTAGTGCTATGGAGCATTCCTTTTCGAGTGAGTCCGCTTTTGCGCAGCAATGCAATAAATATTCCCATTGCTGATTTCACACTATTCCACTGATTGACACTTAGTGTCAGCAATGTGCCAATAAGCACCCCCAAAGGCAATGTAGAAAAAGATTGTTAGCTAACAAGATATAAGATATTCAAAACATCACATTTTCAATTGGCTTTGTTTTATGAGGAAGAAAAAGCACTTTGTTAGATCTCAAGGATAGACTAAATGCATTTCGGTACATTGGCCCACTTAATGTTAACATAACGTTTATTTGTTTGCAATAAAAACCACAAGCTACTTATAATCCTTCTTACAGTGTCAACGGCAAGTAGAGGTTTCCACACCATAGATAAAATACATAATGTAAAGCTGCACATTTTGACACCTTAAACACACACATGAATTACACTGCTTCCATAAACGTGTGTGTAGTGAGCTACTGGGACCTTACATTCTCTTAAAGGAACCTTACATATACAGGAAGGAAAACAAACACACACACACACACACACACATAAACTCACTTGACCATGCACACACATATCCCTGGACAGTTAGACCTAATCCCAGGTTTACATTGTTAGGACAACAGGGATAATCCTGCTAACAGGGTGTTTATCTAGAAACTGCAAACGCTGAATCCCCAACACACACAGTATTGACCTGCGGAGAAAATTAGCAATGGTGTGTGTGTGTGTGTGTGTGTGTGTGTGTGTGTGTGTGTGTGTGTGTGTGTGTGTGTGTGTGTGTGTGTGTGTGTGTTCAGGACATCCAGGAAAGGTAAATACAGAAAAGAGAAAAGTCAGTGGGAATTAAGAAGAAATTGCAGTAAAAGGTTGCACTGGAGGAAAAGACAGACAGACAGAGAGAGAGAGAGAGAGAGAGAGAGAGAGAGAGAGAGAGAGGTGGAGGAAAGGGGGTTGGAAGTAAAAATAAAAAGGTCTTTGCTGTCAGGTATGCAGATGAGAGTGTGATGGCATCAATGCAGGAGTGGACATAGCTAGTCCCTCAGGACCTCACAAACCAGCCAGAACACACATACCTAATGGCACACCAAAGAGCATGTCAGCCTACATTAGAGATAGAAAACATGACTCATAAACAGAACAAAATAAGATCATACGGATTGAGACAGAGACTGTCTGGTCAAAAACATGCACTTAAAATACACTTGATGAGCACATCTTAATTAAATCTACTTTAAAGTAATAGTTTATAAGCTAAATTGTTTATTTTTCATTTTAATTTAAATAACATTGTCTATAGGGCTATGTGTTAATGTATGTGTTGTTTTGGGATTGTACTTTCATTTAGCCTTGTGACAGCCAAATCTCTACTGAGACAAAGCCTCAGCAAGATATCGACCACATTCCAGCCAAAAAACTGAAATATGACTTACTTATGGATGAAACGATATTCCACACGACCTTGCTTGGTCTGTATTGGTGCATCTGCTTGAGCAGAGCCCCTCTGTTGTGGAACCAGAGGCATCCAAGGTCCAGGAAGAAAGTTAGGGCATTTTGGCTCTCAGCGGACTGATAATATAAATCCTTATATTCTGTAGATATTCCTAATTGCATTACTCTTCATGTCTATTAAAGTTCAGGTTAGCGAGGTCAGTATAACACAGCTATGCAGCTGTTGTGTCTATGAAATGTCCAGTTCTCAAGGGAAGTTAGACACACGCCTGCGCACTTCAACACCCACAACTGTTTATCAGTATATTGACATTCTGGAAGCAGACTGGTCGTTGCACGTTCCAGTCTTGTGAGAAAAGATGAGAACACGGGATTCTCCTCCTCTTGACAGGATAAAGCGAATCAGATGTTAGGACGAGGCGAGACGAACCTGTGACGATAAACTGTGTATGAAAGGCCCCACTTCCGTGGTGGGGCAGTTGTTCTTTGCCCAACCTGCGTGTTGGCTGTACCACTCACTGCTTTTGCAATTGCAGCGCTTACTACTTTGCTTGTGATCATTTAGTAAATAAACGAGAGAAGTTGTTGAACTGAGTTCTTCCAGGCATCCAAAAATTGACACACGCTATCAGGACCTAAACCTACGGTTCACGAAATGTGCACTAAATTAATATTTTACTTCACTTAATCAAAGTCAAACTTTGAAGAGATACTGTTAACACATAGTGCTATTTTATAGTACAAAAAAAACGATGATATGCATAATTAAAAAGAGGAAATACAGCCTGGAAGTTTGTATTTTTTCATGTTTTTTTCTTTCCTGTGTTCTATCATCAACCAATAAACCAGTAACACACATACTGCTATATGAACCTCTTAACTAGTCTCACAAGTGTTTTCTGTATATTATAGCTTTTGCAATTATTCAAATAGCCCTTGTGGTTGAGGCGATATTCTGTATTTAGTATGGGTATGCAAAACCATTTGTAATTTTTGAGAAACATGTTTGGGGCTTAACTGGGGGTTAAAAAGGTTTAAATACCTTATATTCCTTAAACACCGTGACTGCACAGAATAGTCTCATATTCATTAATGAAACAAAGGGGAACTTTCCACTATTGGTCCTATCGCAAATTAAACAGGCTGTTCTCATACATTGTTTAGCTTTACCTACAAAACGCAATGCACTCTAATTTGTATTTTTATACATATCCCACAAAATGTCATCAACGTCATTATGAACCAGGAAGTATAAAGAGCGACAAACCCTGCTTAGAAAGGAGGTCGGGGGATGGGTCAACAAACGACAGCTATTTGTGTCCTCTGTAAAATCAGAAGTCCATCTTGATTTGTCACGTAACTTCTATACTTAAGAAATGTCACTTCTGTAGTTATTTCAACCCAAACACTTTTCCCCAGTATTTTTGTTGCCAAAACTTAACCAAATATTTCAATCAGTTAACCACCTGATCTAACTGATCTCTAAACCTAGCCAGTAGTTTTGTTGCCTAAACCAAACCAAGATTTTTGTAAAGAAGGCAGTTTATCATGCTACATGCATGCAGTCATTGCAAAATAAACTGCCTTCTTTACAAGTGGAAATTAAAATGTGTTCCTGAAGATTCGTATAGGAGAACGCACAGAAAATGAGGAACAACTTTTTGTAAGATATACAAACGGTTGTTTGAGGAAACGTTGAAGTTAATGAAAGAATGTAAAAACAATTACTGTGGGCAATACACTTTAATGCATGATACATCCTGATCATGTAGGCCTAGAATACATCCATCTAGTCTTGTGGTGGTTTACCATAAATCAAAACCAATGTTGTATCTTTGGAGGTACACCTGTTAGCGCCTTGCGTCGACCATCAATCCGGCCTAATAGTTTACTGACAATAGGTGTCTACATATTTTCTTTCCCAACTAGCTACCATTTGCAGTAATGCTATGCTTGCTAATGCCAGCGATGAGTATTCACATCAGGCGTACGTGAAACTAAATATTATAGGACGAGTTTAAAAGAGTTTGAGCTGAACTATAAGCAGAGGAATTTACTTGTAATGGGAGTAGGCTACTTTAAAAAGTTTGCCTCAATACAAGTAATATTCTACTAATGAAAAGTAACTGGCTATTTAATTATCTGCACAAATGAAACCGAAGTAGTTCACGACATCTAACTGATAACCAACAAAAGACACCACACACTTATTCATACAATCGTCTATACTTTCCCTACAGGGGCTCAAACTTCAGTGGCTAACTGCCATTCCGATATCTAATTCTGCCTGTCGGAATATTGCGCTGGCTGGCATTAACTTCCTGTTGGGGGAGGTAAGGGCGGCAGGGCGGGGATATCGGCAGAACAGCGTGCAAGCTTAAGCATGCATGTCAGGGCTGGGGGACGCTCCCTGAGCCAAATGCCAGTCTATAGATCGCAGAGGGGACTAAAGATCACATCATCGTCCACCCGGACACGGGTGACATCGGACAGCGGACGTGGGAGAGAGGGAGAACCAAATGATCCCAGCCAGGACGAGCCGTTATAGACAGCCGCTGTCATTACAGGCCAAACATGCACCCGTACAAGTGCACAAACACACACACACGGAGAAACACACACACACACGTACACGAGCCGTGACGACGACGTTATAGACAAGCGCTGTCATTAGAAGAGTCTCTGTGGAGCTCAAATGATAACGAGCGAGGGGGAGGAGGAGGAGGAGGAAGAGGAGGAGGAGGGGTGTGTTGACGAGGGTGACTGTCCAGCTGTCTGCAGGTGAGCATTTGGTGTTGGGGAGGTCAGCTCGCTTTCACACACACACACACACACACACACACACACACACACACACACACACACACACACACACACACACACACACACACATTGTATACAATGGACACAAAGTACAAACTCCAAGCACATGTGGCTGCCTTGCTTTTCATTATCTTTCACATCATGATACAAACAAATTGTTTCTGGTTTTTGGTTTCACAATATTTCTTTCTGGGAAGAGTCATGCAATTTATATTTACAACTTACTTCGATACCGTTGTTGTGTTGAATACTGTTTCCCCGTCGATATGTTTCCCCCTACCTAAACCTGAACCATCCCTTATCCCTAACCAAAGAGGACACGATTTTTTTCATTTTAGCATAACAATTAGCGTTTTTAGTTTTAGTTCTTAATTCTTAAGAAACAAAAAGAAAATTAAACGGCACACATTCAATGAAGTGCCTTAAAAAAACACATAATGCATTGTAATACACTTAAAAGAAGAGTGTGTAACATTTAGGGGGATTAATTGGCAGAAATGGAATGTAATATCTACAACTTTGTTTTAATCAGTGTCATCGCCTGAAACTAAGAACCATAGTGTTTTATTTAGCTTAGAATAGGGCATTTATATCTACACAAGGAGTGGGTCGTCTTCCACAGAGTTCTCAATGTTGCACCGCCATGTTTAACATCCCAGAACGAACACAGGCACCAGCGAGAGCCTTTCTCTTTTTTACGTAACCTGAAGGCTGAATTGTTTAATAAAATAAAAAATGTATATTGTAATGTGTCGAAAGAAAGTCAGAAAACGTTGTATCGCATGTTGAAAAAAGGCATAGAAAAGTCTTGGTAGAGCATGACAAAAAAGTTGAAGAAATACAAGCCTACATGTGTTGAGATGTAGCCAATGTTTCAGTCTGTGTATTTTCTCTCAATAAATGTTATATCTTTTGGAACATAAGTAAGAATTGGTCATTTATTTTTTATAAAGCAAGCAAACTTTCAATTATCAGTCAAAATAACGATTATATGAAAGTTAAAACACATTTGGATCTAAATCCTCTTAACTTGAAATGGCAAGTTGTACAAACATGGTAAAGTTATTTTAAATTGAAACTGCGAGTTACAAAAAAGCAGAAATGTGTTTGTTCGACTAGGTAAGGAAAGTTTTCTTGAACTGATAACTTGGTGGATCAAGTTTAAACAAAAAGGGATAAAAAGTTCACTCAACTCTGACAACTTGAATCATAATCTTGAGACAACTAGAACGTTGTAGTTACATCAATCGAATTAACTTTGATTTCTCAGTTGAATCAAAGGAAATCTTCAAGTTGAGTTAACTTGCATTTCAACTTTCATTTGCAAGTTGAACTGCCTTGAAATGTTTTTTTTGACACAATATGCGATAAACGTTTTTACATATGTAAAAACGTTTATCGCATAGACTGTCAAAAAAAGGGCAGTTTGTCGAAGAATTCATCAAAAAGATATTGTATATGTCGAAAAAGTCATGAAAAAAGAATTGTATATATGTCCTAAAAAGTCATGAAAAAGTAATAGTATAGAATGGCGAAAACAGACATTGTTCGTTGAAAAAAGTTTTAAAAAAAAGTTTCGACTAGTATGGAGAAAAAAGTAATAAAAGAGTCATAGTACGTTGAAAAAATTGTTCTTGTAGCGCTCTTATGCTGTGTTCACACCAAACACGGCACGAATTTGACGCGCGCCCAGATTACATGCAAAGTCAATGCAAGATGGGATAGGTGGGAAAGCGTTTTTCTCAGCCGGGTGGCGCGAACAGAGCGTTTGAAATTTTCCAACTCGGACAAAAAAAAATCTCGTGCCGCTAAGTTGCGTCAGCCAATCAGCGTTGAGAATCAGCGTTGAGAAGCTCTGCCCATCATAGTATGTCAAAAAAAGTCATAGTATGTCAAAAAAGTGCTAAAAAGTAATCGTATAGCATGTTGAAAAACGTCAAAGATAAAGTGTAGCATGCTGACAAAGGTCATAAAGTCATAGAGCATGTTGAAAAAAGTCATAAATAAGGCAGAATACAGTTTGTAGAATAAAAGTCATGCAAAAGTAATACAGACATTACATTAGCACAGATCAGTAGATACATATTAATATATACCGCATGTCCCTATAGTATATTTTGTCAAGTCAGGTTCGGACCAAAATACAGAAAAACTGATGAGTAGGCAGCCGATAGATTTCATTGATTTGATGACAAATGTACAGCTTAGTGTTCAAAAACTAGTCGGGAACAAAATAAAAGTGCAAAATGAACTGAAGAATGGATGCCTAGATAGAGGCAGACCAGGAAACCTCACAGGGACGGTCTGGGGGCAGGGCAGAGCGACGCATAGAACCTCAGGTGGACAGCCTGGAGGCGGAGCAGACCCTGCGAGAAAATTAAATTGCTATGACCCAGTTGGAACAGGAAGTTGCTGCCACACAACGGGAACGGGCGGTCATCACCGCCGACAAGCAACCAGGAATAAGATGACATCTGCTGGAACCCCAAAGTGTGTTTGCCGGACGGTCACAAGGAGTGTACTTCGGCCAGACCACGGCACGTTATTATGAGCCTCAATGCCCTTTTTGGCTAGACCTGCCATGTGCAGCATTCAAGCCCTAGGATTGGCCAGACGTCCATGTTCGGCGAGGTATTGGTAATATAATTTGTTCGAGTCCTACGCCCTGACCAATGGGTAACCCTGACCCAATCTACTCCAGGTCAATACCTAACCTTAACCAATCGTCTCTGCCTCAACCAGCTATGCAGGGTGAGTTTTGGCGAGAAGAACAGTGGGATTCATAATAACGCATTGGGCACTGACACTTTCCACCTTGAAAAAAAGAGGTGCATACCAGATCCACTCTATCCTTTCTTACCTTTCACAATAAAAGCCATATGACATATGATATTCGCAGATGAGTATTTTGCATGTGTGCGTTGTGTACATGCCTGGTGTGCAGGGGCGTCGTTAGGCCTGTTTTTCTAAAATGTTCTTCAGTGGCTATCTGTAGTTGTTCACGATTGTTCCTGCTTACATTTAGGTTTACTTTAATTTTTTTATTTTGTTATTCATGTTTTCGGATACAAGCGGCCGAAATGAGCTTCCTCCGTAGGGTGGCCGGGCTCAGCCTTAGAGATAGGGTAAGGAGCTTGGACATCAGGAGGGAGCTTGGAGTCGAGTCGCTGCTCCTTCGTGTCGAAAGGAGTCAGCTGAGGTGGTTCGGGCATCTAATCAGGATGCCTCCTGGACGCCTCCCATTAGAGGTTTTCCAGGCACTGGTAGGAGACCCCAGGGAAGACCGAGGACACGCTGGAGGGATTATATCTCCCGGCTGGCCTTGGAACGCCTCGGGATCCCCCAGAATGAGCTGGAAAGTGTTGCGGGTGAGAGGGAAGCCTGGGTCGGCCTGCTGAACCTGCTGCCACCGCGACCCGACCCCGGATGAGCGGCTGATAATGGATGGATGTTTTCTTTCCATTGAATGTTATATTTGACACTGAACTAGTTCATCTTTATCTAATTGATAGTGTCTTTATCTAATTTGGGAGTGACGCGGATATGAAAGCTAGTTTATCCGTCTTTCCTTTACAAGGCGGAAAATTATTTCTCTCTTTTTTTGAGAAAAGTTCATATTTGTGTTGTTCACTATGACCCTGAAATTCTGTCTCTTGTGTTATCATATACTGAATGCAAGCAAAACTACAGAGCATAATCACACTCTTTCTGATTTAACCAATCTATGAACTGTCTGAAACAATGGAAATGGGCCCCAAAAGAAATTGCACACATGCCACTTCCCTTGGGGCTAAGCCCCCCCCCCCCCTTTCTTTGAATCCTAGAAACGCCCCGGTGTGTAAAGGCCTGTTTTATGAACATGATAGCTTTTCGGAAATCAGGCTGTGATTACCACTGAAAAGAACAGTGCAGGAACCTGACTGGAATACAAAAACAAAAGAAGAAATGAGTAAGACTTCCACTTTCACGACATCATAGTTTACGTCGGACTATGTTTCATTGCTGCTCTGTCAATGTCTCAACTCCAACAGTGTGATCAAAATGTTTACACAACCATAAACATACAGTATCTCACACATTTGACTCAGTTTCAATTTGTTTGGATAAGCGTACTGTTACGAGTGTTGTGAGATTCAAATCTAGACTGCTCTTTGCCTAAAGGGGAAAGGCAGCCTATCAGTGCATAGTTTCACTATTGCCTCTTAAACTCCCACAGAGCAATGCGCTCCAGGCGTGTACAAACGAGAGGCTTAGAGTTACACAAAGCTTAACATCTGTCACTGAAACATCTCTGTCATTCTTTACAATAACAAGTTGCTGTATTAACACTGCTTGTTTTACCATCCAACATTAAAGCTGTGTGCCTGTGTGTAATTGATGGCATCAAAACACTCTGGCATCAAAAATTGACTTTGCTTCTTACGTAATGGCTCAAAGTTGTTTTTAATTATGTTCATTTCAATTAGTGCTATTACAATAAGAAATGCTCTAACACTTCAGTTAAACTACTGGCAGAAGGGGAAAGCTTGTCAAGTGCAACAACTCTGTCAAATGTTTCTGGAAATAATCTAAACTGCTTGATGTGACCTGGTCTGCTAACTCTTGACAGCAACCATCAAAGAGGTTGAGCGCTCCATTTTGTGTCAATTAACGCACAAATTGCTCCTTAATCCCTCCCAGATTGTGTTCCTATGGTCTTCTGTCACAACGCACGTGAGCACCATTGCTCTTATGGGCCGGACTGACAGGTAGCTCACAAGTAGAAGGGTGTCAGGTGAGCTCAAACATCCCGACATTGCTGCACGTCGCTCCGAGCAGAGTCCAACGTTCACACTCTCTCCAAATTCTCCCTGACATGGAGATGTTTAATCTGTGGTGTTGAAACCTCTCTTCTGCCCCAGAGCTCTGTGTGTTTGTGTGAAAGTAGGTCTGTGTTTCTTTCTGTGATATTTTAGCAATTATCTCCTTGAGGCCATTTTAACATGTGTTACTTCACCTGTCTAGTTAATCGTGGAGACCTAAAGCAAAAGCTCCGGTCCTTGATATCAAAGGCTTGGCTCAGGCTGTACTTGCTTATTGACAAGCACTCAGGAAAAGCTGTCGGGTGTGTTGCTGGCTATGCAGTTTTAGGATTTTGGATTATGTTTGAGTTTTGTGTGTTAATCTCACATCTTTGGCTCAATAACAAGCACTACAAAAGGCACAACTGTGTATGAAAAACCACAGTATATATATATATATATATATATATATATATATATATATATATATATATATATATATATAGTACAGAGTGAATGGTGTTTTCTCATCTTTGCCTGACAAGGGAATGCTTACTTAGATAGTCATGATCTTTAAGACACACTGCGGTACTGAACACAGAACTGTATCATCTCTGTGACAAAGTATTAGACAATGAACGATGGACAATGTTTATTTAATTTGCCCAAGATGGCTAAGTCTATTAGTATTATACTTAGTCATTTCATTTGTGATTTCATTATCTGCATGGTTTCCATGCAGATAACAAACGGGTCAGCTGGGTGGTTAATATCACCTGCTGTAGATCAGTGTTAGGCGGCATTACACTCATTTGATTACAATGTCATTGCAAATGAACTACATATTACATACAGTTATGGATCTTGCTCAGTTACTTTTTTGGGGTTGACCTTTTAGCTTTCTTACCAGGAGTTTTCTATAATTTCTTCTCATCAGAGAACCTGCTGGTTGGGTTAAATTGGCACAGCATACCTCAATGTGCATCCTGTTCACTCAAAAGTTGTTTTATTTAGTTATATTTCATTTTGTTGTGTCTTCATAGCTGCTAACCAACTTTCAATAGTTTAGCCTTCATTCCATTGAGTCTTCAGTTGAGAAGACTTCTCTGGATTGTGGCACATGGTCAGTCACTGGGACGAAGCTAAACTGAGCCGTTTTCTAATTGTAGACTTCTTCAGTACAAACATGTGACATGTGGGTGTTGAGGAATTTTAGTTGTTAAAAGGCAGGTTTGATAGAGCTGTGCAAACAAAAGTAATGTTACCAAGCAATGCAGCTAATTACTTGTTTAACTGTTGAGCAATTAGACATTAAATGTAATTAAGTTTGAGATGCAGTAGGCCAACTAAAACCGAAAATGGTAGAACACTGTATTTCAGAGATTAAAAGAGAACATATGGAGTGTTTTTATTCTAAAATAGATAATGGCCTCATGCCTTGAGAATAGTCTCAAAAGAGACCACATGGAGATAAAACACAGGTCAAACATAATAGTATTTCTCTTTTGAACAATTACAATATTGAGTTAGAACTGTTTTGACTATTATCTGCAGGAGTCACACATATTTGTATTGTCCTGTATCCAGGTCTGTCTTTTACATTGTCTTACGTATTGCTATCCTGACCTATGCAACTTTTCAGCCAGGATGTTCCTGTCTGATGGGTGTGTGTGGACACTAAGAGAGAGAGAGAAAGAGAAAGAGAAACATGGGATGAACAGCCTGTCTGTCAGGTGTTGATACTCACATCAGTCACGTAAGAAACAAAGGATTCTGGGAAGCGACGATCGCCAGCACAAAGAGCATCCAGACTCCACTCAGCGTCACCCGATCTCTTCTCTCCGTGTGTGTGTGTGTGTGTGTGTGTGTGTGTGTGTGTGTGTGTGTGTGTGTGTGTGTGTGTGTGTGTGTGTGTGTGTGTGTGTGTGGTGGGGGGCTTTCTTTAGAGGTTGAGGGCGCCTCATTGGCTGCCATGCTGGGGTCAAGCTGAGGTTAGGACATGTGTGATGGATGGGCCTCTGTCTCTAGACCACTGCCCTTCTGCTAGTCCTCTCTCCTCATCGGGGCCTCAGACCTTCTAAAGCGTCCTGGCTGTGCTCTCTCTCCTCTGTTCACTTTGAGTCCCTTCATTTGGCCAAGTAGGACTGCTTCAACAGACAAAAGGAGCTTAAAGAAAACTGCAGACAAGTCTTCGAGGTGAGTTCTGCTGTGGACGTGCAGCACTCCAGTCAACCTCTAACCTACCACCTCAACTTTGCCTTTCCTCACTCTAAACACCACAACACTGCTCTACTGTTTCATCACATGCATACACAGGAAACTGACCACATGATGTCATCTCTCCTCTCTTTCCCCGTCTTCTCTTCCTCCATCATACTGTCAATCCCTCTATCGGCTCTGTCCCTTTATCGGCACCTGGAGACTCACATCTGTCGATGGAGGAATTCATTTTGGCTGCCAATCACAACAGGGGAGTGGTCAATGAGTGTGGATGTGCCAATACCCCGACTACCCTGATGAGTGACTTCTGTCTGTCCGCCTCTCTGTCTCTCTGGAAGCTCACTTTCTGGTCGCTGTTGTTTGATCACAAGTAGACAAGGAAAGTGTCTGTCTCACTTTCTTGTTTGGGTTTTTACCATGCCCAGCTGTGTGTATGTTGAGGGCAGAGTAGAATAGATGACTATAAACAAACCACCACTAAGATCTATGTCTAAAAACACAATCTGATCAGAGGCCTCAAGAACACACTAAATATTTGTGTTTATATCACTGTACCTTCATTTTCATAATGCTCTCTGACACCTAGGAGTTCTACATTACAATAGAGCAATGAGGATGAGAGGACAAAAGATGTAAAGGCAATGTAAAATTGATCATTATACGGTAGAATGACAAAATATTCCCTTTGCCTGTAAATGTGTTTTTGTTTGCATCTAAATCCTTCTATTTTCTTCTATCTTGTAAATTCTCTTTGAACGGTCTTTCACACACACACACACACACACACACACACACACACACACACACACACACACACACACACACACACACATAGTGTGTGTGCATGCTAGAGCCTGTGTATGCACGTGCTAACTCATCGCTGACCTTAGCATCCTTCAGCACCTGTATTTGCACTTAACAACCTCAAATATCTTGTGACTCTATTTGTGAACGTGTGTTTCTAGGACTGTGCACTGTCAAGTGGCTGACTATGAATCTTGTTGTCAACCCTGCTTGCTTCTCCTGTCTCACAAATTATGTTTGTGTGTCCACCGATACTGCTGGAGAAAAAGAACCAAATGATCACACGCTTCTAGTTATTTAACTGCTTCAATTCAGTCTTAAGGAACGCATCAAATAAAATGTTTATCAGTCAGCCGCACACAGGAATCTTTAGCTTTAACCAATTTGCAGCACTCTTCTTCACATGCAGGTTCTGAGCACAAAGGTTTGAGGTGAGATGCTTCCTGACATCCTTCAAAATAGTGACAAATACCGATTCAAATATTTAATACACTATTATTTAGTAGTAAATTACCCCATAAAAATTATTACCATGAATAGAAGAAACAAGTTAACACAAGGGAATATAGAACTCAAAGTAAAAATGTATTTCTAAATATTGGGGTATTGCATTTCCTTGTAATTGCTGTAAATCTTGCAAAAATAAAAACAACTTATAGACATCTACTTTGAGGTCACATTTGCTCTAATATATGTACGAAATAAATTGTAAACAAAACTTACTGTAGCAACATTATTTCTCTCCATAACATAATTGTTCTATTTACAAGTTGATATTTTAAAGAAACAAGGTTTCTAAATAATTTTTTTGTTTTGTTAAGTTATCCGAAATTATATTTGTTGTGTATAAAATATAAATACATCAATCTTCAATTGCTTTGAAATGTTTAACATCATTGGTAGATTGTACACGGTGGTTTCAGAATAGTTTAGTGTATTCAGATCTTCAGGGAAATACGCAAATGAATATGTGTATGTTTTTGAATAGAGATTCACTGTTTTACTCCATGTCAAATGGACATCACTTTATTCTCGTTGCTATAATTGTAATAAGGGCTTACTTATTTCACAAAAATAAAAAAGTATGATTTTGTATTTCATATGTTGTATCCAAATAACGTCCTTCGCACAAGGCGCACGTGTGTTTCAGGTCACATCAAGGACGCGCAAAATAAATCTCTGTATATTTTCTGCTTCTTTTCCTTAAATCCGAAGTGTTAAACGTCGATTCCTCCTTCACAAACCGTTAATGGTTTTCGTCAAACATCTGTCACCGTCCCTGTGTTTATCCAAGGGCTCTAATGGGAACCATCAGCGGCGCAGGGCGAGATTCTGGCAGTCGGACCATGTGAAACGTCCGGATAGGTCTTCTTTTCTGAGGTCACTTCTTATATTTAGCAGCGAGTCTGAGGGTGTTTGGGAAAAACCCGCCATCGGATCTGGACTGTGACCGCGTTGTGGAGGTGCTTGTTTGCCTAGTGTGGTCTGTTAACTGTTGTTTAGGTGTGGGTGCTGCTGCGACAACAAACCCAAAGTGTGACCGAGGATTGACCCCGTTTCTTTTGAGGGTCAGCTGCGTGTTTAATCCACTCTGTGGGGATCCTGCATCGTGCACAGGATCCTGGAGGGAGAACCGTTGGCCATAAACTTCCCAAAAATTGCAGTCCGGGAACACCCAAAGGTCTTTGGGGAGATTTTGGTTGGTCTCCAGAAACACTATTTATTTACTATATCTGAAAATTCACAAAAATTTGATAATAGCTATTTAAAATATGCGATAATAAATTACCGTTCTGTATCATGTTACTCTCTTCTTCAACTTCCATTCTGTTATTATCCCACGTAAACACGTACACACAGAATACATCATAAAATAGAATATGTGTCCTAATTAATATTTGCCAAAATGTTGCCAGTCCATGTTGCAAGAAGGGATATTTGTAACTGCAGCAAGATAGAAAACCAGATGTTTCGATTCAGAGGAATCATTGAAAACATTGCAAATGCAGCTGCTGATTCGTATGAATAAAGTACAACATAAAATGAATAAAGTCATTGGCACACATAAATATGAAACTAAGATGGAAATAAACGTTTTACAAATAGTTTTTCCAAATATTTTCTAAATCTCGGTTTCTCACATTTTTGGAGGAGTTTTGATGAGAACGAATATGTCAACAACATTTTAAAAGTTCTGGCCTTATTTTACGTTTTTAAAATGTTAACAACTGACAGACTTTTAAATCAGTCTAATGTGGGACAATAACATTTCAAAATAAAGCGACTTATTTAGATATATTGTAGATCTAATCCGTGTGGACCTCTTCTTCTAAACTGCTCAATATCCCTATACTCATTTTTAAATATGTTAAATGATTTAACAAAAATAAAATCAAAATATATACATATATAACAGGACGTAACAACAAACTAATTTCCGATTATTGTATAATTAGTTTTAAGTATATCATATTTAAAAAAGTAAACCTTTAAAAAAAAATATATATTGCATTAAAATTCAGACCTCTTGTTCAAATAGTAGTTTTTGATATAGCACATAAACTTCATTTTTCTGACAAAAACAAACAGCTCCTCTCACAACACAATGAGGGAGCCTGAAGTTACCAAACTAACCTTGTCACTTGTTTCATAAACAGCAACCCCTGTCCGAATGTAGGAAAAACACCTGACAAAACCTATTAACAACACATGGAAACACTGTGATATTATGAACAGAGGCACATCATATATGTTTGCTGTTGCTGGATTACACCGAGCAGTCTGCGCTGCAGCCTCAGGTCTCCACAGCCCGAAAAGAGCACTTCCTGCAGGTGTATGTAAAGGTTGCTCGTTATTCATTGCTCTTTAGGCGTTTTGTTGTTGTTATTGTTGCTTTTTATGGTATGATGGACTCGCAGCCTGAACATGATGAATTAAAAGAGAGAAAGAATCAGGAAACATTTCTTTTCTAAAATGATGTAGCCAAGTCAATTAACAATACAAATAAACAAAAATGTTCTGAGCAGTTTAGACACACGTGTTTGATTTTTTGTTTCGTATCACTGAATAATAAAGTTGTTAAACTTTGAACGTGAGTCAATATGATCGTTATTCATTCAAACTCTTGAAAAGAGCAGATGAACAAATCAGGCGTAATTATAACAGAACCTGAAATGATTGAAAAAGCTAATCTGTGTATAGCTGACCGTGCGACATGAGAGCTGCAAGTTTTCACTGTCCCTCTTGTCATCAGGTGGGGAAGATGACACCTCCGCGTGACTCGGGGACCTGAGGAGTTAACGCTGACAGGGCCAGTGGGGCCCCATCCTTGTCGATAGCCTAAACCTCGATGTTTTAATCAATAGAGTTTCTTTTTTTGGTCCCCTCAATAAGCCAAGAGCTCGATAAGGTTGTCATCACAAATGTCGCTGACATCCGCGCTCTCATCTCCTCCGTGGATAAACATGCCTTTATTATGCCAATAACTCCTCACCCAAGGGACGGGAGCGCGCACGGCCGCATACATTGAGAGAATCTGCGGTGCCAAAAGAGACACATGCAGCTTCTCAAACGATGGACAGTGATTTCTGTTCTTGTCCGCATAGAGCTAGAATAAAGGTCTTATTGGCGTATATATGCAGATGTAAGACTTGCTTTGAAACACTCAGAAAAGCCTCTCTAATTGTGTCTCCCATCAGCAATGATACAGATGAATAGTTTTTTTAGAGGTAAATGCACTTTAATACACACGATTGACCCGTAAACGTCTCTCTGGACATGAACATATTGTATGTGCTCCACTGGAATAAATATACAACAGATAAAAGCCTGGAACATGGCCTTACAGGACCAGTTCCCCAACTGATAAAACTCAGCTAATGATACATGAAAGCATTACGCATCATGCGAATCTCACAAGATAGACATTCAAACAGTCGCGACACACAAACACACAGGCCTTAAACACAGAGGTGATGGCGATTTAAGGAGGTACTACAGTGCACTCTATTACGATTATTAAACGAGGTCATCTCTTTGATTGTGTGATGCCCGCTTGAGCTCATCCAGTGCAATCACCCACACCTTTGGCACATTTGAGGTATTTGTTTGTGTGTGTGTGCAGCTTTGTGACTTTACATTGGCACATTCAGCCGCACTGGTCAGGAGCAGGTGTAAGGAAGGAGCTGGATCTCTTTGGCACCATCATAGTCGGGGGTGCAACGCGTATTTAACGTCAAATTTCAAAATAAAGTGGACACATTTAAACCATCGCCTATACATTTGTTTGGACAGCATTTGTCATCATTATTCCGTAAACAAAACACAATATAAAACAAATGTATAACTCAGAAATGGTCCATAGTATTGTCCAAAGTTTCTCATAGTGCATTAATTCATATCCACATTCGTCATCAACCAGGACTCTGCTTTGATACACTGGCTATGAGCTTTGGTTTATACAGGCCGCCATGACCCACAGAGGTAAGGGAGTTCTTAGTTGGAAGAGTATGGATCAGACACCGTGGAGGATGTTGGAGACGGAGTAGAGGGGGATGAGATAGACTTCTCTGAAGCACCATCGTCCATTTTCTCTTGACTGCTCTCTCTCGGGTCTGGGGATGGAGCTTTGGCCGGCAGCAGCCCTTCTTTCTCCCTCTTCTTCTGCTTCATCCTCCGGTTCTGGAACCAGATTTTCACCTGAGTCTCATTCAGCTGCAGCGCGGCTGCGATCTCCACGCGGCGCGCACGCGTCAGGTACTTGTTGAAGTGGAACTCCTTCTCCAGCTCCGTCAGCTGCTTGGTGGTGAAGTTGGTTCGCACCGTGTTCGGCTGACCCCCATAGCCGTACTCCCCAGACCTGCCTGCAGACAAAGAAAGAAATCATCATGAACTTGGAGAAAAAAAAGTTACCCTATGATCACAACTTTTATGAGTCATTAGACTATTAGCTGTTAGTCATATGCTAATGTGCACATAACGGAAATAACACCAACAGACAGCATCTGTGAAACGTCATTGTACAATAAGAAGTATCTCCAGCCCTCTGTCTTTTCCCACAAGATAGCATAACACATTATTATCAAGACACACGCAGGCAGCAAGTGTCAATGAAGTATTCAAATTCAACTCCACAAAGTGTCTTTAAAAGCTTATTTTCCAGTGTGTCCCACACACATCTTCCAACATTGTCTGACATCCCTTACATCTTAAGAGTTTTGATCACTTTTAAGCCCGTGTTCTAGACGTATACATTTTTGGGACATTGGCACGCACCTGTTTTTGGAGGGTTCCTCTTGACTTTCATCCAGTCGAAGGTCTGGGCAGAAGATGCGCCCTCAGACAGAGGTGAACAGCAAGCGTCCAGGTGAGCTGCGTGCAGTGGTGACAGCGGGTTCGAGCACCCAGGAAAAGGGGCAGCTTGCTCGTGCCCGCCGCCGTAGGCAGCGTGGGCATACTGCAGTTGACCCAAGGGGGCGGCACTGTAACCTTGGCGATGCTGAGAGACCATGGAGGAGGAAATGTTACCCGAGTACATCAGTGGGCTGCACTGGGGGAATCCCGCTGTGGAGTCTACTTCCTGGTTGAGCGCGTAATGGTTATACGTAGCACAGAAACTTTGGGGTCCATAGCTGGAGCTGCAGGCCGGATGGGCCCCATAGGCGAGACCCAGAGAGTTCGCGTTAGACTGGTATGACCCCGGCTGATGAGGGATGCCGTCAGGGGAAGCCCTGCTCCCCAAAAAGCGATCATCAGTCCCGCAATTGTTGACAGTGACTGCACAGGACTGGAAAGTTGTAATCCCGTGGTCGGAGTGGAAAGCCCGGACCGAGCACGAGCCCCCTTCACCGCTCATCACCGAGTAGTCTAAGAAGCTGCTCATGGTAGCATTGTTCTACTGGGACCGAGGGACCGTCCGCTCTACAGACACCCTCTGATCTATTCCTCTCTCTCTCCTCTTACCCCAAGTGACCGTGCCAACCTTTACCTTTTCTGTGTCCTTATCAGAGGAGGGAGGGAGAGGGGGAGGTGGGGGCGCACGGGCCGATATCAATGAGCGGGTGCTGTCACGTGGGCCCGGGTCAGCCAGTGAGGTACTTGTCCTTATCCCCTTAGCCGGTGACAGATTGGTGTTTGAGTGGCTATTTAAATTCCAGGCGCTCGTCGATCAAGGTGACGCGCGTCGCCACTAATGTATTGGCCGTGCAAACAATGAGCTGGGAGGCAGACGGCGGCGGACAGCTCCGGGGTCGCATGAAGAGCGGTGGACGGCAAACACGTCGCCTTCTAACCCCCAGCTGCACGCTCTCCCGTCCGGGGAAAGATTAACGCTTCACCCGCTGCACCCCCTCTCCACGAGGACGAGCACTCTGACCTCAGGTACGGTATTTTTGGAATAGAGAGGAGAATAGGTGTCTGTGTGCGTGTATGTGTTGGTGCGTATGCGCGCTCGCGCGGTTGTGCTTGTGCCCTTATTGCGTGTCTGTATGTCTGCCCGCGCGTAACAACCGTGATGTCATAAGTATAATGGTGTCATTCTCTCCTGGATGGATGGATAGCTCAGTGTGTGGGTGCCACTGCCACGGGCTATGTGCGCCATCAGTGTCCCATTCCGATGCAAAGTGTTTCACGCTTTAACACCATGAGGGATTTGCTCAGCAAATATGTTCACAGTGTGACAGTGAGGGAGAGGCCGGGAGGTTTCTCTTCTGACAGGCAAAAAAGTACTCGAGTTCATTCAAAGAGGGCGTTCTAATAACTTTGTTCCCCATCAAGGTCGCATTAGAAATGTTTGGCAGCTTCTCAGTACTTGCTGGGAGGTCACAGGTGATGCAACGACAAGGAAACCTATTAAACATTAAGATGATTTAGTATTAATTTTTCCTCTCCCGGGGTCATAGGGTCTGCCATCTACTCTCGTTTCACTCCCACATGTATTCATTACGCATGTATAGTGATCAAATGATCTGATAATGTGAGGCCCGCGTGGTAGAGCTAATGCGCACATACAGCCCGAGGTGCGACTGTGGGCTGATTATCCTGTTAAGTTCATCAAATAAAGCTGTTGCTTTATTGCTTGGAATTAATGGCGAAAAGCTGCGCTGAGAAGAAAAAAAAAAGACAGAGCAGAGGGGGAGCGTGCGTGGGAGAGCTGCAGTGTAGCGATAGCAGAGTGCAGAGACAACCTCTCACTGAGGAAGGAGAAGGAGGAGGGGAGGAGGAAGGAGGAAAGGAGAGGGGAGGGAGGATCATACGGAGGGGAGCGTGCCCCCAGTGGCCGTCTGTGGTAAAACACCCAATATGTTTTCCAGTGTGTTTAGACAGACAGACAGACAGCAAATCAATTACATTTAGAAGCACCTCGACCTGCTGCAGTATTCAAATGGAGCTTATTACACGTGATCAGTTATAATAACCCTAATACATATAATCTTTGTGATTCTGCAACATTGACATGGGGCACTCTGCTCATGCTAATGTTAAACCTGCTAATAGTTATGTACTTCTATAATACCCAATTTGAAAATGTTTTTATTGTGTCGGAGTAGTAGTCCAACCTGTGCTGTGCTTTCTAAGTATACTGCTTAGTAAGTAAAAGCAACACTACTATTTAGAAACTCCACTATTGCTTTAGATTTAGATGTAAATAAGATGAAATACAAGCAGCCTAAATATAAATGGCCGTCTTTTCAAATACACACAAAACGATTTCCAGCTGCTTCAAACTCCGGGAACCTTAAAGAAAGTGAAGAGGCGATGCAAACTTCCCACCAGTGAAAAAAGCGCAGTGGGGTCAATATCACCCCCTCCTCCTCCTCCCTCCTCCTCCCTGTCTTCCCAGCTGCCTCTGCAACAGGAGTGAGTGGGCGCAGGAGATCCTGCCTTGTCTGCCTGTGAAAACTTCGCCAGGCCTTGGAGCTTTTTGGGGGCTCTTTGTGTGAACACATGTGAGCAGAAAAGGCGCGCTGTCTCGGAATGATCTGGTTATGCTGAACGCGTGCACGTCACTGGTTGCTGGAGTGGAGTATCTGCCACCCCACTTTTTACTTTTTACCCCAATACCCCTCTCCCACACACACACACACACACACACACACACACACACACACACACACACACACACACACACACACACTCAAGTTACCAGGCTTCTGTTAAACCAGTCGATTGGCTTCTTATGGCTTCCAGATTATTCGATAAACCGCCGCTGAACACTCAGTGTGTTAATATCACACATGAGTTTCTGGATCGATCCGTACAGGCATGGCGTCGCAACCGGTGGTTGTTTTTGCTGTTCTTACACATAAAGCTGTTCAAGTGGAAAACCCCTATTAAGTCAAGCTGTGCATGAGCTAATAACTGATTCCCATAAATCAACTCAAGTGTGATACCATAGAGCAAGACCATTCATAATCCCTATATTGAACTCAAGACTTCCTATTCAAACAGAACTGCTCCAAACAATACAAAAAATCCCCTTTAAAATGCACAAACCCTCCTGATAAAAGAAGCCAGATATTGTTTAATGATCTTCACCAATAAGCTTATTTTAGTAAATGTGTTTCTGATGAATAATCTAGTCGAAAAGTAGTCTGTTTTGAGTTTGAGCTGCGGAGGAAAGATGCAGCCTCATCACCCAGCAGCCTGCTACTGCACGCTGCCGCTGTCCTCGAGCCACAACCGCTTTTTTAAAGAAGCTATAAAAATGAATTATTGCCAAACGCGACTCAGTCCCTTTCTAGCACAGGAATTGGGGAGTCCCGTATGAAAATGTAAGTGAGGTTTTATTTGTGCACATTACGCCACAATTGGTCTCCTTAATGTCCGTCTCATTCATGCCACGGAGTGATTTATGAGCTCCTGAAGGCAAACATGGCTCGGGTATTCGCCTGCAACATGCACACAATGTTAAGAGCCCTGTCATGTTAGGATCCGTGCTGGCGTGTTTGCTTTTACTCTCCAAAGTAGGAAGTTTGAAGGGGAAAATATACATAATCTGCATTAGGGTTTTTGTGTATGGAGTTTGAAATATAGTGCCAACATCTCTGTGTAAATCTAAGCAAAAAATATAAAGTAATTTCAGCAAAACAATGCAATGCTTCTTTTTTTTGCATCAATATTAGTCGATAAACTGCTAATTAGCAGACATTTAAAGGTAATTTTACGATATATAAAAAAAGTTTAGTCACCAAAGTTTTAAATTCGAAAATGGTCTGTCTTAGCATTCCTTTTATGAAAAGATATAGACATGTTAAGTTTCAGTTAACTATTTAAAACAATTGCATTATGTCGAAATTAAATTCTACATTAATTAAGAGCAAATTCCAATCACTTGTGTGCTTTCACAACTCAACGCGATCGAGACTATTTGTATGCATTACCAACCTGTTGTTGAATTTGCATACCGTCTCTATCTTTCCATGCCCTACTTCTTTTTATTTTGCATAATTTATACACAAATACTTCAAGCTAAAATATGAAGTCTGTAAATAGAATAAGAAACGACTCGAAACACCAGAAGAGATTGTAGCAAGTTAATTGTATTCTAACAAAAATATCCAAGACATTGGAAGCTATACAAAAATAAAATGACCAGGTTCCATAGGCCTAATATTGTGTAATTATTCACACACACTCATAATTTCCATTCCAAGAGAACAAGTTGTTATGTAAATTACAAGCCACTTGTGAGTAGAGCTATTTCAGTGATTTCATTTCATCCTTACCTTATTAATCATCAAGTCAAATATCAACAGAATAAATGTGCCGAATATACAAATAACAGCAGACTTAATAACATCGCAACCTGATATTTATTGTCCCAAGAAAAAAAAGGAAGCTTTTGCGATTGATTTCAGTTAATAGTTCAGATGCTGCAGGTCGATTGTAGTCAGGGACTCCGAGAAAAAATAGAAGCTGTCCGGAGAAATGTCCACGGGGCTGTCCAGAGACTCCGATAAACTCGGCGAGGCGGCATCGGAGAGCTGTAGGCAGGAATCCGAGGAGAAAGGTTGAAAATCGTGTATAGAAACATCCAGGGCCGGGGGACTGTCGCCATTGTCCGGGCCAGATGCCGAGCCTGGGCCCATTGTTGACATGCAGCCCGGAACAGTGGGTGACGGGTTGGGAAAATGTTTGAGATTTTTGTCATTGCTGTTCAGCGGCGCAGCAGCAAAGCTCATGGACTCGCTATTGTGGAGCTGCTGTGTGGAGCCGAGAGAGTTATTCTGAAAGGAGCAGGTATCTCTCTCCAGCAGGGCCCCGCTCCGCTCGTACAGGGGCCCCTCGTCGTCCTCGTCGCTGTGGATGCCGTCCTCTGCGCACGGCCCTTTCCCTTCCCCGTTGTGGTTCTCCTTGCTCTGGGTCTGCCGCTTGTGCTTCATGCGCCGGTTCTGGAACCACACCTTGACCTGCCTCTCGGTCAGGTCCAGCAGGGCCGCTATCTCCACTCTCCTCGGCCGGCACAGATACTTGTTGAAGTGGAACTCCTTCTCCAGCTCCAGCAGCTGTGTGTTGGTGTACGCGGTCCTCAGCCGGCGGGAGCCCCCTCCTCCCCCACCACTCTCCGCAGTCTCAGGCGAGCCTGGGAAGAGAAGCACCACGGTAGCATTGGGATTAAAAAGCGCAGGACACAACAGTTACATAACCCCGCTGCTCCTGAATCTCACATTATGGCTCTCTCAAACCACCAGAGAGAGGCTCACAACAACGCTGCAGCAAAATGGCCGCTGGAGCTACACTGACCTCAAGCTTAGAGCTTGTACACCATTTATCCTAAAATCATTAGGGCATAAGAGATACTCATCAGATTGTTTTACACACAAAATAACGTCTAGTGTAAGCGTGAAGCAAACACGGTGCACTAAAAGCAGTGAGGTCCATGCTGGTGTGGGATACTAATGAATGCTCCAGCTGCCCTCCTCGGCAACGGCACTCCATCACTCTTCATTACTGTCACACATCAAAACTCTCCTACGGCTAGGGGAATAAATCATCTCACCAAACTTTTTACCCAAACTGTTTTTTTTCTTCTTTTTCTTGCTTCATCCACAATCACAGCAAAAGCAATAACCATAAATCTAGCCTATTTGTTTGTTTTGTTATAGGAAAGGCCTGCGTATGTCGGTTACTGAGCTCGCATTTAGCAACAGATAGTACAACACTTTTGCTGTATAAGTGTTTTGAAGTCACCCACCTTTTGGAGAAAAGCACTCCGGTCCATTGGATAAGGTGGTAGCGCTGGAGGTCGGCAGGTGGTTCCTCTTGGAGGCTTTCTTCTCACGCATCCAGGGGTACTCCGGGGGTAAGGAGGCGGCGGGCAGCGGGCTGCATCCGTCGGGGCTGTGTCTGGGCCGGCCGTGCCGCGGATGGCTGCCCGGATTCAAGCTAGGAATGGTCTGCTCAAAGGGAGGAGGAATCAGTGTCGGGCGTGAAAGCGTCGAGCTCTTGATTGATGAACTTTGAAATGAATCAGCGACAGGGGGGAAAGATGTCAGGCACTCAGCAAGCGACGGCTGACTATTGATAAAACCGCTCTCTCGCTCGAATTCGTAATTCATCTCCGCTCCCTGAGAGCCGAGGAAAGTTTGCACGCGTATTTTTATAAATGTTGCGGCTCAGTGAGGACGAGAAAGAAAAAGTCATTAAAAAATATCCTGGTGGTGTTTTTATTCTATATCACTGATTACGGCCGTGTGGGGACCGAGCTACTATTAAACTATTGAATTCATGGAGACAAGGTTGAAATTGGACCGAATTGCCTGTCACATGATTACCTCTGCCCAATGACAATTTGGGGTTTAATCAAAAGGAGCCACTGTCTGCCTGATTGATCCAAAAACGCTGATGAAGAACGCCTCGATCAGCTGGGGGACGACTGTTTTTATTTACATCTTTGTCCGCTCAGTTTATCCTCCTCTCGCCCTTCCAGTCCAGTCCACTAAGCTACAAAATGTGTTTTTTAAGAATGGCTGACGCTCACTATTACAGGGAAGGAGACCAGCATAGGGTGCGCGGATTCGTGCACTCCTCTTTCTCGTATTGTTTGAGGATGTCAGTCGAGAACGCCCCCACCACACACACACACACACACACACACACACACACACACACACACACACACACACACACACACACACACACACACACACACAGACACACACACATTTCACGCCATGGCTATTCATATAGACAAGAGTCAGACTTCAGAGGTGGAGAAAAAAAAATAGCATAAGCCAAAAACTGATATTGAGACTGAACTCGACAGAGACCACCCCCCATAATCCAGTCTGTTCAGAGGGTGTGGACTCCAGAGTAGATGTGATTCTTTAAAGATGCATAATAATGAAATATGCAGTGCACCCATCGACATGTGTAGCAATAAAAAGCCCATCCATTAAGTTAATACTGACGGATATGACACGTTCAGACCATTTCATCCCATAACAGCTGTTTAACATTTAAAGATCAGGTCCAGAGAAAAATAAAAATACAATGAAATAAAGACCCACATGCACGCATGTATATGCATGCGCAGTCATGGACATTGTTTTATTATGGGCTATGTATGTGGCCTATATAGATATATTGAAAAGCATACGTTTTTCGTTCATCCCACAAAAGGTCGATTTTTATAACGAGGTCATGGTAAAAAAAACACTATGCTAAACAAACACGATTTATTTATTTTAGGATTGGACATAGTCACTATTTTCGATACCCAAAGTCTGCAATAATTGTAATCTTATTTTAAATATGATCCTAATATTAAGGATTCATATTCATGTTAATGGTGGAAAACAGCAAAACTATAGGGTTTACTGGGAGGGATTACTGGGATTAGCTACAATGCTGAGAAAAACCTCTCACTGTATTTCCAGTATCAATTCTACATGAAATTGTAATAAAGGAAACACTATCAAGTTTAGAATCGACCATTTACAATGAATCCATTTGCAGCGTTGTAATGTAAATATAATTGTTATTGAATGGCGCTAACCTGCAGTGTTACGTTTCATATCCCTTCCAGAATGATCTGTGAAAGACACATTTGGGATGCTTTTCGTCAAGCAGTAGATGTTGTATTTGTATTTTTAAAATATATGGCTTTGGTGAGTAAGAGGAGGAAAGCAGAGAAGTGGTAGGCCTCTCTCAGTTTGTTGCTTATATACCAAACAAAGAGTCCTGGAAGCCTGTGCGCGATCAATCTTACTCGCCAAAAGGTCTGACAGCTCGGTGCCCTCACAACACATTTAAGGCTTCTAACTCTCCCCCGGATCAAATGCAGCCAGGAAGCGGCGAGAAACACTGGCCACTCAGATTAGAACCAGTTTCTGTTCGCAGTTGTAGCCTGGCTGTCGCTGGAGGGATCTTTTATAAGATAAATAAGAATCCATCGACACAAGATGCGACCATTTCCTTTTTGTGGAGGCGGTAATGCGCCAACGGTGAGTAGGGCGAAGCAGCTTCTCCACCTGGCTTTTATCTTGGAATTGTGACCGCATTTCCACGTAGACAAGTATATTTTTAGTCGTTTTTGGTAGCAGGTTTGTGAGCGGACCAGACTGTGTGATATAGGACAGAGTTGCTAGGGGAAGAGATGGATGGCTTTTTGGGAATTACGCACAGGCTTTGTGTGCGAGGAAAGGAGTGGGTGGCGGTATTTAGTGGACCCCAGCCTGTCCTCCACACTTGTCTTTACAGCAGGATTGATTTAAGACCATTTTCCCACGGATGGATATAATACAATGAAAGAAATACAAATCTTATCTTAGTTAAAACGTTATTTATGTGCTACCTGCATGCGCATATGGGTCAAATCAGCGTTTTGCTGTGCACGCGTGTGCATGTGTGCGCGTGTCTGTGTTGGATGCAGGAATACTCGGTGCATCAGTTTTTTTTTTTTTTTTACTGGGACACACCATGGTTCAATTGTTCTAGGTTTCCCTGCTAACCATATGTCAGGGTTACTAATGTCCATGCCCTCTCATATCAATCAGATATGATGAATATTATTTATGGGGGAGAGTGAGACCAAATAATACTGCAGTTACACAAAGGCATACGCACAAAAAAAGGAAACATTGTACGAAAACGTTTTGTTAATTTCACGACAGAAGTAGAAAAGTCATTCAGCATGGTCAAAAATAAAAGAAGAAATGACAGATTTACAAAACAGGTATTTTAGCTTCATGTAGGTTTTTTTTTCAGCAATGCTTTGAATTACTGCAAACAAAGAAAAGCAATTTCAAATAAAAAAAAGAGATACAAATAAGGATCATAATTTGTATGCGGACCCTTTATCATAAACAAAATAGATCGAAAGGAATTCAATCCCATTTTTCAGCCTTCCACTAATAGTGTGCTTTGCTGTAACCCTCCACGAGACCGAGGCTTTCCGTGTTGAGCTGCTTCACGCTGGCATCTGCACATTTGTAATATATTTGTAATATAATGACACAAATAAGTCCCGTTACGATTCTGCTTCATCTGCTCTATCCTCTCTCACCGCATTTGACTGACTGAACATATCAGGGAATAATTTTTCAAACGATTTCTCATTTAGCTTCTTGTCTTCTTGCAGAATCTCCAGAAGGGCCAGTGTGACGTTTTTATTATTATGGATGTGCCCACGCAGATGAGAGGAGGTGAAAAGGCCACCCGAGACTTTTCTTCACGTCGAATCAAGAGGAGGGAAGAGAAAAACAAGTAGCTTTAATTCAATATTTCACTTAATCTGCAACCATTTTCTTTTCGGTTATTGAATATTAAATGTGGCCACTGGTTTCATGTGTTTTTTGGATGCTTACATATTATACAAATATATAGATAGTACCAATTATTATCAATGGTTGATTAAACAATTAAAATGGAATTCTCTCTAATGTTGCCAGATGTTTAAAAAAAATGTTTTCTCTTTTTTGTTATCACCTTGACAATGATACACAGTCTTGAAATATATAACAGCAAAAATTAAATGTAATAATTGGAAAACTAGAAAAGTATTTTGACATTTTTATTTGGGAAACTGTCTTGTAATTCATTTTGTGATCATGTGAAATGTTTCTGTTGTGTCTAAATTAAAACTACAAGGTTTGCTGCAATTACATTTCAATTATTTTTATTTATTTCTTCGAAATGGAGCAGCGAGGAATGTATGACATCGAAAAAAAAAAAGTAAATTGATGATGTCTTTCTTTTTTTTTCCTTCAAGAAAAGAAAATGCTAATGTATGTTCTTCTTTCCACCCTTATTGCATGACTGATTGATTTTACATTCGCTGAGAAAATAAAACACCTCCTTGAAGAAGAAGAAACGGAAGCGTAGCCTAATAGCAACATGGTGTGCTGCTGGCTGGGGAGCTTCTGACGACATGTAGCTGCTGAAGGGCCGAGGCGCTAATTTCCCACCAACCTTGTCCCCACACAAAGATCTTCGAGGTGTCAAATAATACTAAAGGACTCTTTTATCTTAACACCAAACAAAATAAATAACATTAAAAAGTCCAATAGAACAACACAAGCAAGGGGAGGCGGCGTGTGAGCTCATGTCCCTTGTTTTTGAAAATGTATTTCCCTCATAATCCAAACTCGTGGCTCTTGAAAGATCCTTTCACAAGTGCAACAAAATGCAAAACACAATTCTTCAACTGCGGATAAATAAAAGACGGACAAATTCACATTCAAATGAATAACATATGTTCATAATACCCTGTTTGAGTTTCGATTTTAAAACAAGTTAAAAAAAAAAAGAAGATTAAATAGGCCTATGCTTATACTGTAAGCGTATACCCCCCTCCCTCCCACTCTAGACGTCCTACAGCCCAGATAAAGGTCTTTGTGAGACAATGACACGAGCAAATAGAGAAAAATTCAAGCAAGTCGTGATTATTTATCCTACGCTACTTCACACATCAAACTATAGAGAACATAAACAAAAGCTGAGAGAAGGTGGAAGCCGCGAGGAGGCGCAGAAACAAAGCAGTAATGTGTCTGGAGGTGGATAAGACAATGGGCGGAGTGATCTGGGCAGCGCCACCGCTACAGATGCGTCAGTTTGGGCGCTTCCTGGATTCTTCCCTGAGAGTAGTGCGCCGTTAGGTCTGTATACGTCGGTGTCGGATCACACACTCCGTGATGCTGACTGTTGCCCATTGTGATTGCTCCATTGTAGTCCATATTTGTGGACGGCGGGTGCGGGAGGTGGGTGAGACCGAAAACGGAGCTCCCAGAATTGGGCATTGAGTCGATGTAACCTCCGCCGACATACACGGGGCTGCCCTGCATGTGAGTCCCGTAGTTGCCATTGCCTTGGAGAGGGTGCGCGTCATACTCGGGCGTGGCCGAGTCGGTCCCGGGATACCTCTTCTGGGAGGGCGGGCAGTTGTTGAGGGAGCTGTTCAAAGGAGGGGGGTATGACGTGGCCATGGCGTATGCATTTTGATGAGGTTTATTGTAAGACGTCGGCGACTGGGATTCATAAGGTACATTGTTTACTAGAGAATGCATAGAGTTGAGGTATCCTCCACCACCGCCACCACCGGAGACCGGGCCCCCGGGACTCCGAGGGGACTGCCCGCCGGGAGAAGGCATCATCCCGACACCTTTCTGATCCTTCTTGTATTTCATTCTCCGGTTCTGGAACCAGATTTTGATCTGTCTCTCCGTGAGGTTGAGCAGGTTGGCCATCTCCACCCTCCGGGGTCTGCAGAGGTACCGGTTAAAGTGGAACTCCTTCTCCAGCTCCACGAGCTGGGCGCTGGTGTAAGCTGTCCGGGCCCTCTTCGAAGCTGCTGACCCTGGAGGGCTCTTGTCTCCGGGGCAACTCTCCACTGTCAGGGAGGAGGAGAGGAAGGTGTCAATCAGTAATCCATTACATGGAGAGATGGGGTGTGTGTGTGTGTGTGTGAGAGAGAGAGAGAGAGAGAGAGAGAGAGAGAGAGAGAGAGAGAGAGAGAGAGACAGAGACAGGAGAGTGAGAGTAAACTCGTCTGACAACACGCACACAGCTGATAACAGAACTTCCAACCATCAAGAGGGGGTGGTTTACTAGATAAATATGCCCTGCTCCACGACTTAAATAGGGGTGTTATCATCGATTTTTTTCTTTCTTCTTCTCCCCTGCGCGTGAGCATTTGCGCACATTTTGATAAACCCACGGTCTACTGCAAAGCACAAGGGTTATCATGAGGGCTCCATAAGACAATTAACAATCAGTGTATGGCTCTGGGTCTGTGTACACGCTACACTAACTACAAAGAAAAAAATGTAACTGAAGAACAGTGGGTCAATATTTGAAATGGAATCAGGTAACCTTCTAAAACTGTTGACCCTTCTCTTCCCCCGTAGTCACAGAGGAGCACAAACGTAATGCAAACACAAGCATTATGTATTCCTCGGGGTGTATAAACCACTGCCCTCACGGATAAGCCTCCTCTTCTAAGAAGCTGCAGCTTGGCTGCAGAATAGCAAGGTGTTGGTCTACTTGCTGCTGTGGAACGCAGCCAACACTTAATAAATTTCACTTGTCGTCTAAACGTGCAGCAAGAGGAATGCAGCGTGACATAACCGTACCTATTAGGTTATGGGGATACAAGAGAACACAGGGAATACTCTTGCATGTCAATTATGATAACAATTATTATTGTATGATGCTTTACTTTATATTTTTTACAGAATATAACTAAAACTGATTCTGGAAATGTGTGTAAAGAGCATGATTAATGTAATTTCTCTGGCGTGCGTGCGTAAAAGGTTTTTCATAAAAGTTAGCACCTCAATAATGAAAACCCCTCCTCATGCTGCGGTCCATTTGCAGAAAATACTTACAACTTAATTTGGAAATTACCCATATATTACAAAAAATTTAATGCAATTAAGGTAAGATTAACTGAAATGTTTATTGTTGGGGTGTGTATTCCCTTATGCGCATATCCTCCCCCTGACCCAGCAGTTTTCCTCATTTAAATAGCAGAATATGGCCTGTGTACGTGCGTGAACGTGCGTAAATACGTTTCATAAATCCTTGCACTTTTACCAGTTGATGAAATATTATGAGAACATCTTCCCAACATAAATAACAATGACGGGTGCCATACTGCTGAGCATGTTAGCTCTTTGTAGACGACTACCTTCAACACAAATTCCCCACTGTGATCCACCAAGGTTTCCTCCAATTAAACAGCAGGGCCTGACCTTCATACGTGCGTAAATCGTGCGCAGATTGTGCGTAAATCGTCGGTAAAGTGATTTCCATACATGTTAACACGTCAACATGCTGTTAAAACTAATGGAAAACATTCCAAAAAACAAAATATAATTAACTTAAATGAACGGCACTATCTTCCTGAACATTTTCAAGATGTACTGTAAGAAACGTACCTATTTAAATTACAACCAAGAAGGTCTAGGAAGATAAGCATCTCTTAATCTTTCAGTTAGATTTATATAAATAAAGATCCCAAACTCCCCAACATGACCTAAGTTTTCCTGTCATCACAACAGCAGGGTCTGGCTTGCGTACATGGGAAAACAATGCCTACATGGTTAGCACATAAATCAAAATTAGGCAACAGAATTACAATTTTGCTGTTGAATACTATTTGTATCAGAATACAAATAGCCTACTGTATTTCCAAAATAACCAGGTCATGGGAAGATAAGTATCTCTTAATTTTGAGTTTGCCTCTATGTAAATAAACCCCCAAACACAACCGCCCACTCTGACCCACTAAGTTTCCCTCTCATCATAACAGCAGGACAAACTGAAACAACTGTTGTGCGTGTTTGTTTGTTGTCTCCCCAGGAACATTATGTGATCAGTGGATGATGTTTACAGTAAGGACAGGTCAGCTGCAGGGCACAGGGATCCCAAATGGTGGACTCTACTTCCAATGAAGACGCACACCATTCTTTCTAGTCTATAACCCTATAGTGTATTTATATATCACGTTTGGGGAATAATTTTATATAAATTCCAAGAATATGTAACTTAGTTATTACAGGATACAGCATATTAAACCATGGCTGTGTCAAAGAGGTGGCGATTCAATTCTGTAGTCATTTTTGGCTGTATAGTCCCCTAGAGGGAACACAATATACATAATTAAATATAATACCACAAACAACTGATTTAAAAATGAGCACCTCTCTAACACTAACACAGAAAACACTGATCATTTCACCCCTCACAAAAATAAATTGTCCAGTTGCTGGTTGCCCCCTCTCTCTTCTCCCCTTACCTTACCACCACCCTCCCTCCTGTCTGTCCTCCCACAACAAAACTTATGTAACTTTCTGGTCAGATGCTATGGAGTTATGTGTGTGTGAACAGCTGAAGTGTTTAGGATGAAAGTACCTGAACTGGAGCTACTGTTGGGTTTCTGCTTGGTGTTCTGGCGGGATTCCTTCATCCAGGGGAAGATGTGTTTGCGAGTCGTAGAGGTCGGGGAGCCGTTCTTGGCACTGGGCTGGATGGAACCGTTGCTTGTGTTTTGGCTGATAGCACCGGGGGACTGTGAGGGAGGGGGTGGGCCTGACACGGGCACCTGTGGTTGATTGCTTTCGGGATGAACCTTGGACTGCGCCGCCTGAATGGCTGTGGTCCTGTCGCAGCTCTCCGCCATCTCCCCCGGCTTCTGCAGAGCCACGGAGCCGTCAGGAGACTGCAGGGAGCAGGCAGGTCGATGGTACTCACTTTCCACATGAGAGGCCCGGGGATATTGGACCTGATTGGCATCATAACTGAAGCCATTTGCGCTTTGATATGGGTAGCCACTGTAAATTGCGGAGCTGTCGTAGTAGGTTGCCTTTTGCATCTCGCCGTTTCCCAATATTTATTTCAGAAACTGACAGGGTCTTGACACCCTTGTAGAATAACATTGGCACCCCGTGGTCACGTGACGCCTCTCCGCCAATGGCCTCCTCGGGTGAACCTAGGGTTACAAGACGCACTGTGAGGAGAAGAAATGGTGGCGATCCATCTTACTTTTCAATACAGACCTGACACTGGAGACTATGGAAGCAAGATAGGGCCAACAGTCCTGTAGACTATTACCGTTTACCTTATGGCTTACACAAAGGCACGCACTAACCTTGCATTACCATCTGTGCCAAACCACATCAAAACAAACCTTTTCAAAAAGCATTTCAGATTGCCAAATCAATGTTAGGACCTAAATAGAAACTGCGTGCCATTTTAAACGTCTGAACGTATTAACAATAACACTGAATATAGAGTTACAGAACACCTTTTAGAGAAAATGCTGTAGGTAAAAAGTGTGCTGTAGGGACATTTTATCAGCGGGTAAACACACAGGGAAATAATATATCTGATATGTTGTTATTTTGCCAACAGGGCTGTCAACACTGCATAATATTTCTTATGTAGCAAGTGAATGCATTCCATTTGACCCACAAACTTGTAACCCTTTTTTTCACTCGGATTTCACAAAATATTCTTCCTTCAGAAAACAGGATATAGCTCAATGCGCTGTGCTTCCTCGGACACCTGACGCAAAACATAAACAACCGCATTCTCTTTCTTTTCTTTTTTTTTCTTCTTCTTCTTTGCATGCTGCAAGATAAATGGAAGAGCCACGAGGAAACCTGAAAAACCGGGCGAGCATCCGTGCATCTCCATGACCACGTTGTGAACTTTTCCTTGCAGGCCCATAATAATGGCTGCTGTCGGTGCTGTCTACACGGCGGCCCGTCGCGGTGATATATGGGGGTCAGCGGGCCGGGACGGCCTGCTCAGAATGAGTGGCCCGGTGAGCAGCCAAGCCCGGTAGTCAGGCGGACAGGAACCCGGCATGGCACAGCTAGAGCTGCTAAACTACCATAATTCACGCAGGTAACCATGGGGATCCGCCTCTAAAAGATTATTTGGGAAACTATAAACCATAATTGACACAGATACACGGGTCATCATGGGGAAATCTTTTATGTTGTCACATTACAAATGAAATAGCGACATATTTAATGTGGACTTCCGGTGCTTAAATCATTGCCATTTTAAATAGGGAAGTGTAATGCATAATACTAATTATAATAATAACAATTCAAAATTAATAATGATCGCATTAACAATAATAATAATGTGCTGCATTACCTTTAAATAAAAGTGAATCATTCTCAATAGGCCCACAAATATACAAGTAAACCCGCCCTATTTATATACTATTTGATTGTGCAATTATACAGTTCCTTTGTCTGCACTCTAGATTTAACTATTACAGTCGATCCAATGAAGAAAGCATATCATTTGGACACTATATTAAATAAATAATAACTCCAAAAGAAATCCAAAGAAATTGATTGCAACTCTAACTTCTAATTTGCACTGCTGAAACTAATAGGCTGGTATTATGTGTGTGATTAAAAATGTGATTCCAACATTAACGATGTTAATACTGCAGGCTGTAATAACAACGTATTGTTTTCAAAATCCATAGGTATAAATCCGGAGCAAACATATAACTAGAATGCATTTTCATAAAAGTAACGCAAAGAAGTGAAAGGAAAATGTCAGCAAACTCTGAGTTAGTGCAGCCGTGCAAAGCAAATTATTATAAAAATGAACCCTGCGCGAGTCTTCAATGCAGTTAAACCGCGGAGTGGGAGAAGGTGTCTCCGCTGTATCTGCACACACGATGAACTGGGAAAGATACCAGGGAGCTTTGTGCTCTCTATCTCCCGGCGAGCCATTGCGATAGTCATAAAAGAGAGAAAGAGAGACAAATGACAGACTTTCTGCGCAGCCCTCTGCTCCGCGTTAGAGAAATCTGGCTGCCTGACTGTGTGTGTGTGAACTCTTCCTGAACCGAGATCTAAGTCATACGGTGATAAATCACCGCGCGACACACAAACTCCGCCA
Source organism: Myoxocephalus aenaeus (assembly GCA_038501785.1). Taxonomy (NCBI): domain Eukaryota; kingdom Metazoa; phylum Chordata; class Actinopteri; order Perciformes; family Cottidae; genus Myoxocephalus; species Myoxocephalus aenaeus. Next base: position 5,566,115 of record JBAMJR010000170.1, on the reverse strand, counting down.
TTTACAACCGAGGGAGCCTATTTCTGGCCCTGCTTACCTTCTCCTCTGACGACGAATGCAGAGCACCGAGCGATATGTTCTCATTCAGCGACGAAATCGATCAAAGCAGTAATCCAGAGAAAAGTTTAAAGGCAGTGGGCTGTCTGGGTGAAGCAGCAGCAGCAGAGTGCGCCCTGCCATGCACCAGGCATTAGCAGCCACAACACAGGAAAAAAAGGGAAGAGCCGAGAGAACCCCCTTTCCTTTTCCCCTTTTCTCCCCCCCCCCCCCCCCCCCCCCCCCCCCCCCCCCCCCCTACTCGACGTGGATGGGTACACCAAGATTACGAAAGCAGGCGTGAGCAGTCGGGTCAGCGAGATAAGAGTTATCTGGCCTCAAGATTGAATGTATCGTCATGCTTTAGAGCAACGGCCAGGGCTTCATAGCAATATTAAACTCAGCCAAGGCTATATGCTAGACGATGTGATCCTTCACCAGTACCATGCAGACACCAGTGAACTGCCCCGAACCAGAGCGTCACCATAGACAAAAAAAAATTATGCAAATAAGTAGCGCCTTGGAAAGCCAGTTCAAATCAAGTCTCTCCTCCTCCCCCAACCAAATGAGGTAGTGTATCTAGAAGAAGAAGACAAATATCGTTTCAATTATAATGGAAGTCCATCCCTAAAGTGTTTTAAATCTTTTTTTTTTTTTGTTATTATTTACTCCACGTCTTGTGGTGGAATTATTAGCCCAGTGAAGGAGATGTTGGAGAGAGGGGAGAATACAAAGGAATAATCAGCCGCTGACCATGCTGCATTTCCATTTCCACGGGACATAAAGGGCTTCTATCCGCGGATTGATCATTAACCCGCATTTTTGCATATAGTCTTCAATCTTTTTTTGAGTCGTATTGAGACGCGCAATTTGTTTTCATTCCATCGCCAGTATTCCACTGCCTGCCTGCATGGCTTCTTGTATGAAGAACACACCACAGTATTATTTTAAGATTAGAAAGGACAACAACTTCAGATCAAAGCCGTGTTCGAAGTATGTCAAGGAGGGAGAACCCCACCGGGAGCCGGGTGTGAAAAATGGGAAGAAGGTTCATCACCAAAAGGCAGAGAGGAGGACATGCAGCGAGGAAGAGAGCCGGCAGCATGAGGGAATCCCTCTGCATGGTAATGCTTCTCTTTTGCAGCCATAAAGAATGGAAGAAAGTAGATTTATGTCCTCTCAGATGGCTCGGGCGGTAAACACGCACACAGAGCTGCAGCTTCTTTTCTGGCTCCAGGCTCTGAGACTAAATTCAGTGGCAATTAGAATTAGGTATAGAACACACGGACGGCGTGGGAGACTGAGTGGGAGAAAAATTCACGCGTGAGGATTTTTTTTTTTTTTTAGCCAACTCGGCCTTTTCTTTTGGAAACCATGAGTAGTCACATTGTATAATTATTTACTTCTTTGTATGTTGATAAAACGCTGATTCGCCTCTCTCTTTAGTTTAGCCCCGAGCTGAGGGTGAAATGTCAGGAGGTGGTGGTCGTATAGTGCCGTGCACACAATATGGCGTAAAACAATGTGGGAAGGGAAAAAACCTGAAATGTTGATGAAAGAAAATCCATTTTTAAAACTTGAGTGCAGTAAACTATAGCAGCTACAAGCAGATGGCTTTCACTGAAAGTAGTTTTTGAAAGGAGTAAGGCACCGCTCCAAGAGCTGCGATTCCCCTCGTCACTTTTATAGTGACAAATTACACCACAAAGACAAGTGGAAGAGAAGGAATTATTGCTCTCGGGCTGGTCATATTGCTGCTACAAGGAAATGTACAAGCCATAGGCTGCTTCTCTATCCCTGCGAGTGCGTCGGTGGGCGTGTGTGGTACTTATTAGAAATTGAATAAGGATATCACCATCAAGCATTCATAACACAAATCAATACAGATATATGGACTTACCGAAGGCAGTTCAAGGTGTCTCGGAGACCGTGCAGTGGCCTGGATTTACTTGGCTGGATTTCTGTAAAGAGAAATAAACATTTTCAATTTCTCAGAAGATATTATAACCTTATAAGGTGTTCTGGAAAATATACAATAGCGATTTTTTTTATTTTTTTTATGGTAGGACAATTTTATGATGAATAAGTCTATTGTTATTTTACGTAATTGAGAAGGCCTCATTTTGTTAAAGGCGCAGAATGAAACATCTCGAAAACAGGGTAACCATAATTTAGTTAAATGTGATACAAACATTTTCAAGATAATTATTTGGTTTTGATTTTAGATTCTGCAGCAGGCTCCAAGCCTTTGTGTTAAGATATATCCTTACAGCTTACTGGGACCATTAATATCTTCATTCTTCTTTTGCATTTTGTAACAAAATATCCACTAAAATATACATATCTGTAGGAAACACAAGAACATAAAAAAAACAATAGACGAAATGCCTAAATAAAAAACAGAATGCAAAGACAAAAATAGCATTTACAACCAAATATTGCTCCCTATCAGCGTAATCTCACTAGTAACATAAAATGGGCCAATGCAAATAACGTGTTTGTAGTTTCCCTGCTGACCGGTAAGCATTTTCTCCACAAACGGATCGAATAGTCATTAGCTCTCGCGCAGCATCTTCCCCAAGTCCCCTTGCCCATAAATCACGAAGCAGCGCCGTGACCTCAGCGCGGCCGCGCGGTCCTGGATGGCACTCCGTCTTCCATTATATGCTCGTTTCCCCTGACGGAGCGACACAACCTCACCGCTTTCCCTTACTTTTTTATGTAAATCTTCCTGATGTATCATTTACACAAAACACCCACGTAAAGACGAGATGTTGTGTTTTATAGGACTGGTTGTTGCACCTTGCAGAAGCCGCACGCTCTGCTTGAGTTTTTTTTTCTTCCTTTCCTTTCATGGAAGCCGATATTTAAATGGCCGCTTTATTTACAAACTGTCGTACAGGCCCCTTTATCCAAATTACTGCTTTTACCATCAGAAATATGAATACAACATAAATAATTCAGTCTGTCTAATAATAATAATGGCTTTAATATAATTATGAAGCAGGAAGCACAACATGGAACAATGCCTATATCCTAATGGCCCACACTCATCCTTACATCGTCACCTATATATATATATATATATATATATATATATATATATATATATATATATATATATATATATATATATATATATATATATATATATATATATATATATATACACACACACACACACACACACTATAAGTAAAATATGAAGGTATGTTTATGTTTCGATTAGCTATGATGAATCGGAGATATTAACACATAGCTTCTTGCTACCTGTCTATATTTCCTCGCCCTGCACAGAAACCCCGGACCCCTATTTCACTGACCTCTGCCTCGCGCGGCAATAACTCACGACAGTAATGAACAATCGGCGGAAATACCTCAAAATAAAATCCATCCTCCCGAAGCTCGGTCTCTGACTCTGTCCGCGTGGAAAAACATATCCGTCCGTGACAGCAGTAGAATACATCCACAAACCGGGGATCCTCTCTCTTTCAGTTTGTCTCTCTTTTCTTTTTCTCAGCTCGGAAAACCAACTATAAATCCCGGACTCCCCTTACGGAAAGTGGGGGTAACCCGCATATAATCAGCATCATATGGCCAGACCGGGGCTCCGGTTTTTCTTCCCCGTGCCATAACATCGCGCAGTATTATGCGCCCCACTCACGTGACGCAACGTCAACTTAAATCCCTTTTATTTGAGCCCGTGAATCATTAATGGAGGCAGTCATTGCCCCTGAGGAGAAACGGATCAGTTCGGAGGGAGAGAGAAAAAAAGAGGGCTATGTGACACTGCAATGTATCTGGCAGAGGAGCAAGTCTCTCGCAGAGAAGCAGCTTTTCCACGTGTCGCCCATTCAGAGGGAAAGAGCGTTCTGTCAGCTTTAAAGTGCCATATATTTGGTGCCTGTTAGCGGCTGAAAGAGCGGGTGCTGCCTGCATTATGCACAGTTTCAAGTGCAGCCAGCTCATGCTCTGAGCCAGGCTGGACACCAGAATGTTTTGCACTGCCGCGTGACAATTCGCACTATGCGAGAGGATGAGGGCTTTCCCTGCAACATAGCATTTTATGAGTGGCGTGATGACCACTCCAGCATACGTTATGCTCATTTCTCTTTACAACACAACCAGGGCTGCAGAGCTTTACTCAATATCGCCCCCACAGTATTGCAGTTTGCTTGTAGTACCACTTAATCAGCGTTTGGTTCTCCATCAACAATGGCCAAACGGAAAAATGTCACACATTTACCTGTCCTACATGAGGAGGGTGTCCTGGTGGTCGGGAGGGGTGCGTGTCAGTCAGCAGTGAGCGGAAAGTGGAGGTGAGGTAACCTAAGAGAGGCTGCTCGACCCCGCTGATCAGTACATGGACCCCCGTTTGACCTAAATGCACTTACCCGTTTCCTTTCACCAACTGAGTGATGTTTGAAATTACAGATTTTTGCAAATGATGAGTTTAATTGCTTTGTAAGGGGGGAGGGTTGGGTGCAAAAGTGCCGACGACGAAATAATCCTGGTGTTTGCTAAGACCACCATAATATAAACTAAGTCATATATATCTATAACGTGACATATAAACTCCATGAATGTCCAAAAGTCCTATCCCGGAAGAGACTCTCTTTTCTCGGCACCGTTTGGCGCTTTTCTTTCCGTCAACACCGAGCAGCGGGCGTGGAAAAATCCCACCACAACGATTAATCATTCGGGGCGGACACAGACAGCATCCCACTCCCACACCAGCCTTTGTCTTCTCAAACTACAACTTGAGCGGTAAACTTTTAAAGGCGAGAACGGAAGCAGACCAGCTCTTATTAATTTACCTGCAACGCTTGAAAAACTGAAGAAAAGAGGAGGATTAACAATGACCTGCAGGGCTAGAAAAGAAGTTTTACGCACAGGTTTTAGACGCGTGTTTTTTTTCTTCGTGACACAGTTTATCTGTAGTGTGTGTGTGTAATCATGTTCTCTTTCTGCAAATACAGATGTGGAGCTGTCACCATAGGAGTATAAGGCTGGACATGACCGCGCTCTGGAAGATAATCTCACTTTGGCTTTCGCCACAGCACCTGAACTTTATCCCTGACCCGGGCAGAGGCATAGAGAGTCCAGAGGGAAGTTATTGTGGGTTCCAAAACAAGGAGAAGATGGAAACAATTAAAGGCCCTCGGCTGGTAGCCTACTTTGATTATTTTTTGTTGCACTTTTTCCAGACTTAAAAGTAGTAGATGATTGATTATGTCTTCAATTTCAACTGTTTTCGCATAAAACAAATGTTTCAGAGCTATTTACACAAATCAGGGCTCCTTATCACTGTCAGCAAAGAGGAGTTAGAGGGGCAGAGCTCTGGATGTTGGCCAGACGGCGGTCCATATCTCCCCACAATGTTGACACTCAGAGCTCTTAACAGCCAGGCTTGGGTTACCTACACTCAGGCGGAGATAACTCTTTCTGCGAGGTTTACATCGGCCAACATTAAGGCTAATGCGAAACTCAACGCCTTATAGCAGTCTTGGAGACATCTCTCACGCACGGATGCAGACAAACAAGGACAACGTAATTGTTTGCATAAAGGTGGTTGTAATAAAATATGTTTTTATGTTGAACTTACTGGCTTTTGATGATTGAAAATGTCCCTCGATTATAGTAAAGTATAAATACATATAGTCTCACAGCAGTGTGTGAAATAGTCACACATTTAAATATATTGGTCGACTTTTGTAAATATAGCTGTCCATTACATTTTGGAGGTATTTGCAAAATACGTATCCTTGTTATCATTATTAATAATAATAATAATAATAATAATAATAATAATAATAATAATAATAATATTCTCGTTTTTGTTATTATTCACATTGTCACATACCCTATGGAACTTGTTAATGTTTAATCTGTGTCTAAATTGGCCTATTGTGTTCACTCTCATTGAAAGGCTCTTTCATACAACAGAAGCCCTTTGTACTGTTGTTGAAATACACGTACTCTCATCTTCAAATACAATAGTGGAATTAATAGATTGATGACAATCATAACAATTGATAACAAACGGAAACGTTGCCAATTCAAAATCCACACAAACAACCACCAAGTTTAGTTCCATCTTGAGTGTTTTTTAGGTAAACTTTGCCAACATGAATGCAGACTGATGCTTCATTTCGCCACATTTACATGTCAATTTGAAGTGATTGTATTGCTTTAGCCCAATAAAGTTTAAGCTGCACATATGACACCATCACCTCTGCCATCACATATAGTACCAATTCATTTAAACAAATTTGCTAAATTATTTGGTTACATAAAACATTTGTTGGCAAAGTGATTATTACATTTCAACATCCTAATTTGTCGTGGTTTAAAGATTTAAGAAGTTTTGGGAAATATGACTTGGTTCAAGTTGTTAAACGTTTAAGCACAAAACACATACACATATTATGTCATACATGTTTTTTTAAGTCAATCAAAAATGTTTTGCAGTCAAATTGAGGACTAAAATGAGTTGAGTTCAATAATGAATTGTAAAATTAGCAAGCTCAGAAACGTTAACGTAATGTATAGCTGGACATAAGCAGATCATATTACAATATACATGAATATTCACCAGAAGATCATGAAGCAAACTCCACTTCCGGGATATCCTTTAACACCTCCACAAGGAAAAAAACATCCAAATCTACTCACAGGTCATGACGGTCTGTGTCCAGCGGACAGTGTTCTGTGACTGTCAGATGAGATCTGACTTGCACCCTGCAGAGGATCACTTCAAATGAAAATAAGGCAGATTTTCACATCTATTTCTGACCCCGGGGCATTCATTATTCAACAAGTCACGTGAAAGAGCGAATTAAAATTTCAGTACATTGGAAGTGACCTCTATTCGCGAATCAAATGACTTGAAATCCTTTAATTTAACTAGTTGGACTTCTTGGAGTCTGCGCAAAATCGGTGCCAATCAGCCTCAACGCCATCTTCTGCACAGCTTTCGTGTCTGCAGCAAGGGCTGCACAGAGGTCTGGGTAGTGTGTGCAGAGAGGGTTTTTTTACATTTCTGCAGGATTATTTTTCATATGCAGACTAACATTTTGAGTTAAAGATGCAACAAAAACTGTGTCAATAACTATAAAACCGTGTTTGTGTGAATTTGGACTATAAATCTGTCACTTTGTGGCTTTTTTTCTGTGGGAATTTTGGTGAGTGTCAGTGTTATCTATTTACTATTAAATGCATGGCTGACCCATCCATTGCGCAATTATTGGCATATATTGAGCAGAAACCATGAGTGGAAAAACGTATTGAACATTTTGCACAATACCAGCATGTTTAAGCTCATATCTACCCTCTTTAAACGACCTGACAGCGGTGTTTCTGTGAAATATCGCAGAAGAGCTGTCTTTAAGACAACATTTGGGAGAATTCATGGCTCAGTTTCACACCTAAACACCGTTTTTGGTTTCCGCGCTGTCTCTGGGTAAATCGTAAATGAGAAGAAGAAGCCCGTGGAGGTCTTAGCACTGATGTATGGTCTGAACATTGTGTGTGTTGAAAGGTCAGGGGTCAGAAGAAGTGCTCTGAGCTGGTGATTGGCCAGAGCCGGCCGTGTCCCCGGGTTGAACTCTCTATTGTTTGGATGTATCAGGTAGTGACCAACACTCACACTCTGGTGCACTGAGGTCGGCCGAGATCTCCTTATAATGGCAGGAGAAAACAATATGTGAAGCCGGATACATTTAACAATCCGGGGTTGGTTTGATTCCCGTATAAGTAGCAAAGCTTGCAACTATTAAGCAGCTGATATATATCTGCCTCCTAAACCACGAAAATCCGCACGACATTCTGCCACATTTTGGATTAGAATTCCTGTCAGTTGAGGATTAAAAGACCTAATGGAGTTAGACAAAAACCTTTTACGCAAGGTGTTGCAGATGGGAATACGTGTTGTGAGACATACTTCATTTACAATATGGTTACAGATATGAAACACCTGAAATGTTGGATCTGTTTCCTTTTCTGTAAATATTACAGAAGAGGACTGCGCAGCTTTACGCACTGATTAACAAGTAAATCATCTCTGCAAATAACACAATATAAACCAAATATAATTTGATAACATTCAGACAACGTTAATAAAGTTAAAGTATTATTAATGTGTGGCGCAGTAAATTATCCAATTCCCGATCACAATTGTACGTATGCAATTTTACGCACACTATCATAATTAGACGCATATATCTCTAAACACTGGATAAAAGGCTTTTTTTACTGTATTTAAAGAAAACGGCATGCAAGTGAAATGTTCGAATTTGAAAATGCACCCCTCAAATTATGAATCTATTTTTAAAAGAGGAGGTAAATAAATGCATTTGCACGTTATTACGCGCGGCTTCAAAAATACACATTTCGCCAAATTATAATCAGTATTTGCAATTACATAATATCCAAAACAAAGTCAACCTTATAAGTGAAGTACATATTTATTTCACAAGGACAGACTGAGCCTACACTAGCCTACTTTACAACGGTCAATACTGAGACAACACATACAAATATTCACAGTTTAGAACACAGCACAACATGGGACGGACTATAGCACAAATAAACCTAGACCTTACAATACCAACAAACATATTTCTACGTGACGAAATGCTTCTCTTATTGTGCCTTCATTATGATTTGCCTATGTACATTAAATGTGAAAGTCACCATGGACTACATTCAACAGTAAACCAACCGACTCAAACACACAAACTACACTGTTACTCTGACTGATGCCATACCTCTAAACAGCCATCTAGAGTCTCGCTAAATATCTTTCAAGTATATTAGAGCTTTCCATGAGAAATAATAAAAAAACAATACTCAAAATGAACATATAAAAATGAGTTCAAACTTACTTTTAACTCACTCAATTTGAACTGTCATGATACATTTTGATCCAAGTCATACGTTTGAATGTGCGTTATCCTTCTTTCATAATAATAAACAAATATATAAACACTTTAGTTGCCATCATGGCAATTAAAGGTGAATTTCAAGCTTATATGAAGAGGGCGAGGACGAGCGGAGAGGAGAAAGGGTACAAAGGACGTGACAGGGGCCCAATGGCAGAGGCAAGGTGAAAGAGATAACACCATGTGTAAAATACTGAGAATAGGTCCATCAAATTCCACTTGTGATATTTGCCATCTCAGTCTGGATTGGGTTTTGTGTTGGATGGGGTTCATTCGGGCACTATAGCCCTGCCGTGCACGGCGTGGGGACAAGCTGCTGGCCTGTTTTGATCTGCTGCTGCTGCTGCTGCTGCTGCTGCTGGGCCCCCGAGACTGAGGACGAGGCCGAACTGGAGGAGCGGATCTTGGTGTTGGGAAGCTTGTGCTCCTTCTTCCACTTCATCCTCCGGTTCTGAAACCAGATCTTGACCTGGCGCTCTGACAGACACATGGTGTGCGCAATCTCCACCCGCCTGCGCCGGGTCAGGTACCGGTTGAAATGGAACTCTTTCTCCAGCTCCAGAGCCTGCTGGCGGGTGTAGGCAGTGCGGGACCTCTTGGGCACTCCTCCAGTGTAATTGGGATTGACTGGAGGGGGGGGAAAAGCCATACACAGGCATGCAAGCAGGTGTTACATGCAGGCTGATATATAGCGTTTAATCCAAACCAGTAAAGTTCCTCCAATGCACACATTAAATCGTTGAAAGATTCTATAACATTTCTGCGTTTTGGTGTAAAATCACAACCGTTCTGTTTGTTTTACTCTCTGACGTGTTTCATTTTACGGACATGACATTAATGTGGAGATGCCGAGTGTACAAGCACTCGCATCCAGGGACATATCAAGCTTAGAAATGATTAACAAACAGCGGGGTTGGATATTACAGTTTGGCTCGGCTCCAGTGGTGGAGGTAGTTTGGGTTAAAAAGCAACAAAAGCACATGGCCCCGACAGACGAACACAGGCAATAAAATTTACGAGGGTCCTTAATTACCGACCCTGCTGCTCGATAGTCGTAAATTGCTGTTGTAAGGGCTGCTACTAGTGCTGCCTCAATGGGCTCGCGTGTGTTCCAGTGGTTGTTTCTCAGTGGTTCTGCTATTTAACCGTGACGATAACTCACTGTTGTTAACGTGGACCTTTTTCATCCACGGATAGACCACCGGCTCCTTGCCCTTCGCTGCACCGGGATACACCTCACTCGCGAGGCTGCAGTCTTTGCTGGCATTTTCCGCTGCGCCACCGTCTGGGGCCGCGGGAAGTCGCGGACCGTGGCTCTGTGGAACCGGCTGCGGCTGTGCGTGATGTCCTTCGGAGAAATCATCGAGTCCGGTGGCGGGAACGTTGCCGTAATCGTAGCCCGTTTCTGTATAGTTTGACCTCGGATAGGATTGCTCGTCGTGATGGGGGAAGCCCGTATCTTTTGACCGCTCGTAGTAATCACCAGGGTTCGGGATGTATCCGCTCTGCTGGTATTCGTCGCATGGAGGAAAGGAAGGCTCGATATAGTTGGAGTTTATCAAGTAGGAACTCATGGTCATTAATTTGTGAAGTGCAACAATACTAATTTTTATCGCGCTGTCGTTTTTCTGATCTCCACAAAACCCTCCTACTCCCTGTCAAATGTACAAAGTTGTCTGGTCACGTGGGAAGCGCCACCAATCACCCGCGCATCCTGTGGGCATCATGTAAACAGGAACCAATGGAAAGCATGGCATTGGTACCACTAACACTGCTCGGACTGGCTTACGTTGATGTTTTTCTTATTAAATCACAGTATATAAAGCAAAAACCAATCAACTAACTTGTTTACTGCATGGAGCCAAACTTATGTGGGTGAGGCTTTCCTGCATGTGATTAAAAAAAATCCACCTCTTATGAAACAGAAAGTGGATATGAAATCCAAGCCCTGACCAAATAAAAGGTTAAGACAAACAAAGGACTATTTCTATTAGCTAGTGTGGTGAATGTCGGTTGTTAGAGTGTGAAACGTGTTGAGTCAAAAGACAAACAGGGAAACAAAAACACGCCAAGACCGCAGTATACACTGTAATGTTGCATATGAGCTTATTCAAATATTTAAAAAACACAACGGTGCACACGAGCCGCTGCTCTGCGGTCATACAAGGCATGCCTATCAAACATATGACTTGTGTATCAGTGGACATGGTGACACCCGTTTATGACAAACAAGAGACAACTCTCCTCTCTCACGTAAATGCACAAGGCTCCTTTTTCTTCATTCCATGATATGGGAAAACGGTTAATTTATGCAATTTTGCCACGACATAGCAATAATTCCAAGCTATTTTTGCGTTGTGTTTGCACCACATGAAAGTTATCTGCCTCTGATCGCACGGCCATCGCGTATCATCAGTTCTGCTGTGTTCACTGCCATTGAAAGGACATCCAAACACCGGACAAACAATTACAGACGTACCTTTCTTTATAGCCGCATACCAAACAAAGCGTGCCATTTTTCACCAACATAGACCGTCTGCAGTACATAGAATTGCACTCTACAGCACAGATAATCTCTTATCCAATAGCATTGTCCAAATCTCATTGAATTTGAAAATATATTAAAACCTTTTCCACAAACAATTTCCCAACATTTAAAAACAATTATGCAATATCTTAACATGACTGCCCTGCGCGTTCTGCAGCACCACTTTACTGTAAACAACCCCGGCCAAGGTAATAACATCGCCATGTATTCACTAAAATATGCTTTGAAGAGAGAGACCACCACACGTTTAAAGGGGCAAAAAGTCCAGGGTTAAATAATAATGGCAATAATAGCAATAGCAGTAAATGTAATAATTGGAGGGAAACTTCCATATATTTAAACAAATTGACAATTATCAATAATTTTGAAACTGCATGTCTCCAAAAGTAAAACACATGAAAGTATCTGACCGTGCTCCTCGCCATCAGCCATCAGGTCCAGGTCCTGTTTCCTCCCCATGTCCGAGGTGCCACACTGTATAACTGTCCCTCGGAGATGCAGCAGCTCTCCACAAAGCGGATCCACACTGTCCACGTCAACAAGGCCTCTGCATGGAGAAACAAGAGGCCAAACTTCGGAAATATTGAAAGCTTTCTTTTCTCTCTTTTTTTCTTCTTCTTCTCCTGGTCCCCCCCCCCCCCCCCCCCCCCCCCCCCCCCCCCCCCCCCCCCTATTCTATTCGCTCCTCTAAACAGAGATAACTTCTGCCTGACCCCAAAGTGACACCGTTTCCATTTTGTTTCTGATTAATCTTTCCCATTGACACTCTTTGTTAAACAACAAGGCGTGCCCCCTTTCCCAAAGAGGCGACATTTTCATATCTGTTAGACGCAGTGACCTGGGGTTCACCCCGGACTTGGACTTCAGTTTTGCAGGGTCTGTTCAGCCCTGGGGAGTTGGGGGAGCACTTAGCGTGGGTCAGCACCCCAGGACGGTTCCCAAAAGATATTATTTTAAAGTGCAAAAGACTTCAAACTATCTAGAAAATCCCACGTAAAACTATGTGTTAGAATATGTGAAATAGGGGATTTTGCAACTCTATTTATGCTGCAGAAAAAAAATCCACTGTGCAGATCTCCATCACTAAACCTTTAGTTTTTTTTATGCAGGCAACTTAACAGGTACCCCCCCCCCCCCCCCCCCCACACACACACACACACCAGAGGCAGGCCTCAATTTTTCCTCTTCAAAATGGCATTTCTCGTACACTGTTGCTGTAAGGCAGAGCTGTTACTATCTAACAGGCTTTCTCGCACCTAACTCACTGTAGATGGCAGCTGATGTACTTCTCCCCATATATCTGCTGTATCCATATGGCTAAGAGACCACCTGAGAGGCAATATGTCAGCATAATGTCAGCGGTAAGACGACTTCACTTCATATCTAAATGTACATTCTGCTGCCATTCTATTACATGTAGGTGCTGTATAAATATGGCCCACTATTATCCACTTACTCTGCTTTTACAGGTCATTCTACTTGTTGCTATATGGACTGTTTTTTTTTCTCTTTGTTTCACCCGTGAATGGCTTTATTGAAACACATCATGATTCAAGAGTCCGTTCCTCTTAGATAACAGTGCTGGTAATGTCTCCGTTATCTATAGTCCATGTTTGAAAAGTGCTGCTGTGTATTTAAATGCAATAAAGCATTTGGAAATCTCTCGAACAATGCAGCATGCACAAAATATAATAGGACAGTAATCATCAAATTGACCATTGGAGTAAAAGGAAGCAATTGGACGCTATGTTAAAAATAGCTTTGACACTATCTTAGTAATTTTCCACTACATTTATTTAGATCTATTTTGTGAATAAGACCCGTTACAGCTTTGTGTTAAGATGTTCTGTATTTGAGGTCTAAATAATAACAGCCGGATCACGGTGTTCCCTTTCAGAGCGTATACTGTGAGGTGAAGGTCTATTTAGCCAATATACATCACACTGACAGTTTACTGTAAATTTAGATTATCAGAGAAGTGCTGTAACGATAGTGACAGATTGCAGATGGCCCTCACAAGGTCTCGTGTCTTTACGGAGCCTGACGGCGGGGTAAAAAACCCTCTCTGCATTCAAGATGGGCGGAGGATTCGGGCCAGAAAACACCTTCCATGCCTTTATGGAAATATTTTCATATAAGTAAACACATTTATGAGAAGTATATTTATCTTTTAATGCAGTGTGTCACGTGTGATCCTGTCCACACCACTTCACACCAAGGATTGGCAACAGAACGGCCTTTCACAATATGGCTCTGCTGCAGTTTTAATACAGCTGATGAGACAGAAACATAGTGACTTTCAAGCCTTCAGCGGTAGTTAAAGAGACGAACAAAAGCAGCTCCATCCTTTAGAAAATGCAGGGATATATTCTGTATTCTTCTAAGTTAAGAGCTGTTCTAATTAAACGTATTGAGACAGAATATTACAGAGAAGGGCGACACTAATGTTTCAGAGTAAAGCGTCCGGCTGAAGTAAGTTATAGACACATTACAAATGTTAAATAAGTTGGAATATGCACTTTAAGGTAAGTTAAAGATAAGACTCGTAATGTTTTAATTAAAATATATCAAACGATGCTTTTTTTTATTGAAAATTATAGAGAAAACCTGAGTGGAGTAATCACATTTATCGCATTGACTTTCAGGTGAACTCCCTTGCAGCGTATCGGGACATTTCCATTCTTCAGTGACGAGCTTTTTTCTTTTGAATTCAATAAACCAAGTGATTGAGCAAATGACCCGCCTGCTCTTCATTTCAGTGAACTTTTGTTTATACATTTAAACATTTTACAAAGAGCAAAGCATCTATTGTGCCGCGCAGTGTACGTGTCCACAAATGTGTTAAATCACTTCAAATGATTTGTAAAAGGTTCTTATAGAAAGTTTTTTTTTTAGAATTAATACAATTTTAACATGAGAATAAACAAATTTATGAACCCTACAGTACCAATATAGTCAGATTGTATCGGTATTTTAAGGGTTACCAGATTGCAAGTTTTTCTATGCTGGTTAAAATTTAGAATGTGTGTTTTTTTTAACAAAATCGTATGATCCATTCCATTGGGGTACCGGTTGCATATAAGAAGTGATGTGACTCAACCCAGACCCATTTTAAGGCTTTTAAATTATAATATCAATATAGATATTCATTTTTTTTGGCGTAAATTTTGGTTTGTTATCAGCCATATTGTTTTCACGTTTATGTTTCATTGAGCTCTCACACCTACACAAAAGGTTAAATGTTATTATTATTATTAAACTATTAAATAGGCCCAGTGAAAATAAAATAAATATAATGATACATTGTTTTAAAACTTTCTTTCTATGATTCACAAAAAACATCTGTGCCATTTCTATTTTCTTAAAAGGCTTCTATTCAGCGGTTTGGGAAGAGAGGGGCTAAATGTTTTTTAAGGGGTCCGGGGGCTCAATTTGGGGGCTGTGGGCCTTCCCATTACCCTGTGACCGGGTCGAGAGTATCAATCCTCAAAATGCAAATGTTGCCCTCGTCCCTAAACATATCAAATGCAATTTATTCAAAGGAAATTCACCAATCAACCGCCCTAATAAAACGCCAGCCACTCAATCTTGTGGCTGGGGACGGGTGGGGGGTCCCCTCCCCCGGTCCCAAACGCGAGGTCACCGCGCTTTCAGGGTTCACCTGGAGTGCACCGCGCAACATATGTAATTCAAAGCTATTCTGTCTTTTGTGTGGAGAGTCAAGATCGCTATTATAAGGCTGGCATCAAGCTCCGAGTGAACAGATGACGGAGACTTGTTCAGCGCCTCAACTTTTGACCCCAATTTTTCCTCCTCTTCTTCTGCAGCTATCTCGCTCTCATCTGTCCCGGCCCAGTGAGATATCTGCCTCTCTCGAAACGAAAAAAAAATTGATTTGAACAATGTGTATATATCTCTTGCCATCACGATGATCATTTTCCACAAATTTCATAATTAGTGAAGATGCCAGCACAAGACCTAAAACGCGATTGTAGCTGTGTGATGTTTCCACCGAGGGAATGAAAAGATAAATCCAATAGGCTCGCACTCAAGACTAATAGGGCCGTAAAATATGCAAATCATTCATTAGCGTTATAGAGCAACCAAAGCAGCCAAAAAGTCTTTGTTGGAGGCTACACGTAAAGTTAGACTCCCCCTCTCGCTTCACATCTTCTCCTCCAGTACAGGACGTTTCCACAGGCTCTGTGTCCCTGGGTAAATTAATTTATACGCATTATGCTTATAGGCAACGCCAAGCAAACGTGTCATTAACGTGAAGGCGAGTGTGCGCGTGCATGGCACCGTGTATGTGTGAGTAGTTCCCCCTTCTCTATATACAGCAGTGTGACAGTGAACTTGGCCTAAAGCGAGCTCTGCTGGTGGCTCTGAGAGGATGCAGATTTATCTTGGTGCTGTGGCTGACCTCCAGATGAACCTGCAGCGTCTCTCTCGCTCTGCCTGCCAGTATGCAGCACATGGGGCCCTGTCCACATTTCTCCTTTTGAAATATTGGCCAGGGTTTTAATTTTCCAAATAGCCACCTTCTATGTCTTGGTGTTTTTTTTTTTTTTTTCTGGGTCTGGAATCCAACTGGAAATAGTGGAAATTCCGTATTTCGTTCAAATTGTGAATTATTTACATCACAAAGAATGCAATTTGTAGGCAATAAACAGAGGGATGTTTGCAGTTTGGATTATTCCGCTAATTGGACAAATGGCACAACCTTTGATTTTTGTTCTCCATTGATGACGAAAAGTGAACATTTAAATGTTTTTTGGCAGAATCCCGCTCATCTGTCCAGAAATGATTATCAAAAGTTGACCAGATGTTAAAATCCCAAATTGGTGGAAATGGATTGAGAAAGTTATCTACAAATATAAATATATGTATTTATTTGAAGAAAGGTTCAGAAACAACCATTAAAGAGTCTAGACAGAAGGCCTCTGCACCAAACATAAAACGTCGTATACAAACTGTGATGGCTGGCAGAAATTACCTTTTGCAAATCCAACCAGGTAATAAATGTAATAAAGCTGGGTGGTTAATTGCAAGTCTTTTGCTGGCAAAAACTCACAACACTTAAATAGTGCTAAAAAAAAAAAAATCATATTTGGCCTGGAGATTTCAATTTGGAAAAGGGCACTTTCAAAATAGGCAGAGGCGTAAAAAAGAAAAAAGGCCAACGCGTCCAAAACAAAAAAGCCTTTGAAACGATACAGATATGTATCTATATTTCCTATTATCAGTCCATGTTTTTCCGCTGGTGGCTGCATGTTTCGCCCTGGCACTGGTCGGACAAGAGGTCACCACAAAGCGAGAGTGACTTTTAAGAGGTCATCTGAACTTTTCAACCCCAAACACAACCCGACGTGGCAGACACAAAACGGAATTCCTTTTCCAACGTCTCCCCGCTGCTGTTTGTTTCCATGTTGTGTTTACTTGACACGGTTTACAGCCCTAAAGCCATCATGGTGCCAACATGTGGAGCGCAGCCTTCAGCAAAACAACAACTGAAACTTTCTTTTTTTTCCAAGGATGGACAGAAAACTTCCAAAAGACATCAGCACACACATACAGGATCCAATCACCCCGAGCTGTAAATCTGCAGGCCTGCATTAGCTGCTAACTTTATCAAGGAAATCTCCACACATCCTTTGGAAACTTTCTGGTCCACCGTCTGTGAATTCTCCAATGCAATAAAACGACAACAACTAGAAGTTTGTGGGGGTGGAAATGGACACAGAGATAATTATCCAACATGTAAAAATGGATTATGAGTTACACCACAGATGGAGGGAAACAAGTTACACGGGGAAGGAAGCAATTAAATAGCCATGAGCCGGACCCAACCCTGCGCAACATCTGCCGAGACCAGTATTCAGCACAGCACAACTGACAAATTAGCGTAATGGACTAATAGGGACAGATAGAGGGAGCAAACACAATAATAAGGCTGTTTAACACAGGCTGGCTGTTCTCGGGCTACCGGATAGTCTGCAGAAACTTACCCAAAGACGCGCTCCTCTTCCTGGAAAGCGTCCGGTCCATACTGAGGCAGACTGAGCAATAGTGACGGTCTGCACCGGTCAAGTAACACTTACAGCCTGCAAAGAGAGAGTCAGACGAAGCCTCGCCGTCAGTGCGATTATATGTTATGTGCAATATACTGTCAACTCCCCAAAACCATAAAACTTACTTTAATGGCTACCACGTGACCGTTTATGGCCAGTGAGCCTATCTGGCCGCGCTCCGGATGATTTTTACGATCTAATTCATAGACAAAACCCCCCATTCATTAGGCACCCAAATGTCAGAGAGCCAGAATCGGCCCTAATAAAGTTTAAAGCTCGCAAACTCGAGCTGTTTCTTCGGGAATAGCCCAGGAGGCTGTGCGCAAGGGGACGCCCGGCCACTGGAGCCGGTTAGTGGCCAAGGACCCCCTAATGCTCCACAAGGTGAGTCAAACATGCAGCTTTCATTCAAAGGGGAACCTGTTGAATCCAAGGATTGTACTTGAGGAAACTTTGACCATTTCTGACAGCTCATTCAGGGTCACTTGGATATTTGTTAGAGCAAACAGCAAGTTCTGACCTTTTCTCTTCCACGACGCACTCGTGGCTATGAAGTCTAAACGAATCTTTACCATTTGTTTTACAAAAACGTTCACGCATTGTAATGTTGCCGTTCCAGTAGAAAGTTTATTATAATGGCCATTATCATCATCATCATCATCATCATCATCATCATCATCATCATCATCATCATCATCATCATTATTATTATTATTAATATTATAGTATATTCTTGACTTCCAGTCTTTGAAAAACATTTACAAAAAGCTATTGTCACGATGGAGTTATACAAATAGGCAATGGGCTTTACTGTGGAGAGCCTCTACTTAGAAACAGCTAAAAACAAAGACAGAACACTTTTTTACTAAGATGTTGGGCCCAGGTGAACAATTCAAACAGCAGCGAAATAAAAAACAATAAAACAAAGATGCAAGGGACGGCTACTGTATACATACAAGACTGAATCGGCACCTCTGTCCATTCATGTGTTCACAACGCACACAATAACCACACAAGGCTTACACACTCTGCTGGCTCTACTGTTGGAAGCAAGTTATCTGACAAGTTGTTACAATACATCAAACAAATAAATACATACATATACAGTACATACATAGAAAACGAAGGCAAAACACAAAGGCAGCTCAACCTCAACCCTCTATTTGTTAGGCTGGTATTGTTCTGAGTGCATCACACAACTTTTACTGGATTTATTTGCGGTATAGGTAGCATTTCAAGCTTTGACGTTTTTTTTAATTTTTTGTTTTCCGTCTGAACAAGAAATAATTTAAACAAACATTTATTTCGTTTCTTTTTCTACTAAATCTAGACAGAACTGTACATAATGCATGTTTTCTAATCACATAAGCATTTACCATGGTGGAAATAAAAAGTAAATCATATTTAAGGAATATAATGGGACGGTTGTTGGTACATACAGAGGACTTAAGTGGGGTGTCCCATGTTCCGCACAAAGCCCGTTCACAAGTCTCTGCGCTTTTTTTGAAATAGGAGGAGGAGTAAGTTGATATGACAATCTTTGTTTTATTTTCATAGTGCTCGCTATCAGGGGTCGAGGAGAGGGGATATCAAGGCCTGTAGCCTCCCCCGCCTGCAGCCGCCATGTTCATGCTCTTCAGCTTGTTGTCCTTCTTCCACTTCATCCTGCGGTTCTGAAACCAGATTTTGATCTGTCTCTCCGAGAGGCAGAGGGCATGGGCGATCTCGATCCTCCGCCTGCGGGTCAGGTACCGGTTGAAGTGGAACTCCTTCTCCAGCTCCAGGGTCTGGTAGCGGGTGTATGCAGTCCTGGCTCTCTTCCCCTCTGGTCCTGACAAATCTATAAAAGGGGGAGAGACATATGAGACGATTGGATGTTAAAATAAAACAGTCCAGAAACTTATTTTAACACATTTATTGCTTTTTTGTGTGTTCTTTTTTAATATGACCTTTGTTCTTCTTCTTCAAGAATGGCTTAAAAGTGAACTACTTTTACGCGTAATAGATCCCAAAATGATTAAATACTACCAGTAGCGGTGTAAGATACACACCTTTTCAACTGCACTTTGCGAAAAGGAATACACAGCAACAAGGATGTACGTGTATGAGTTTATAACCTTAAAAATACGATAGCTATAACAAATCTGGCTATCTAAAATACATTTTAACTAACTGTAACCATATATATTGTTGTATACAATTATCCGTACCTGGTCTATATTGGCATTACTGAAAAGCAGAATTACACCAAACAGGTGAGAGGCGCATGGCGCTTTGCGTTCCTTTGGAAAGTAAAATACATTGTGTGTCCAAATTGTCTAATTTTGGCTGTTTTGCTTCTACTCAAAAGCTCTGGATAAGATCTACACATGCTCACACCTTTACCAAAGAAGAACACAGCACCCGGGTATAAAGTCAATACAAGATCATTACAAATTCAAATAGTTTACCATGATTTATGTGTAGTTTCCTCATCCACGGATATATCTGAGGCTGTGCTGAGTCGGTGGCGTTTTGAGGAGTTGTCGGTGCGCTTCCCGCAGGCTTCTCCTCCTCGAGTGGCGAAGCTTTGGACACACAGTCCCGGCTGAGCAGCAGCGTGCCTCCGTTGGAGTTCGAGCACGGGGTCGTGAGAGAGTTTTTCACAGCTCGGTGTTGAGATTGAGCCTCGGTGACCGGGGACGAGGAGGTGGCGACCGAGGAGCACGGTAGCGGCTCAGGTGGAGGCGAAAGAGACGACGTCCCGGTGCTGTTGGCGGACTGCGCGTACCTGACCGGCGCCACCGAGGGTGTCGCCGCCGCTGAGTGGTTCGGGGAGTAGCCCTGCGTCCGCTCGTCGCCCACAAAGTGTCCGGTACCGGTCCGTCCGACCGTTAGGTCCATCCCGTTGTAGCCATAGCCATACCTGCTGGAATGCACGGCGGTTGAGTCTCTGTATTGCTCGTTTCCCGTATTATGGTCTCCATAATTATGTAACTGGAAGTCCGCGCCATTGGGATAGCGACCGCAGAATGAGTTCACAAAATAGGAGCTCATTTGTTGACAATTCCACCGTTTTGCTCGTTGTAGGTATTTGTTGTTGTTTTTATTGTTTTAGAAGTAAAATAGCAAAAACCTGTGTGCTTGATTTGTGGCTCTTATGGTTTAGCGCGTCCTATAGCACCCTTGCACAATTTATGATGAATTATGGAAATGAGTGGGACATGGACTTGATTCTCTCCTACGTAGGCACCCAAATATGGGGTACGGCGGAGTATCACGTGCTTTTGTTGACCAGTCGTAAATCCTGCTTGGTGACCTCCAGAGGTAGACTCGTGCACGGAGGAAATACTGGGTGGGATGTGGAAGGGGGCGCGCCTCCAAGCGCTCGTGGCGAGAGCACACTCTGGAGCCACGGCGCGGGTGTTTTGGATTGTCGTGGTGCGCCATCCTCTGGCTCAACTGCGCCACTGCCTGTCTGCGGCGGTTTGTGAGGCGTGGGCTCCACATGGGGTCATTCAGAGGTTAACGACCATTGCGGCAAAAACCAACGGGCTCCTAAACAATACAACAAGTGACACGCTGAGAGTGCAATCTCTGCGAAGATAGTGTACAGAAATAATTCGATCAGAATGTGTTATGCATGTTATGATGGGCGATGAGTGCAAATACTGTGTGCAGTTAATAGAATAAAAGCCCATTGAAAACAGGGCGGCGTTTTTTCACACTTGTTCTTATAATCATAAAACAAACGAACAGCCACTAATGTGGGAAAAGACTAATGAATCAATGTTCTGGGGAAAGATAAAAGCAAATATCACATTGTTGAATATTCACACAGAGAGTGCCGTTCAAGGACAGTCCTTTGTGTGTTTTATGTGAAGAATAAACCACTTCTAATGGGCTATATATGATCACACGTAAAACCACGTTACTGTTTATTTTAGGGTTGTTAACGATTCCGAGCAATACGCCTTTTGGTGGGATTATGAGCGTGTTACATGTAACCCGGCTTTATTACGCCGTCGTTTAAAGGCGAATTATAGACTTGTAAAGAGTCAACATCTTGTAAAATTCTATTTTTAGTACATGCACGTTTGTGATCAACACAAGATCAAAAAGAACATCAAACTTATTTTCTAAAAGGAACTATAGCTTATAATATTATACAGTCACTCTGCAATGGAAAGAAACAAAATAAATGGCATTTTAAATTAATTTAAAAGGGAATTATTCGAAACGATTAATGTATAAAATGCAACCAATTTATTTGAAGTATCAAATATTTATTTTTTTAAAAGCCACAAAGTTCGTAATTCGTATTTGTTTATTTGTACTGTAAACTATTCGTATTTGACATTACGAATTGCTAGCGGTTATGCATTTTAGTTAATTCACTTACAATTACAAACAAATGAAAATATAGACGTCAGACCATTTCTATGTATTATTGAAGTATATTTTAAAATCAATTGTCTATAATCAGTAGATTATAATGTAGCACAGGCATACATCAAAGATGATTGATTATCAAAATGATTAAAAAAAATAGATTCACCGTTTTAGTTTTCGGTAAAACTGCACATGTTAGAAATAAATGAATACAATCTGAAGCTCTCTCCAGCTATCACTGTAGCTCTTACTGTAACCTGGTCATTGCACCTCTATCCTACTCGTGTCTGTGTTTGTCTGAGCATGAATACAACAACAGGAGACCCGCACAGAGCCCGACAGACACGACGCCTCCATAGAGGCATGGCGCCTCGTCCGCCGCTCTCCGTTTGGTTTTCTCCTTGTGGAATTTTTATGGTACCTTCGTCTCTCGAAGGCAGTGACTTGTCCTTTGCTTCCCCCCCAAAATGCTATTTACCCCGAGCAGCCACTTCACCCAGCACAAGCCCAATCATGTGTTACTGACAACAACAATGAGATAAAGATTCTTAATTCTGGTCCAGGTATGTGACAGACAGACCCCCAGAAGGCACGACGTGAATACCGGGCTCGCACATCCAGTGGACCCACACACACCAAGAGAAGAACTATGCAGTGTGTGTCATGCTCCAACAGCTGATTTATGGCTGGCCAATAGCAACAAAGTTCCCACGAAAATTATTTCACTGAGTCAAGCCAGGGACACACCCAGGAACTAAATAAGGACCAAAAGAAAGGAGATGAAAAGAGGTAGTTCGCTGGTGTCAAACAATGTCGGGCCGCAGCGAGGAGAACAGGAGGGCAGTGCACTCTGCAGGCACCTCACACACCAGCACTCTGAATACGAGTAGACACATACAATACTATACTGTTATGGATTATGTTTTTGCCTAAACGTCGTTACGCGCGTCTGGAGCACGACTAAAACTAGCAATGCACATTCAGGATAGTAACGACATTTTAAGGAATATGATGAGCAATTGCAACAGAACAACATATTTTCCAACAGAAACAATGTGATGTCGGCAGCAACAGCAGTCAACACATATGGCCTCACAGCGACTCAATAATGTGAAAGTATATTTTTGGAAAGATAAATCGGAACGAAACAAATGTCATCATAAGCTGATACAATTGGCATTATTTCTGATGCAGCTAACTTCACTTGTGCACGATTGATATCTTGCAAACATATTTCATATTTTGCATTTAAATCGTCAGAACTTGGTTGCTTGATCGACTGGCAATTGATTGCATGCATCAAATCACTGCAGTGTCTCCATACAGTATATCAGGCTCGCCGTGTGCACGTTAAGGATCACTGTGAACAATGTTGAAGGGCAAACAGCGAGGGCAAATCCCCTTTTCGAAAACTTTAGAATTATTTTCCTTTTCAACAATATATTGACATTCCTGTGTTAATTAAAGGTCATCCAAACGATTAAAAATGATTTTGTTCACTTTAAAGTGTCCTGTAGATCGTTTCAGCATAGTGAGTCAGGGAATGCATGCACACATATTACAAAACATCTTAAAAGCCTTGTGCACGGACACACAGGTAGAACTAGAGGTCGCATGTCCAGCCTGCACCACTATAGACATTCGAAGCAAAAACAGGCCGGACTGCAACTACAGTACCCTCAGTGTCTCCACCGGAGGGCGGTAAAGAGCACATATTTTGGCCAGCATCCATCCAATGAATTGTGCAGCAGAAAGCCCATTCCCATTCAAATCCAACAACAAACAATGTCTCGAGCGCATGCATGACCCAACAGGAATCCTAAAGCAACACTGTTTGTTCAATCTCTTTCAGATGCATCGTAGCACCTGCCATTCATAATGAAATACACTGTAACATTAAACCAGTTCAACGGGATTTAAACCTCTGGATATTTCAACAGCAAACAAGCTAGTTGCAATATATATATATTAAAAACAAAAACAACATAGATTAATATTTGCTTAAGTCGTTTGTCATTGCAAATTGTTCGAAGAGCAAACACAGTGACGTAGCAGTTGTCTTACCTTGTGGAGGTGTCTTCTTGTAATCGGGGGAGGAGAGGGAGTTTGCAGGTGCAGACGGGCAGTGACAGATGAAAGTATAGAGTTGCGTGCCAGGATGGGAACCGGGGCTCCCGGGGGTCAGTGACGCACCGGGGCTCCTTCCACTCATCTTGCCTAAACGTGCCAGGAAACCGACAGCAGGGAACCCAAACGATCCGGTCATGTTCCGAACGGGAAAGCTCCTTCGCGTCGAGCCTGTCTGACCGAGAGAAAACTCCACAGAAGGTGTTCAAAATGTGGGAGGTCGCTGAATGAAAACAGCCGCGTGGAAGCCCGAGACCGTTAAATGGAATGCTGCTCTATTCCGCAATTGGAAATTTGATATAAAAAAAAAAAAGTTCATGTTCACGGCTCCCTGCCACGTGAGAAGCTGCGAGCCAATCGGAAGGGGAGCCGGGTCGTTACGTTGTATTGCTATGTTGTAAATTTTCATAAACAACAACGGATTTATGACCCAGCGCTGGAGGGAGAGATGGGGAGGAAAAGGGGAGGGGGAGAGACAGAGAAGGAAGGGGGCAGGTCACCGGCAGGCGCCATCTTACCGAGGACAGAGGGAATGCAGAGTTCAACAGTAATTTCCCTTCATCTGCAGCCTGCCCCGTCTCGCATCCTCATAGTTCACATTCCCCAACTTAAGTGTTTACCTAACACTCATAACATAACGGCAACATGTTTCCTTACATGCAACCTAATATTGGCTACACTCAACAGCACTTAGTGGTGTCTGTGAGCGACATGTTATTTACTCTGATATCAGAGCTGTGGTTATCGTTGTGGTTACATTAAATTCGCAAATATTGCATAAACAAACAAATAGACAAGTAAAAGCTATTTTATTCAATTGTATTTTTATTTACATATTGGAGACATTCCCAGAGGTTATTTATATGTGTTCACATGTTACTTGTACGTATACTTCACATTGAAAACGTGGCCACTCAACCTACATATATCACAGTATTTGTCCATATTTGATTACAATAGCCTACTATTTTTACACCGAGGAAAACTAATAACGTTCTACTAAAATGTAATGCTGTTTAAATAAACATGCATGCGTTTATTGCTGGCATTAATAACAAACACGTGTGAGATTTTGAGCCTACTTTTCCCCCTTTCTAAATAGAAAAGGCAAGAGCATTTTTACAGTACACGGCTAGGACATTTACGTTTAAGGGTTTTCCTGTTTGTAGCTAAATAAATTGACGAGGTAGGTTGCATCATCCGAAACTAAACATGTCTGCTAATCCGGGGATGTATGGAGGAGTAAATAAGTAGCGAAAACATGCATATAAATATTATACGTCCACGCAGTTGTATTAAAACATATGCATAAACAAACTGAAATCAAACGAAGCATCTATTATATGTTATATATTTAACAAAATATCCACTTTTAATTAGCCTAAGGCACATTTGAGCAGAATGGTGTATTTTATTTTTTATTTGATCAAATACAACCGTCTGTGGAGAAGAATCCCTCGAATAGGTAGAATAGATTAATTTACAGTCAATTTCAACATACGTTGAATTCCTTTCCTCGTGTCAATGTTAGGTAGTTTTTTGTTAAGGAATGTTGACTCAGTAGTACGATCAGGTTAAATGACACGACGTATTGCATGTATAAAAATATTTAGTTTGGATAGGTAGTATTGCTCTTGGTTGCAGAGCCTTTGAGTGTGTTTTGGGGTTTAAATATGAAATGCAGACCTACAGGATAATGTTAAATGCGTATTACATAATTCCCTTCAGTTGTCATTCAATGAATCAGCCTGCAAAGCTCTTAATGCAATGAATGGTATGTGAGAAACATCTGAGATAAATCCCTAATCCCTACTAAACAGTGTTTTCATGAAATGCTCTGTCCGTGTCTTTCGTTACTTTGCAGCTGGTTCTGACTCCAGCTCGGAGCTGCGGGTGTCTCCTCCATCCTCGTGCTCTGCGGCCTCTGACACCTGGACATCCGCGTCCTTTACCCCGGGGGTCGCCGTCGATTCCTCCTTGTGGTCTTTTTTCCACTTCATCCTCCGGTTCTGGAACCATATTTTGATCTGCCTCTCGGTGAGGCAGAGGGCATGGGCGATCTCGATCCTCCTCCTGCGGGTCAGGTACCGGTTGAAGTGGAACTCCTTCTCCAGCTCCAGGGTCTGGTAGCGGGAGTAGGTCTGCCGGCCCCGCTTTCGATTTGGATCTGTGGAAGATAACATGAGCATTTGGTGTTTTTGCATTTATGAAAAGTGATACAGCATAAATCATTTGTTTTATGACGTTGAAATGTATCCTGGCAATAAAAACGATAACATCATTTTGACAGCCTTTAATATATTTGTGATTGCGCAAATGATTCTGGCTCATGTTTTGTTTTCTTACATTACGACACACACGCCTCACAGTCATCAGAAAATGGGAAATCCTTTTTTTCTAAGGTTCTCCGCATCTATTTATAGCAGTCCTGCTGGGGTGGTTGGCCCATGCCTCCTTTGATACTCTGCATGCATTTCCAATTAAACGCCAGTGATGCTCCGCGCACCAAAGGAGCCATAAGTAATTAGATTACAGCCCCAACCAACACCTTCTACCTCAAAATTGTAACAAATGCCTTTGTTTCAAAATTGCTTGCATTCTAAATCCACTTGACTTCTTTATGTCGCCGACAATGCTGGTGCATATTGATCCAGCAATGTGTACGAACGAGTTTCAGAAAAAAAAGAAATACCAGAGCCTCTGCAGTGCAGACCCAATTAGAAAGGAGCTGCAGAGTGCAAGAGAACTGATTTACACAACAGACAGGTCTCTTTTTACAACCACAAAGGGGAGAAGAGGCTATAAGAGTAATAGGAGTGCAGAGAAACCCCCCAGCGGCAAGGTCTCTGCGCACTGAACACACAGGAGCGCTGGCCAAATGAATTTATGGCTGCAGAACTCATTAGTTGCGCAATAAAAGTTTTACGATTCTTTCCATGCAACACCAATGGCTTCACGAAATTAATTGAACCACTAACAGGCAATGTAAGTTCCCAATATTTTGTGAAAGCATTGACCTGAGGGCTTGGAAATAGCACGTACGAGACGGTATCATACCTGATGCTCTCATCCAGGGGTACATCCGGTATTGTTTGTCCGGCGGCAAGGTGAGGGGTCCCGGCTCCGGATGGCAGCAGCTGTCGGTGAACAGTCGGCTCTGGTCAAACAGGCTGCAGTGCAGTGTGTGCGCGTCCTGCCCCTGGCCATAGCCCGAGGTAAACACGGGGCGGCTCTGGTACACGGCATTATTGACGCTGTAAACTCCAGACAGAGATGGTGAAAACGCAATGGCCGCAGCAGTCCGAGCCGAGGCATAGTCCTCTCCACTGGGTCCAATACCGCAAGACGCCCGCTCCACGTTTGGGAAGAGAGAACTACCCGCCGTATATTTGCTAAGAAGACCATCCACATAATAAGAACTCATATTTTTCTCTCTCTGATTTGTTGGCCCAGAATCCTCAGTGTCGTTTTTACGAGGTAGCTTGATATATGACAGCAATACACCCTAGATTTACACCAAACCCCATTTTCACTCTGGACCAAAGAACTCGCCCACGTGACTCGGGCCTGACCACTCTCGGCCAATCAGCAAGCAGACATGGATATCATTATGGCGCAGGACTGCAGAGTGGGATTAACGCTTCACACACGATTACATACACACATATAAACACACACCAGAGAAATTCTCACAATCCCAGTGATCTAGAGAGAATTTAGGTTATGTAAGGTCATAGCTTTTTATAATATATCTACTAGTAACCATCTATAAAAACCATCTAATCAAAAAAGAAGGAGCTATATTTATATGTTTTTATTTAATATACCTTCAGTAAACCTACTTGTTTTGTTTTGTTAATCTACTCATAGGCTATAGGTATATCATTAGATAAAATGTCATAACTGTAAATTAACTTCCGACAGAATGTGATTTGGTTGGTTGGTTTTACAAACAATACTTAAACGTGTGATATAAAAAGAATATACGGATCAAATATAACTATATTTTGATTAAAAGTTACCTATCAGTATCAAGTGCAAACAATCCACGATGTGTAGACACTGTTTGTTTTATAGTTGGTTGGAACATGTTAGCTTTGCATTTGTGCACTGACACAGTTAGAGGTGAGAATATGTCACAATGATTGTTATTGTAAATCTAAAATTATAATAATGCTCAATCCACCCTCCAAATTTGATTATCTGCCATTACATTGTTACTTAAATGGTCAATACAACCAATAATTTAACTAAGTAAAGCATGCCTACAATAAACACTCAAAGATAAAAGAACACGTGGTCAGAATTACACTGGAATAAAGACACAACTACAACAACATAAATCAGAATCATAATAATATAACGATAATAATATAATTACGATAATGATACTACTACTACTAATAATAATAATAATAATAATAATAGTAGTAATAATAATATGAATACACCCTAAACTCGTTGCAATATTTTTTAACCTATAAAAATACTAATGATTGGCAGTTTAGTGTGGTTTGTGTGTTAACTTAAATCGGAAAAAAAGAAAGAAAAAATTATATATATATATATATATATATATATATATATATATATATATATATATATATATATATATATATATATATATTAGTTAGGAAATTCAAACACAAAGTAATACATTCAATGAAGAAACTGTTCATATTTAATGTTACTCCTAATAATCTTGCCATCAGTTAAATTGACTAATTTACAAATGAGTTGTGTCTATAAAGCTGTGGCCTATAAAAACATCCTAAAAAGAAAAAAAACATGAAACAGAGAGCGACTTTCTGACCGAAGAAGCTAATTTAGCAGTCACAGCGTGCCTGTTTTATTCTTCCCTCCTGAGCCGCGGGCTGGAGAAGCACTGAGACTGAAAAAGGTGTGAAATTATTTTTGATGGACTCTTAAAAAATGTTACTAGAGTTTGTTCCCCGGTGCAGGTTCATTGAGGAGTGTTAAAAATGGAGGGGTGATGTTGCAGAACAGTGTCGCCACCCTCTGGTGACTAGGGAGGACTGCCGGGTGGAGAGACAGCAGTGCGCAGGCGCGTTCTCTTTCTGCTGCAATCTGCTATATACTGCAAGAAAAATAAACGACGTTCAAAATGTGTTTTTTTCTTGTCGTTTTTTGAGAAAATCAATGATGTTTTTTAACAGACATGTCCAGATGTATTTCGAAAAAGCATCATCTATAGACCGACCACTGCGTTTGAAGCTATAGCTGCTGCATGGCTTTATTGTTCCTTCTCCTTTAGGATGGGCCCAGCAAAGGAGCAGAGGGCGGAAGGTTCCCAGGTAGAAACAAAGGATCGCTCCAAATGACCGTGAGTCCTGCGCGTCCCCGTCGGGGAAAGTCCAATAAAGCTGATCATTTCCGCTCGGCCTTTTGTCCAGGGCGCAGTCTCACAGAAAGAGAAGAAAAAACAAATGGGTGCCATTCTGGAAACGGCCTAATTGTGTCTGGACGGCCATAAAGCCATTACAACTGGAATGCCAGACAGTATAGCAGACCAGGCGTTTTATTGCACTGTCTCTGGCCGAGTCTTTGAAGTGTGGGTCCATCTGCGTCCCCTAACGTGTCACAACAGCACTCCAACGTGGACTAAAGTCCGACTTACCCTCTAACTACCACAATCCGTGTATGTGAAGTAATTAATAAGAACCAAATAACCTGTATCTGACAGAGCCGTGACGTAGCAGCTCTGCAGCTATAGCTCGCGTTGGATTTGCTGATTCTTGTATTTGTTGTGCCCTTGCGCCACATATTTTCACAACATGCAGAGACTTGAAGCAGCCTTACACATGGAGAGGTCATATGTTATTTTCGAAAACCTTTGGGGTAGAATATTTGAGGTCGTTTAAAATAAAAAAAATCCTTGGTGCTGTAATATTTCATAATACTCAGCTCTTGTTTATTAATGGCGCTAATGACGCAGCTTTAGGCTGAGCGGCCTCGTCATATCCGAGCTGAACAGCAACACATCAGCTGCTATATTGTTGGGCTTCAGCTGTTGAAGCCCTCGATGTCTTTTTTTGTTTTGTGTCCTCTCGCCTCGCAGCGCTTTGCACCCCATAAAAGGTTATAGCGGTAATTGTCTTTTATGGCTGCATACAGCTAACAACATCCTCTGCCAAGACGCAGCTCTGTCCCCAATCCAAAACACACACCCAGATATGCAGCTATAGGTGTGTGTGTGTGTGTGTGTGTGTGTGTGTGTGTGTGTGTGTGTGTGTGTGTGTGTGTGTGTGTGTGTGTGTGTGTGTGTGTGTGTGTGTGTGTGTGTGTGTGTGTGTGTGTGTGTGTGTGTTCTCTACAAATTAAAATGCTTGAGGATATTTAAACATGTAAATTGTTGTACATTTGCACTCATTTTGTATTTACAATTGTTACATTTTTAAATATTAGTTCTTTACGTATTTCCGTGGGGTGTGTATCTTGAGATCTGACAGCAGTAACCTTCATATTTGTTTTCTAGTGCAAAAAAACTGCAGAAAATGCTTATTCTATTGAGCGATAATTCGCGAATTAAGAGTTTGTAAGAATACAAATATCATCTGTAATAAGAATGTGCATGCATTCACAGACAGGCCTATAATTTGTTTTATTTAATAAATAAAGTACAAATTACATTTGTCAACCAAAAAGTCAGACGGTCAGCAGACCGTGAGGTATTCAATAAGTAGCCTACAGTGTTTTATTTTTTTCCCTCTCTCTAACAAACATTATGTACTTTGATAACGTTACTCCCTGAAATTCATAGTTCAGCATCTAATGCAAGCAAATCTAATCGGCAATTGAAAAAAAAAATATTATTATTGTAGGTAGTGGAAAGACATAGGTAGTCAATCGTGTCGTGTGATATAGCTTCTGTTACATCTTGTTAATTTAGTGTTTTAGCATTTTCAAGAGGTTTATGAGGTTTATGAACCTACTTCAAAATGCCACCAGTCTGTTTTCTATACGGGTCCAATGTTAGATTCAAACTCATGGTCATCAGTCATAGTTCTAAGCAGTAAAGGAGAAACAACAGCAAAATTAATACATTTTACAAACTATACGCTCAGGGGACTCTGAGATAGACAACAAATAACTACAAACAAGAGCACACACAGCTAGAGACATCCATACACAAACAAGCACATGGGACCAGGCCAACTAATACACTTAAACGAGGTATTAATAAAATCAACATGAGAAAAGAACAAATACAAAACGAGTGTGCACCGTTAAAATTGTGCAATATAAAGGTAGTCGCATCAAACTGAAACCCAACATGCTTTTCTTTTTTTTTACAAGACGAATAAGCCTAATAGCTTCTGTTATACAGAACAATAAGACAATGAGTTTAAAAACAAGGTCCAGCAGGGTTAAGAGCTTCCACACACAAAGCTCGCTAAATATCTATAGGGTTCAGTCAATCTCTTTCGGGGCGCCTTCTTTATTAAACTTCTTCATCTTCATCCTGCGGTTCTGGAACCAGATTTTAACCTGTCTCTCGGTGAGGTTTAACAGCCTCGCCACCTCGTACCTACGGTCCCTGGTCAGGTAGGTGCTAAAGAGGAACTCTTTCTCCAGCTCCAGGATCTGGTGCTTGGTGTACGGACAGCGCTTTTTTCTCGTGGCACTCGCGTGGAGCCAGTTGGCCACTGGGTTATCTGGAAAGAGTGGGGTGCGACATTGGTGTGAGGGGCCGGTGTGGAGGGACCAAATGCAAAAAAAACAAACATCACTCATAATTTGGCTCAGACCAAAAAAAAAAAAAGAGAAGAAAAATCCCTCTGATCAGAAGAAAATGGCTACACGTGTGTAACCACAGCTACATCCAAATAAAAGCTACCCGTATTTCTCCTAGCTCACGTTCACTTTAAGATGCACAAGGTTATCTAATATAGCAATGGGAGCTGGGCCATTAACAGTCCCCATAAGGAAATGGCACGCTCAGAATGGCATCTGTTCAGACGCGCACCCCCATCACGCACCCCAGTCCTCACCGCTTTATGCGGTGTAAATAGACTATAAACATTGAGGGGTCGGCAGCGACTTACTTGGATCAAATCCCGGTTTCTCTTCACTTTCCCCGCTCGTGTCCCCTCCTTGGCCGGACAGTGCGTCCTTTTCTACCGGTGATGCCGTCGCTACGGTCCCGTTGGCGTAATCAGAGAGCAGCAGCGCCGTGTGGGAGCCGGGCAGCGCGCCGTCAACCCGCGTCCCTAGACCCTCCGGTTTGATTCCGTAGTGATGGCTCGTCGGTAATCCGGCCATGGGCAGGGAACCGGACATCGGCTCCAGCAGCCATGACTGATAGCGGCCATCTGTATCGGCACCGACCGGGCCTTGGGGATGCCCATAATGGTGATACACAGAAGAAACGCTGCCTGGGAACTGAGCTGGGACGTGACTCCACGACGGCCCGAATACCGAAGGTTTGGACGGGAAGGTGCAGGTTCCGAGCTCGCTGTGGTCGCTAATGGAGGCGGGCTGCCTGGAGTGCTGCAGCCCGGGACCGGAGGGGTATCTCGGGACAGAGTGCTCCTCGCTGTCGGGCAGAATCAGGGAATCGACGTAGTAACTCAATGTTCCGGATGTCGACATGGCAGAAAAAATAGACGTTCACATGTACGCAGTCATACAACAGATTCATGCAAAAAGTAAAACGCGCACACACACCACACACACATACACACGCAGTAAACCCAGCCTCACAAAATAACAATGTGGAGAAATCAAGTAGCAACTTGGCCCCACTGAGAACTACAGTGGGCTAGTAACGGGGAGCCAGGCTGCCATGCCATTGGCTAGCAGACACACGTGATCATAAAGGCTGAACAATAAAGGATAAATCAATCCCTTTGGTCATTAAATACTCACCCGTTTTCCTATAACAATCTTTAGTATTAAAGGTAGGAATTATCAGTATATTATTTAGATGTGTTATCTGTGAGACGGAAAATATGAATAACTGAATGAAAAAGGTGTTTTACAGTATCTTAGCCAACTGCTGCTGTTGAAATCCCCTTTAGTTATCCAAAACGATGCAGTGTGTTTTTGGAGGCCCTATTTTACGAGGTTCTTTATAGGACACGTAAGCACCCTACCATTGCTGTTCACCAAAACACATTGTAACCACTATATTAAAGAAACTTAGCAGCTCAATTCTGAAACAAAGCATGGACTCTCATGACCACGATACAAATTACATGTTTGTAATATTCTTTTTTGGGCTGTATTAGACATCTTCCAACGTCCGTTTATTTTCCTTTTTTCAGCTTCACACATTAAACAATTGTACAGACTACAGCTCTAAAATATATACGGGTGATATATAATATTATAGGCGGCTAAAACTTTTATTTTCAGTTAAACATATCTCGAAAAGATAGTTTGTGTATGGGCTATGCTGTTTAAAACATATAAGCATATTACGTATCTGGTCTGATATTTCTATAGCCGTATTTCGTGATTTAGCTTTTAGGTTATAGCTTCACGGCTATGTTGGGGCAACAGCTCTAACATCTAATAATCTACATTGCAGTGTATTTAAAGTTTTAGAAGATAATGCAGGACGATGTACAATTCTCATAGTCTGAAAAAGAAATGAATGAGCATGATTATTTCTTTAAAATTGGGGAAGATTTTATTTTGAAAATGTCAATCAAAATAACCAAAATGAAAGTCAAGCAGTTAGTTGGTCTTGTTCGTTGCAGTTGCAAAGCAGCACATTATTAGTGTGGCTATAATTACGTATGTAATCATGTAAAACCACTGGTCTAAAATAACAAATAAAATAACATTTACTTCATAGCTTACGACTGCATATTATTAAACATGAAACAGTTCTGTTTCAAAAGTGATACAACATGGAACATAAAAATATAGCAAAGCATGAATTAATAAAACGGAATAAATGTGGGGGGAAATGTAATATTGACCCACTGAATTGACTCGTGATACCCTGATATGTATTGAATATTTTCAAACACCATTAATGTCTCATCTCAGTTTCCCACAGTTGACCCACCGCAGGATGCGTTTATTATTCACACAGCCGTTATCACTTGTATCGGCCTATACGTCGCCATCATCACCGCCATCAACAAATTAGCTGTAATGCCCGCGTGCAGCAGCGCCTCGGTGTAACGTTACACTTAAATAGAGCTACAAATATGCGTAATGTGGTGCGTGTGGTTTTCTCCTTGTAAAACGAAATGGTGCGAGCAATGGCGAACACCAGGAGACAACAGCACATGTAACACTCGAGTCGAGATTCTAAAATGCATAACACGTATATTAAATGGCATTAATAATAGTAAGGACTTCGCCCGCAAGAAGATTTCACATTAAAATAATGAAATGAATGCACACATATTCACTTTGTGTTTGTTGAAAATCCATATGTCAACTGGCACATGCAGTGAGCTCTAAATATTGTCTCACAATATTAACAAAGTACTGAGAGTGTGTGTATATTTAAGAAATGCAATAGTATCCCATCTAAATGTGAATGTTTGACAAAATGCGCTTAAGCGTCTCCAATATCCTAACCCTAATCACATTGCAGATCACATCTACAAAACAGCAACCTTGAGTCCTCACACATTACGCTGCGGGTTTTATTTATTACCAGTAAATAAACGAAGGGCTTGGCCAACACCCCACAAGGCCACAGGCAATACTCTCAACTCAGCTCCTACTATTGCGTTTAGTAGAGGAGCAAAGGCAAAGGGTGCAAGCTGTCCATAATGTGCATTCTGCGTGCAAGCTATCACCTCAATGGTAGTTGCACTTTATTTGGCCAGCAGAGATCAAACAAGCCGAGGGGGGGGGGGGAGGAGCGGCTGCCCGCCTATTTGTGCACTAAAAGTTAGAATAGACAAACACCTTCAGAGAAGGGAGAAGACGCCACTTTGCCAATAGCTCTCAGGCTGTAAACCTAAATCAGGGTGTTTTTTTCACCCGGTTTACCGCAGGGGCTATTCACTTCTTTTGCCTCTGCAGATAACAGCCTGTCTGGCGGATCTAAATATCGCCATAAAGCCCTTCCCCTCCTTTTGTCTGAACCACTATTGCGCAGCGGAAGCATCCGGTCTCATTGCCCACGGAGGTCGCTGTTGCCCAATTCACCTTCCCCTTCCCCTCCACTGCAGTGGTCGTAACCGAGGCCTTGTCTGGCGTGTCTGCGTCACTACTACTCACGGAAAACACTCACGGCTTAACCCTTAATCCCCAAGTCCACGACGCATACTGCAGCTCTGCTTTGATCACGTTTGGATTCAGCTCATATACCCGCGTGGGTTTATTTTTAACGACGAAATACAAGTCGAGAAGTCTAAAGGAAACGTTACAGGAGACAGGTTGAGAATATAGCCTAACACACAATAGCCGGTCAACGTTTCTCGGTTTAAAAGCCAGAAGGTTTAGAACATGATTGAAAAACATCTCCACAAAAGCTCATCGAATCCCATCATCGTTATGTCTGCCGATTTGCTTCCCTTTTGGATGTGTGGAACTGGGGCAATTAAGACAGTATCGTGTTGCAGAGTTAGAAACGGACCCCAACAACATGAAACTACCTAAACCACCTCGACAGTCGATCCGGGCCTCAAGTGAAACACAATCAGCCAACTCGTAATGCACCGTGGTCATCAGTCCCGTCATCAAGTGTCCAAAAAAAAATCCGCTGTATTGAGAAAGTACAACTGTTTTGTACACACGAAGCCGGTGCAGCAAGGAGCAAAATAGACACATTTACAATGATAAATGGACTTACCCGAGCCTGGAAATATAACTCCTAGTATTCCAAAACTAAAGCAGAATAATGTTTTATATCCACAGTGTATCTGTACAGTTCGGGTTTCTAGCAGAGAGCCAGGCCTCCTCTCCGTCTGGAAGGCTCTCCCACGACTGAAGCTGCTCTTAGAGGAGAGGGAGAAAGCTCATATAGCAGCCAGTCATAAAACTCTACAATAGCCGGCTGGGCATGCAGCTAGACGGCTTATAGCCTAATATCTTAATTATTTCCGATGGCCATTACATTAGCCTCAAGAACATTTGTTAGCCAGTTCACAAAAAGAACTGTTGAGTCTCCAGCGATGGAGACCATATTATTTGGGATTTCAACCAATTTTTGGGGGGATTCTGTAGAGCACATTTTGACTGAATACATATAATCCCATAGTACAAATATACAAGCAGCTACTCCTCAATGCCAGCTGATAATTTATTAAGCATTACACAAAAACACAATGTCATATGTACACAGAAATATACAATAAAAACATCCCTACTTCACTTTGCACATGTTTCTCGTGTAAACGTCCTCAACGTGATTAAAGATTCAAACATTTAGCTCATACATAGAAAAAGGTATATTATGGTAGACTACATCTAATGGTCAAAGGTGAATTATTCTTCCCTTGGTGATACGTGGGCGTTATATCCCAGTGGTTTTAAATGTATTTAAAAAATAAATAATTAAAACTTTATATCATGCAATTCCAATTAAAAAGAAAACAAATGCATATTTGTTTGAGTAAATTTAAAGATATTTAATTTGTCAGTGGATACGTGGTAATGTTAAGCCTCAATGTATTTATTTTTTTGGAATTGCGTAAATTTCACTCCACTGATGAAACTATCCAACCAGACGACAGAAGTGACAGAACCAGTTCGACAATACAAAAACACAACATCGGAAAACAATCAAATAGAACTCATAGCATTCACTATTTTCCCTTTTTCTTATTCTCAGTAGCTCACCGAGGACGAAACATCGACTTTACGCGTGTCTGGAAAGAAACCACAGTGAAATGAATCATTATGTGGACAGTGTGGTGAGGAAGGGTGGGGGACATGGCGTTCACCGGTGATCTTCAATTTCAATGTGATCACCTTATTAATCATGAAAACCCGTAGTTGGAGGTGAGCTCCCGGATCCTGTTTTCCCGCGTCATTTTCTTCAGTTTCATCCTGCGGTTCTGGAACCAGATTTTAACTTGTCTGTCCGACAGGTGGACGCCTTTACTGATCTCTAGGCGGCGCTCTCGGGTCAGGTACATGTTGAAGAGGAACTCCTTCTCCAGCTCCAGTGTCTGATGCTTGGTGTATGGACACCGTTTCTTCCGGCCGCTTTTTGCTGTCAGCCAGTTGGCCGTGCTTTCACTTTTTGTATTTCCTATACAGAAGATGGCAGATACATGGTTTTACGCATTGGAACATGTTTATGTGTGTGTGTGTGTGTGTGTGTGTGTGTGTGTGTGTGTGTGTGTGTGTGTGTGTGTGTGTGTGTGTGTGTGTGAGAGAGAGAGAGAGAGAGAGAGAGAGAGAGAGAGAGAGAGAGAGAGAGAGAGAGAGAGAGAGAGAGAGATGTATCTTGGAATGGGTTTGTGGTTGTGTTACACACATTACAGTATAACGTCTGTGTGTGTGTGTGTGTGTGTGTGTGTGTGTGTGTGTGTGTGTGTGTGTGTGTCTTATGCGTAAACTATGGCTGCTTTGTTAGATTCAGACTTGACTCAGAGTTGAATAATAATAGTTTGAAAATATCTCATGCACATTTTACAGCAATAGTGAAACAAACCTTTGTTTTGTTTTACGGCGTGAAAGAATAAAAAAGTATATTGCACAGACAAATATAAAAGCCCAATACACGTATAGGCCTATTTGCCAGTACATTTTACGCAGCGCTCCTAAACATATACTGGCGAAGGGCGAAGGGGATAGGTAGTTAACATGTATTATATTGTATTTTATATTATACAATAATTTATTAATTCAGGTTAATTGAAATAACACCGTAATAATGTGTAATTAATAGTTATTTTCCTCGCGTTGCGCTTGATTCTTCTTCGTGCACATACTGTGCATCATAACGTACTCATATTATAACAATTTAGAGACAAAAGACAGACAATAATATGTAAATATATAAAACGTGTCCATCCATACGTGTCTTCACTTGTCACTGCAAGTCTAACCAGTAACATAGAACTTCACAGGTGCCATTAAAAAGCCTCACTCTATACCTGCACTGCACTGCACTGCATGCAAACAAAAACAACAGTATACGACCACACCTATATGACGAACTGTTATTACCTTTTGTGGTCTTTGCTGGTCTCTCTTTGTTATGCTCTTCTGTATCCTCCGCTGAAGAGACTTCTGCATCCGAGGACTCGCGTGCCTCCTCGGTCCGCGGTGCAGCGTGAGGCTGCAGGTCGGCGTTTCCCGAGGACACGGGCTCCTCCTCGGCGTTCCTTCCTTCCTGCGTCGTGGCTGGAGCACTTGGTGGCGTGTGGAAGCGAGCAGGAGCAATGGGGTGTAGGCCAAAATGAGAATGGGAAGGGTTCGGCTGGGGGCTGGTGGTGTTGTAAAGTTTATGAGAATGTGCGTGCGTCTGAGACAAGCGGAAGTAGCCCGGCACAGGCACCGAGCCCCCGCCGCCGCCATCGGTAACTGTGCAAGAACTGGAGCCCAGGCCGGCTGCTGTTAACCTCGAATATGTCAGATCTTCGGCGGTGGAGGCTTTAGGGCACTTCGGCTGCTCATACAGGCAGTAGGTGCTCTCCTCCTTAATATTCTGCGGGA
Organism: Myoxocephalus aenaeus; assembly: GCA_038501785.1. Taxonomy (NCBI): domain Eukaryota; kingdom Metazoa; phylum Chordata; class Actinopteri; order Perciformes; family Cottidae; genus Myoxocephalus; species Myoxocephalus aenaeus. The sequence goes on along the minus strand of JBAMJR010000170.1, from coordinate 5,527,416 downwards.
ACGAGCAGGGTGCGACCTGGGGACCCACCGGGTGCTCTTGGTCCATTCGACATGACCTCTGCGCGTCCATCCACATCTCCATGCTGGACATGTACGCGCCAGAGGCGGAGACCATGTTTTGGGGACCCACCTCGCCGCGCTTCCCCATACCTGGGAAGTATCCATAGTTGTGTAGTCCGTAAGGCACTTCTGTAGCGGCGCTGTGGGGCACGCACACCGCGCTCCCGCCGTAGTGACCTGCGCCGCTCTCGGTGCGGCCACCGATCAGAGAATCCACTAAAAACGCATTTCCTGACGGACTGTCTGAACATGACATTATTGTGGTGTATTTTGGCGAAGGGAGAAGATAGCCCTTTCTGGCTGACATTTCTTGTGCAAAACATGCTGGATATGATTAGAGGCACCCCCCTCTCCGCCGTGCGGACTGTAAAACCAATGGAAAGGCTGGAAGAGGGGCAGTCCCTCCCATTCCGTGGCTACGTAGCAGCCGGAGCCATATCCATCATGGAGCAGGAGACGGGGAAAGAAGGCAGCAGAGCAATCAGTGTGCTCCTTCACCTTGGCTTAATGCACCACCATTACCCCTTAGAAGGGGCGAGGTCCAGCATGATACAAAGTTGAAAAATAGATATTTATTGAAAAGCGAGAAAAAAGTGAGAGTCATGGAAGGTCAAATTAAACTACACAAATATGGCCTGAAGGTGGTAAATTAGGTTTCAAAATAAAGAACTGCAGAACCCATCAACAACGACATAGATAAAGCAATGGGACTTAGAGGTCATAAAGTGTGTTTAACTGAATAGAATTTGCCTCTAGCCAAATGACTTGGCAAAAAGCCGTTTTGGTGCATCCATTAGCGTGAAGAAGCTCTTCGGCACTAAATGCAAAGGTGCTAGGACTATAGCCTAGAGGTTGAGAGTATATACTGTTAAACACACTTTGTTCTTTCTTCACAACAGAAACTGTCTGGCCACACACACACACACACACACACGCACACACACACACACACACACACACACACACACACACACACACACACACACACACACACACAACACGCACACAAGCACACACTTCTTTCTTATTTCATTCAGTTATCGAGGCTACTTGTATGTACATAATGATTAAATGTGTTCACTCTAGCTAAACTTTGTTGTCCCTGTCTTTGGCTGTATGTCTATTTTCTGTGAAAGTAAACTGGGACTAACAAAAACAAATTCCGTGGACGTGTAGCCTGGCCTATAAAGCGGATTCTGATTCTTGATTTCAGTTTATTGCCGCACAGGGAACGTCTCTGAAGTGGTCAACATCAAGTTGACCTCTTTGAACGGTCTTTTTAGGTTTATACTTCAAACATAACCCGTTTTAATTTAAGGTTTTGGACAAATAGTGTATAATGTATGTTGATTATGTTAAATTCAGTTAGATCCATGAGCTATACCCGTGCGTAAACATCAGCAAACTAATCCCTTGACCGTAACTAAAAGCAAATACAGATCAAATAACGGGGAAAGCCTCAATAGAATAAATATGTATCTTAATGTTCAACGACTTACTGTGCCTTTTACACATTAAATTCCTAAAATGACATTATGTAACTGCATTTATAGTAATTTCATGTATAGAGCTTTAGGCTTTTCTTTTCTTGGGGATTTATAAAACTACGAAGAATAAACTATTTACATGTAAGTATTGTTCATAAATATACAAATTAAGATTTGTAATAATAATGTTTCTACTCTTGAGAGTTTTCACCAATTAAGGATATGGAAATGAGTTAATACCCTGGTCATTACGCATACGCAAAAAAAATATTTAACCTGCATGTACTTACACAGGTTATAAGAACACAGATGTTTTTTTTACGAAAAAGCTGATAAATGCTGCTATACAAAAAAAAAAATCTACTCAGTACAAAACAAAAAAAAATATTAAAGTATCAAAGTATTGATCACGGTGTTGTGCACGGAACTGGCTCAATGTGCCAAAGCAAAGCAGACATAAAGCTTGTCATCCTGTCGGTCCAATTTGGTGCAATAAGGGCCACAATAAAACTCTCCTCCATCTCGTAGTGTCCTTGGCCATGTGCACTCTATTGCTCTCTCCAGGTTGAAGTTAATCTCGGCCAGCTTTGCCATTACCAGGCCCAGGTGGCCGCAAGCCCCCCGGGTTTGTGCGCAGCCTGTGGAACTGAAATGGGGAAATTGGGGAGAAATTCATAAATTGAGCCCATTTAAGTTTTCAAACGTTCTGTCATTGACAGCTCATTTATGTACACTGGCTTAGTTTTGTATAGTGCGTCGACGGTGGACATTTGTCAATCGCTCGCGCTCAAAACACACATATTTCAAATGATTTAAATGACTGAAAGTTGGTTGAAGGTTAATTACGTATATACGGATAAAATATAATCATGTATTTCAAAAGAAAAAATATATTTTGTAGAAATATATAAAGAAAAGGCATTTTCTGGTAGCACAATAGTTCTAAAGACAAAGGCCGTGCGGGGAACATTTGTGCGCGACTAGTAAATTCCCCAAAAACCATAAAATAATTTACTACAGAGTTGACCCACTAAATACAGAGTGTGTACTCTTCCCCACAGTGGCTTGTTCCTTAAGGAACATACAAGCCAGTAGGGAAACTAAACACATCAATTAATTATGTGTGCCGAGTATTAAATAGTTTCACACACACACACACACACACTTCATGGTGTTGTACTAGCATGGGGGCCTATCGATATCTTTGTGTTACAGTTATTAATTGTTGCTATTAAATCTTCATTTTCACAGCTGCCCCGGCTATCATATCCTCAAACCAGTTCCCTCTGACCACCGGCTTTGATCCGGACCATATAATCGTGGCCGGAGAGGCCGTTTGAGTCGTATCATGTTCGTCCCGAGTGCAGTTATGAACAATAATGCGGCGTTTTATTACATCCAGCGGAAGCATTTATATTTCACGAGAGACAAAGGAGAAAGAGAGCCAGTCCACACGCATTTTAGGTGCAGAGGAGTCTCTCGCCACTCGGACTGACACCGAATAGCCTCCTGCATGCAGCTCTGTATCTGTGACAGGAAGGAAACGGAGACGCGGTGGCTGCCCTATCACAATCAGATCGACTTTTATAATGGCAGCTTGTATCCACTTGGCACGTACTGGGAATAATGTGTTTTGGAAGCACGTCCAATGTTGTTAGCGGGTTCTTTTAAGAGGAAGAGGAGGAAGAAGGTCGAGCACAACTGCTGCAGTGGTTTAATTAAGATGAGCTGCATTAGCATGTGAACCACCTGAACAATAAAATCATATGTTTTGTATCCAGCATCCGTTGCTTATACTGTATCGTTAACATACTAACTGTATCTTTTTTTTTGTTTTTCTTTTAAGTAAGACAGATTTCCCCCAAAATCCAAAACCTTTGTTGGACTGGGTTGCAGATCTCTCCAGGTACAAGACGGCCATGCTATACTTTAACCATTAAAAAGCTCGAGCTCAGCACAATGAATAGCACATGCAGCATGAAGGCTTGGCACAGATGTGTTGCCTTATTAGGGCCCCCAGGAAGACTTGTGCGGCAGAGAAAAGTGGAGACTAAATACAAAACGGATCCCATCTCAAACTAACATGCGATAGCAGAGTCTGAGGATTGGACCTCGAGAAGGTTTCTTGCAACAGAGCAAACTATTCAAGCTCCATGGTGTTGACAACACCTTTTACCTGCTTGCATTCGAGGGGAGCTTGCAGACGAAACGATCCACGGCCATGACATTGGTCCCAATAGCGCCGCCCGGTGGCAGAGTGGAGACTCATCCTGAGTGCAGCCGTCGCCTCTAAACTGATTCGAGGTGGATAAACCGCACGAGGGGAGAAGCGTCGCAAATGAAGTCGCTGCAGCGAGCAAGCGAAGGCTGTTCCTATCCGGGCTCTCCCTGCCGTTGCGCTCGCCTCCTTGGTAACAGTTAATAACCTTGGGTCTCAGACGGTTTATTGCACTGCACTCCAATTGTACAAATGCCCCAGACTCAGACAGCTTTTATGGCCGCGTTGCTGCGGCAACGGGGAGGATGTCCCGTAATTAGGGACGGAATTCCAGCGCGCAGTAAAGGATGCGCAAGGCAAGGCCGGACTATGGCAGAGAGAGGCAACCATAAACTTCAGCCTCTCTGTCTGCGTTTATGGCCCTTTTGACTGTCATATATGAACGCCAATGCGCTGCGGCTAGCTCCCATAAACACGGTGATAACAGCGAAAATGGCGACCCTCGCCAAAGGAGACTGCTGTTGGAAAAGTGTTTCCAAAGCCAATCAGCGTAATGAGAGCTTGCACAGACAAACTACAGAGAGAGAAAGAGTGAAAAACGAATAGAAATATAATTGTACATGGCGAAATACTGAATTTTTTCTCCTATAAATGTAATGCAAGAGTTGCAACCTTTCGTTAATGGGTCTAAATATTGAGACAGCTGATCAAAATAATTGCAGCACAACAGGACAATATTTGACAGCAGAGGAATTATACTTATTTTTAGGTTAATTTATATTTAATCTATCGAAACCTATTAACTGAATTAAGGTTGTTTTAAAACAATTAAGAATAAACAGGTTAATTATTACATTTTTTACTTCACTGACTTATTTTTAAGGCTCCACATAAATATGTTTAGTTTGTACTCTGTGTTTCCCTCTATCAGGTTTGATAGTTCATCATTTGAATAGTTTGCAACATTATATAAACAGATACTATGCGGATTATGCGTGCGTGAAATGTTTCAGCGTCATTTTATTCACCGAAAACCAAAAGCTTGTGAAAAAAAACAATGAAAAAGCAGATTTTTTTTTTTGGCAATGATCTTTTCATTTGTTTTTTATTTGGAAATATAGTACAATACACAATTGGGCATACCAAGCAATTGATTCAATGCGATGACCCTGACCAGCATTGCCCTGTTAGCACACAAAATGTAGCTTTTTTATTCATTTTTTTAATCTTTGTTAGATAGCAAGTACCAAAGGATCACGAGTAATGAAAAAAATATTCTGTTATGCGTATCAATATCAGACCAAACAGGCCCGCTGCATATATACCTGTGTGCATATGTTGGGCGTGTACCTCAGTGCAACTCCACACGGATCCAGTGGACAAGCTTATCTCTCTGGTTTTGGCCTGCATTATCAATACTCGACTGATAGTCTCCAAAAAATCCAAAAGGACAACATGGATTCGGGTGTTGAAAGATACGCAACATATAAATACGTATAGCCCTCATTCTGCAGGCTATATACAGGAAAGACGACAAAAGGTCAGCCCAGACTCAACACGGAATCCCAAAAGCCTGCTTGTAATAATGGACTTCGACTTGGTTAGCCATGGCATTAAAGGAGATAGTAAACGAGTGGCTACCAAATAAATAAGCACACAAAACATAAACACATTACATTCTCATCCGTTCGAACTCATTGTTTGGTCACACCAATATCATTTCAGTTAATTAAGTACATAGCCACCATCGTCCAAAAATCCACCACTTTTCTGACTTTAAAAACAGAAAGACAGTTAAACAAATCTTTTGATTACAAAATACACTGGGTCAGTCAATTAGTGACTAATGTCTGCCCGCGTGAAAGGTAAATAAACAAGGCGTCTGTGAGTCACAATAATATTAACAAGGGCCCTCGCAAAAAGGGACACAAATCAGTTTCTACATTTTTTTTTTCTTCTCAAAAGAGAGTCTGGGGAGTGAAATCAAAGTCCGCAGACTTGACTTAATTCATGTTCATTCTGTGGGTAATTCCAGTCGCCAGATACTGTTGTCCTCGAACTTGAAATTAACCATTGAGCAGTGTAGCTGCTGTCGCGGCCAATGTGGTACACAATGTACACTGGGGGAGTCACAGCCGGAGAGCCAGTGTGTCTGTAAACGCAGTCAGTCCCACAGCGGAGGACTATGGAAGCTCTGACGGGGCTTCTTTGACCCCTAAAGCAGAGGATTGGACGTATAATAATGTAACCGATCTCTATTCAGTTTCTTCTCCTTCATGCGACGGTTCTGAAACCAGATCTTCACTTGTCGGTCGGTGAGGTTGAGCATCCGAGAGAGTTGCAGGCGTTTCTCCTTGTTAATGTACACACTGAAGAAGAATTCTCTTTCAAGTTCTCTGATCTGATATTTGGAATAAGGGCACCTTTTCTTACGGGTCCGCTGTCCATCTGGAAGGCACAAAAAAGAAAGTGTACTGGTCAGAGAAAATATAAACGTTTCAAATTAGCCCTGACAATGTTACAAAAAGATTTATAAGCGCCGTGGTTGTGCCAGATTACGCACGAGTGGATTTCCTCTACATAAAGCATTAATAGCATATTTCCTATTTCCACATTTCAAGTGTCACATATCAAGATATTAAATTACACTGGAAGGATTACCAAACCATTCGTGCTGGTTCGCTAGACAATCCACTTGGGCTTTGACCTTTTTCAGCAAAGGAAAACAATAAACTCCCCTTTTAACATTAGCAACTATCTATCAACAGGGAAATGAGGCCACATTACTTTACACCGTTTGTATAATAGTAGTAGTAGTGGTATAGTTTTATAGAACACAAAGGGTCCATGATGGCTTTAACACAAGAGCTCATGCCCGCTAAACCTTAAACCAGAGGCACAGTCCTCATTACATGCAATTGCTGTTTTAATGCTAAGAAACCGTGAAACAAGCACGTTTATAACACGTGGAATGATGTAGAAGAATCCACATTGATAACTGGGTGCTTTTTTGGTAACGTCAGGAAGTGTTGCAGGAAAAACCACCGGCCCCATGTCTTTCACGGCCAATTTCAATTCCAAGCACGTGATCCTGCAGTTTATAACAAACTTTTGTTGGGGGTGGGGGGTCCACAGGCCCTCTATAAACCTTATATGCTTATAAAACAGCATATAAAAATGTTAACAGCAGCGCCCAAGATTGCAAACTTTCTCTCATAACCGAGGCGCTGACTTTAATACGTACTGCTGCTGCTGGATTTCTCCTCATTGTTGCCGGAAGATAAGTGCGGGCTGCTCGCCTCATCCCGCGGCTCCTTCGCCTCGGTGTCCCCGCACGACGGCTCGTCCTCCGGCGCAGAGCTGGGCTGCTTGCTCGGCGTCTTGTCCCCTGAGTAGCCGTGCGTGGAGGAGCTCTCCGACGCGTTCCCGTACGCCGTATCGTAAAACTGGTCGAAGACTTGTGGCAGCACGCCATTTCTCCCCACGTTACCGTAGAAGTTGCTGGACGCGGAGCTGGCGCTGGTGTGGTGGTGGTGGTGGTGGTGGTGGTACGCGGCGGCGGCGGCGGCGGCTGCGGGGCTGTTTTTACCGAACATGTCCCCTACGACGGCACTTTGAGCCGAGAGACAGTCCCGGTGCACCATGTCCTCCGTGGTCGGGTAGCCATGGGGCAAGTTGCCCCGGTGCGGCCATTTACCAGACGCTTCAATGGCTGCATAGTCCCTGAACGTTACCTCTCTGACGGGCTGGACCTGCGGCAGGTTAGAGGAGTAAGAGTATGTCATGGGGCGGGAGGACGGGGTCTGGGATAAAAACGAGGGAAGACCGGAGAAATCAGCCCCCGCCGAGACGTAATAAGTGCAGCTGGGCAAATACATGTTCGATCCGACGGGGACCCTTTCGTCAAAATCCATCATCGTAGTTCACCCTCTACTATAACTCTTTGTTGGGGTTTGATTCCTCTATAGCCGCCCTGAACATGGCTCTGAAGCGCCGTGCCTCTTGCCTCTTTGAAGCAGGTTTGCCAAGCAGAAATTTGGAGACGTAGGCTGACGTGGAGAGCCATCTCCATCCACTCTACGGAGGAGGAGGTCACGTGACCACGCGGCAGAAAATTGACAGATTTTCAGGCTGTGTATATCTGTGTGCGTGCCTGCGTGCCTGCGTGTGTGTGTGTGCGTGTGCGTGTGCGTGTGCTGTGTGTGTGTGTGTGTGTGTGTGTGTGTGTGTGCGTGCGCGTGTGAAGGGAAGAGAAAGAGAAAGAGTGTGTGTAGGAGTGTAAGAGACTGCTATGTGTCTTAAAGCTTGGCATTGTTGCTTTATCGCCATGCGGCGTAAAGATGAATTCCTTAACATGAAACAAAGGCAGAGGAAGATAACTATCACTGAATGCTGGTTTTCAGAGAGATGAGGGTTTCAATCGAAGTTTTAGCCTGAATAGTATTAGCAATTTCCCAGATATGCTGTGCTTTTCCACACTATGTGCCCTAGTTTTTTCTTGTTTTGGAGTTATGTACACAATGCGAGGACACATGAAATGATTCTGCCAGTAAGTACAAACCCTGACAATAACATGACTGAACCAGCATTGACAACATTGACCTGAATTGAAGGAAGGAGACAACCAGCTTATCTGTAAAGTCTGCTTTTAGAAACCTCTTAGTCATCATCATTTGGTGGTTTTACAACATAGCATTTGGCCCAGTGGGCATTTGGTTATCAGGGTCATGTTCAAAGTAGCGGCTAATGTTTCAACAGGCTACAGCCTTGTGTTAGTAGCAGCCTCTAACAAAGACCAAACTCAAATGGTGACTAAATAAATACAGGACAGGATAGTAATATTTAGAGTGAAAATAATACAAATGTAAGGTAAACCTGACAATTTATTTTTTGGTGATTTTAGAAACCTTAGACTAATAAACAAACATTTTAAATTGTAAAGTTTAGAGTGTTAATTACATGTTCTAAGTATAATATGTTGTATTTACGTGTGAGGGAGAGTATCAACAGTAAAAAAAAAAAAAAAAGACACATCTCAGAAAAGACGAGGCTCACTGAGGAAAATGCTCATGAATTGATAATAAATCAGTGTACTTCAGTCAAATGTAACAACATATTTAGAATAACACATATATTATATTTCTGAACTATTCTTGTCTTATTTCTCTGGTTTGTCTCATATTTATTGGATCCAACAACAGCTCCAAAAATCGTCTAAATTCAATCCCCTCGACTTTTACGCACGGCTTTTTGGTGGTGCAAATGTGTCTCCAAATGTGCGTTGTGCAGTAACAAGACCAATTCAAGAAATTTAGAAAACATTTTATGAATTAATAAATGACTTAATATTCATCCAAACCTATTTCTTCTATTTATTGCCATGACACATCTATACAATTGCGTAAATACCAACACACGCACATAATAAAATGAATCATTTTCGGATCATGTTGCAGGAGTTCTAAATACCTGCAGTTGTATTTCACAGTTATAGCTTATATTTAGACTTGAAAGAAAATGTGCATGCAACATTTTCTTTAAAATCCTGATTGTGAATAACGTTTGTTATGGTCACACAGGAGTTGCAAATGATTTTGTTCTCCTGAAACTAAAGCAAATGCAGATTAAAATTGGCCATTTATTCTTTTTTATTTGGTGAACATGTCACACTGCACATTCCCATGGCTGCCTGCTCTGGGGCCACCGTGCAGCTTGATTTGGAGAGGCTGCAACTTGACTCTAATGTGCTGTGAATGAGAGACGTGAGCTAGGATTAAGCCCGCCGCGGCTGGCCTGGCCCCACAGCCCGCTGTGCACATTCGGATCCAAGAAGTTCCTGATGGCACATGTGAAACACAACCTTAAAATATCACACATTAAGACTGCGCAAGCACCGACTAACGCAATGTGAGTCTATCAAAACAGAAGTTTCAAAAAACCATGCAGTCTGTTTTGCACCGTCCTGCTTGCAAGCTATTTTATTTGATAAATTGCAGGGGCACAAACAAGTCGAGCTCCGCCTCTCAGTCAACCCGGACACATTCTCTGACTTGTGCTGAAGCTTTTAAGGTGTAATTGAGCACAGGATGCCCAGGAAAGCCAAAGCCAGCTCTGGACAGACCTGCATTTTTATAGCTGCTATAGTATTCTGCTGCGTTTTTTTTTTCCTCCCCGGCCAGACAGACACCACAAAACAGGCCAAGCGTGAGAGGAAGTCGCCACCAACGCGGACTCAGAGTCAGCAGCTGGGTTTTCAACGACTTAGAAACATAACATGTCTGTAAACAACTAAGGTAAGATTTCTTACTGACAATAAATATACGTTTTTCTAACCTTTTGACAAAAAGAAAAGAAAACAATTAGTTCAAGAATAATGACAAGCATAAACAATAAATAAAAGCCAATTGTATGTCAAATGTGTTTTGTATTTGTGTTCCGGATTTTTTGGGTCATCAAAACTGCTGTCTGGCGCTGCGTAAAAGCTCTCAAAGCCAAAGCTTTGTCTGTACGGTCGACTTCAAGTTCGGGGGAGGGAGAGGGTCTTTTTCCAGAGAGCAAAAGGGCCCACTGTGCCCCGGATGGAGTTCCTTTAATTGCTTCTACGTTTACGCAGGCTTTAGGTTACAAGAGTACTCGATAATGTGAACCTCTAACTCCGAGCTGAGAAGTCTAACGAACTTCACCTTCACACTACTAGAGAATCATGAGAGATGTAGGCCTTTAATTAATGTACAGTTTGGTATAGGTTTTAGATTAGCTGCAAATAGTAAACTACTTATTCTAAGTCTTGCTATTTGGTGTATTTGCTCTCATCAGAACTCCTTGTGTTTAGAATAAGTTGATCTTGACAATATTTAGTTCATATCAGATTTGGACCAAAAAGGAAACATGGAGCCTAAAAGATAAACATCAATGCACTGACTTTTGGTCGTACATGACCACGAATGACTATGGAAGAGATTTGACATGGAGTAAAGATAATCAGTATGTACTCAGGGACACTGTTTTTATGGCCTTTAAGTCAAGAGAAGAGCTTTAGTCGTCTCCATTTCCTGCTGTTTTCGACCACCTTAGCCCGCACGTTTAAATAGACACTTGTCATTTGGATTGTATCAAACACTAAAATCAAACAATTATACTATATACACAGATATTAACCCATTACATATTTAACTTGAATTAAATGAAGTGTAACTTCCCTCCTGGAGTGATAGAAGCCAGTGATTGTGTCAGGGAGAGAATGAGCCAGCCAAACCAAGCCGAGTGCCATAAAACCTTGTTAGACAACAAGTAAACAATCAAGTGTGGGGAGGATCTGAAAGTACAGTTTAACGCCACGTCAGGTAGGCCTATGGGCTGTAAAGCAGCCTCAATGGGCGCATTCAGTGCCCTGCAGAGAAACCTCCTGGAGTTTAGGTCTTGAAGTGAAATAAAAAAGCCCCGAGCTTTACAGGCGGGTTTTTGTTTTCATTTTATGGTGGAAAAATGGGCCACCACACCTGCGCCTCAAAGCATCTATTGACTATATTCTTTATCTCGAAATGAAAGCATGTCTGGAGCATAGTGCGCTGAAACGAGAGTCCGAAAAGATACACAGTGTGATACAATAACAATACGGGTACCGACTGTGGCCTTTTGATGCACAGACTATTATATTCAACGACCACGAAACACAACTTAAACATGGAGGTGTGCGATGTGGTCGCACAACCCAAACAACACTATTAACTAATTGATACATTTAGAACTTTTAGCCCAAACATCCGTTAAAAAATCCAGATTGGCGCGTTTACTTTAGTTTTTTTTTTCCACATTATGAGATTGTTTTAAAAGCGTGTTCTAACTTGAGTGGATATATGGTCTTGGTTCAGCTGTTGTGTTGCTGGCTACACTGGACAACTCTGGAGCAGAGGGGGGGGATTATAAAACCATCAGACTGAAACACGAAACAATCACAGTACTTAGTTGCGGACAAATGAACGAGGTGGGAAAAATAATAATATATATATATATATTGAAACATATCTGTAAATTTGAACCTGATTCGGCGAACAACTGTTGATTCATCCACAGGTGAAAGAAGTGTGGGCCCACAGCGATGGCGACGACAGAGGGGCCATGCAGGCGGACCACACAGGCATGCCGGGAAACTGACCAACTCCACGGTCAACGGGAGCACCTCTGACTCACCAGTGGAGACTCCCAGTGCTGGGTCCGCCTGTAGAGGGTATCCTGGGAAACGAGGCGTCAGCAGGAGAGGGCCTGCATGGACAAAAGGACATTAGCTGCACTTCAGTGGGGGATAAATGCAATTTTACAAAGGAAAAAAAAATTCAAGAAGAATATAAAGACAGAATGAAATGTAAGTGTATTGATAGGGCTTCATCCTGATTTGAAAAAGGAAGCCACCATGTAGAAACTAGGCTCGCCAGACATTCCTCGTCTTAATGGCGCATTCATTGATGGCCTCAACAAACAAGATATTCAGAGCACAATTGGAAAGTGAATTATGTGCACGTGCTTAAAAAGTAAATTTTAATAATTTTAATAATATATAATAATTAAAAAGAGTCTGAATTGAACAGGTGAATATTATAACTTTATTATTTGATGGGTGTTTTTCTTTCTTGGTTTATTTGAAGATATATACTAAGAGTATATCTCGTTTGGTTGGTGTTCAACATATAAATAATAATAACATAATAGCAAATATTAAATATTTAACAGTCGCAGTTGCTGACGTGACATGTTGAATGTTTTAAGTCAAACCAACACGACACACGTAGTCTTTATTTTAACGAAATTCGGAAGACATTGCGTTTTTTGTTTTGTTCAGTGTGAAAATGTCGTTTAACAGTCACATCAACTTGCAGTATTTACTCTTCGCCACCCAGAGCCTTTAGATTAAATGTATTGTGACTCATGGTAAACATGGTTGTTTAACTGAACGACGAACTTCAACGAACACGTCCCCGCTGAATTACATTTCTCGCTCTTCTAGTCTTTCATTTAAACCTCACGAACAAACGAGGAACGAATCTCATGGCCGGATATTATAGTTGTATTCACAGATCTGAACTGATCCAGGACCAGCTTCTTAAAAAGGGTTCAATTATGTTATAAAAACTGACGTTTTTTAAAACATAATTAGTTCATTAGTTTATGTTGGACTAAAACAGTAATTATTGCGTATAAGACAGGAATATGACGCATCTTCAGCGTTTTAAAAACATTTTTGAAAGAAAGATTTCCGCAATCTCCATGGCTTTTGTAATACTGTATCAATAATGAATCAAACATCCAATGAAAACATGCTTTCTACTGCACAAACTGGCCTTATTATATCTTCTGCACTTGAGTATTATCAACGTGAAATGTGTATTTTATTTCTTGAGGGAATGGCAAACAAAAGGAACGCAAAGCAAACAGACCTTCTGCCTCCACTGTAATCCAGGACTCAATCATAAAAAGTGTATCTTCCCTTTAAAGACATACCTATACACCCTTCATAAATTATCACAGTACATTATTTGCCATTTATATTTCAAACCGCATGAGACCAGGACAGGGAAACCCCGTCTGAGGATGTAAAAGGCGCCGACTGAGGCTTTCACATAATCTCGGTCAAGTGCTCCTATATGACCGCTGCCACGGTCTTTGATGAATGTGCGTCTGCTCAGGTCTTTGTAGTGTATTACGAGATTATCTTCCAAACTCCTTCTTTCAATCTTAACCAGAACTGTTGAGTGACTGAATGTTGCAGGCGTATAGCCGCCATTACGCACAGAGGACCGCGAAGGTCAATGTAAAGAGCAATGGCCATTGTTGGCCCTGTCTGTGTTCAACCACAGCAGGCAAGCCAGAGACATCCGGGCTCTATTTGACCAATTCAACGATCCGAAAACCTCAAAAGGTTTCAGTCTATTCGATCAAATTGAGTTTCTGCCTAAATATTATTATATTATTATAATACTATTATAGCTGAGAATAGTATACAATATTTACATTACCAAATTATTTGACGAATAGAACCGCGACGTGGCTATTTCTTTTAAATAGACTATTTCACTGTTAATGTGACGGAATTGAATAGTAAAAATGTTTTTCCTTTATGATATGTGTAGTTTGAAAGCGCCCTAAAAAGAAAAGTATTTCCTTCTTACGTCACAACACGTACTTGTGCTTAAAGCAAATAATGCATTAGTCCATGTATAGCTTTTTAAAGTGAAGAAAAGGTTAATTGAACCCTTTCTGAAAACTGAAATTAACTGTAATTCCCTATTTTTGCCTTAGTGTGGCGGCAGAACTCAATGTTTGTGCTCCCGTCAGACGTGAGGAGGAGGAGTGATGGGCGGAGCTTTGTTCTGTGAGCTTTGGACTACCACGCGGCTGCGTCATAGAGGAGGCGGGACCTGGAGCATTGTTTTGGTCCTCACGAACCAATACGATGCTGCTTTGCTCGCTTGCAGCCAATTAGCTGCCTCGACCACCACGTGACTGCAGCCAACTTCCGCTCTAAAGCGTCAGCTCTTCCGGTCGTTAGTTTTTGGACTACAAGACTGAGCAGTCAGACATCACACATTTATCCCACCTCTGAATTGATTGTGTAACACGTGCGCGCCCCGCCGTGCCTACGTCAGAGGACGTGCCCAGGGCTACGCTGCATTCCGTGCTCGCGAGCGAAGGCTTCCGTCTCACATTTCTGTGGCGTTTCTCTCAATCAGCCAGCTGGCCATGTAGATATCATAAACACCAGATATGAGACAGCTAACAATTCGGCCTTTTATCGACGTGAATATTCTCTAATCATGTTTGTTTACGTGACTGAATTTCGTAATTTTTTTACAAAACTGAAACAAGGAGGCTGAACTTAGTAAATGGAACTCTTATTAACGAGCATGTTACATGGTAAAACAATAGATTCACTAAGATGAGATATTTGTTCAAAAGTCTAAATAAAAACAAGAATATGTATAGATATACAAATAAGAGGCACAACATTTTAAAAAAAATCACTACAACTACGACACTACTGACAATAGGTTTAATAATATTTAAAGTAGCCAAATAATGTATCATCCAGGTTCTGGATAGGATTTATATATTTATATATAATAACAAAAAAGATAATTAGCCTTCTAGGCTATATCTATTGTAGGCAGTGAAGCTATTCACGTGTAGGCTTGTAAGCGCATGCAAAGCAACAACTAAACAATATAATACATGTAAATAGCGATAATACTTTGTACGAGTATAACCCACAGGCTATGTGTTTTCAATGTAGCGCGGGGGGGGGGGGGGGGGGGGGGGGGAGTACATGGGCTATGTGCTTGAAATTATCGAGAGAAGACAAACTGATGGCGATGTAACAAAATTGTTACATCGCCAAGTAAATCCGGCCGAACAGGTGCGAAGATCAGCGAGAAGAGCTGGAGCTCTGAATGAAGGGTTTGGTTCAACAATGGCCTGCCAGTAAGACTGAATCACATTCAGTAATGTTGCGTTTTTGGTTGCGTGGATAGCTGCATAACAACTGCACGTAGTCATTCAAAATGAAAATATGTTAGAACAAGCAAATATTCACACAAGCCACAATGTCAGTGAACAGTGAACGATGCGAGTGACTCAGATGAAGCTACGTTTCTAGAAGCACAGATCATTGTTTCCAACACCACGAAACGGGAAAACGTTATTCAGATTAAATTATATTAAATTAAACGTGTAATTCACCTATAGGGTTGATCCAGCATGGTATTTTCCTAATTTCCATGCAAAACATTTCCACGAATCATTCAGATCAAATGAACCAAATTAACATTCAACATTACATCAATACATTTTTAAAACATCAAAATATATGTTCATCACGGTGACCGAGACTAGTTTAAGATTAATTATAATTATAATTCAATTTCTTGTTCGCGATGAATCTAATATAAATGAAAAGGTTGCAGAAATTGTAATAAAATAAATACAATGATTTCTATTGCATTCTGACATTTGTCAATAGGCCTTTGGATATTTACACAACATGCCACAGAGGCCTACGCTTAAAGGAGGAACACAATAACGCAATTGAATGCGTATAAAGTAGGTTATAATGCAGATTTACAAAACAGATCGACCCGCGGTGGCCTGTGCCGTTTAAAACTAGTTGCCTAAATATCATTAAATGCAGTTAAAATGTAGGTTTTCAGGCTGTCAATTAGTCCTTTTCTTTGAGCAGAATAAAGATACAAGTAGCAACGTTCAACGTAAATGTAAAATAGCTGCATCTCAGTAAACGCAACCCATTAAAGCAGTGTAGGCCTAAATATTCTAGCAATTTATTAAAAGCGCGACTTGAATTTAAAACGTAACTTCGTATTGTATGGATATTACTTTTAACGTGAAACAAAAGCACGAAGACATTTGGAGAAAGAAAACACAAGTTCACCTTAACACCCTTCAATATTAAATGTCCGTGACTATTTGTCACTACGAATGAATCAGGGGAAATATGTTTTGAGTTTAAGAAACCTATATTTTTATTAGTTTAACCACAAATGTTCCTGCTATTTACACCGGCATCTCGGTCACAGCCTAACTATTGAGCTAATTGTTATATCATTCAATTAAAATTAAATGGTTATTATTAATATAGTTATTATCATGAACATTATTATTATTATTCAGTGAAATCTGTTAAGCACTATTTGACCATTGATAATCCTTTTGGGTAAGATTTTAAAGTCGCCGCTAGATGGCACTGTCAGCCTACATTTCAATAAAAATCAGCCTCAACTGACTCATTTCCTCTTTTACCAGGACGAGACAGAACTCCATGTACACATTGCAAATATCGGACTTTTAAAAATAGAAATGTGCCTAAAGTAGCCTTCTGGATAAAGAAAGCTGCTACAAACCCAGCAAAGCGACCACAATATACTATTTAAACCATATAGTCCAGGGAGCAGAAGTATGGGCCTAAAAACTGTGTTTGAAAGTGCAGCGATAACGGAGGAGCAAGTTTGCCCAAAAGATTAAATAAAACCAAACCGAGGTATCATCGTGTCATGCCATGAAAGAGATCCATGTTCAACATAACAAGATACAGGTCAACAAAGTCCATATTTTATTGGGACGGACTTTAACACCGACATACTGGACTCACACACAAATAACCTGGATAACAAGCCGGAATTTACTTTATGTACAACCACATGAATACGCACATATTATAAAAAGCTATGATTGACATGATCACATATCCCGAACGATTATCTAAGCATCATAATAAGAACTGCACCATGGATTGCATATGGGGCACGGGTTCATATGATAAGACTAAACTTCATACAAGCTTAAGCATGTGAGTTAGGTTTAAAAAAAAAAAAAA
Source organism: Myoxocephalus aenaeus (assembly GCA_038501785.1). Taxonomy (NCBI): domain Eukaryota; kingdom Metazoa; phylum Chordata; class Actinopteri; order Perciformes; family Cottidae; genus Myoxocephalus; species Myoxocephalus aenaeus. The sequence continues at coordinate 5,510,273 of JBAMJR010000170.1, read as the reverse complement.
AAGAAGCCAGTAGAGATTAATATTTAACATGTTCAAGGTCCAAATCCCTAACACCATCACTTCCTGTGAATCTTCGCAGTTTTATCACCGTCGATAAAGTTGCAGATAAAGGCGTAGCTCGGTGGCGCACACCTCTTCTGAACTGGGGTCAGTTGTCCTGTGTGGAGTGAGCATGTCGAAAAAAAACAACAAACAAACGAACAAAAAAATAAAAATAAAAACTGAAAATCTGCAGCTATATATGTTCTCTTTTTCCACTTGACTCCTTAATCAAAACGCCATTTAACAGAAAGTGGCAGGAGGGTCCAGCATTCATAGGCCTCAGAAATTTTGTTCCAGAAGCTCCGGGAAATCATTTGGTAACATACAAAGAAATCATGTTCAGTCAGGAAGGAGTTTTGGGGTTCCAATCCATGAGTCCAAACGTGTGCGCGCACCACACATATTTGTACCTGTGTGTGTGTGTGTGTGTGTGTGTGTGTGTGTGTGTGTGTGTGTGTGTGTGTCTCCCACAGCAGATAGCCTATTGTCCATAATAAAAAATAAAAAATAAACTAGCTGGGTTTCAATTTGTGGACAACTTTCTTCTCCTTCACTCGTCTGTTCTGAAACCATATCGTGACCTGTCTCTCGGACAGGTTGCTCTGGGCAGATATCCTCCTCCTTTTGTCCTTCGTGATAAATTTATTGGCGGCGTACTCGCGCTCGAGTTCCTTCAGTTGCACCTTGGTGTATGGCACGCGCTTCTTTCTTCCACGTCGATAAGAGCCAGACTCTCCTCCGGTGTGGGACACCGAGTCTGGAACAAAAAGAGAGAAAATAAGCTGTCAGGAGCTGCTTCTCAACAAGTGGTTCCATTTCACATTTAACTCTCAAAATGCATTTTTTCCTATCAATAAATGTATATTCGTGTATTACTGAGCCACACATTTCCAATAGCTATACAATCTAATCCAATCTTTCGGGGTTTGCTATGAAGAGGGACGTTATAATAGGAAACAACAAATATACGGATTATACCCTGTGATAACGACAGTGGATTCATTAAAATATAGAATACCAATTTTTCATGGTCAGGAAATTGAAGAAAACCACTATGCGCTGAGATTATTTCTTCACTTTGAAGTAAATTACATATTTTGTTTCCATTCCATTATTTCAGTAATTTGGTTACCAAGCTATTTATTGTGCTGTTTGTTCTGCAGGTTGACACAGCAGCTGCTACACGATTTGCATCCTGTTTACTGGGTGGTAACACACTAACATGTCAAGCAGCTCGGTCCTGAACCGGCTGGACCTGGAGGGATGTCGCGTACCTTGTATGGAGGACTTCCACATGTGGCCCGGCTGGGGCTGCTCCTTGGCGCAGTAAACCTGGCCGTTCCAGCCGTTGGCGGCGAGGGTCCACGGCTGGTAGGTCTCCATAGGGAGCATGGACTCGTGTCTGGCCTCTGACTGGCTGAGAGTTGGCACGCCGGGGACGTCCAGGTAGCTGGGGACAGGTTGGTAAGGGCCCGTCGAGTAGGTCGGATAAAAAGCGAATTCCTTTGCCCGGGAGGTGAAGTCGTCGCTCGACGCAGACGTGTCCATGTATTTCTCTCCATACGCGGAGGGGGGCTGCGCTCCGCATGACTTAATGCTGCTGTGATGCGACATTCTGCACGGATAATAGCCGCTACCGAAGTACCCATAAGGCAGGGACGCGCTGGAGGAATTCTGAGCCGCAGAGCAGGGACTGCACTGTTTCACCGGCTCGCCCATACCGGAGGTGGGCACGTCGCTGGACGAGTAAGCCGTGCTGGGTGCCAGGGACGCGGGGTGAGCCATCAGATTCCGACACTGGTTCGCAGCAAAGTTGCCACCAGCAAAACCCTCCATGTTCTTGACTTCATCGGAACCTCCGCCGTTGTCGTAGAGGAACATCACCGACGGGTCGACCCAGCGAGGACGGAGGAGCAGTGACGTTGTCATAGCACGGCATCCAACATTGAAGCTTCTGGCTCCTTTTTAAAAAAGCAGAGAGACTGAGAAAAGGAGATACTGGTTTCCAGAGAGTAATACCACTCTGACGCGCACAAGAGCGCAGAGGTTGCGCCCGCCATTGGCCCAGATGTTGTCACGTGGTCTGGTTATGCAAAGAGGACGGTAAACATCACCCTGTACAGATAATTAAATGGAGAAAAATGCGGCGAAGCAGGGTGACCCGTATATAAAATGATTTGGCTTCACCGTGTTTTATTCTGTTGAGATGGATGTTTCTTTATTCTTAAACAAGACACACGTAAGAGCCGGATATTTGATTTACATTATCTTATATTTCAGAATTGCAAATGATTGATTTACATAATAAATGGATATAAACATGTCCTTGTATGTCTGAAGCTCAAATGAGAGTCGATTATTGAAAAGTGGTCAACATAAAAAAAGAAGCTATACACATATGACTGATATGCAGCCTTATGGCCTTTACGCATAACGCACACTGGCCAGCCTTTGTCTGCTTCGCCCCAAGAACAAAGTATCATCACACAGCCATTTACTAAAGGAGATTCTCATTCATACAAACAATATTCTATGATATTGCTTTCGCAATGTTGCACACGATCTACACGGAATTGAACATGTTCTGCCGCCCGCTGATGCACCGACACACTGGTGTGCTATTCTTGTCCGTCTATGAGCACAACACATCGCATTCAGTGGGATGTAGAAAGGCTCAACAAAAGTGGACACATTTTTCAACAATTTAATTCAACCATTCACATATTTATAGAAACACAGTCACACACCTTCTTTGAATAACTCAATACCAATTTCAGATTTAAAAAAAAAAAAAAAAAAAAAAAAAACGGATGTAACATCGTGGTTTTTGGAGATTTTTTTAAGACACTAGACTTCCGACATGTTTACAATATGCAAAGAGAGAAAACAGCTCTGGACTCGGCAGTGTGTGCGTGTTTTGATATAGGAGGGAGACGTGGCTGGAGGCCAAGGTCAAGTTGAAAGTTGCTGTCTAGCCATCAGCCTGTCGGGCTATTCAGGCTTTAAAGGAACCGTCTGAGGCTTGAAAAGAGCGGAAGAGGGGTGAGAATTCCTGTCCCAATGAAAGCCATTGGAGGACATTAACTTTTACTATCATTTTGTTTTCTCCAGAGCTTAGTGCACAAACTAGTCTTTACCCGCTTCACTTGGGTGCTGCTTATTTTGTATTCCAGCTCTGGAAATATAAAAGGAATGTTGCCGTTTTTCATTTGAGGATCTTTTGGAGGTGTTTTTTGGCAGATACGTGTGAAAATGATCTTGATCTCTGAAATGAGGGGACGGGATAAGGGGTGTGTGTGTGTGTGTGTGTGTGTGTGTGTGTGTGTGTGTGTGTGTGTGTGTGTGTGTGTGTGTGTGTGTGTGTGTGTGTGTGTGTGTGTGTGTGTACTCTGCTGCTCTGTATTTACAACGCTCTGCGTCTATTCTGTGCTGGAGGAAATGGACCTATGGAGTGGAGCATTCACTGGATTTCCTAGACTTTCAACATCCAGCATTGACTTTGGCCCATTTGAGTGTAATTATTGGTATTTGATTTGATAGTCAAGGAGAAACATTGACTAAACAGAAGCTGCCACTCAAGTGCGTAAAACACGGATGCAGACGTTTGGTTTCCAGCCTGTACTTAAAGTGTAAATTAGGGGGGGAAAAAAGCTTTTTTTGGTCTCTCTCATCTGCTTCCTTTGATAAGTCAAAAAGCTAAACGTCAACGCAGTAAACCTAAACAGAAAACTTAAACATCATATCAAGTCATTTTGAGTGATACGGAAATATAACATAAATCATAAACTACACAATTTCAATGCCCAAAATGATCAACTGTGAACAATGACAGCTACATTTTGTTCACAGTTGGGTTTTAAGAATGTTCTGAACCATTTGGGATGTTGTGTTGTCGGCCTATTGGCACGGAAAAAAACAGTACTGAACAAAAGTGCCCCAACAGAGTAAACAATATTATACTGAGCAAGAACCAAGATTAAAAGGTGGTGTGTTGAAACCACGAAAATGTTGAAATGTAGGCTCCATAATGTGGGGGGAGGTGCATCCTTTCTTGAACATATCATACAATATATACACTTATGTGATGTTTTTGTTAATTAAAGTCCTTTGAGGTAATGTGCCACCGTCCATCTAAATAAAAAAACTATTATTTTGTAATTATTTAATATCATGCTGTGTGTTTGATTAAAACAAATATGAAAAATAGCCAATTAATACAAAGCCTTTTGAGAAACAGTCATTAAACACAGGGTTGTATCACATATTAGACCTGGTGTTACTTTATTATAACATTTGAGTGTTACATATGGAAAAAATGCTAGATAACACAAGCAGCTATTGTTTGGGTTTAACATGTTAAATATCGTGATTTTTGCATTTGTATGGCACAGACTGTACTCGTTCAATAATTCTTAAGCAAGTCATGGTTGGTTGAACTTCTTATCATTTTAATAAATTAAGTTTTGAATTTCCGGATTTCTTTCGCAATTTCGCGCTTCAAAATAAATACATTGAAACTCTGATCGACAGTAGGCGGGATGCGTCTTGACATTGTCATTCAAGGAAAGCTATTAAATCCTTCAGCAGCAACATGCAGCAACAACAATGAGTCATGGCGTCACTGAGCAAGGCCTAGCCTGTTGCGTGCCCTGTGGCGCTTTGCTCGATGTAAGCAAACAAGCTTCAAAATAAATAACGTGGCGTTAATCATTAACGTTTCCTCGAGTTGTCATGTCATATGTCAAGTGACAATTTTAGCAATTCATCTATTCGTAAGATAGCATCAGGTCTTTTTGTTTTAATATGCTTCGGGGATGGTTTTGCATTCACAGATCATTCATGTTTTTATTCAGGTTCAGATCATTTTATGCTGACGAGCTTATGAATAACAGTCCTGTACACAGTCACAACAACCATGCGCCATCGCCACGCACGGGGCCGCCGGCGCGCACATGTGGTCAGTCCAGACATGAGACATCCCAAAGTACAATGGACACAGACACTTTAGCGGCGCACGCATTGTCCCGCCAAATAGATGCCCAATCCACCATGGAGTTACACACACACACACACACACACACACACACACACACACACACACACACACACACACACACTTGTGATGGCAACGATCCGACTGAATGATTTAAAATCGTATTTTTGTAATGCTATATTAAGTTCCAATTGAGATAACTAAATAATAATGAAATATGACGATTCCGGATAAGTATTATGGACCCTCCTTGAGCTATTGGAATGACCCCTAGAGGTTTCTAGGACTCCACTATAGGACTTGGCAGCAGCCTAGTGGCTTTTCTCTGAGATCATTATTAAGGTTCAACCCCCCCCCCCAGTTGTACTGGCATCCAAATTACGCAGCGCGAGAGAGAAAGGACACATTTATTCCACGGCCTACGCGCCTGAAGCCTGCATGGGCAAAGTGAGGAAACATCTATTCAAAGTTATGCTTAGCTTTATATTTCCATCGTTAATAGTATTGTGTTATAAAAGGGGGCTGCTACATGCAGTCAAATTGCAGTCTTGTTGATGACACATGTTTAAAGTATAGACGGCTGTCAAAAAGTTGTCAAAACATAACAACCAATATGTTTTTGTGGTCAAAGCAGTGAACCACAGGGCGGTTACAAACTTGACTTTTCCATATTTTCTGGAGTGTCCTGTGATTATGAATGTTGCATAAAAAAAATAAAGAAAAAACGGACCCACTTCATTCCCGGACACACACGCACACACACGGGAACCCAGCTAAAGGTTTACTGTTAACTGGAAGGTTTCGCTCCCACATGCCCTTGATGTGCTTTTGATGGACCCGCTCGTTGTACGTTTCAATGTCTCCAGCAGAAGGCTTAAATATTGTGTTAACTGCCTGCTAAAGCTATAGACCGCGAGCTGCATGTGAAATCACTTATTGGCGTACAGGAATCACGCCAAATATAAAGGTCTGCAGTGTGTTTCATTTCCCGGCTGACAACTGGATGTAGGACTATGATGGAGGACATGCAGGGAGGAAATAGTGTATTTCTTTAATCGTATCACTCCGGCAGCAGTCTTCTTGCCCTTCTTCTCCTGCCTATATCAGATGAACACTGAGTAGCATATTATTTATTCTATCGAGGAAAACATGGTGGCGCTTCAAGCCGGATCGTCCTATTAGTATTATTAGTATGCGTGATATGTTGTTTAATATTATTATTGTTACTATCATAGTGTATGCTGCAGCTGTTTCCTTTTCTATTGGTAATTATACCTGCATTGTTATCATCATCGTCAGAGTACGATGCGATAACAGAATATGCAATTGTGTCAGCACAAAGGCCAAAATAAAAGAATATCATTTGATGTCCAGCTTTAGAAGCATGTTCACCACAAGTATCAACAGCAAACAGGGTACATTCAAATAAGCCTAAACCCTGTATAATAAGACAATGCTGGTTTAAACGCGTACACCTGTTTGTTTGTTTTTTTTCTTCTTCAAATATTTAGTGTCCTTATTGAAAGAAATTATGCGTACACAGCAGATAACTCATGGCGCCGGTTGAGCGTGTGAGTGAGTTTAATTTTGCTTTCTTTGAGGCTCTTTAGAGAACCAGTTCAAACAAAACGAATATAGTCGCAAAAGTTTCAGCCTAACTTTAAAGAACAACCAACTATCACATTATATATGAAAACTACAGATGCATTCATCTTTAAATTGGCTGTCGAAGATTTTTTTAAAGCAGAATAAAATATAATATATATCTATATATTTCATAGTGCAATTTTTTTCGGCTGCATACCGATTTATTCAATAATCATGTAACTCATTACAGGGAACAAACCCACACAATGCAGTGTTTAAGACGCAAACGTGTTTAAAAACGTGCGTTATTCCCCATCTTCGATTTACATTAGTCGCTGATTCGTGGCAACATAACGCACAGGTCGATATGTAGATCGGAACAACTATGATCCAGAACCAGTGTTACAGTTAGGCCATCCTAACTGTAAAACTATTTCCCTCCCATGCATATCACTTGAATACAACAATCAGCACCTGAACTGCACTCATCGCAAAACCCCTGAAATTAGACAACAATGCACAGAAATGTCATAATCTAACTCCATTATTATCCCCGCTAAAAAAAAAATAGCGGACATATTAAAGGAACCCGATGACATATACGTGCAGATGACAACACGCCTCTCTAAAAATAAGAACCCATTTGCAACCAGACAGACTTGTAAATATCACCTTTCTTAAAGGATGCCAGGCACTCCTACATGCACTCTTGTGAAACGCCGGGGCTTTGCACCTGGTGCGTTGCCTTGCTACTGCGGACTTGATTTTAAGCCATGCCCCATGATGTTTCCCCCTTTAATGGGGTAATACAGGCCTGATCTCACTGGCTTGCTATAAGCCCTACGTGTAATAGTGCGGGCTTTGCAGGATGGGCCAGGGAAGAGCGACCCGAGCGGGTGTTACAGAGTAAAGATTTCCAGCTGTATAGTCACCAGGACATGTTTCGCTCCAAGGTCAGCGAGTTAACGTTCTGGTAGCTGCGTCATCCTGTTTCAAGGCCAAGTGGAAGCAACAGAGACGGGAGGGGCCACGATAATGAAGGTGAGGTTTGATGTTATATGTTCTTCCAGGTTCTGACTCCTTCTGTGAAACGCGGTGCAACTCGGACTGAACCTCCACCAAAACCCATTCATTCATGCGCTCGAACACTTTTTTGTGTGCTTAAAGCACACACATGCTGGCAGCTCTGCACTGCCCGGGCCATGGGGTTGGATTGCGTATATACTGCGCAGACTCCATGGTCAAGTTCAAGTTGGGCTGGCTAGTAAAACGGAGGGGCGCATTCTGCAGTGTCTGCCGCGTGGGGCGCTCCCACTCTTTGATCTCCCCGCGTGCACAACTCCACTGAGGCTGAGCCACTGTGCAGGATTTGTGGATTGTGTTTTTATTTTATTTTTTTTAGTTAACTGATGCATTGCATGCGCACTCCTGCATGTAAATAAGGTGGAAAAAAGGTTCCACGTTATAATTCAAAATCTCCAAACCCATCCGCTGTCCTTCACTATCTAAAACACACACACTATAAGTGACACTACTGTAAACCTGCAAGGTCATTCTTCTGTTGCGCAAAACCCTTTCCAAGTGTTATCTCCGGATGATCACGAGCTCCCATCTGCCCCGGACACGACCCATTGCATAACTCATGGATATAGAAAAAACAATGGCACCTTCATCTTTGTGCGCTTCCCTTAGCGTGTTTGGTGACCCATCTTTATTATTTTTGAAAGCAGAAGTATAACCAGTGTGTGTAAAAACAAGGGGAATTTTGAGTCGAGCAAGGAATGTGTCCATGTAGCCTCTAATGTGATATGCTTAAATCAAATAGCCTCGAGCACATATTTCAACATACAACAAGCCCAAAATATTGGTTACACAAAACATCTTGATATGAATTAAAATCCACAAGATTAACCATCGTTTTCCAATTTAGGTATATATAATTTAACTATAGGCAATATAAATCAGCAGGTCCATAAATTACAGGAGCTAAGCTACTTTTGTCTGACACAAAGACCGAAAGGAAACAAATTAAATGTGCCTTTTTCCCCCCCTTCTGATTGAGGAAAACTGTTTTTGCTTTGACTGAAAAGTTCCTTCAGGGGATTTTCATTAGTTTGTGGTTCTTCATCAACAATGTGCAGACGGATCTTACGATGTGCTGGAGCTCTTGGTTCTGTCTCAAAAACATACAATGCCAGTGGAGTTTACGTCCAACACAATTAAGTAAGTACCGGATAACAGAGATAGACGGATAGAAAAGTGACTTTCTCATATGGGCATATGGTGTTGTGTATGTTTTCAAAAGCTTTTTTTTTCAAACTAACAAAAGCAGCAACATCCAATCGTCAGAGTGAGAGGAAGAGGAAGAGGGGGGTGTGGGAGAGAGAGAGAGAGAGAGAGAGAGAGAGAGAGAGAGAGAGAGAGAGAGAGAGAGAGAGAGAGAGAGAGAGAGAGATCTACTTTTTTCCTTTGCTGGCCAGATGAAAGAGTCGTGGTAGAAAGCCAAAGGAATTTCCCTCAGCTCCTCAGCTGGCGGGCTGGGGGGAGGGGGCGCTGCCGCTGGGCCTCTTCCCTCTTTCGGACAGGCGAGGGCGCACAAGGACAGCGAAGGCTGCTGGAGCTCCAGTCTGGCTCCTTCTCTCCTCTGTGACGCCACACGACCACCTCGTTGTTGTCCAAGTCCACCACCATGCCCGACAGATCTAATTGCATCAAAACAGTTTGAGGCATTAAAGTATAGGTTGAAATGTAATGTCATTTTCCACAGCAACTTGAAACCCTTAACAGAATACATTTATAAGGACTTGTCAAGGTATTATTTTAAGGCATGTGTGGTAAGTTAACAGGTGCAGGACTTCATCATATTACTGCTTAGGATAAAAGCGTATATTTGTTAAACATGTGTCATAGTCAGGTGGAGCAAATATTTTTGATTTAGTTTGCAAGTTGGAGCAAAGGGATAGATCACAGCCGGAAGAGGCATTAAGCTTAAAATATGCAGGGGACAGTCTATACGCTGCAACATTCACAGGTAAATATCAAGCATAATTGACATAGATGTTATACAACTGTGTTAAATCCACATTAGGCTCAGGAGAGTAAATACATGCTCCTTAAAGACACAGCACGGTAATGTGTCCATCATCCCTGCCACAGCCTTTATCATTATTCTGTGTTTTTTTTTTATTTTACTGAAATACTATCTTAAGACCCTGAAAGAATGCAAAGAATCATCCATCACTGCTCTTTGTTGAAGAACTGTCACAGCAGGTGATATGTGTGTGATGGTTTAAATGTGCGGGGGTGAGTGCCATTTCTTATTTCAAGCAAATTAAATATAAATGTATAATTCACACATGTATGCAATTATGGGTATTTAGAACTTCTTTAAGAGGCCCATAATGAATTGAGCTTTCTACCTTTGTGTGGTTCTGGTCCGTGCTATTGACTTTTAAGACTTCATGTCAAATGGCCTCTTATCTACACTCTGACCGCGAGACTTGACCTTTGAGGACTTTACTTGACTCCACTTTAGGGGGAGTAAAGGCAGAGAGTGAGGAGAATGGAGGGGTGGGCCATGGGGGTATATATGTAAATAACTCATTCTATGAATATTTGCATATTTATTATAATAATATGATATATATAACTTTGCACTGCAGCATCTTCAAATTAACCCAATCACTGTGGGTAACATCTCTTTGGATATTGTGTTGTATTATACAATTGTGAACGAAACATTTTATTTATGTTTTGTCAGATAGATAGATAGATAGATAGATAGATAGATAGATAGATAGATAGATAGATAGATAGATAGATAGATAGATAGATGCCTTCGGACACCCCCAACCTCAACGCTGCCATTGCTCCGTCTGTTTACCCATATCCAATCAATGCGTGTCGTCACCGGGAAAGGTGGGGGTGGGGGGGCCGTCATGACGACGGGCCTATTAAGAATGACAGCTCTGGAGAAAGAGAGAGAGAGGGTAAATGGTGATCCCTCCCAGAGCTCCCTCTGCGCACTCTGGAGCGCTCTTCTGTCAGGGTCAGACCGGATTGCATCCCCTCTTTTCCAGAAGCCTCTCCTTCTCCTTGGAACTCAACCCCCCCACCCGTGTTCTCACCACACACACACACACACACACACACACACACACACACACACACACACACACACACACACACACACACACACACACACCACACTCACACACACACTCACACCCCTCCAACCTGAAAATCATCGCCTTGGTTTTCACGGCTCGCACTCTCCCGCGAAGTCGAGGTTTTTCTCCAAGTTGTGCTTGTGATGGAAAGCAGAGAGGAGATGGTGATGCTGGCAGAGGGAGGTCAGCTTGGCAAGAGCGGCTCCAATGTGTCGGGAGGCATCGGCAGCCCCGTCAGAGAGCCACAGGGGAAGCCCGGACACAGGAGCTGCCTGAGCCCCGGAGCAGCGCCCTACTCCCGCAGAGCGGAGGTGGTGATGGAGGAGAGCGCACCGAGGAATATACGCGCCGACATGAGGCCAGTTGGCAGGTCTTCCTCCGGAGACAGACACCGGAGTGACCATCCCCACAAAGACGGCAGCAGCTCAGACACCGAGTCAGACTTCTATGAGGAAATTGATGTCAGCTGCACGCCTGAAAGCATGGACTACCCGACAGCGAAAGGTAGGCTGGGAGCTGCATGCCACTGCGGGTTTTCTGGGACTGCATGCTTGTGCTAATGAAGTTGATTGAATGCCAACGTGGATTATGCCAATCAGATATGTCCGGATACGCACGGACGTTTAAACAAATGCATTTATTTGTCGTATCCAGAAATTTGAATTTTTGAATATTTCCTGATCGAAATGCACTGGAGCCTCAATAACAACAGAGATAACTGGAGTCGGTGCCTTACAGCAGTTCTGTCAAGTGTTTGGCTGGAGGTGACATCCACCATCTAACCAAGCGTCTCCCTTCTGAATTTGACAATGAGTCATTTAAAGCAAATCAGCCGTATATTTATGCTTATTGCATAAGGAAGAATGCAGGATTTTTATGTAAACCACAAGCAAAACGTGAAGGGAAGGCCACCAACATGTCTATCTGGCATCTTCATGGTGCAAAGACCTAAGACTGTTTGCTGCAAATGTGTTATAGCCTAGATTGAAATTATGTGAACAGATAATCATATTAATATAAATAAATGCATATTTGAAGTTGTTGTTTGCCCAAACCGAAACGAATGACGAAACGAATGGCACAAATACAACCTGTTCATTTATAATTATAGTCTACAAAAATTATTGGTCATACATATATATCAATATACGGTGTAAAATAATATCAACAATAAAAAATATATAGCAGGTTGTTTTTAAGATTCGACAAAATGAGGACCGGTGTTGCGTCAGGAAGGCCGTTAATAATAAAAGTGAAACGCAAACAGTGACATTGAAATCAAGAAAATAACTTAAATGCGATGCTCTTGCATTTAAGTTATTATGCTGACTGTGTTTGAAACTGTATGCTAATTAAATCTAATGAATTATTCTGCATACTGATTCAGGTCGACATGGGGATTCTCCGGGTCACCAGAGTGAGACTGGTGCCGACCCGGGCAACATTGCCCAGGGTCCGGGATCCCTGTCCTACGCAGCGGATCAGATCCGCCGGTACCGAACAGCGTTCACCCGGGAGCAGATCGGCCGGCTGGAGAAGGAATTTTACCGGGAGAACTACGTGTCCAGGCCGCGGAGATGCGAACTGGCGGCCGCCTTAAATCTACCGGAAACCACAATCAAGGTATTACTTGGTCTCAAAGCATATTGCATTTAATATATATATATATATATATATATATATATATATATATATATATATATATATATATTAAATGCAATATATATATATAGGCCTATTCATGCATATCTAGGCCTATCCTCAACTGACAATGGCACAACTAACAAGTACAGATTTAATTGTCTTGTTAAGAATTAAAATCCGTGACTAAATACAAAGCAAACTGCTCCAAATCAAATTCTTATTCATGCGTAAAAGCGGAACTACATGTCTGCTTGTGTTATTGTGGTTTGTCTTTGCATCAGTGGGCGTTTTTGGTTAATATTTGACTCGCTGTGTCTCTGTTCCTAAAGGTGTGGTTTCAGAATCGCAGGATGAAAGACAAGCGCCAGCGTCTGGCCATGACTTGGCCTCACCCTGCTGACCCGGCCTTCTACACCTACATGATGAGCCACGCGGCGGCCACGGGGAACCTGCCCTACCCCTTCCCGTCCCACCTGCCGATACCCTACTACTCCCACCTGGGTGTCGGTGCTGGCGCGGCTCCGGCCGCGACCCCTTTCTCCAACCCGCTGCGCTCCCTCGACAGCTTCCGCATGCTGTCTCACCCGTACCAGAGGCCGGAGCTCCTGTGCGCCTTCAGACACCCCTCCCTGTACCCGGGTCCGACCCACGGCCTCGGTCCCGGGGGAAGCCCCTGCTCCTGCCTGGCCTGTCACTCAAGTCAATCCAACGGTATCGCTACCAGGCCCTCCGGCTCGGACTTCGCTTGCTCCCCAACTAGCAGGACTGACGCTTTTGTCACTTTCACGCCTTCAGTGCTCAGCAAACCCTCACCTGTGACATTAGACCAGAGGGAAGAAGTGCCTCTGACCAGATAAAACCCAAACAAACCAGTGTTTGTTCTATTTAAGCCTTTACCATAAGCTTTTTAAACCTAGCATATTATATGATCAGGACTGAAACAGCATGAGGAGGTAGCCTGTAAGCAGTGAAAGCCATCTTTAAACTTGGGGCAAGATAATTAGCCAGATCTTCAACTGACGCTCAACGGATCTCCCATTAGTCTATACTGAAAAATATGTATCCCACTGCAGAGCCAGGACAGTGGCTGAAATATGACGACATGGACAGAAAACCAGATTTGATTTTTTTTAGAAGATTAATTTGATGTGGGAGAGATGGGTAAATCTAGAGACATTTAAATGTGCTTGACGGATTGAGTTAAGCTTTTTTTTTTTTTTTTTTTTTGCATCATTACGCGTCCAACCCGACCTACATGTATTGCTAGTTACGCGAGAAAGATGCTTTCCGTCTCTCTTTTTAACAAGGGGATTTGTTCACAGACTGCGGCCGTCTCATTATGAAGCAGCTTCTCCACTCCGGGCCCCTCCGCGGCGGCTCCGGGTTGAAATGTGCAGATGCTAGTGAAATTAGTAAGTGATGTATATGTACGACCCGGTGAATTTTGAGTGTTGAATTAATGATAATACCAGGAAGAGATCGTTACTGACAAAAAAGTAACAAGGCGTCGGGGGAACGGATTACAGCCCGCGCGGTTTGACGAGAGGGGGAGAGGAGGAGGAGAAGGACCCAGAGGAAGATGGAGAGAGGCAGAGAGTGGACAATCAAAATGAAAGAAGAAGAAAAAACAAGTTCACATCTTTAAGCCCATCAAACCCTCTCAATTCTTCCCAGGAACACTTCTTATACATGATGAAAATGTGATTAATATATGCCTATCGGCCTCTTATAAAATATTCTTCTTGTCTTGCACTGCTGAAGTGGCACCAGTTTGGTGGCATTTTGTGGAGAAAGCGGACTAACAACTGACTGAATATGTTTTTTTGTTTTTTTTTTGATTAGTTTTGACTCTGTTTGTCCTAAACGTTTAATTTGTAATAAACACCGTCAACGAATCAATTGAGCGAATGAATGTTCCTAAACATTGTTTTTTAATGATTTATTTAAGTAGCAAAGAGCCTGAATGCGTGAGTTAAGAAATTGAGAATAACAAAAAAAAAATCTTTCTAAATGTTACTTCCACCCAAGACAAAAGAATAAAATCTAATTCCAACAAATTGTCCTCTTTCAGGTCATTTTATTTCGTTTGGAGGGTATTACGGATTTGCTATACTCACAAAAGGTCCACCACCCCCGCCATCCCTCTACAATAATAACACTAATTTTCTTTCTCAAGTGGTCGCTGTCAACACACCAGAGTGTGCCCCCATATCTCCTGATGGGACCGCTAGATTGAACGTGACAGTTAAGTGGTCCCCGGGCTCCGTTAAAGCCACTCATATTTCCTCTCCCAACACCTAATAGACACGACGGAATTAGTTGTCTGAAAATATCGGAAATGCAGAGAGATCGATGATTCGGAGGGGCACGCCACCAATCAGCAGGATCTTAATTGGCTGCGTTTGACCGGCGCTGAGCAAATTAAAAGACTAACAGGATTGGCGAAGGTGATGCGGCCCGCAGAGAGAGACACACACACACACACACACACACACACACACACACAAACACACACACACACACACACACACACACACACACACACACACACACACACACACACATTAAAAGGAGGTTTTACTTCGGAGATGGGAGAGATCACAAGTTACTGCAGTGATGTGCCGAGAAATGGCTGCCATTTATAGCGTGCATGGGCCTTAAATCCACTTGGCAACAATGGTTGGCAATGGTGCGTAATTGTGTATAATCTAACAAGCAAGTTTACTATTTTTTTTGTCTTATTTTTTAAAAGTACACCTTTTTAGAAGAAACCTTCCTAGTCAGTCTCAATACTCATGAATAATAAATAAGCCAAGCACATTCATCTTCCTACATGTTATCTGCACGAAATCTGCGCCCAAAATGGAAAAACCAGATACCAAAAATATATAAAGTCCCTCTATTGCTGCTGCTTTGAGGTAAAAGGTTTATCCTAATCAGACACTGCACCCACACTCCCCCCTCTCCCCGGCTCCCTCCAACACACGCGTTTGATTGATGGCCTTATTAACTGGAGTTCTTGTAAGTGTGACCGAGCTGATTAAAATGCATATGTTTGGAATAATACACCGTTTAAGGCGCTCGGGTCGGGGCGAAACCACAAGGCAGATTTATGTAAACTATCAGCCTGTGTCTTTAAGCCTGATAGGGACACGGGTCATGCAGGAAAATGACTTTGGTTTGCGCATAATAAAATCCTACCATAAAATAAAGATGAACGGATCAGGGTAGCTGAATATTCAAAAGGCATCTCTCCAAACTTCTGCTTTCACAGAGGGTTCCTTTCAAAGCTTGGAGCAGAATTGTTATGTGGTTACACAGGAGCAGCAGCACTATAAGGTCATCGTCTAAACCTGCGCCACACTGTGCCAGAATGACGCATTAAAGTGAGGCACATTACAACCACATTTACCCAGCCACGCATATGGATCTCCATCTCTCTTCGCTGCATCAACTATACGGCTGAATCCTCAGCGGCCTAATCCAGCATCAACATGCCATTTAATCGCTGAAAGATGGCGTATGACTGAGTTTGGAGATATGATGGGCTCATAGATTGCGCACATAACACCAATTACATCCGCCGTATAAGATCCTATTAGTGGGAATTGGCTCAGGGCTCCCTCGCTCCCACAACTATAGCACAAAGCATTTTGATAAGGGGCGGTGCAGTGCAGCTGTCCACCGACAGCAAATTCAAAAAAGAAAAAAAGGAAAAAAGAAATGGATCTGTGGCTGCTGCTACCGTTGTTTAAATTGGATTACATCCTAATTTACAGGCCCTTGTCGTAACGGAAGGGGCTGGCGGAGGCGTGGACGGACCAATCACACAGTAATGATGATGAATGGGAGATTAATGCGCATACAAGCAAGACAATTTAAGCCTTCATCTGTTTAAATAGGCTTCCAATATCATTTGGAAACGGGGGTCACGTTAAATCAATCGGGGGACGCGTGAAAGTCGTTTTCGGCAGCGTCTTTATCAACCTTATTTACGGTGCACCGGAGACAGCTATATGCAGCTGGAAAATGGGCCGGCTGCTACGTGCTTATGTGATATACAAGAGCAACAAAAACAGTAGGATGGATTCAGGATGCAAAGACATCCTCTTTTTCTGTTGTTCAGTTTAAGAGGAGCCGAAGATGTTTCTCAGTGTTTATGCGCACTTTAATGCTAAAATGTACCTTCTGGATTTACAATTAAAATGTTTAATCCAAATAAACTGCAAACGTTGTGTGATCGCACAGCGGTTCTGGGTGGAGGGTATAATGTAATACATGTTACAGGAATCCATGAACATCCAAAAGTATACGCATATTTGTGTTGACAAATCCAGCAAATCGGATTTGATTATTTTAATCTCATCAAACTTCATGTGCAGATACAGTATATGGTTTGAATGCCTTTTCCCTTCATAGTCATCTTTCTTATCAGCACAAAGTGGTTAATTATTACAGTTCAGTGACTACCAAAAAACATTGAAATCCTTCTTATGTTCATTGATTCAAACATTAGAACTCAGCTAGACTTTATTAGTTAGGCCTATAGGCCGCACACAACAACAGAACACGCGCCAAAACGATGTGTTGGCAGCCGGATGAGCCTCAACTCTTAAATCGGAATGTTGAATGTATTGGTGTACAGTGGAAAGGGACAATAGAGAGGAACGAGAACACGATACAGAGTAATGTATGGTTACGCTCACAGATGGTGCCGGTACTTCACATCTGAAATATTCTTGTGGCATGTTTACTGTCAGGTGTGACGTGGAAACAGACTCAAACACAGCGCCGGAACTAACTGTTTTGTATAGATCCCTGGTGCAGGTAGGAAGTTTGGAAGCTACCACGTGGGCGGGAAATAGAAACTAAAAGAATAAATATTTACAAAATAAACCCCATTAAATATACGCATACACATGTGACATTAAACTACATATTTATGTGCGTGAGGAATGCGTAATGCACGTGACACAAAGTAAATAAAATAACACAAATCAATGCTGTCCCAGCACATGCTCCCCTCCCAATTAATGTGGTCTGCTCCAGGAGCTTTTAAACATGTGTGAGGCCACCTACAAGGCTTTTGCCCTCACGCCTTGCTGCTGGGCCACTGGAGAGGTGAATCTGTACAAACAGTTGAGTCTTTCTTCACAATCTATCGGCTATTCAGATAATAAAGTGTGATGCTTCATATTCAGTTTTCAAATGGAAACTAGTCAGTCGCCATCTGCATCCTCCCAAACCGTAAAATAAATATAAGTAAAATGGTCAGCTTTAAAAAATAAAAATTACAATAATCTTTTGACTATCAATTATCAATATAAGTTAATAGAGCCCACAGTCTCCAGTCTATAGATCAATATCTCAACACAATCTATTGAATGGAGTCTATAGTTTATTCCATATAAAGTGTTGAGTTATCTGATATGCTATATACATATATATTTGTATTTTTTATTTCCAAGATGGAGCTGTTTCTACAGCACATGCAGTCTAGGTCCTGCAATATTTTGTGAAATGTAAGCTTACGATGCAGTAACAAAAATGTTATACTGTTATTTGTACTGTTGAGGTTTAATGTAATCATGCAGTGTATTGATGTGTTTCTGACAACTAAATGGCCTGAAATGACTGAAGCTTTAATCATATTCTGAAAGATAGGGGAAACAATCCTTTAGCAAGTCCTTCAAGAACATTGATATTAAAGCATGTCGGGCAGCAGCACCACTGTCGATGACATGCAATCATTTGTCTGCACTAGATATATATATATATAACTATTTTTAGCCTTGACATTCTTCCATTTGGTCATTTGCACTCCAATAAACTCCGCAGAGGCCCACATTGAACCTAAGTTACTTTGCTGTTCAAAAGCGTCTTGGGTTTTACCTAAAGGTATAATGATCTGTAGCTTTTTAGGGATATTTATATAATACATTATTAATAATTACTGTTACTAATTTAGGACAAGGTTCATGAGTGTAGATTTAACTTGACCTATAACACTAATTTGAAGGATCTAAGATGACGTGAGACTTGATTTCAGCTACCCAATCTCCTTGTATTCTCCCTCTGCTCTTGGGCAGGAATGGCATATTCCAATTGTTGTCCTTTGGTAACAACTGAACAAAGATGTCAGTGTGCTGGGGCAAGTGGAATGAGTACAGGAAAATGTTCTTTTCTAATGCTGATATGTATCAAGTAGATTCAGTTACACAGCTTTGTGCAGACAAGTAACACACACGTTGTAGAAACCAGTTTGATTCTTCATTGATTATATTGAAATTAAGGGGACAGGGTTGGCTCTACTGCCATTTCTTGTAAAACAGCTGTTGGGATGATGGGTGGTGAACCAGAACCGTCTCCTGGGGGAACCTTATTTGGATTGCAGTGTTGATCCCTCCTCATTTTTATCCTCTTTGCCATCATTAATTCTTAGACATAGAGCCATTTGAGACTGGGCCAAGGTTTAGCGGATACAAGGTTTATTTTGGATTTTTTTTTAAACACACACACACACATACACACATGATTGGACTTCTTATGGTGCAACAGAGAAAGAACTATATATCTTTAAGAATTTCAGTGTACTTTTCCTTTGTTTCGTGGCTCATTGTTGGTGTTTAGAAACATATTAGAGGATAGCAATGGATCAACATTCTTGTGTTTTTTAAGATATCAATTATGAATATATAGTATGAAGCGATACTTTTCCAAAATATTGGGACGCTGAAGATCAGTTGGTTATGGAGAATACTTAGCATGCTAGTGTGGAATCCAGACCTGAACCATTTCTTAGAAAACAACCCTGAATGTAGTGAAGAGCAGGTGTTTAGCATCATGCTTTATGGATTAGGACCCTTAAGCAAAATGTTGATTTACAGACTGGGTGTGTCAGGGAGACGTGTTAATGTCCCCCCCCCCCCCCCCCCCCCATTTTTTCACAAATTGGTCATCTTCATATTTCGCTTTTACTTGCACTCTGTCAAGTGGCCCCAACTTCAGTCAGCTGCAAAAAGGAATTTTGCTTTCTCCAGGCAGAAGCATTTCCTCGACCTTGATTGATGAAGCCGGGAATGGCAAGGGCATTTGACACTGACGTTGTCTGTTACCCTAACACACAATTAAATGTACAGGAAAACTATTTAAATTTCTGGACATAAGCGAAGACAATTACCAATTTTGGTTAAAAAATAAATAAAAAAGAACATAGAGCTGCTTTTTTCAAATATAAAATGGTGGTATTTTCGTCTTTACTAGCCAGACCATAAACACCAGACAGAGGACAGAGAGTGACAGCAAATTCAAAGAAACCAATGTGCTATTTTTAGAATGAGTAAATGTAATGAGAACAGCAGCTGCACCTCAACGTAACATCCTAATGCAATGTCTATTTGCCTTTGTTTGGCCTTTATTTCTTGTAATTGTGATCCATTCCTTTATGATAGCCAGCCCTCTAAGAGTATTGAAGCAATCTGAAGATCAGATGCTCTTAATCCTTTATTGGTACAAATTTGATTGCTTGTTTAAATTCATTTAATATTCAGTTTACATCAATTGGCAGTCGAAATATACAGTACAGCTTGACATTCACATAATTTATATAATACATGAGTGGTCTTTGTTAGAAGAAAAGCCTTTGACATATAATTGTTTAGGTGCAAGAACATACTTTGTGTGATGGCTAAAGTCAGAGGAAGAAGAAAGAAGGAAAGGCATTTTTCCTTTAACTAATTATGTGATAATGATGCTTGACATGATATGTATATATGTAGGTAATTCATACGGTATAGCTATTTTAAATTAAATTAATTTAGCAGATGCTTTTGTGCAAATTGACTCCATCAATTCAATTTAGTTGGTCGTAATAATTTCTTAACTATGGTACAGCTCAGGCTTTCTCTCTTCCTGAACTGCATGACCCATGTCATTAATTGTAGTGATGGACGAATCCGTATGCAACCTCACAGTTAGTCCTCACAAGCTTTCACTCCTTTATTAATTCCACTGATCGTATAATATAAATATGTTCACTGCAGCTCAATGCGGCAGCGAGTTTTAGTTCATATCAGCAGCAAGTGTGAAAGAATAACTGCACTCATGACGTAATGGCGTATGTGGATGTCGCCACCGGCCAATGTTTCCCAAATGTCATCACTTCGGGTTGAAATCCTAATATTTGACTTGTCCATTGTTTCGTATGTTCTCATCACCACACAGAGAGACATAACCACAGGCTTCTAACACAGGGAGGTTGCACTCTCCTGCTCTTCTGATGTACACTTGTCACTTAAAGTCCAAGTAATGGCCACATAATGGCCAAGTGTCACTTTATTGATATTGCTGGGAGGAGCTCAGCCAACAAGCCGTGAGATTTTTAGTTTTTTTTAGTTTTAGTTTTAGTTTTGTGGAACTGCTCACACCACATCGTCCGATATTGTTTAAAAATGATTTAATAAGCTCTTTGTTTTACGACGGAGTGTTATTATTTTACGACCTTCGCGGCATGGCTTTGCAGATCAGTCCAACTCTCTCCACACCTCATTTTATTTTACTGCACGCTCGCCGCTTTACTGCTCCGCAGCGGCGGTGGCTGAAGGCGACAGGAAACAAAAGTTGTACCCCTTCTTTCCCAGAGAATCAGCAAACAGACGGTTGGGTCGAGTGTAAGAAAACAGCCCGTTCCCACAGTCGGGCACTGCACCGCGCAGAATGCATCACGTGGTCTTTTACAGGGGGACTCGGGCTTATTTGACGTCTTCTGCCATGATATGATCAGCTCTGAGGTTTGGATTTGACGTCTCCATTGAGGCGCACAGTCGAGTGTGTGTCTGCTTGTGAATGCCTTTTGTTGGTGTGTGTGTGTGTGTGTGCCTGTGATAGAGCACCTCATTGCTGCAGTGATGTATCCTCATTATGCCCAAGTCCCATGACTGTCACACCGAGCCTACTGGTCCTCTCCTGGGGGACTTGGGTGTCTGGGCTCACCCTTCACTCTGCTCCTCAGCCTCCCAACCCCCTGCCCTTCTGACTCCCACACAGCCTCCCCTCTAAACCTGCACTCAGGGTGAAGTGCTGAGTCGTCCTGCTGACCACTGACTGCTGCTGTTTGGTGATTTGAACTGGACATGAATACATTTGGAAAGTATATGCACAGCTGAACTAGGGGGTGTAGTGACCGGATAATAAGGATAAACAGAACATTGAACGGAAATGTTTTTTTTTTTTACTGGAAATACATTGTAATGAAGAAAGGTGTTCAAGAGACTGTTCACTAAACCCCTCTTCACCATAGTTAAATCTGTAGCTATAAGCACATGCCTGGCTTGGCAGTCCTGTGTATGTTTTTGCATGTTGACGCACAGGCTTTCTTCCTACAGCTTTGTACGAACATGAATGTGCTGTAGTTCGTTGATATCCAACAATGTGTATGTAATCCACGTCATCGTGAACCAGGAAGTATTAAGCAGGAAGTATGACGATGGCAAAAACCAACACTGCAAGTATTTCAAGATGTTTTTCCTAAATTCAATTTTGTTGCCTAAATCTACCAACGTTTTTTTTTTTTTGTGAAGATGTTTATTTTTGAAAAGATTGTCAGAATGGATTGAGCTGAAATTGACACGTGTTGCTGGACTTTTGTTCGAAAAATGGGGAGTAACTTTTTCATTAGATATATGAGGATACGCTGTGACACGATGTGCATGGGGCTGCAGTAGGAATGATACTCTGCATCTAAGGAGTTTGGAAGGTGGTGGTATTTTTAAGGTTTCCAAAACCCAAAACAACCGGAATGGATTAAATGGTGTGCCTATCCAACACATTCTCACTCCTAAATTGTCACATACTGGCGCTTGGTCAGTGGCCCTAAGCTTCAAACTATGACGTACGTCCCCTTCCAGAGGTATAGGGACAGCTCATCAATACACCATCATGACATGCATAATGACTTTTCAAAATGAACTTTGCTTTTCTCAGGAAGTTAAGTTTAGGCACCAAAACTAATTAGTTAGGGTCAGGAAAAGAGCATTGTTGATGTTACTCACTAGCGACTCACGGTATATTACAAGTTCCTAACAAATCATGTGACTATAGCAACCGTGACTTACACTATAATACTAATATCACTGCTTGGATATTGCTGTTGAGATATTCCAGGTTGTTTTGCTTGTTGTGGGATATTAGGGACAGCCAGACTCTACTTGCACTGCGGTCTTGCTTAGTCTCGTCTTGCCTCCCTTAGTTTTGTATTTTTTTGTAGTTGGCTTAGCTGCTTGAGAAAGATGTCCTGCTCAGTTTTTTAGGTCAGCTGTTGATACAACTCGGTGCTCTGCTGCACTCTGGTCAGGAGTTTTATTTAATAGCGTACACGTAAGGCAATGTCTTTGATGTATTTATTTAGTGCAATATTGTACTGAGGGGTTATAGCGGGGGTTGTTAGTCCTGCATATTGCACCACAAGTGGGAGTCTATTCTGTAAACTGTCAATTGATATTACAGTGGAAACCACTTATAGTGAACACAGTTACAGGGATCAACCACTTCTATGGATCAAAAAGCTTGGGACAGGATCATGGTGTTTACATAATTGATGTATGTGTACAGTTTTCATTTTGGGTCTTGTTATACATGACATGTGGTAAAAATGAAAAGAAAACTACAATAATTCAATATTATTCTTGTTTTACTTCACTCCTTTAATACTTTGCCTCACAGTATCTGCTTTTGGCTGGCTACCTGAGACTGGAGCTCAAAGTTATTTTTATTTTGAAAAACATAGTTAATGTATCTCCATGTTGCAGTGTGTAGTTGCAGAGGTCGCTTGCACCTCAATAACCACTGTGGCATGCAGCTGCAGCCTTTATTACTGGTGTACCTTTTCGGGTATAGATCTATGTTGTTCTTTTTTTTTTTTACTTGATAAGACAATTCATATTTTTACAGGATTCATATTAGTTGAATAGTAAATATAGTAGCCTACTGTTTTGAAACATTGCTTAAATAAATACAACTGTCTTTTAGACAGATTCTCTGCCTGCCCCTTTTATATTTGTTTGCCTTTATGACTGATCTCCTGGTGTTGACCCTGCCTGAACTTGAGTAAACCGAACTGTCCTGGTCTATCTATCTCTGTGTCGTGCTTTTGGGTTCCTGTGCCCCGATACTAACCGTTACAGCAAAACTATATCTTATCAAGTTTTACACAAAACAAGTGGGAGATCATTCATAAAGGCAAACAAATACAAAAGTAGCAGGCAGAGAATCCGTAGTCAAGAACAGGCAGATAAGGGATAGTAATCGTGGCTAACGCTGGCACACTTGGCTGTAACACACAAGACAATCAGGCAGGGAACAAGTGCAAGTAGGGCTTAAATATGAGGAACTGATGAGGTGATGCTGCAGGTGAGATGGGCGAGGAGGACCAGCTGAGGGGAACGAGAGCTGATGCTGTGGGAGGATCTGAAATGACAGGAGAGTTTAGTAAACAGGCAGGGGGGAGGAAAACAAGATGTGGTGGAATGTGTGAAAAATGTTAGCAGCTCTCTTCTGTTCTTTATAGTCTATTGGGAATGTTTGAAGATACTAACAATGTATTTATAGTCATTATTCAATATTAAACTTGGGACTAGCTCCTCAGTGCAATGCACGTTTCTTTATTTACACGTCTTTCAGGGATTTGCTAGTGTTCAGGATGAGGACTTTTCCTGGGATCGGTTAGCTTTTGCATCGTCTTTTATCACAACATGCTTATAGCAAACCAGCACACAATTAAGATCTGTTTCCAAGAGATAGTTTTTTTTTTTATTCAGCAGAAAACATTACAAAGTCAGCAGAGGACAACATTTCCAACCAATTTGAAGAGCTAGCAATAGATTGATTAGCTAGCTAGCGAAAGCTTATACAATCTGCCAACAACATTTTAAGTGAGTTTCAAGTTAATTAATATCCAGTGCACAATAATTACACTATTTTTCCAGGGTGTACCCTGCCTTTGCCCAATGTCAGCTGGGCTCCAGCTACCCTGAATAGGATAAGCATGTTACAGATAATTGATGGATGGTGAACAATTACAAATGCAGTCATTGTCAATTAAAAGCTTGGTTCTCAAGCTACTTGCAATGCTATATATCCAACAAAGCTAAATATATATGTACAAAAAAGACAATAATTAAATTAAAATGCTCGTTCTGTCTGTAATTTTTTAAATAAAGGGTCCTAGATTTAAGAAAAAAACGTTTTTGTGGTAAAACTCAGAAAGAGGTGCCTTCCAAGCAGGAACTGTGTGTGTGTGTGTGTGTGTGTGTGTGTGTGTGTGTGTGTGTGTGTGTGTGTGTGTGTGTGTGTGTGTGTGTGTGTTGAGGCAAGATAACTCTGGGAGGTAAGGTTACAGCATGGGAAAGAGAGCAGAGGAGATAGTGGTACCAGATAGCGAGAGCATCAGAAGATGAGCTAAGAGCCTGTGCTTAGTGCCTTAATGGATGATTTCAAAGAACACTCGCTGTTTGGCTGGAAGCCGACCTCCCTAAAACTATAAAACTGTAGGAACAGACTAAAGGTAGAGGGTCAGCACCGTGTGTGTCTGAGGTCAGTGTTCATAATGTCTCCACAAACATGCCGGTCAGAATTATTTCACAAAGAATGATTCAAAAGAAAAACACATGTGGGATTAAAGTACGTCGAAGGTATGGCTTAAAGATAGAATACGTTACATGTTTGGCAAAAAGATTTGGGTTTAAATGGTAATCCAGATTGCATAATTATTAATCTTGATGATCATATTTTACTGCATCTGTTTTTTTCTAGAATTTTATAAAGCATCTTACATGAATGTGTTTTTTCTAATAGAACAGCATATAGAACCCTTAATATACAATGAGGTTTTAGTAATAACCCCTTGTTGCATATTAAATTGTTAGAGACAGAAAGTGCTCTGTTATTTTTAATATTTATTTTGCATGAGATAACCTGTTATTATCTTGTGAATATGCAATTTCTTCTCAGGTCTCTCTTGCAAAACGAGATATTGATCTTAATGAGACTTCATTGGTAAATTAAGCTCAAATTGAGAAACTTGTTTTTTTATAATTGCTTGATCTGCAGTACTTCTCAAAGTAAAGCTAAAATGGTTTTATATTTATATAGAAACGTTGCATTTATTACTCTTATCTAAGCTATCTTATTACTAATCAGTAAAACACAGTTAAATTTCAGCTCTTGCCGTTCAGGAAAGTCGTGTTACTCGGGTCTCCCCTGGAAAACAGGAAGTGGTGCATTTTGTTTCGAGGCCACAGTTGTTTGCTGGGAATCAATTAAACAACAACTGTTATATGTTGCAATAATAGGAGGCAGGACTGAAAGCGCAAGAAAATGTGGATTTACAGTGAACAATGCAAAGAGCAGAAATGAGCTCAATACCCTCGATGGCAACAACATTAAAACAATGCTATCTTAGAGTTCTACATAAATCATCAAATATCCTCACGCAAAAGACAGGTTTTTGTGCAAAGTTCTCTTATCAGATCAACCTGAAAGCAGTTAGTGAATAGACATGGATGAATGGCGAGCCGGTTTAATAAGACAGACAGACTGACGCGGACAGACCTTTGGCGTCTGTAGGTTGTGACTCACAGAGCAGGAACCCAGATTAAGGGGGGAGCGGGGTTTTAAAGAGGGAGTCCGGTTTTGGTCAGCTGAGGGGGAGGAGGGGGTGGGAAAGAGAGAAGAAGAGTGGGAGATCTTAAGTAGGACGGAGTCCTTGTTTATAGATTTATGTTTACAATGTCTGTGCTGGTACACTGGAAGGAAGACATTTGTAAAGTATAAAAAAAAAGAAAATGAACTGAGGGTTGAAGGGTAAGAAGACAAAGAGACTGTGGGAGCGAGGGCTGCAGAGATCAAGAGAAAGATGGAGGAAAGGAAGGAGGACACAGTTTATGGTGATGCTCTGTTTGTGACGGCTGTCTGCTGGATGAAAACAGGGCCTCTTTAACTCCTCGTGGGTTAATGGAACTTTTATGAGTTTGTCCTGCAATCATGTAACCCCTGGCGTCTCCTTTCCTCTCTGTCCTTCTCACTCATTCCCTCGCAGTCTTTTCTTTTCCCGCTATCGCAGGGCAGATCAGAGGTGAGCCGCTCCTGTGTTTCTGTAAACACTGCTCTCTCTCTGCACTGGGTTTATGGGGACAGGACCAGTTAGGAGGAGGTCTAAGATGGTCGGTGACTCACCGCCCTGGCTTAGTTTACATTAGGTAAAGAGTTGTTTAGGCAGTGGTTAGTATAGATAGGTGGGGAGTATGGACAGCGGCAGTAAAATGGCTGCCCAGAGGTCTTCACAAGTGTGAGAAATAAGTAGTCCCAAGTTCCAGAGAGTGACAATGGGTGTTTAATTCAAAAACAGAAAAGTAGCAGCTCATTTGGTTTATTACAACAACCACATTTGCAACCCCAGACACCAAGACTTCTGACAGCCCTCGCCCAAACCCCACAACTAAAAACTCTCCAACCACTTGGATAAAAGCGGTTAGTATGTCTGAAGACTCGAGATGCATTAAGAACAAGGGAGGTGGGGGCGTCTGTAGGTGTGGTGGATTGATGGAGATTGGCGCTGAAAGGCAATGGGAACCCGACCAGGTCTCCCCATCATAAAGCACGACTGAGGGATGAACGGCTGTGGGCCAGACGCAACTTTTAATGTCCGGCCATGACTCACGCTGACTGTCAGTAATGAGTTTTATTCACTTCCATCATTTGAGTGTCGATTGCGATCATGGGGCTATCTGAGATGCATGATTGACGGGATGGAGTCAGATACAGTATGTGGGGTGGAAAAGTGGGATAAAGGAGGACAGAAGGGAGCTGGACACTGATGCTGATGCTGATATGTTCGTGCCTTTGGTGGCAAAAGCTAATGACGAGTTCAGAACAATTCAGAGAGAAAATACACAAACATAGAGATTCAAGGCTTCATTCATGAACTAAAACACTAATCTCATCTTGAATTTTCCTCTAATATCCATATCTCACTATCTCCCTAACATTCTTCTTTCTTTTACTGTTCTTGTGCTTCATTTCCATTTTACAGAAAACCCCCAAATGAGCCCAATACAAAAGTCATCACAGACCCAAACCTCATACCTTTAGGATGCAGCAGCTCGTGAAGTACATGGCCAAAGGCAGGCAGTTTAAAGATGATAATCAATATTGATCCCAGTTATAGAGTGAGTGTTCGGCGATGTGAGGGGAAGAGGGGCATCTTTACTCCGTCTGGATGTTGATAGGATCAATGAGCTTTAGAGGATTGAGGATGGATGGTTCTTTGTGTGGAGGCTCAGAGGCGATGAGAAGGCCAGAGAGATTACACAATGGACTCCACATCGCTTTTTTATTTCTATCCTTTTTATTTCCATTTGCTTAAAGCCACTTTATATTTGAACACGATAGTGAACATGCATGTGAAAATGCATGAACAGTGTCTGTGTGAGTGTGTGTGCAGGGCAAATGCTGAGGTGACTTGAGATGAAGGTAGCCTTATTTTTCACCCACTCGACGGTATTGATTCGGAGGCAAGAAGGCGGTAATCTGCTGGGCAGTTACATTAAGAAGACATGACATACACTCACCTCCTTTTTTATAGACCAAGAACATTAGTAATAAATTAAGAGGGTGCACACCCAAACACTCATGTACACACACTACATTCAAGATCCCTCTGTGTTAGGGAAACATGGTCTTACTGGTTCTTTTAGGATTGGTTCAGAAAAGACACAACCCAGAAGTGTTGAGGCTATTCAGAATAGCTGAGGACGACTGTTGGACGCTGGCCATGGAGGTAAAGATCCATTCCAATCGGTCATGCTTACCTGTGACAGTAACAGAGCTTTTTCTATTCTAATAAAGCCTGTCCTCGCTATATTTACCTGCTTAGCACAGTCCAGTGCTCTGGGGCCACTGTGACCTGCCTGGCCCTTCCCCTGTGTGTGTGTCTGTGTGAGTGCTGAAGAGAGACATAATGGTGACTTAGCACCTGGACACGTCAACGATATGTAGATTCAGCGAAGTTGATACAGCATCTGAATTGGCAGTGAATGCAAATGTAGTTGTGGCCCAGAGTATGGGGAGATAGTTGGAGAAAGTTTGAAAGTGTGCGTGCGTGTGTGTGTGTGTGTGTGTGTGTGTGTGTGTGTGTGTGTGTGTGTGTGTGTGTGTGTGTGTGTGTGTGTGTGTGTGCGTGTGTGTGTGAGTATGCCGTGCACAGCATGAGAGAGAGAGAGATGAAGATTCAGCTGTGTGGGTGAGAGTGTTGGATTAGAGATGACAGCCAAGAACGAGGGATCCCATCATTCCACGTCCGGGGAGCGCTCCATTCAGCCAATGACACGGCCCTCTGGGGTGGGGCAGGAGGAGATAGTTCCAGTTACACCCTGTCAGGGGGTCTTATGACCTGATGGATATGGTGTTACGGGACAGAGGGAACACCCTGAATATTGCCTCTCGCACAAACTGTCATCCAGGAACCGAAATAGACTGACTGACATCAGTGCTGCAGGACGCACAGCTCCTACAACTGTCTAATTTTCTCATAGTGTCTTTTTGCTTTGCCACATGTGTGTACTATTGTGTGCTCCAGAACATAGACAGAACTGCACAAATGCATAGATGAGCACACACACACTTTACAGGGTCCCATTTGACAGTGCTGACCAGCTCTCCACAACTACCATTGAACTGCAAAGTCCCAAAGTTGCATCTTCTTTTATTAGAACAGCATAATAACTATCCATCAACTCAGCCAGCCAACCGTATCTCTCCCTGCTGACGTCCGCAGCCAATCGGCAACCTCGATATTTGAGAGCTAATTTGTCACAGTCAACAGCATCCCTCCTATTTCTTCCTCTCCCTGAAGTGAGTGTTATTGTCATACCAAGTCTCTTAGGATGGTTTTATCATTCCTGCTTAGTACAGCAGTGGGACATGTGACACACACACACACACACACACACACACGCACACACACACACCAACCATGTGAGATGCCTTTTTGTGAGCATCTCATTTTACTCCTCTTTTCTCTATATTCCTCACACACATACAGACAATGATTGTGTGTGTGCTGTTTCCCTCCACTCCGCTCTAAACGAACCAATTATGGGTGTTTATGTAGCTTTAATGCGTGTAAGTGTCAGGAGAGAAACATTGCACCGCTCACCACCTAATCAATGAGGCCTTGCATGCTACACCACCCCTCGCTTCTCTCCTCTCACTCGTCCTCTATCACATCGTTCCTTCCTCCTCAGTCGCCCTCATCTTCTCAGTCTCTCTCTCTTCCTTTTTCCCTTTCTCTTCCTCTCTCTCATTCCTTCTCTGTTCAATTAGCAAGAGAGACAGGAGTGAGCTATCAGGTCAATTGGCCATGAAGAGAGCTCTAAACAGCAAGATGAGAACATCACAGAGTGTTGATGCTCTGGACAACTAGAGGCTGGTGTATTGAGAGTGAGTCTTTACATTTTTGGTTTGTATTTTAATGGTGCTGCAGTTCAAAAAGATCTTCTCTTCACCAGGGAAGCAGTGTAAACCCTTGTTGTGTTTTGTTAGAGTTTACACTGCCTTTAAACAACATATACACTAAAATGCAAAGCCTGGCGCTTTACTAACTTTAATCCCATGAAAAGAACAAAACTAACAATGAGCTGGTGCAGCTAACACGCTGATAGCTTGTTCCTCGGTGCCATACATTGTTGTCCAAAAACTATTAAAAACATCAATCAGCACTATGAACTTTGGCATTGTGTTTTATATTGAATCAATCTCACTTAAAACTACATTGCCAAGATGCTTTAGGAAAGTATTTAGTCTTATTTAGATTTACATCTTGAGAACATTGGCTTGGAACTGAGAGCCATGGACAGGCCAAGGAAGTCAGAAAGTATTGAGAGTCTCACTAACGTTATTATGGTTTTGATATTTTCATGGGGCTTGTTGAAGAGAATATAGAACATCCTCAATGTAGTATCCTTTAAATCAGACCTGGGCATCTTACGACTTGCAGCCTGATACACTATGGTAGAACACTTTAAGTCAGTATCACTTCTGGATTTTTACTCTTCTCTCAAAGAGGAGAACTTCCACAGATGAGGAGGCCTGCTCAGAAGATATTAGTTCTCTTTTGGATCTACCTACACATGAGAACAAACATTCTCAGTGATGAAGTTCAACAAATCCAGATCCAGATCCTCTCTCACTGATACCTGTCAGTTGTCCTTTGCATATCCACCTCATTCAACCAGACTTCAATGCACTTGTTCAAGTGCAACACAGACTTTTTCTCACTGAGTAAGAAAAACTGAACTGAACTGGAAAACATCAAAAGCACTTATTGCTTTTGTATAAAGTTAATCAATTGCTGGTCTTTAACATACATATTTAAGGTACGATTTAATGGTATCTTAAAATTATTATAATTTTTGACATATTTATTCTTACCAGTAGCAGCTCAAAACCATATAATTTACAGTTTTTTTTAAATTACATTAATATTGACTTGTATTAAGTTCAGCCTATTGGTTTGGCCCTCCACAACGGTCCCAATGTCTCCCAGCCCTGCTTTAAATGAGAACATGTCTTAAACAAGTCCAACAATGTTATTTAATTAAATAAATCATAATTATACAAACT
The DNA here is from genome assembly GCA_038501785.1 of Myoxocephalus aenaeus. Classification (NCBI taxonomy): domain Eukaryota; kingdom Metazoa; phylum Chordata; class Actinopteri; order Perciformes; family Cottidae; genus Myoxocephalus; species Myoxocephalus aenaeus. The sequence goes on along the minus strand of JBAMJR010000170.1, from coordinate 5,479,163 downwards.
ACAGTATAAACAGGTGAAAAAAATGCTTAGCATCAATTAAGGCATTTTGACCTTTAATTCATTTTGTTAGCTGAACTTGACAGAAAATACAAAACCTTCTGAGTAACTACAAGCTATCAAATGTACACCAACATCAATACATGTTTGCTTTCTGGGGTCATTTCACATGTTTGTTTCAAACTAGAGGCAACTCACTAAGAAATGTAAAATGTTTCCAGAAAACTGAACTGATGCACCAAATTTTATTAAGCATGATACTACCAATCCACAGTTTATCCATCCATGTCATTATAGCATCCTGTGCTTCTGCTATCATTCCTCAAGTCATGGAAGACCGCTGACTTGGTTTTTAGTGCCACAGCCATCCTCTGGCCTCATCATTCCAGTGACTTCCATGCATAGAGATTTTAAATTGGGGAAGAAGAGAGCTCTGGTATCTGATCGGTCTTGTATATTAATAACAGATACATGGATATCAGGTATCAGAAACGGGAGCCACAATTTAACTTGCATCACTAACATCCAGGAGGTCTTGCCACTTTGTCTTAGTGTGCAAATCAACTTCAGTTCGTGAGTTAACATCCCACAGTTTGAGAAACCCCACAGGGCCTTCTTGTTGTGAACACCACTGTGGTTGATTTGTTACAGTTTCTACATTTGTTTGGCCTCCATCTCTCATTTTTCATTTGAAACCATTATTAACACACACAGATTCATCCAGAGCTACTCATACACCTGTTCCAGAGGTGGTTGTAAAACAGAAGGTGTTATTCCCCTCTGACTGCTGAGCCTGGATTAGACTACCTGTGGGTGAAACCCACTCTCACCCATTACGGGTCTGAAACAGCACAAGCTACCTTCTCCCTCCGCTGGTGGCAGAGATGAATGTGGCTCAGTGGGAGCGGGCCCCCCCTGGGTATTTAGGGCCCACCCTGGTGTGTCCGATGGGAACGACGGGGCCGGAGTCCTGGTACCGACACCGGTGATTATTTACCGGGCTCAGGTCTCTGTGGGAACCGGGCTATGATGGATTCTGACGGGGCTGATGATCACTCTTCCAATGAGAGTAATTAATGTAATGAAGAGCTACTGAGCATGTGCAGTAGCGTGTGATATATAGAATATGCGTGTTGTCATTACTCACGGGTGACAGAGGGTGTGTGGGGGGTAACGTGAAGAGGGCAGTGTACTGTAAAAGAGGAGGAAAGGGCGGAGAGAGAAAGCCAGAACAGGATCGGAAAATATGAGCGTTTCAATATGATGTTGGAGGATAGCAGGGATGTTAACGTCTTAGAAATCAGGGGACACATCGATTAAACTATTTGCGCGCCCTTGAACACCACATGTCTAGCTTGGAGCAAGTTACAAAGGCAGGAAAATGTGACAAAACATACAAAGGCAGATTGCACAGGGGTACTTTCTCCCTCAGATCCTCACTCATAACCAGGTAGTGGGTCCATGTTTCACAACAATTCACGACACCCCCCCCCACCCGCAATAATCTAATGAGGATTTCATAGTTATAATTAGCTGCGGCGGTGTGCCTCACTGTCGCCGTGACATGCTATGTGCTGACCCGCTGTCTGCAATAGAATTATCTTCACTAATGAACCTAAGCGTAGTCAATGACTCAAGATGTGGGGGAATGTTGTCTACAAAACAGGAAGAAGACTTGCGTGGGTGTTGTGCTGATGTGCAGACGCCGTGGGTGTGGATACGGGCTCCGGCTAAATGGCCTTGACTATTATTGGTGGGTTCATGTAAAAGATATCAAGGCCACATTACTACACAGTGAGACAGTGGCTCGTTACGCACTGCCGGGGCGAGCTATTATACCTGCTTGAATCCAGCCTCTAATTTAGCCACACGCCACTTAACGCGCGCTTGATATGAATCACGGGGTGCTTAGAGGAGCCCCCTCCCCCTCCCTGCACCGTGACCCTACACCGCTCTTACTTCCGTAAAGAGCGAGTCGTTAAACAGCCGAGAGCATCCACCGGCGGTTATAATGGTGATATAATGAACGCCGTTGACTCAGGTATCTGTCACAGCAGCAACTCCCGGAGACAGGGGTGTTTTATTCTCTAAATAGCAGAAGGAGGGTGGTTTACCAGGAGGATTAACTCCAAAGTCTGAGAACATAGCAGCAGAAATAGGAACTTGATCATCTGTGTATAATTTACATATAATTCCAAGAAAAGTCGCATGATGCTTGAAAAAGTATGATATCTTATATATATATCTCAGCTCAGTGTGGTAAGACTGGACGATTGTTCCACTCCCACAATACAAACACAAGTCTTGCATGAACTCCTGCTGACACGTCAGATGTCGTATCCTGGTGAGGACACAATTCAGTGTGGTGTGTCTGGTGGCCCACCACTGGCTGCCTGGCTGAGTGGGTGAGGCCCTCTGGCTCAGACCGGCTGGCTCGGGACTCGGTCGGCCCTTTCGGTCGCTCGCGTCCCCTTCAGACGTCAGCGCAGGCCGGTCTCACCAAGGCTCCTTTACAGCCTGCTTTCATGTGTCCTTTAATGAGGAAACCGCCGGCTCAGCAGCACGCTATAAAACACAGGGAAATTAAAACACCCAAATATGAATCAGCTACGCTGGCTAATTCAGAAGACTAGTCCTGAAGGCGTAGCTCAGCTTTAGCTAGACCTCAGGAAAACCAGAGTCTATTGTCTGCAAAGGTCAAGAGGGTGTTGGAGGCTGAAAGATACAGAATCCTGCTTCACGAGTGAACCCAGCCTTTTCACGAGAGGAGATATGTTATATCACTGGCTTCTTGATGTAAACCTATAGACATAGCTCTTTTATTTTGAGATGAAGATAATCTTCAAAGCGCACAGCCGAGACAAGTGCTTACTTCCAAAGGAAGAATAACAGAGTGAGTCACAAGCCCACGACACAACCCCTGCCACCAACGGCCCACCGCAGTCTGCTACGACTGCGGCTGCCACTTAGACGACAGAAGCTCCATAAAATGTCGCGAAGAAACAGCAGCCCTCAGAAAAAGGGAGCGAAATAAAACAAAACCACATTTGTTTTTTTCCCCTCATTTCATTGTAATGATGGAAATAAGGGCATCATTCTGAGATTAGTGCTGCTATTTCTCCCCGACTGACGTTAAGCGTTATATGAGCGCCTGCTGAAGAGCTTTGAAGGAACGATGGAACAACCGACCGCTGAAGAGCAGGATATTAGCAGACTCCACGTTAAATAAGACTTGTGTAACAGCATCTTAAACGTGGACCAAGATGACCAAGGTGTGCACACACACATAGTGAAAGAGCAAAGGATTACACAGCAGCCGATTTAATGTGATTGTCCTGGTGGTCACCTTACCTGTTATGCAATCAAGTCAGGTTTGGTTGTCCCTGAGGGGATTCACAATCTGAACGACACCATCTATCCCTAGACCCTTCACCCAATTCTGGAAAAAAACTTCACAAATTAAACCTTTATCACAAAAACAGATAGGATGTAAGACTAAAATATGAATAGGCTGCTAATTTATGACTTGCTGTCAATGTTGGTTTGTCAACTGAGTCTGTGGACCACAGACTCAGCAACTATTCTGATTATTGGACAGATTGCCATGACATGTTGTACTGACATTCTTTTTTGATGCCCAACATTTTCCTCTAGTTTCACTAGCAGGTTGACATTTTAGTTTTTTAGTGGCATGCCTTTACAACTATGGGATGGATTGTTATGACATTCGTTTAATATATTCATGGTTCCCAGAGAATAAAGTATGATGAGTACATTTTTTTTATTGATTTGCTTTCACATCTACATTTTCTCACTTTTGGTGGTTCGTACTGATTTCAGTATCTTGATAAGGAACAAGCTTTATTTATCTTAACATTTGTTAAACACTCACTGCAAGTTTTCATCATGTTTGCTTTCTTCAAACTACAAAAAAGAAGAGTCTCTGGGGAGTTCAAAATCTCAAACAATGCATGCTGGGAAGTCTTTGGAAACTGAGTTTGTTCATTTCAGCTCAAGTCAAAAGACATGCATGGACTCATGTTCTAAGTTTTTCATTTTAAGTTGAATTTATTTGAAATGAGTGCACTAGCAGGTCAGAGTTCACTTACAAACTTTTTTGAATGCATGTTCCCACAATGTTTGTATTACATTAGTGGTTTTAAGTGAAATATTTAAACAACTATTGGATGGTTTGGCATAAAATATGTTAGAGAGAGTCATGCCCCCCTCAAGGTATCACTTGATAATTCCCTGACTTTTTATAACACAATTAAGCCAATTATTTCATTATGACCAAATACGTGCAAATCTTCTGACAGTAGAACCATCCCGCATGTTAGCATCATCATCGTGAGCATGTTAACATGCTGATGTTGAAAGCAAGAAAAACATTTCACACAATCTGGCTCCATATCTATTATTTTGTTGTGGTGATGTTTCGGCCTGAGGGCCTTCTTCAAGATCAACAATGAAGAGACAGGCCCTGATTTGTTATATATCGGCCTCACCCCAGTTACACATCTGATGGTGATTAGACAATCATGAGAAAAACAACAACAATGAAGAGGCCTTCAGTGAGCTACAATCAAACAAATCACTTGAAACTAAATAACTATACACATATATTTGAAAATGTAAAAATACAAATATTTAGATTTCTAATTGAATTTAGTAAAACTTTAGATGTAGTTTAGATGTGGTTTAACTTGTTTTCTTGCCACTATGGTAGAGAATAGAACCATCAGTTATGTAACTTGGTTGTGGCCTAAATAACAAATCAGTGCTTGTGTCTAATTGTTGATCTTGAGAACGGCCTGAGGGCCAAAACGTCAACCGATTTAAAGATTTGCACATAGAGCCAGGTGCCACACCTGTTTTTCCTGCTTCTAAGTCGGATTCCAGTGATCAGCGCCTCATACTGTTGGCTCCTTATCTAACAAAACCAGACAAACACCAAGTACACGGAACATCTTTTATTTTTAGGCTACAGTGTGACTGAGGATCTGTTTCACAGAGCAAAGACAAACTGTAGACACTATAATGCATTTTACTCTCTTCAACGCTATGCAACAATATGTAATATACATTATGTACATTTGATCAGAGCCGAGAGGAAACGTTCCTCGCTTACACACATGTCGTACAAGTTGAGAGAGACGGAGAGACAGGAGAAATATGTGAGGAAGGACTTCAATTTAAGTCCAAACGGGCAACAGAAAGTGCTTGAGAATGAGAACAGCATTTTGTAGTGAACAGTATAAAATTCAAACAGTGTTGGTCACAAAATAATACTCCAGTGGCTCGATAAGCAGATGTAGAGATCAGAGGACAGGTAAGTTCAAAAGAGATTCTGTTACTGTATCAAAATGGCCCGGCACATCGCGCTGCGATGCACTCAGTGCAAAAATAACCAGATATATAATCACAGTATTTAAATTAGCTTAAGTGGTCGATCCAGTGAGTGAACGAAAGTACGTATGCTGGCAACATGATTGAATGACACCACTTTCCTCCCTAAAACAGACAAATGTAACAAAACAAGTGAACTTTGAGCCCACGGTGTGGCTGGTTTTGGTAACCTTACATGTAGTGCTGTGACTACTTTCTCCATCAGAAAAAGGGTAACCTAAACTCTCTTTACCGAAATTCTCTCTGCGATGTGAATCCTCTCTGTAGCTTGTGTTTTCTTTTCTGTCCTTTCATTGAACAGGGACAGGTCAGAGTCATTTGTAACAGGCAATAAGCACAAACCCGACAAAAGCATACTTTTAACCATCATGCAGTTATTACTCATCAATCATCTTGGAAAATCACATTATTTGCATTGGTACATATACACCAACAGTGCCTCTTCCTACCTCTCATTTTCCACTCTGGCCTCTCATTCCAGACTGGGAAGAGAGCTGCTTTGTCTCTAGAAACTGATCTAAGGTGAGTTTTAGCATTTCCCCTATGCAGAGGGACAGCCATGAATTGAAAATATGATTCAGCTAAGGCTATGAGGGAACACGTGCCGACATACAGTATGTTAATTGGACCGCAAATCTGTGCCTGAGGGCAAGGCCTTTGTCTCTCCTGAGCATAGTAGGATAAGGGGCACTGGGGTGTGGGTGTGTATGTGTGTGTGTGTATGTTTATGTATGGTAACGTCATAGCCAACTGTGCTCCCCCTCCATTCACTGTCCTTCCTCCTCGCGTAGGAATTGGAAGACGGATGAGAAGTCCTTGTTAGCGTAGCCGCGGGAGCACATGACTCTGAAGATCTGGTGGGCGAGGGAACCCAGAGGGATCGGTGTCTTAGTGTTGGTCGCAGTGTCTTGAGCCAAACCAAGATCCTAGAAACAGAGACACAGATAAAGTGAGGTGGGTGTCAGATAGTTGGACTAACATTATAATACATGTTTGCTTATCTAAAGGCTGATATAAGTGACTGTAAGAAAGAAAGTGTTTATCCTAATCCTAACACAGTACAAGTGTATTAATAGACAACCAGATTCACTAAATAATACACGGATGCAAACTGACCCATACAGAGGAGCTAATGCAGTGATGGTAAAATTAAGTGGCACAATATAAGTCACAGATGGGTTGTGAAGAGGAGTATCCCACAGACACCAAAGAACAGTAAAATGTGAGACAAAGTAAATTGCATGGTTGAGAGATAAAGAAAGAGAAAAGGTAGTAGCAGACAATTGAATGGCAACAACTTTGATAAATGATTAACCAGGTCATTTATCCTGGGGATAATACAAAACACGTATGTACAGCTTCTCAAATTGCTTCTTTTCTCTGTTTTATTTTAATTTTGGATTGTGAATAAAGTTTGGATTGTTGGAAGGACTAAACAAGCAATTTGATGTCAGCTTGGGTTGTGCATTTTTCCCTCTTTATAGACTAAACGGTAAGCAAATAGCCTTAATCAATCAAGTAAAAATAGCTAGTCCAGAGATTATGAATCATTAAAAAAGTGACACATAGACATGGAGCAGGTTGTACCTTGGCCATGAGTGTGGTTCCAAAGCCGCCCTGGTAGTTGTTGCCTGAGGGGACTCCCTCCATGACGCCGGGGACTGGATTATACGTGTCGCTGGACCAGCAACGACCTGAGGACATGTTGAGGATCTTTGCCAGCAGCTTGGGGTCCAAACCCAGTCTGGAGAAGAAAAAGATCAGTATCTTTCTTACTTGGTAACAGAGGAATTCATGGGTAAATCATTGACATTAAATGGTTAATCGGAATACATGTCTGAAGGATTATATTTACTGCAACACTGAAGACTCATGATGAGGTTGTGAGGAAAAAGGGGGAAACTGTCGGTAGCGTTAGAATAGGAAAGAGGAATTATGTTGAAACAGTGAGGAAATGGGACAAACGGGACATAAGATTGCAGATTATGGAATTCAATTTCAACACAGAGCAAAAAGAAGAACATGGAGAAAGATGGGTGTGGGGTGGCTGGTACTTGTAGTGACCCCAATTGAACCTTATGCTAGGCTGTGACCATTCCTCAATGTTAATGGCTGAAGGCTTTGTAATGCTGGCTAATGCAGTATTGATGTTTAAGAGCACATCTATCCCTCATCATCCCTCTTTCATGAAAAAATAAAGTGGAGGAGGAGGAGGAGAAGTGGTTAAGCAGCACAGGGGAGCCATAAACCTCCCTGTCACGTGTAGAAGTACGCTCTTACTTCTGCGGCCCCATTTTGCAACAACCCACTTTCATATGCGAGAGGACAAATCTCCAGGCTACGACAAGAAGAGGCAAAAAGAGAAAAAGGACAGACAGGAACAGAGAGTGAAACAAAGTGCCAACCATTACAGTAGGGAGGGTGTAACTATAACGTCTGTGTCGGTCTGTGTAGTGCAGCTTTGGTATATTAACGTTTAAAAGGCCAGTGTAAAGCAGACCACATCAAGCCCTGGCTGCCTCACTTCACTGTTACTTACAGGCCTGTAACTCTATTCTGCTCTCAATATGACTATTAAACCATCATAGGTCCTTAAGGCCAGCAGCCTCCCTCCCTCCACCTGGCTCTCATTCTGCCATTACTACCACAGTTTTTATTAGCTGTCTACTAACTAATTAAGAATGTGAATTGCATTTACACTCTCCCCACGTCTCTCCCTCCTCCCTTACCCTTCGCCTCTTTTGTGTCCGCACTTACGTGTTTTTTTTTTTAAACAAACTGTTTTGGAAATGTGGCATAAGTGGCGCTTGTGTGCGTGTATGCGTGTGTTTGTAAACATGTGTTTTAGCTCGCAATTATTTAATGGCAGTCTCGCTCATGATGGCTTTTTCAGTTTATGTCTGAAAGCATCCCTCGCCATCCTGCTCCTCTTCTCCTCTCCCCCCCCCCCCGTCCTCGCTGCTGACACCTCCCAGTCTGAGGACTCTGGGGGACATATGTTTGACATCGCACCCAAACCCCCCATCTCTCCGCACACACTCGCACACACACAAGCAGGCAGCCCCTCCCTGCGTTCTGGGTCAGCAGCTGAAAAGGTTACTGGCTGAGCTACAATAAAGCGCGTCCGAGCGCGCAGATCGTTTGTTATAGCGACCAGAGACGCTGACGGGGAGCTGTTGTCCTCTGTTAACGATAAATCAATGAAGTTCCCCTCCTGCTCCCATCTCACACACACACACACACACACACACACACACACACACACACACACACACACACACACACACACAGACACAACCAACCACTCACACGCATGGTCGTGGTTATTAGCTGACGCAGTGGTGTTGTTCCTTGCCTGCGGTAATTTGCGTGGAGAAGAGGACATGTCACGCTTTAACACGATTGACATGGATAAAAACCCAAAGATACGAACGTGTTGCTGTGCGATTCCACTGCACATTAAAGAAATGTGAGCGTGAGAGGGATGGAGATGAAGATAAGAGAGGGGGGGGGGGGGGTTATGTGCTGGGGAGCTCGAGCAGGTGGAGTTCATTGCGATTAACTTCTCGTCCTCGTTTGATGCCACAGGAGAGGAAGCCCAACCCGTTCCCCATTTATTATTGCATTAAAGAGCTAACGAGCACATACACACACACAAGCCTTTACTATCCCATTTATAGAGGCAACAAGCGCGTTTATCACCCAACTTTAATCTTCATCGGAACATATGCTCACAATTCATTTAAGTAGGAGAGATGTGTGTCTGTGTTCATGTTTGTTGTGGCAAACTACTTACGTTGCTCAGCACATAGGGTTGTGTGTTGCTTTGCCCTTTGTTCTCCTTATCAAAATAATACATATGTGTGTTCCTACTCGAGACATGCATGTTTGTATGCATGAATGAGTGCAGGTACACAGGCGCGCAAGGTGAACTGGAAGCTGTAAAAGCCTCATATCCCTTCTTGGGCCAGTCGCCGCTTTCCTCCTCTCCTTTCATCTCCATGTGCATCATTAAAAACAGTGCTGCCTCTCTCTGCTACTGTCTGCCGCTTCTCATCTCCCTCTTCCGCTGACTGGTCGGCTGCGTGCAGAAATTACAGCAGGCAGAGGAGAAATGAAGGGATTAAAAGAAAAGAATAAAAGGAGGAGGTACAGCAAATAGGGATGGGGAAGAAAACTCGAAAGAGAGGGGAAAGAAAGGACGGCAGACAGGCAGGGTGTGTGCGTGGGTGTGTGCATGTCTGTGTGTGCTCATAATTGTCATGCGTGGCCATTCCTTGCACTAAGAGAACGCCACGCTCTGTTGGAGACGGCCCGAGCTTCCATCTGAGATCAACAAATTAGCTCCACGAACAGAGCTGTGTGTGCGTGTGCGTGTGTGTTTTTCGTGTAAGTGTCTGTATGTGTACAGGTAAGGGGAAACACACACATACACTTATTTGAAGAAAGGGCAGCTCCATCAGGCCCAAGTCCAGCTTGATAAAATGTTATTGCCGTTTCCCTGTAAATTGGCTGCGAGTGCTCAGTCTCCTTTGTGGCAGACTGTGTCGTGTGTGTGAGTGTGTCTGTACACATACGCCTAAGAGAGCGCCCTCTCTGCATAAGAGGCTGGGCCGCAATGCAGCATGGGAGATTTACGGGTGTGGGCTCTCTCTAAACGATGACAGTCTTTGTCAAACCCTATAATAAAGCCCCAGAGATTGGTTAGTAAGAAGGGGGGGCACGGACACACACACACACACAGAAAATGGGTCAGTTTTGCATTTAAAAAAAATAATTCACATTCAAAGTGAAGGGATGCAGTATTTAGTATTCTCATCCCTTTTCCCATATGTTATAATGTTGTGCACAGTGAGCAGAAGCTGTTGTAGTTTGGTCAAAAAATGCTGTCTTGAGTGTCTGTGGATGGTAATCTGCGTGTCCAAGTGTGTGTGTGTGTGTGTGTGTGTGTGTGTGTGTGTGTGTGTGTGTGTGTGTGTGTGTGTGTGTGCGTGCACACGTGTAACAGAGACAGTGTGGCAATGTGTAAATCTGTGTTGCTCCCTTAATGCCTCCATATTTCAGAGGCCTTGTGGGGGGATTTATGTGTGACTGCTCATGCCAATTTTCCTCCTCTGTCTCAGCACAGATAAATCAGCAGCACTAACACAGCTGCACTGTGAGAAGAGCAATTCGCACGCACACACGCACACGCACACACACACGCACACGCACATGCACACGCACACGCACACGCACACGCACACCCACCCACCCGGGTGCACCCACCATTTATGTTGCAAAACCCATAAAAACACATGATAGTATCACAATGAAAAGAGGAAACAGTCTATTATTGACAGGGATATGTATAAATAAAGTAGATAATAAATTCACACTTCTAAAAAAGGTGAAAAACTAATCTGATGGCTCAGGTAAATTAATTCATGTGGGGAATAACTGATGTGTAGGCCTAATTTCCTCACCCCACAAACTCATTATAATGAGACTGAGCTAAGATGCTTGTTTTGCAACTATCGAGCATTGTTGAATCCTTAGGTGAGCCGGATATTTCAGGTCATATCAAACGGTTTTGAATAGACAAAAAACGTCATATCCCATAATTTTCCGTCGTTGTGCCATGATGAACGATGGGATTTCTAGTCAGTGTTCAGTGGCAGGGTTATGACAGGATACTGGTGAGAGCTCAATCAGCAGATGTAAATCAGAGGCTGTGGCTCCACCCCCTCATCCATCTCTCTCTCTAGCAGAGTCGGCCCTGACTCGGGGCTGGGCTGACCCCTTTGCACTTCCATAAACCACACACACACACACACACACACACACACACACACACACACACACACACACACACACACACACACACACACACACACACACACACACACACACACACACACACACACACACACAAACCTGTATTGAAGTAGTAAATGACTGCCACAGTTACAGCCATATCACTGGTATAGTTATTGTTTTTACAGTGACGGCTATATCTAAGGGCTAGGTCGAAGCCAAATTCATGCATGGCTAAAATGTAGAAGAAGCCTCAAACGTGCCACTTTTTAGTTCATGGTGATTATTAACCAAATGTCTTAATTTGTTGACTTAGGAGGAAAAGTCTGCTGCTCAACATCCCCATTGGATGTACAGAACAGCTGGTTTTCAAATATAATTACACCACACTGGGCTACATCTGGACATGAACAACATATTGTGATTACTAGCTCATATTCCGTTTCAGGGCTTGCTTGGAATACGTTGTATCTACTTTTAATAGCCCCACAGGTCACAGACTCACAGGTTTTCTCTGTGTCATCATTTCTGTGCTCTACCACTAACTGTTACAGCTGCATTAACCTTTCCCATGTAAATCTAGCATTTCATCCTCGCTTTTCCCTTCAGGATAACCGGTATGAAAGAGCTTAACGCAGCATTGGCTGACAATACCTGATGCCAAGGTTCATGGTCTCTGCGGTCCCAATCATCCCGATGGCCAGGAGCATGTTGTTGCAGATCTTCGCTGCCTAGAGAAGATTGACGAGATAGCAGAAAAGGCACTTTTACTGTGTGTTTATGAGGAGGTTTGTTTGCAAGACAACACATATTACAGAATGTAGATACATTTAAAAAAAAGGTACTGTCCATAAGACATAAATCCTATTGATCCAGCTTTAGAACAGACTTGTAAATATGCCTGAACAGTGGCTCCATGAGGAGATATTTACTTTGACATTTTGAATGAACATTCCTGGATTAGTTAGGCAAAATCTTTATGTTGTACAATTTATTTACTCTAAAACAAGTTGCAGTTTAATATTCAGGTGCTCAGGACCAATAGTTCCTTATGTTTCAGAGCCTTCTGTGAAGCACAATCTAAAGTTGAAGATCTCTATGAGTTACCAAACTGTGGGTTTAATAGTTTCCTTAGGGTTAAAACAATTAGTTTTTATGTGATCTGGAATAGATTCCAGACTAAATCAATTTCATACCATTTTTTGTAGAATGTCGTTAATATCTGATGAGTTACTCTGGATGGATGATAATAAAAATAACATTGGGTTTTATTTGTATTTTTATGAAAAACACTAATTAGGGATGAGTAAGTGTGTGTATACAGTATGTGTTTAAGTTACTGCAATTAGTGAGATCTTGAGTATGTGGGCGAAGATGCAGTTTATGCCATGCGCTTTGAGTGTGTGTGTGTGAGTGTGCTTGCATGCTTGTGTCTTCTTTACCTGTCCAGTGCCAACCTGTCCACAGTAGACAACATTCGCTCCCATGCAGGTGAGCAGCTCCTGCGCAGCGTTGTATTCCTCCTCCACTCCACCAACCATGAAGGTCAGTTTGGCCAAGCTGGCAGCCCCGACACCTAAACACAAAACACATGTTCAAACTGAGTGTTGAGGGTAACTGAGGTTAACACATAGTGTGCTTGAGTCGTTCAACATAACCATCCCTAATCTCTGAAATGGTCCAACCCAGATTTGTGGACCTGCAACACACTGTGCACAATGTATATAAGGTTGAAGAGTGAGTAGCTGAGCAAAACTAAACAGGTGTATCCAACTCAAATATATGGATTTGCCACACAAAAGAACATAATATATCAACCACTTGACTGTTTCAACACTGTCTAAAAGGTCAGCTGTGCACTTTTCTCTCTCTGTGTCTGTGTGTGTGTGTGTGTGTGTGTGTGTGTGTCTGTGTGTGTGTGTGTGTGTGTGTGTGTGTGTGTGTGTGTGTGTTGGACGCATAGTGGGACCGGCGTGTTAAGTAGTGGTGCACCAGAGGGACAGAGGTATCTTTAAAAGCCGATTGTTGCCATCATCTTCTGCACAACCCTCGTGGGAGCCCTTGCCTTTTGTCCTGTCGCCCTTACTCTCTCTGTCTCTCTCTGTCTCTCTCTCTCTCTCTCTCTCTCTCACACACACACACACACACACACACACACACACACACACCCCAACAGCTGTGCCTGAGGCCAGCCCCCCTCATGGGGGTATCAGTGACAGGCGTGAGGGGTAATTAACTTTACACTTTATCATGTTCAATTAGGCGTCCCTCCCCATGCCTGATGGCTTAAGGAGCGTGCCATGTTGTGGGAGGCAACCTGACCCCCCCCCCCCCTCGCCCACTCCACAGGGTCCTTAATGCAGAAGTAACCCCTTTTCAGCTCCTGGGTTGGACCCAGCCGGCCTGAGTCTCCTCTGCAATGGAAGTGTCCCTTTAATGCTTCATTGATTAGCCCCAAACATTAGCACAATGAAATCTGCTCTACACAGACTGTACACACACACACACACACACAAAAAAGAAAAAGAAATGTTTCTCCTTTGAGGCCAGAAGAAGACTGATCGCTGCTACAATTTTACCGGTTCTTGAGTACGGCGATCTGTTCTGTATCTGCACATTGTTTGCTAGATAATGCATCGCACAGGACACTGAGATTTGTTACAAATTGTAAAGTCCTCACTCGTCATTGTTTGCTTTACTCTAACCTTTCGTAGGCTCAATCACTGGTACTTGTTCATTTTTAAACTCATTCTGTGTGAACGCTCATTATGGTAAATAGACTTGTATAGTTTTTCTAGTCCTATGACCACACAAAGCACTTTTTACACATCATTCACCCATGCAAGGTACCATTCATACTCATGGGGGTCCAACCCTGATCCTCTGATTGAAGGATGGATGACCCGCTCTACTACTGAGGCACAGTCACCGATCATCATACATCTGCACTTTTATTTCACAGAAATCTGACAGTAAAGTGGTGGTCTGAGATTGCAAGATATGGTCTTGTTTGTTGACGGTGCATGGACTGAACTGGGAAAGAAAGCTTTTCTGTGATTTGCTCCCCTCACCTGGAATAGCCTTCAAAAAGACTTGCAACTAAGAGAATTTGTCTCGTTCCAATTTTAAAGCTCTTATAAGTACAATAGTATATTAATCAGTTGGTTCTTGTCACTATAGGTATCTTTAACGCGTTAGTGTATTTCCTTCATGTTTTCTTGGGGTAATTCTTGTTACCTTTCACATTTTATGCTGCTGTCTTGGCCTGGTCGCCCATGTAAAAGAGATTGTTGATCTCAACGGCTTTTAACTGGTTAAATATGGGTTAACTAAATAAGAATATATAATGCTGACCTCACACACACACACACACACAACTTAGAAAAGTAATGTGGAAGTCAAAAGGCTGTGATTGTGCGTGCAAAGTGACAGACTTTTCAGTTCCCCAAAAAAAAGGAAAGAAAGAAAGAGAAGGGAGGGGAGGGAGGGAGAGTTCAAATGTCTCTTTAGGGTGTCGTCTGGCTCTAATGAAAGGCCTCTTAATAGTGAAAGCCTAATAATGTCAGTGTTAATAATTAAAAGGGGACTTACTGGGGACAAAACAGCTGAAATCACATTATCAGACTTCACTGCAGAGGATAAGAAGAGACTTACTGTATATTTATATGACCCATAAACATAAATATACATCTCTTTTCACCCTCCCCCTTATTTAATTGGCTGTTCTTTTGTCATGTGTATGATGGTGCCCGTACCACCACACTGTATATGCGTGTGTGTTGTGTGAGTGTCAGTGTTGAGCTGTCAGCAGGTCATTAGGGCCACATAATGAAGCCCAAAGCCCACGCTGCGGCAGCTGCCTATGGACCACGGCAAACACACGCTCAACATAAGGCTGCCACACACAGCAATCATACACACATATGGTTCAGCGACCATGGACCTGATAGATTTAGCCCCTTTCTCGTTACTTTATATTGTCTTTTTTAATCTCTTTCAGTCTAGTTTAGTTTCATATAATGACGTGTTTTGATTTAGTGGCAGAATAGCTCGGAGATTGTTGGATATTGTATTGTCTGTTTGGCCAAATACCTTGATCACACTCCTGTGTACTGTCTGTGTAATATACAGTGCTGAAGTAGTCATAACACTTTTTTTGTCAATGCCAACATAAATTTGAAAAAACAATAGATAAATAATAACAACTCATTTAGAGTTTTTTTTACATTGGTTGTAAACATTTGACTCATCCTATCACTTCTTATGTCCTACATCTTGTTTACTAGTTTCCCAGCTTCAGGCTGAGCTTCTCCTTCACAGACAAATACACAAACACAGAGAGAGCAGTGTGACAACTGTGCTGGTTCATTAGGGGAGATCACTGTTCGCGGACGACTAAAGAGGAGATTATTGATAACACAGTCAACGTGCTGATCAATATATCTCACTAAGGAGAGAAAGAATGAGAGGGAGGAAGAAGAAGAGCAAGACAAAAAAGAGAGAGAGCAAGAATGGGGAAGAGAGAGATGTAGAGACGACAGCAGAGAAGGAAAACGATCTTTCTCTTTCTACCTCCCAGCATTCCCCCCTCCCAACTCTCCCTCCCTCAAATTAACTAATCACCCATAATAAGCTCTTATGATCTGTAGTGGATTTCTATAGGTAGTGACACCAGGATGATGGAAGATCCTTGTTGGTGGAAGAATAACACATCATTAGCATAACAATGTGTGTGTGTGTGTGTGTGTGTGTGTGTGTGTGTGTGTGTGTGTGTGTGTGTGTGTGTGTGTGTGTTGGGGGTGTCAGTGAGTCTGCTCATTGTGCATGGGCAAAAGTGCATTTGTGTTGTGCAAGTCTAGTGTCTATGTAGCGTGTACACTTCTAGCGTGTGCGTGTGCGTGTGAGAGAGAGAGGGGACATCCCGTTCTCGGACTGGTCCTGTCAGAGACGGATTAAAGAGGAATCCTAATGAGGCTTCCTGAGCGCCGGGCCCACCGGCTCATCCATCGCAGCGGGAGTGACAGTCCTGGATCGTTAGCACTGCACAACTACACAACGCCCCCTAGGGGGGGAGACAATGTGTGTGAATGTGTGTGTGTGTGTGTGTGTGTGTGTGTGTGTGTGTGTGTGTGTGTGTGTGTGTGTGTGTAAGGGGAGGGGGCACCTTTGATAGAAGATACAGAGTTTAGAGAGGGAGAGGAACAAGTAGAGGAGGGATGGAAATATGAAGAAAACTTCCAAAAAGGGATAAAGTTGTGTATATAATGCCACACCAAATACTACTTAATAAATATAGCATATACTTTTACTAGAGTGCTAAATACACCACACACTGCCCCCTCTTTCAGGGGAAAAAAACTGCAGATTCAGGATTAACTAAACGTGCCACTTTCTTGGGAAATAGTTCCCTTGGGAAAGAACCACCTCTCTCCTTGGTCACTTTCTCTCATCCAGCTCCAGGGCACAAGTTTTGGGCAGTAAAGTAGTGGGTGCCCACCTCATCACCCCTAAACGCAAATATTCTCAGAGCATGCTGAAGCTGGCTGGACTATTAATGAGCCACTCTGTGGCTTTTGCTGTGCAGAGTGAAAGGGTTTGGAGAATGAAAGTGGCTCCGACAATATGTTATATGATGATGTATGATGTATGAGGCAACACAGTGCATATCTGTGTCTGTGTGCATCTGTAGTTGTGTGTGGCCCGAGCAAGTTAACTTCCACTCAATTAAAGACACGTACACACATCTCCTTCATCTGATCTCCTCTATTAACAAGATTCAAGTTATAAAGCAGGCGATCAAACACCGTCAGGACAGATGCTCGGCAGCGGGCTTAGACGACAGGCATCAACCATGAACATAAGAGGGTGAGACTGGTTGTGTGAAGGCAAAGGAAGATCAGAGAAACAACTTTGGTTTGGCCTGTTTGTAGTGAACACTCAATTCATTAGCACTTCTTTCATTACACATGGAATAATCAACCAAAGCGATTCATGTCAGACTCATAACCTCTTAAACGTGGGCTCTTTTTTGAAGTGGTGTGTATATGTGCAAAGTAAGTGTGAATGTCTGTGTACATGTGCATGCAGTATCAGTCAGTGTGTGGGTTCCTGTGTATATATGTGTGTGTGTGTGTGTGTGTGTATATATATAATAGGGACAGGTGCAGATCCCAGAGCCGGCAGCCAATAAGACGTCTGTTGGAGCTTCTGAGGCCGTGTCTTGAAGTTACGAGCCGCATGTAAACCAGTAGGAACATTTTATTGGTGGTGGGTTTAAATTAAACTACATTTGTGACTATGAGGCTACGCAAACACACAGGCAGGCACACACACACACACACCCACACACACACACACACACACACACAAAAGGGGTGTTCCCAAAGTTTGGTAATGAATGACGCATTTGACAACGAGCCACAACCCAGCTTTTTTTCTCCCAGTGAGTATACAGAAAAACACTCTCAGTAAAAGCCTATTATATCATTAGAACTCTTTCAAACACCCCGTTTCCTCAATGACAATGTAATTGATCTTACTTTATGAACAATAGGAGGGATTTAAGGGTATGCCTGATTTTGTGTCCCACCTTCAAGTCCAAATGAAGATCTTGCAAATAAACTCTACATACTACATTGTTTGCAAGTTTTTAAAGTATATTCCCATGTCAAATTTTGTCTCGGCTGAATAAAATCTGTAATTCATACAGAAAAGAGCCTTCACACCTAATAGTCTAACAGCCTTGAGTCAATGGGAGTTGACTGCTCGCAGTGTAAGCCAGTGGGGGTAGGTTGTTTACAGGCCAACAACGCAGCCTCGTGTGGTCCACCATTATAATTACACCCCAGGGCAGATCTTTTTCTCAAACAAATTAAAAAACCCAAAAGTCCCCGTAAAAAGCGTAACGGATACCGAGTGAATGCATGAAACAGAAAGAGGGTGTGTGTTTACTAAAGTCGCTCACACACGGGAAAAAAAGGAAAGAATCAGCACACTTTCAACAGTTTATCTGCCAACTTTGCTAATGCTCCTCCGTTATGTTAAAAACAGGTTTTAGTTAACGAGCGCGGAGCCATGAGAACTGATCCGGCTCACAAACACTCCATGAGAACGTCGACTGGAGAAAGTTTTGGTTTTGGAAAAACTTCTTCCGGAACGGAAGAAGATTTAATTCAGTTGAGAGCGTCAACATAGTTTCTTGTATATAAATGTTACACCGCCTTAACGGTTTAGTTTGCAATGCCTGTCCATTGACCAGGCCAGCCCTCATCATCATCATCATCATTATCATCATCATCATCATCGGTAACTGCTCTATTCCGTAGGGGAGAGGCTGGTCAATGTAGGTGATACAGGATGGAGGGAGCAGGAAAGGTCCACAATCAATCCTCTCTCTGGCCCAATGAGACTCATCTAGGAAGAAGCAAGTTAATAATGATCTCCAATTAGGCTGTTATAAGGCTGAGCCACAGACACACACATGAACTATACACACACTCAAACGCTTGAGGTGCAGAAACTGACCTTCATACAGACAGAATGCTAATTCAGTTTTAGGTGAGTGACATGCAGTGTGACGTTTGGGCTACATTTGACAGACTTTTTGTCCAGCTCATACGCCAGCTTACTATTTGTCTGCAGACACACACACACACACACACACACACACACACACACACACAACAGATGACATATGAGCAGAGATGTGAGAGCCAGTCCCCAGCTGCTGTGGGTCTACCCCCATCTGGAGCATGGGCTAGAGTCCCCCCGTCACCACCCCTCCATCACCAGCATCCCTGGTCACTCTACCGCCCTACACCCTCCCTCCCATTCACTCTATGTCCCTAGAACCCGTCAGTGAGAGGCTTGTTATGCTAATCTAGTCTTTGGACCACTGACTCTCTCTAGTACTGGTAAGCCATCAACTTGACAGACTGCGACAGCACCACCCCCGGCCCATCCAACCTGATTCCTTAACTCAGTGTCAGAGAATCGTCACTAACCTTCACTAAACTGCCCTCTGGGCTCTTCAGGTCTTTCCTCTCCACACATACCAGTGGCAGGTTGTATACGCACAAGTTAGACTGGTCTGTGTATTTGTTACTAAGTCCACTATACTTGCTTTATTTTTCTTTCATTTAAGAATGGAAGAAAATCTCAATTGACTGCTAAGCAGGGAATAGTGAATGGGTCAACTAGGGGGGTAATTTCAGTACTGATGACAAGGAACATTTTAGAGTTGCAACTATTAGTTCCTTCATCGATTAGTCGATAACAAACAACTTGGCAACATCACCTCAGACTTAAGCAAATTGTGGCATCTTTTACGATTCTTAGACGTTTTAATTGTTAGCAGCAGCCCTAGTTAATACTTTGTGATTTAAGTTTGTTTAACAAACAAAGACTTTTTCGGGAACAAAACAATTCCTTGGCAAAAGAGTTCCGGTTTTAAATCAATGAATAAATGTCAGTCAATGTTCAGTCACTATCGTCGAATAGGGTAACGCAATGGGGATTGAGCCAATGGCACAGTGATAAAGTATTGCAATATTTATATATTTGCAGTATTACAAATGGGGGTCTGTGGCAAACGTTCCCGTAAAAAGTTCCTTTTAATTCAAACCGAACATTTCCTATTGCTGCAGCTTCAAATTGAAAGCATGTAACTGGTAAAAGACTAGTTGACTTTGAATATATGATGCAGTCACAGGAAATGCAATGCGTTTGTCAACGAGTTTCACACTGGTCGCTATCGTTGACCAAAAATGCATCTACAAAACCAGACAATGGTCATTTAAAAAAAAAACTATTGACAGCGTATCAGTTTGAAATAATGTTGGGAGTGATGGAACATGAACAACTACCGCCTTTGTTTCCAAACTCATGCCGTGTGCAGCATAGAATCAGATCACGGTTTCTCACAAAATGATGGACAGACGTTCAAGAATGAGCCTTTCAATGCTCAAATAATAAACTGTACAGCGTTGGGCAACCAGTGAACTAAAACCTAATTATGGTTTCTGAATTTATCTCAAGACCGAGGTCCTGTGTGCCTCGAGGGTGAAACCGAGTCTATATCAGTCAGCAAAGAAGTGGATTGGTAGCGTTGATTGACGAACAAACTGGTGCCAGCGTTGGTTTGAACAAGCTCCTACAGGATGGTGTATGACGTTCAAACTGTAGGCAAATGACACACTGCAACACTCGGGCTTCAGTTGATGTGGTATGGATATGATTAGAGTGGTGTTGAGACTCAGCCTAAAGAGGTAGTTAGCTGAGGATTATAAGACCTCGCAAACAAGCAACATTAGCTCGAGTGCCCGTGGTCCCACAACAGCTAAGCTCCTTCTTGCTTTCATTTGCACCGATAGCCGACTTTCCCAGCGCTGGGAAATAACACAATGAAAGGTTTTTAGGGCCTTTTTAAAGCCATCGTCCGTTAGCAATGTGGCAGCCCACCATGGGCACACAGACACAAACACAGGCATCCTGGGTAATTACTGCTAACGACCCTGCCGCTTGTTAGCCAGACCTCCTATTTTTGCCATCACTGTGCCAACACCCTGGGCCTGTGACATCAGAGCTTGTTTTGTTGTGGGTCAACTTTGCATGCGGACGCTTTTAATGACACCAGACAGTGGTAGAAGTGTGTGTGTGCAAGCAAATGTTAGCATGCCTGACAAACCAGTGTCTAAGCTAATATAACTGTGTCTATGCAGCAAAGTGTTCTCAAATCTGTATGTATGTGTATGTGTGTGTGTGTGTGTGTGTGTGTGTGTGTGTGTGTGTGTGTGTGTGTGTGTGTGTGTGTGTGTGTGTGTGTGTGTGTGTGTGTGTGTGATAAAGCCAAGACATTGGTCAAAGTGCAAGAATGGAACCTAGCATGAGAAGAAAGTGAAAGTTATTTTTTTGATTGCTCAAAAAGGGTTTGCGACTCCGCTATTCAGATCCCAGTGTTGGCTGCCAAACCTCTAGTGACGCACACAGCATACAGACACAGACACAGACACACACACACACACACACACACACACACACACACACACACACACACACACACACACACACACACACTTCTGTGTAAAATACGCCACCAATAGGATTCATTTTATCTCAAAAGAAAAATCTAAATGAAAAACAAAAACAAATGCTGAAACCACAAAAAGAGCAGACTCTCTCTGTAACTGTTTAAGACGGAGTATGGGAGATCACAGCGGAGTATGTGCGGAGTGCATTGTTCTCCTCAGTGAAAATGTAAAACATTTAACTCAATTAATTCAAGTCTATCCAACAGATATAATGAAGGATATTAATATAATATAAATATATATTTCTTCTTTGATTATTGTGTGTCTCTGGGATCTATCTGAGACAATGGCAGTCAGAGTATTGAAGTAATTTATATTACCTTTATGTTATGTTTTGTTTTATTTGTAGACATACAGTATTAATAAGATAACCATTAAGAGCACTATTGGTCGCAGAGCTGAGCTTCTGTTGCTCTTACTCTTCCACACACATACAGACACACAAACCTCATGAGGATGCCAATGCCCTATTTGGGTAGGGTGCCATCTCCTGGTTGGAACAGAGCATGTAACCTCATATCCTACCCAGAGATGTGGAAAAGTGGAGTGGGGATGGAGGGATACAGGTCTCTGACATTTCCCATGAAGTTGCCACATGCTGAAATACTCATTCAGGACCTGTATGTCTCCATAGGTTAAGCCTTATCAGGGTCACACCATCACCATCAAGTACCATTCCCTGTAGCTCAGAGTGGGGCTGAATGTCCGACTATGTGAGTTTTAAGGCAGCAACTAACCATTTACTTTCTTGTCAATCAATCGGTTAATTATTTTTTTACATTAATGAATTGATTATTTTGAATTATTGAAAAATACCCATCACAAGTTCCCGAAGCCCGAGATAACATCTATAAATGACTTGTTTTGTCAGAGCAACTGTTCAAACCCCAAATATTTTCCATTTACAATAATATTAAACTATTAAATTGTTTGGTACATCTGCTTCATAATTTACTTTAATTTATTATCAAATTTATAACAGATTACAAACAAAATAGTACTTTTATGCTGAGAATCTTTCCTTATTGTGAACTTAACTAGCTATATGCACTCATGGATATGACTTACTGATGTCTCGAGGTGACATGGGTGGGCGCGTGCATGCAAGATGTATGCATGTGTGTGTGAAAGAAGAGTATTTGCAGAGCTAGTTGCAGAGGCCAGAGGTAGCAGGTAAATCATTGGTCATCTCAGGCTAGTAAAAGAGGCTTACTTAAGTGACAGGAGAGGAAGAACCTTCACAGAGGGCCGCGCACACAAACTGTGCACTGTCTATAGTATGTAAACAGTGTGTGTGTTAAGGGAGAGTAACAGGTTTAACGCTCTGATCTGGGTGACCGCAGTCAGTCTGTTCTGTAGACGCCAGCTGGTAAACATGCACGTGTGGGCCAAGTCTGTGTTTGTATGGGTGAGGGAGGAAGCTGCAGTGTGTGTATTGTCCATGAATTAAAGACCGTGCAACCAAAAGCAAATAACATATGATCAGAGTTAGTAGTCACATGTGCAGAAGTGCCAGGATGTAACTGCATACCTGAATGACAGAATAGTGTGTGTGTGCGTGTGTGTGCGTGCGTGCGCGCGTGTGAGAAAGAGAGAGATGGACAGCTTTACTGCGATGTGTCTCCTTCATGTCTTATCTCCCTCCTTTCCTCTCCTCTCCTGCACTCCATGTGAGGGCAGATTCTCTCCTCTTTATGACTCTTTATCTGACATGAAAGGCACTAACATGGGATACCCGCCATTACGGCTCCATCAACATGAAAAGCTCTGACACGGGATTCTCAACTGCGGCTCAGCCCATTAAGGACGACTGGTGATCCTGTGCTCTGTCAAGGAGCCGTCACAAGCAGACAGCACCAACATAATGAGGACTTAAAACCTAACCTTGCCTTTAAGACCCCCGGTCAAAAGCAGCAATAAAACCCGCTCAGTAATTACAACCCATGTCCTAGCACTAACCCAACAGGTTCATAGTTTAGATATACAAAAGAGTGTAAGATAGTTCAAAAGTAAGGCTGAGGGGTCAGAGGCCTAACACAGTCAATGGTATTCTCAAATGAACAAACTAGCAGTCTGATTCTACTTTTGATACGGCCACCTACACCTACTCTCAATTACTTTTGTAATGCCTGATCATTGGTAATGGTCTTAAAGAGAGAAATAAAGCCTGTGATTCCTTCAGACAGCTTGCATGAGCAAAAGATCCAATTACAATGGTCAAGCTACACGGAATAACACAAATAAAATATGCAGAGATGGACGTTGATGACAATTCAGAAAGGTGCACATTACCTCCTGACACTGGAGCATCCATGAACACTGCACCCATCTTCTCTGCAGCCACTGCCATCTCTCTTGAGACGGCGGGGTCAATGGTGGAGGAGTCAATCAACAGTGTTCCCTTCTTCACCTTCCTGAAGAGGACAAGAGAAAAAACAGTGTACAGCGCAGAAAACTATTTTCGAATGGGCAAGCCTATTTCTTTGGTCATCAAACACACTTCCAATTGTGCTGTTGCTTTCTTATAGTTTTAAAAAAAGAGGTAGGTTCGGGTTGCATGAGTGTCACAAATGGAGCCTGTGACAGTAAAGTTGACTTACTTGAGGATGCCATTTGGGCCTGTGTAGACTTCAATGACGTTGGGACTGGAGGGTAGCATTGTGAGGATGCGGTCTGCTTTCTCTGCCACCTCTCCGGGAGTGTCTACTACCTGAATATTGGAGTCATCATTGCACAATATCATCACATCAGCAACACAAAATGAACATCTTCATTAACAAATTGGATGTTATATATCACTTTTCTATGACAACCTGTCAGTTCAGGAGGCACATTTTCGATTAGTAGCTGTCCGAAAGAAACTGAGTTTTAATGAATAGGTGGTAAAAGCCTGTATGTAATCTTGCCCGATTTAGCCTGTTTAATGTCCAATGCTACATGTTATATATTTTTTACAATCTATTACATGTTCAAACGTCCATATGTGGTTACTGCCTGAGTGTTACCTGGGCACCGAGGTCCTGCAGCTCCTTGCAAGACTCAGGGAAGACATCAGTGGCAATAACAGGATAACCGTTTCTTAACAGGTTTTTGGCCATGGGGCTGCCCATGTTTCCCAGACCAACAAACCCTATTGGGGTTTTTGAGGCCATTGATCGTGTTGACACTGTGGGAGAATAACAAAGACGCCTTCAGAGGTGTGAGGGAAATGTAAGACTTGTTATTTAGTTGAAGTCCAGAGCAACACAAGCACATTACAATCCTCATTCTAATCCTCAATGTAAAACACATTGCTTGATGTTGCTTACCTAGTAAAGGCAAGGTAAGTTTATGTCACTCTTTTCAAACACAGAGGGTATTCAAAGTGCGTAAACATAAACATAACATGATGGCAGGGCCACTTTCCACCATGAGTAGTGCTATGAAAAACTTTGGCACCTATGGCTAATGGCTTTCAGATCAAACAACAGGGATAAGCACTGAACTGCTGTCCTTATATTTTCCAGAAGGAAATGGACTAATCAGAATCAGTAACAAAAAATAAAAAATTCTTTCTGATGTAGCTTACGACCAGGTTTTGGGCAGTCTGGCCAGGCTATTAAACACTGCCTGCTCAGTCAAGGTCCAGCCAGGTTAACAGATACTAAACAGAGTGGAAACTCTGGCAATGAACCAACCAGACTACAACAACAGGATTAGGTCTGGATAGTTAATCCCAAACAGAAAGCCCTACAATTTGACCAACCCTTCAATATATACAGTAGACACCACATTGCTATTATTCCAGGGATGATACTTTTCACAATTCCGTCAAGACAATACACTAAAATAACCAAAACAAATATCTTTAGGGGTTGCTTACTTTGCATGGAGTAAGTTGTATCCTAATGACACAACAACATCTAGTAAAATGAGTATGTACTATAATTGCATGATCAATGAAATAAAAACAACAACAACTGAACATATGCTTCTTCCAGAAGGGCATGTAGCTTGTGTGGTTTGTCTGTTTTGCAACATTGCAGTCCATAGTTTGCATTATCACCCATTTCCCTAATCTGAGTTTAAGACAGAAATTATGTCATGCTCACAAAATACATACAAATTCCAGAAACTGTAACATGTCCATCTAATACTTATTTTTTCCAAAGTTGAAACATGATAGACTTTCCTTTTTGAAAGTATGACTTCCATATGGGACATATAGGGCACGATGAGTAGCCTAATATAGTATGAATGGAGCGCTAGTTATGCTAGATTATAATTATCATGATCAAATGTTTCAACGCACAGGTGGCATTCAACATGTTTACGCCGGTCATTTATTTAGTTATCTAAAGTTGGAAGAGTTTTCTGAATCTGACGTGGTAGACAATCCTTATTCAGTCCATTACAGCACACTTGGCCACTAGTTTTGTCTATCTATCATATAATAATAATAATAATAATAATAATAATAATAATAATAATAATGATATGACTTAATATGTTCACACAAATATGTCAGCCCATTTGAAGTGGCTGCTGGCATTACTTTACAATGGACTTTGAAACATGTTGTGCAGGACTTGGACAAGACCACCTCTGCATTGTGAAGGCAGAACCAGGGAAAAGGGAAAGCACTGTGTTTGGGCCTTTGGAGGAAGGTCCTTCACAGAAATTATTCCTGTAAACCAGATTAACCATTGAAATGCAATGCCAGGATACATAGAAGGAACATATACTAACTGTTCACAGCACAACTGTTTTAACAACAGTGAGGTACATGCAGTGAAGAAAGGACCAGTGTAACTGTAATAAGTGCTCCCTGGATTTCAAGTAGCATCTTAGGAACATTCAAATAAATAACCACTGCTATCAGAAAACACAGCTGTGTTGCATTGTAGGAGGTGCATTCAGGTATGCACAGAGTAGGCGTTGTGCCAATCCAAGGCTAAATCATGCGTGTAATGGAGAACTAATTGTTGCACTGAGAATAGCAACACCTAAAGCAGAGTAACATATTTAGGACCCAGTGCAGATAACACTACCCAACTCGAGAGATCACTGTCAATTAACCTCAGCTTGTTACTTCACATTGCATAATGCTCATGTACATTAAGCACATTGTGCAACCCGCTGCATGACTGAACACCACACGGCAGGTGGTCAACTCAGGGACATTGTGTCCACTGTTACACTTTACTAGCACGAGCAGCAAGTATCCACATTTTCTTCAGATTGCTAACGAGCTAGCTAACAGGCTGGAGCAGAGGCTGTTCCGCCTCCTTTGTTCCTCTCAAACACACGGAACAAAACGGCACAGGGAAACTGACGACATGAGCGTATACGTTACCGAAAGCAAAGTCGACATGCTTATTCCACCGTAACAATACATTTCGCGACCCTCTAAACAACGCAGCCATGCTTCTTTCCCCTTGACCTCAGCGTACAGTGACAGCTGTCAAGCCAGGAAAACCCAACCGAACTGTTATGATTGACTGTGGTCTTCGCCAATCGCAGCTCTCGGTGAGTCTCCGCAGCCAATGGGAACGAGGCAAAGGCGGGACATCCTGTGATTTTACCTAATGCCCTTTAGCCGTGTCTGTGGGTACAGTATCCACTCTTAATGAGCAGAAACATCCATACGTTTAATAACAATTAAATTAGCTGTGCGTTATATATATATATATATATATATATATATATATATATATATATATATAGCTTTGCGACAAATTGTGACATTATATAGTTTGCACACACTAGTGCGTGGACTGCATATTATCTCCACATTAATTACGTGGTATTGTTGAAAGTCAAACGGGATACTAAGCAAGAGAAGACGATTGCTCAATGTAATTAAATAAGTTAAGTTGAGTAATTATTTGAGTTCTCTCCAGCCGTGGAGGCATCTCTCCTCCTTCGCCTCCTCAGCATCACGCTACTGCTCAGCATCCCGGAAGTTCAGCATCATCTGCTCCTTCAGGAAGAGACGCATCATCGTCAGAGCTTTGTCAACAACGGGGACAGTGGCAACACAACATCGGCCTGTCCGGCAGGAAACCCCCCCTGTTTTGCAAGTGGAATTCATATGAAAAGGGTACTCTTTCGATTTCAAGTGAAGCAAACGCCTGCGATGTCCGTGTCTTGTGTCAAGCGGGCTAGCTGAGCCGACGAGGATCACGTTCAAGCTAGCTGGTGACTTGACACGACATGGCCTGTTTCTCAAGCTAATGTTAGCTGCCGAGCCGCCGCGAAGAAGATTATCCTCACGAACTGAGGTCGCTGGTGTTCATTTGCCGCAGCAGATTCGTCACAGAAAAGTGTACTGAGTGTTTCCCACTGTGCCTGTTGTGTTGTTTTAGCTGGTTAGCTGAAATTGAGAGCCTGTGATGACTTAGTCACTTTCTACTTTCATGTATCTTTCGTCGGGAGTTGGGTTGAATGGAAACGTATAGGGCGAGAGAGGTCTGCTGTCTTAGCTCTTACAAGATGCATTGCTGAAGTGGTTGTATCACTTCCAAGCAGCTGCACATCCTCACCTGCTCGTGAGCATCACTAGATGCTCAGTTTGCTCAGTTAAAAGTCAACTGCCTTGCTGTACTGTTCATGTAATTGGTCATGGTGGTGTGGTGGTAGATGCTTACACCGTGGCATCCAACCTCCTCTTCTTCACCAGCGAGGGAGTCAACCGGGTAAAAGGACTAACCTTTACTTTAAGGGGTGGTCTAATTTAGTACACAGATAGCACACTTATACCACTGTTTTCAGGTATTTCTACAAAATTGACAAGTTAAATAACAGTTTTCCCTCTTTAGTAAAGGTAAAATGCCACACTATAAAAAAATCTCTATCAGAGTTAAAACTGTATTGCACATTCAAATATTTACTCATCTGTTTTATACCCCTTTACGAAGCTCATATGTTGTGGAATGTCCTCGTGTTTATAAGATAGCGCTTCTTCTCAGGCTTGGTGTCATTTTAGGACATTGCACTAAAGGCCAAGTAATGAAACACAAGTGTTCTTTGTGTAAATGTCATACGTTACAGGAAATATTGTGACACGATTGGCTGCAGGTTTTGCACTTTAAGAATGGAGACTGAGGTCCTGTGGTTATTTTAATTCAAGTCAGATCAATTACAACGCCTCAAAATCACAAAGTTGCCTCAGAGGGCTGTACAACACAGGACCGTCTGTATTTGTTTTTAGAGACGAATATTGCAAATAGAATTGGCATATGCTGTGCACATCTGCTACTGCTTGGTCTCTTACTTAATCCATTTATTGTCTGAGATGGTGTGGGAACTCGTACTACATATTTTGCCAACGGATGGCTGCTTTTTGACAATATTTTGACTTGATTGGTCCTTTTGTTGCGCACACAAATTACTTGTACCTTTCGTTCACTCTACTGTGATACTCAACTTCTCTGTTCTCTGCCCTTTTGTCTTCCAGACAAATGAAGTGACCAACGAGACACAATGTCATCGTTCCAGGTGGTGGACTCGTCGCCGGGCAGCAGCGTCAGCATCATGGAAACGTCCAACTTTGCCCACGTCATCTTCCAGAACGTGGGGAAGAGTTTCCCGCCCCAGGCGCCCCTGGAGTGTTGCTACACCCTGACCCCATACATCACTCCCAACCCCAAAGACTGGGTGGGCATATTCAAGGTACGTCACACGCACCACAGCGGCTTCTGCTCTGAACGTGCTTCAAAGACACAGTGGAACAGAATCAATTAAGGACCAACCTTTTATTAATCCAAATCACTTATGTTACAAAGAAGACATTGAGAGATTGGAGCTATTCCCATCCCATTACCAAAGTGTTTGTTAGATGGATTATGTGTTACGGTTTTATTAATTGGCCATAGGTCTGCAGCTGGTACATTAACGCATACATCCGCCTTGACACTAATGGTTCACCTCTTCATTACATGCCTAAAACCTCACCACACGCTTTGGTGTGGTTGTTCTGCATGCGGAAAGAGGATGAGTGTACATGGTGGGCTGGTTGCAGTAGGTCTCGCTGGGGGGCGAACATTTGGTGCTCTTTAAGAACCACTCTGATTCTTATTAGGATCTCTTTTCCCCCCACTTGTTCGCTCCCCTCTGTCTTTCCATCAGTTTTTCTTCTGCATCCTGCAAACCAACCTCCTCCTCCGCTTAGCTCCGCTCTTTTATCAAGGCCATCAAATCTCACACATAATTAACAGGAAATGTGAACTAGGAAACTTAATGTCTCGTAAAGTCAAAAGACAAAATTTTTATTGTTGTTTAAGGACTGACTTCAAATCCACCAGTTCAATTAAAAAGGAATAAAGACGCTGTGTTTATATGGAAAAAAAAGTCAATTGGAAAATTTAATTGTTGTAATCCACGCTACTGAAACCTGTTTGATGGTGCGTACAGACCACGCTTCTTTAATCCTTTTGACGTACATGTCTGTCTTTTTGTCTGTTCATAGATCTATCTATTTAATTCTGGAAAAATCTTGGCCATGTGTGTGTATGTGTGTATGCATGGCCAAGATTTTTATTAGTGGGACATATATCGAGAGATCAGTATTTCTGTTTGCTTTTATAAATAATAATCATCCCATTTCATTACCACAGGAAATTAACTCAACACCAATACATCTCCTGTTTTGGGTTGAAGTTTTTCTGTAAATTTGGGAATTCTAATGTCAAAATCAACAGGCTGATTCAATATTTATGACGATTGAATAGTTTTGGCTTTCCCACGACGAATAACATTGATGACCTTCTGTCAGGTGAGCCTTTTTGCCTCCCGGAGGCAATGCCTTTGTGCAGAGATGACTCAAGGAGAGAGTATGTTCTCTCTCTTACCTTTCACATCTATAGGCGTTACCTGTTTCAGAGAAAGAGAACATCCTCTCTCTGAGGATGACTCAGACTGCACAGACGGGCCACCGTTCCTTTTGAGTTGTGCACAGACACCCCCTAGTGGCAGAAAATGTTCATAGTCCCATAATAAAGACCCTGGTGCAC
The DNA here is from genome assembly GCA_038501785.1 of Myoxocephalus aenaeus. NCBI lineage: Eukaryota > Metazoa > Chordata > Actinopteri > Perciformes > Cottidae > Myoxocephalus > Myoxocephalus aenaeus. The sequence continues at coordinate 5,448,880 of JBAMJR010000170.1, read as the reverse complement.
TCAAACAGTACTTGCATGCAGCGTACACACAGTAAACATCAACAGTGTACATTCTAATCAAGGACGTTTTCTTTTGTTTTCCAGCATGATGACTAATTGTGCCATACATGATACATTGAACATGTGTGTTTTCTAGTGAAAGCTCTGTTAAGTTTGAGTTTGGCTTTTTAAACGCAAATGCACACACGTACACAACTCCCTAAAAAGCCCTTTGGAGGTTTTCGGTTGTGGCATGTTTGTTGGGTCTGCTGGGAGAAACCCGTTGTGTGAGCGTATAATTAAAGTGTCATCGTGCTGTTCCCTCACACCTTGGCAGAGTGATTGATAGCTGCTTTGCCTGTGATTATTTTATAACATCACTCCTGTGTTGGAATGTCACCATACCTAACAAAATGTCAGTCAACTTCACTCTGCAATTAGTGAAATTATTTATGTCTTTTCTGTCTTAAGCAAACACATGTGAGCACACAAGCAAACCTGGCAGGTGTCCATCGCAGCCCAGCCTCTCACTGAGATGCTGCCCTATGTGGAAAGAATGTACTTGGCTAAGGTTACCACGCTGACAATTACCTTTAGTTTGCAATAGTATTATACTGAGTGTAATGGTTTGACAACCCACATACTGCAATTAATTTCTTACCTGAAGTTTGACAGATGTTTTGAGTAACTCAGTTGATTAATGTTGCCATTTAAGGTTCTCAAAGTCTTGTCAGGTATTGGCCAATTCCTATTTTTTATATTTATAATTATTAATTGAATAATTGTTGTTTATTTAAGTATTTACATGCAGAAAGGTTTTTATTTGTTCACGGTTGAACAAAATATTCCGTCCCTCCCAGTGTTTTGTGCATCCTATAATTTCCATTATACTGTTGTCAACCAACTGCCTAAACTGTAATATTATATGATTGTTATATGGCAGCTGACCAAAGGAGGGACTCTCTCTTGTGCCACTTTTTCTTCATTTTAAACATGTAAAACCACCCCAGGTGGTTGAGTTATCCACAGCTGAAGTGCAGTTATGTAATGGCCCAAACATGTATGGCACATGTGGGTTGAAACGAGGTGTCTGTTTGTGCCTACGCGGCCCAGACAGGGAGAGTGTGCGGTTTTGTGCGACAGATTTACGACGCAGGACCTGAGTTATGATGTTCACAACTCTCTTTCATCATCTGTCACCTAACAACACATGACATCCATAGAATTACATCTCCCTTGCCATTTTGTGTAAAATGTTCACCTCTTCTTCTAAACCCGCCCTTCTCATTTCCACGTTGGTCGTTCCCTGCCGTCTCTCGAGTCTGCGCATGTGTACACCCCTGCCATCCCACCCCATTCTCACACCTTCACTGCCTCCCGCCCCCCTTTTTTTTTTGTGAGTCCAAAAGAGGAAGGAACTGAGGGGAGAAGAGGAGGAGGAGGAGGTGTGTGGAAGAGTGAGGGGCACGGTTTTAAATGTTTCCATTCTTGCCGTGAACATTGTCTGTAATCACAGCTTTCATTCACTGAGTTTTTGAAAACCTAATGATATTTTTTTTTTATTATAAAGGGTAATCTGGCTATGTACAGTTAAAAAAAAATACATTTACACTGTCTAGTCCGGCACTTTTTTGTTGTTGTGGATCAACATTTTGGTTGCTGTTTACATCCTTAGGTGGGTTGGAGCACAGCCAGAGATTATTACACCTTCCTTTGGTCTCCTATCCTTGAAGACTATGAACCAGGAAGTACTGTGGACAGGACTGTGGTGTTTCAAGGTACACACACTCACACACACACACTATGCAAACCACTAGACCTAGGATATTCCAAAGTAACTCCTCCATTTTACGGCATGTATAAAAACCAGCACTTTTATTTAATAAGGGAACACAACCGCAAACGGCGGCCTGGGACCTGTGCACCACTCAAACCACACACACACATACTACACACTCTCACACACACACGCACACACACACACAGGTTGAGGGCCTGCAAACTGGTTTTACTGAGCCAGGAACGGTCAGATATTACACAGTGAAAATATGAGAGCGTGCTGTGGTGTGTCAGTAGTCAGTAAAACCGGTTGGCTGCCGGATGTTCTGTACTTACTCCTCCGTCGCTGAGAACCAAGCCTAACATGTCACCGATGCACTGCAGTGAGCTCTCTGTGTAGCCGAGGGCTGCTTGAAATACAAGCATATATACTGTACATGATGTGTCACCGGGGGAAATATTGCATGTTTTTCGATACATTTGGAAGTTTTGGCCAGGCCTACTTCAAATGCGACCTGATTAAATGTTCTTATCTCTTTTGTAGGTTATTATGTTCCTAAATCTGACGGAGAGTTCTACCAGTTTTGCTATGTCTCGCATGTTGGTGACATCAGAGGCGCCAGTACGCCCTTTCAGTTCAGGTCAGCCACACCCACAGAAGAGCTTCTGACTGTTACCGAGGACGACAGCAACTCGGACATCCTGGTCGTCACCACCAAGACTGGCCTTCTAGAGGTATGCGAGTTAAAGACGTTTTCACTTCCATTTTCTATCCATCAGGGTCTTGGCCACCATTTAAAGTGGCCTACCAGAAGATAACAGATACCTACCAGATCCAGAGGTTCTGTCCTGTACTTGACTGTGACCTCTGACCTCACTGAGGAGAGTTAATCCTCCTTTTGGCATTCATAAATATGTTGTATTATTGTCCTTCTAGACAGCCATAGATATATTTCAAATTATATCACACAACACACGTTTAATTCTATATAAAACAAAACATGTTCTTGTGTTTTCAAAATGACTTTAACTGTCCCAACACATCTCCAAAATCTTCAAGGATCGGGTACTGTCCTTAACTTCTCTCTCTTTACACTTAACTTCCCTCCTGGCTGGCAGCATGTGGAGGAGGCGCAGCAGGAGCGCAGGGAGCTGCTGAAGGCCATGCGCCTCCTTCAGGAGGAGAAACAGCAGCTGCAGGAGGAGCAGAGACGACTGGCCAGAGAGAGGGAGCAGGAGAGGGAGACGTGCAGCTTGCTGCGGACACACAACCAGGTTGGAAACACAACGCACATTAGTGTGGATACAGCAGATATAGTTTGTGAATACATTTATATAATTAAATTGAGGTTTAATATTACTTAAAACATGTTTGGTAGAAGTGTTTTTCTTCTTTTAAACACTTCTTCTCTCACATGTGAAGCCAAATCACAGTGCCAGAGTCGCAGAAACCGTTACCTTTATTTCAGATTTTATTTTAAATCTTTGAACAAACTAAACAGTCTTCTACTCAAGTAAACTCTCTCCCACCTCTTCTACCATAGGAGATCCTATCATCATCTAGTCAACCTTAATAGATACAAAAATGATCGCTCAAAAAATGTAATTGTTATTAAGTCATCAGTTAAAAAAACAAAACAATATTTCAATAGATTGAATATAACACAAAATAGGCTCTGACCCCTTTAGGAGTTTCAGTGTGTTTGCTAGTGTGTGTTTGTCTGTAAGTGTGTACATAGACAGACTGTCCCTATTTGCATACGTGTGGAGCCGGTTCCTCACCAGTGATCACAGGTCTGAAAACTTCAAAGACCCGAATTTATGAATAATCTGTGTCCATGTTTGAGGGACACACAAAGAGTAGCAGCGTGTGTGTGTGCTGGTGTGTGCTGGTGTGTGTGTGTGTGTGTGTGTGTGTGTGTGTGTGTGTGTACGTGCACGCCAAATCTTTAACGACCTGACTCAGTGGTCCAGAACGGAATTGGGACGCCGTTTTCCTGGGCATCTGGCGTCAGGGACGATGCCATCGCAACCACAGAGTGAACAAACATGACGTCAAACACACAAACACAGACACAGACACACGCACACACACGCACGCACGCACGTTCATGCGCATACACCAACTGCCCCCCACCCCCCTTCTCTCTCACACTCACATTCAGGTTCCACACCACAGGGTCCCTCTAATGTGCATTCACACAAGAGCACGCACACAAACACAAACACACTCATTATGCCACCCGCTTGCAAACCCTTTTAGTCTGTGTGTGGAATGAGAGGAGGGTAGTCCGCAAAACCGCCTGCCTGAAAAAAGAGCCCTGCCCAGCCTCAGGGACAAACACCACTCAGTCACGCGATTCAGTGGCCACTGCTTTCTCACTGTCTATTTTCTCCCTGTCTGTCTCTCTGTCCTTCTGTCCCTGACTGTCTTTCTCCCAATATGTTTTTAATGTTTTAATGTCATGGTGGTTTTTTGTCGGCATTAGATTATTATTTCTTTCATTTCTATTTTGCTGAAGCGAGGTAAAGAAAAATACGTTTGGGAACATTGCTCAGAAATCAAGTCGGCCTCGACGTCATCTACTTTCCCCCTCTATTCCCTCCACATTCAGTCACTCGCCAGGATGAGTCAGATTTCAGATTTTGTAATTTACGAGTTGCTCATTTCGTCAATAGTATCTTGGCACACACACGCACCTAAAACCAGTCAACTCATGGAAGGCAGAGAGGGGGGGGCGTTAGAAGGAGAGAGAGAGCTGAAGCTCTGAAACTTGCCAAGAGATTTGTGAGTTTGAATCCAGTCTCTTATCGCCCCCTAGTGCAGCTCTCCGGTCTAGGCTTAGAGTAAGAGCAGGCTGCTTTGAGTTAGTCCGCTGCTCTTTTTTACGAAGGACAAAATCGCCATAAATTACGTGGTAATACACACACACACTCGCACACACGGTTATTACCGTGCTGCTTTTCATTCTACAGGCAGGTCCATCTGTAGATATACGACTTGTGTGAGGTGTGTGTCTCTTTTGTAGAGCATTTACAGTAGGTGCGTTAGCTCATGCCGCGCTGATGAAAATATCCCGAGTTTAACATGAAAACATAAGTACATATTTTGTGGCTGCTAATTTTACGAGTACACTTTTTATAAGGTCTTTATGCACTGCTAAAGTGCTTCCCAAACGCCAGCCATAAAAATCATACAGTAATCTACACAGAGCCATGCCCAGAGGGAGACGGGCCTGAGTAGGCATTGGTGTGTGCAGGTGTGGAGTGATGGCTGTACTCTGTGCTATCCGTCCGTCTCCATATGTCCTTGTGTGTGTGTGTGTGTGTGTGTGGGTGGGTGTGTGGGTGGGTGGGTGTGTGGGTTGGTGGGTGGGTGGGTGGGTGGGTGGGTGGGTGGGTATGTGTGAGCACATGACATATAGAAAGAAAGGTGTGCTCAGAGGAATGTTGTTCTGTCACAACCAATATTAGCCGTGGATGATTTAGCCTCCTTCACTGCTGATTAGCAGCAAGTTCAAACAAGGCATTTCCACAGCAGTCACACCACACGGAGAAGACAAACCTTGTATGATCCGTTGTGCTCCACCAGGAATTTGGTTTAAAGAATTCACTGAAACTAGATGGGTTGGTCCTGCGCGCTTTCACTACATACTACTATTGATTGATCCCTTCAGACCGTGAGAGTGAGTCCATCAAAGGGCTCACGTCAGTCATAATTTGTAGCTGGAGATTTGAGATAAGGTACGTCTGTCACAGCTGCACTGGGAACAGGCTATAGAGGTAAAGACCGGTAAAAGTACTTAAAATTAAAAAATTAAAAACGAATATATGCATTACAATACCTTTGACCATATACATGATTTTTTTTGCAAATATTTGTCAAATACACTTTTAAAATAATCTTAAAGTAAAAAGGCTATCACAAAGAGATGGCACACAATAGAACCACCATCACAAGATGGATGGTTAAACATTGTGAGTGAAATATATGAGATGGAACTGTTAACCCACAGAATAAGAGCTCAAGAGGAGCAATGTCGTGACAAGTGGGAGAAATGGACGATGTTTACACGTCAACAATAGAGAACAAGAGGACTTGTCGTGTTTTTGAGAGGACAGAGCAAACCAGACCCTTTTTGTCGTAGTTATTATTGTTTGTTTTTCATTTCTGTATATATGTTTTTCTGTTCGCAGTGAAAAGGCAAAAAATAAAGTGTTAAAAAAATAAAATAATCTTAAACATTTTAAACATAATAACCTTCATGAGGGCAGTATTTTTAAAAGAGTAGACTGCTTTAGTTTTATATGGGTATACCTAATAAAGTGGCGACTGAGTGTAGACAAATGATAAATACAATGTGCATAAACAAATATAAAAACAAAAATATGGAAGTTGTGGGGAAATGTACGGGATTACAGCAGCATAGGGTAAAGTGCAAACAAGAGACATTATAAATAAGCATAAAAAAAACCCAGTAAAGAATCCAATGGCATATGCAACATACTGTATATGCAACAAGACCATAGTATGTCTCATGAGATATCGCCATATGTGATTAATCTAAAAGTATTGCACAAGTTCCTGTCTTTGTTCCTTCAGCATTCATTCTCCTCTGCCAAGTTCAGCCTGCTGAATCAGCCGCTGTGATTGGCTGTGGCGCCTGTCACCGTGATCCACAGCTGCCTCTCTGTCCCGCAGGAGCTGCTGCGCTCGTCACAGGGCCTGTCAGAGGAGAGGGAGGATGTGAGGAGGAGGCTGTCAGAGGCCACGGACCGGGTCCGCCAGCTGGAGGAGGACCTGCTCGGAGTCACCCAGAGAGGCCTGCAAAAGGAGACGGAGCTCGATCGGTGAGTGGAGAATGCTAACACATGACCATCAATCATCCAAACTCATCCGTTGATTGCGTGTGAATGTGTAAATAACTTTGAGGAGGATTTCTTGCCAGCCTTCTGCTTCCTCAACATCTTCATCATTCCACTTGTCTACATCGTGTGGAAAAAATAATGCAAAGCACAAACCATTGCCTCATAAGTAAGGATCAGATTGAATCAACACCTGTCTGTCAAAGTGAAACTCAAACATACGTTAACAATGGTGGTATTCATTCCATTGATATTGTAGTGCAATGTATTGAAGGCTTTTGTTCTCAATCCCCTTAGATGATGAATGGGAGGTTATTGGTTAATCCTATTTACACACATAGTACCTCCATAGAAATATCTTCTGAAGTAACTAATCAGAAGCATGAATGCCATTGGATGGAGAATTAGTGTAATATAATTGAGGATGGTAGCTGTACAAAACGTGTTGATTTTATTTCACAGTCTGCGTGACCGTCTGAAGAAGCTGACAGCAGACAGAGACAGTCTGGAGAGCCAGCTGAAGAACGAGAAGGATGAGAGAGACCTTTACAAGGTGGGAGAAAGCTCAAAGGCTGGATGAACGAAAAGGTGCATTTTGACGATCAGAGCCTGTTTGAGTCTTTATTCTAACCGTTGCTGTTTTTCTCTGTCCCTGCGTGTTGTCCAATGTGTAGGCCCACCTGCGCAGCACCGAGCTGGAGAACACTAAGCTGAGTGCAGAGCTGCAGATGTTGAAGGCGGTGGAGCTGAACCGGGAGGTGACCATTGCTCAGTTCCAGGAGGAGCTGAACAGGCTCAGGCTCTGCGTCGCCCAGCGGGACAGCCTGGAGAAAGAGCTGCTGGCACACAAGGCTGACAAGGTAGCAGTGGTTGTACCCGTATGTGTGTCTATATTGTAAAAATCAGTTAATCTATACATATATATATGGTCCGTCTCCATGTCTTTAGGCAGATCTGTCCCGTGTGCGTGAGCAGCTGCGTCAGGCAGAGGAGCAGCTTCAGGCGTCCCGGCAGCAGGCCTCCTTGTTGGCCTCGGAGCTCCGCGACTCAGCTAGCGCCCGGGACCACACGATGACCGAGCTGTACCGCGCCCGCTTGGAAGCTGACAAGCTGCGTGCCAGTCTGGCTGATGCTCAGGCCGAGTGCCAACGCATGGAGAGCCAGCTAGACCGCATGAGGAGCACTGCACAGAAGGAAGTGGTCAGTGTCCAACTTCTCTGTCTTTCACTTTCCATGCAATGTTAGGCAAGGGCAAGCAGGCCATGGAAAAAAGGGGTTTTCAAATGTCGTCCAATATTTCCTTCTTTCCCAGGGTGTTGGGACCAGTGAGGAGATGACACCCAGCATGATGGTGGTGTCAGAGGCAGAGGCCGAACTGCAGAGAGAGGTGGAGGAGCTGAAGCTGCGTCTTCACATGGCTGCTGAGCACTACAAGGAGAAGTACCGGGAGTGTCAGCGCCTCCGGAGGCAGGTGGCCAAACTGAATACAACGGAGTCCCAGGGAGTGAGTATAGCAGAACTCATATGACTAGAAATATTACACCCAGATCAGTTTATGCCGAAAGCAGTAGCAAATATATTTTGTTAATTTGTTTGTGTTTTTGTAGGAGCCAAAGAGAAATGCATCCACCGAGACGACACAGGAGCCACTGACCCCGAGTCCAGAGTCACCGACGGCAGGTACACGCACCTTCAAGTGCAAAAGTATGCATATGCAGGATGTTATATTTTAAGTATACTATGATTGCACTTTCTGTCAAAAACTATTTATGGAAAACAAATGAACCCAGACGCACTTAAACGTGTTTAAAGCAGTCTCATAGAGATGTACATTGCAGATCCATTTTCTTGTGTGAAGATGTACTGTACTTGACTTTTTGCCATATATACGTAACTGTCCAAATATACATAGCAACAGAATATAGAGATTTGTTTGTTTTTTCTGATTACTTTTTGTCTTTTGAAAAAAGTAATTAAAGGGTAGAAATACCGGATGTTCCATCATGTTCCATCCATATCATCAATTTCCCAGTCCATTTAGTTTTGATTTTAGTAATTTTTTATCACTGGATGTAGTCAGATACACAAATAAAATGAACTTGTGGTTATAATCCAGTCATAATATCCCATCATTCTAAAGTTTACTCATAACTAATTTATGATTACGTGTCTTTAAAAATATTTCTAACTACTTTTATAAATACATTTTTGTGTACACAAAAACAACACAATAGTTATGAATACAGTGTTCTAAGTGTGTCATTACTGATTAACTTACAATTATTTGATTTAGACATAGTCCATTTAGTGAATAACATTTCCCAAAATAGTAATAAATGCTTCTCATGAATTTCCAGGTCCCAAGGGCACATCTTCAAGGAGGTTATTATGTCCCAAAAAATATTATTTATCTGTTATTTATCTCGCACATGGCACTGCACTTTTACTGCTACAACTGCACTTCGTTGCCCGAGTACTTGTTTTCTGTGCAATGGACAATAAAGTGGAATCTGAATCAATCCTCAGTCACCCATTGCAATCACATGACATAAAGAAAAAGTAAGTGCATGATGTGACTCACTGTGCTTGACTGGACAAAACTTTTTTCGCTCACTATGCTATTACTGTTACTGTCTTCGCTTAAATAAACTGCAATTTAAAAACGACAAGTTGATACAGATTCTCGGGAAATTTTCAAAAATCTTTTTGGGAGATGTAGGAAGTAAATAAAAGTAGACGAGCTTGCGTGGCGGAAAGGGATTTCACCAAATATGTTAATTACAGTGTTTTCTTTCCCTGTAAAAACAAAAGTGATTGTATTGAAATAGCCATAATTATCACTTCTATACCTGAATCAAAGTCCTGCTGACTATGTGTCATCTTTGTTCTGCTCCAACTTCGTGTGTTTTTACAGGAAACATAGCTGCTGCAGTCCTCCAAGAAGCCGCTGAGATGACAATGACACCAGAACTTAACAGGGAATCCACACATACTGATTTATACATCAGCATTGACCGGCACGAAAGGCAGAGAGAGATCGTGCCAAAGGAGAGGGCCGAGATGGAGGCTGAGGTAGAAGCCAACCAAGGGCAGGAAAGGGAGAAAGAAAAAGAGGAGAAGAAGGACAGTCTGCCAGAGGAGAGCCTGAGGATGACGAGCTGGGTGGAGGTGGACAACGAGAGGCAGAGCGCCGAAGAGAACAGCGAGGCGGAAATGGCGGGGAAGACCCAGGAAGTGAGGGATGTCGCGGAGCACCAGGTGCTGCTGGAGGTGGAGGTGAGGCGGATGTGGGAGGCAGAGAAGGCACAGACGCGCTCGGTGGAGGAGGAGCTGGCGATGATGGAGGAGAAGTGGAGGCAGCAGTGTGCGATCAACGAGACTCTCAAACAACGGCTGGCCAACGAGGAGGAACGATTTAGAGTAAGACACACACACACACACACACACACACACACACACACACACACACACACACACACACATAAGCGTGGACCCAATGTGAGCGATGAGTACTCTCCCAATGGTCAGAGGTTGTGTACAAGCCCTAAAGTAGCACCAAAGTGCACTCAACAGAACATTTCATTTGTAAATGTATGTTAAAACAACAAGCATTCTCCAGTGTAGATGGACACATAAACCTATTCTGTTCATCATTATCCTCATTGCACACGCAGTAACTCCATTTTTATTGCACCAGAGTGTCCGTAAACCCTATCCTCCCCTTTCACAATTCAATTTCCCAGTCCATTTAGTTTTGATTTTATTTTTTATTATCACTGGATGCAGTTACACACACAAAGAAAATGCACTTGTGAGGTTGTGATCCAGTCATAATAGCCCATCATTATAAAGTGTATACTCTTACCTAATTTATTATTACGGGTCTTTCAACATATTTCTTACTCTTTTTAAGAATACTTTTTGGTGTAAACTAAAACCACATGATAGTTATAAATACAGTGTCCTGAGTGTGTCATTACTGATTAACTGACAATTATTTTATTTATACACGGTGCCTTTAAGCCAAAACAATTTCCCAAAATAGTAATGAATGCTACTCATGAATTTCCAGATCCACGGGTCCATACAACTTTAAAAATCAATCAAAAATATGAGAAATTCTAACATTCGAGAGGTTGGAATGAGAACTGTTCTCTTTTATTTTTTCCTGCTTAATTGTGCTTGTTGAATTAACTGAAACAATGAATTATTAATATTGAATAATTACAAAACAAAGGTAATTGTTATTGCACTGTACACATATTCCAATAAAGCAGAACAACTATGAGACTTTTAAGAGTGTCTTACCATTGCTGTGTCAAGGAGAGTGCTCATAGTTGTTGCACTGAGACAGATGAACCCATTGTTGGACTGTTGTGTTAACAGTGAGAGCTTGTGCGAGTAGCAACAATTACACTTGGTCACAGAGTAGCAACGGTTCATAACAGTTTACATGAACAGGCATTAACCAGAGTAACCGGGTTATTACATACCACACATGAGCGTGTGTGTGTGTGTGTGTGTGTGTGTGTGTGTGTGTGTGTGTGTGTGTGTGTGTGTGTGTGTGTGTGTGTGTGTGTGTGTGTGTGTGTGTGATTCAATACGACCACTTGAGCTTATTGCGTCGATGTGGGCCTGTTGCATTTTGCGTGCGAATGTCTGCCAAAGTACCTACTGGCATTTAATCTCCTTGAGTGAGTGTGTGTTTATCGGCGCTGTAAATAAGGCTCTCCCCTGTCTTTGATAGAGTCTCCTGTTTGAGGCGAGTGCCCCGGGCCTCGAGCCGCTCTTAATGGCCCCGGAGACTGACAAGAGAGGCAGCCGCAGAGCGCCATGCTTTACGGCTGTTTACATCAGCCACCCAGAGGATGGACCGAGGGGGAGGAATAGACAGACAGGGAGGCAGGGAGGGAGGGAGGCTGGGAGGGAGGGCACAGAAATACACGGCTGCAAAATCCCTTCACCTGAACTTAACCCTCTAATGCTGCGCAGTAAATTCACGAGCGAGGGGGAGAGCGAAAGAGGACAAAAGGAGATGAAAGAGAACGACGGGCGAAAAAAGCCGAAGAAGCAAACAGAATTTAGGAGTGAAAAGGAAAAAAAGCAGAATAGGCGGACGTGGAGCAGAGAGAGAAACTGCGGGAGAGGAGGGGATTTGGAACATTTGTGATGGGATGAAACGAGAGAAGAGCAGGCATCCCGCCATGTAAACTATCCCACAGGGTCTGTCCCGTTAGAAGGTTTGAGATTTACTACGATCCCCTGGTCGGCTCCAGACTGCCCTGGACGCAGGCCGTGTTTCTGTGGCTTTGACTGTGTGTTTTACAGTAAGCACCACACATTTGACGGCGCTCCAGGTTAAATAAAACTCAACTGACCAGATATTTTGTTCACTTGCTCGCCTGCGCGTATGCCTGCTGATATTCCTCTTCGTCAGTTAAGACAAATGGAGTGGAAATAAAGGGATCCTATCCGGGCCATTACAGTTAAGATGTGTCCTTTCCATCAACTTTGGGAGAATCTGTCACTATTTCTGTTGGACTGGTATTTATTTTTTCAATCAGTCAATGTAAAGATGATTATTTAACAACTATTCAGATATTCAATTAATCATGTTTAAGTATTATTTCAGCCTCAATGCCAAATGTTCTCTAGTCACAGCTTTTCAGTCGTAAATATATACAGCACATCTGTGTCTTATGTGATATTAAATTTAGTCCTTTGGGTTTTGGACTATTTGACAGAGACATGCTGCCTGGGGCTCCATTAATCAATTATATTATATAAAAGAATCGTGAGATTAATAAATTATGAATGTAATTGTTTGTTGCAGCTTTAGTTATTTTATTATTCAAACTATTCCTTACCTGTCTCCTAATTGGAGCAGTACGGAGACGCAATAATTGCCCGTGTGCAATGAGCTGATGTCCTCTTATCTCCCGATTTTCTTTCATTATCACTAATCAGACACTTTTTATTAATACGTTTGGGGGTCATTTAATGCTTTCTTTATAGTTGACAGGGGGGAATGATGCAACAAAGGTCACAGGCCTTAGGCAAATGGTTGGTGCCATAAAGACAGTGAAATGAAAAATACTTCACATTTATTCTGTATCCTGTGTTAATTATTCATTCATCATCTTTGAGTATTTGTAGAAAAGGTCAATTTATATACATTTTATTTGTTGTACATATAGAGCCCTTCTCTGTTTCATTTTTATAAACTCTGGCCGTTTTTTTTCCCTGTGTGTGTGTGTGTGTGTGTGTGTGTGTGTGTGTGTGTGTGTGTGTGTGTGTGTGTGTGTGTGTGTGTGTGTGTGTGTGTCTGTAGGTGCACATGGCAGAGCGAGCCAACGAGGTGACAGAATTGAAGCGAAACCTTGCCCAGGCCCTCAGAGACAAGGAGCAACTACAAGAGGTACAGGCTTTTCAGGAGTTAGTGCCGCTCTCATCCATATGTGCAGCTGCTCACCGGCAAGCCTGGAACGGCCCTCGGTTTCCATAGTGTTAGTGGCAGGGGAAGCTGAATCACAGCAGTAAGTGGATTCAAACATGGTAGAGCTACTTTGATTAGACTAGGGAGTCTCGGACACAGTCTGCAGACAGGAGATGGCAGGGTCAGGTGCTTCACGCTCTCATCCCTGTCTACTGTCTACGCACGGTACACGGTAGTCAATCGATTTGATTCACTTTTGCTGAATGACAGACATCCAGGCCGAGACATCCTCCTCCTCTACCCGGTCATTGTTTACGGTCCGATTAGCAACTTCAGCGATCCTTTTGGAAGGGGTTTTAGGTCCAGGCAACATGTTGGCTCATCTCTATGAAACACTCCACCTCTTATGAATGCAGGTAATAAAGAAAAGCTCATAAAAATCTGATATTGCATTTCAGCCACATGGGCTGTTTACCTGCATGCAACTAAAGGTCAATACTTAGAGCGCAAATTGAAACCAGAAAGCTTCCGATAACAAACTCTGGTCCCGTTGCCTATAGATTCTGGGTTTATATCCTCATATCTGTTTATAGAAATTGTCGCCGTATTAACTGGATGCAGTGTCTGAACTCAGTCCTGTAGCTTTCCCTTCCCTTCTCTCCATACTCCCCACTACCCACTAATTAATACATCTATACTTGCTTCTTCGCCCATTGGTACAGTGCCATTAGACAGTGCAAATGCCACGCGACGTGTCTGTTTCACCTTCCCAACCCTGGTTTAAATGTTAAACCTGATAGCTGCGCACTAATGAAGTCATCAAGAGAGGAGGTCAAGAGGGGGAGAGCGAGAGGAAGGAGAGAAGAAAAAGCGGGAGAGGGCCAGTGCCTCCATCAGCAAAGCCAGAGCAGAGGGAGCCAGAGTCTGACACCCATTACAGTAATGAGTAGGGTACTAATGCTCTTGCTTCATATATAATCACAAAGGGCAGAAACAATGTAGAGGGAAACTTAACTCTGAGCTGAAAATATTTAATCCCTGTGTGGTTCCAACAGTGAAAATGTGCTCTGGAAACACTCACTGAATTTCATTCTATTCTCACCAGTCCCTCTCTCTCTTCAAACGGATAGCTTTACACATTCAGCAACAACAATGATCTGCAAGAGGATTGACTGTGAAAGGAAAACATACACACACAGACAGACATCATCGAGGTATAGATACAATAATAAAAAAACACATGTACAGTAGGAAAATGTAACGGTGAAATATATCATTTGTACAAACTTAAAACAATATGGACAGTTTTGATAAATGTGAGAGATGTATGACCTATTCATGCTATCTTTTGGAGTTTGCATTCCTTATTTGTATGTTTTCAAAGTCATCGCTTCCCTGGACAGCATAGAATACTGAGTACCAGGAAATATGAGTTCAAAACACACGCTGACGGTATGTAGTTCACACCCGTGAGATACTGTGACTGGATTTTGTCTCTTTTCTCCCGCTCAGGAGCTTCATCGCTTCGTGTCCAGGCAGAGAGAGCAGGCCGCTGAGATCAGGCAGCCGATGGTGCTGCGCTACCCTCTGCCGTACCCTCAGGACCCGTCTCCCCCGCCACTGGTCCCACACAGGCCTGCGGAGTTGCAGTACGGCAACCCCTACTCCACTGACAACACGCGAGGTGAATGAACCTCTCCATCTGTCTTTTCTCCTTCACTTTTAATGTGCTGCTATCTGATCAGGACGACCCCTCTATGTGTTTTTTTTTCTTCTAGACCGGGCGGATGTGGCGCTTTCTCCTGAGCACATGACCCGTCCTCCACCTGAGGCCCCTCCCTGCGCACCTCCCTGCGCACCCCCAATCACACCTCCGAGTCCGGGCCCCGGGGCCCCCGGCTGGGAACGAGAGGTGGTCTGCATCCAGCCGTCCCGCAGCACGAGCCCCCCCGAGAGTCTGGAGCATCCACCGGAGGAGCCACGAAATGTGAGTGCATAAAAACCACAAATACAGGATGGAAAGTCACTCATGAAACCCAGACTGGTATGACGTTCATTAACAAGCCAATCAAATTAGAATTCATCTTTATCAGTTGAGGTTTTACATGCATCAGATTATGCTTTCAAAGTACTTCATCCAACATTTTAAAGCAATTTAAATGCATGAGAAACTAAGCCCCAGGCTTTGCCTTCTTACCCTTGGTGTCGTGTTTTCAGCATCCAAAGCATTGCTGTCACGGTAATCCCTCTCTCTCTCCGTCTCTGGAGTCCTCCTCCTCAGTGAATAGAGGGAAAAGTAGCTTGCCCTTAAAAGATGAAGCTATGAACTAATTTGCATAGAGCTCTAATTAGCGTCACTTCCTCAGAGCTCAAGAGGGATGAAGATAACAAGAGCTCGGAGAGTAATTAGGGGAGATTTTGCAAAGGGACAGACCACAGATCAGTTTGTGTCTGTCAGATTATATATGTGTTGTTGTTTGGGAGCAAACTGACTAGAGGCCAGCGAGGAAGGTTTACTGTGGGTTGCTGTTCAAATTGAAACATTACAGCACATGTCTTTAGAGGTTCAGTTTTTAGACAGCCCTCTCAATACATTTTCTCCTTCTTTTTTTTGTGTAAACCGCTTGGAGGGTTGCGTCTGTGTGTGCATACAGCTCTACGAGCGACTAGATGGCCGTTACTTTCCATCCTTTTGTGTGCGTTTGTGTCTCATAGGCTGCTGATGGGGCTCAGCCGTCCTGTGATCACCAGTCCAGTAAACGTAGAGAAGCCAGGGGCAGCTTCTGCTTTGACTCCAGGTAGTGTGCCTACCCACACACATGAGAATACTGTAGAGGAAATAGACATTAACACAGATAGCAAAGAGCGGTCAGGGAAAGATTTCTTTTTCCAGAGGGACAGTCCAACCCCTGTGCCAGTGTTGAGCCGAGCAAAGCTAATGTATAAAAAAAAATAAGAGGAATTTTAAATCCTTTGCTGTTTGGCCAGACCCACACATAATTGCCCTGCTTTTTCCTGAATTCACAAGATTATTATCTCGTTCATTCTGAGAAATATTTTCATGGAGAAAAAAAAAAAATCAATGAATTAAAGAGATACTATTCCTCAATGTCCTGCGAGGAAGCTTGTTTTCATGGAAGCAAACATGTTCCGCCTGTTTAGTTTTATAACTCACTGAGAAACCTATGAATGACTTGAGTGCAACTGAGACACATTTTCCTGACTGTGTCTGTCTGACAATTCAGCCTGAATTCATTTCGGATGCCTAATCTTGTTAACATGAAGCACGCGATATTAGTTCAACTGATTTTGGAGAAACACCACAATCTGTATGTACCCTGAGGGTCGGACTTTCTTCCACACAGATCCTATCAAAATGAAATAATTTGTTCATTTTCTTTTCAAACATTATTATGTCGCATCAAAGAAGTTCTGGATTAATAGTCAAAAACATGTAACAAACAAAACAGTTTGAACAACAATTACAACAGAGGAAGGGGCATTAAACACAAAGCACATACATACATACATACATAAGCACACATATTTATCTGCATGCACAATATGTATAATATGCAGTACATACACATGCACATATTCAACATGTAATCTAGCCAGCTGTTTCAAACGTGAACTTCAGGAGTGAGAGATGAAAACCATCATTATATATCGTATTATTTCAGGATGTTTTAAGAAGTCTTAGTAAAATGCAGAATAAGTCCGTGTGGGATCCGAAACCAAACTGACACATCCCACCACCCTCTCCTTTTCTCTCCCCAGTAGTGTTCACAAGCGCTGCCCGCTATGCGAGGTGATCTTCCCACCCCACTTTGAGCAGCGCAGCTTCGAGCAGCACGTGGAAAGCCACTGGAAGGTCTGCCCCGTCTGCTCCGAGCAGTTCCCCCTCAACTGTCAGCAGCAGCTCTTCGAGAGGCACGTCCTCACGCACTTTGACGGCCACGTGCTCAACTTCGAGCAGATTGAATGAAGGGTGTAAAGGGCAAAACTCAAATTCTGACTTATCATGTGGGTAAATGTGTGTCGTCAGCTATTAGTTCATTTTGATTGGGTCGAGGTGTCTTGTTAATATACAATCATTAGCACTTTTTGCAATCTTTAACAAAGGTTAGAAAGAATGTAGTCCAGGAAGCAGAGTTTGTCCTGTGGCGGCTGCTCCACCGAGGTGATTTATTTAGTAGGGTAGCTTTCACCTTGATACACCATGGGGTAAAAGGATCATTAACACTCGCGAAAAGTGCCACGGTCCTTTTACTTTTGTATCATTTTTATGCTCATCTTTCTGCTTCAAAGGGACTAAAACACCATTGGTAGTGCATGCATTCATTATGTGTTATAAACTACAAAATTACAGCTGTTTAAGCGAAAAGACTGAATTGTAGCCGGAGCTTGAACCAGGTCTTTGAAGAGAAAGCATTTTAGTATGTCAATGTCCTGGGTATTATTTACAATGAGTAAGATTTTCATAAAGCAGCCAAGACATCTTCATCTTTTAATTGTCCACATGTTTCAAAGCTTCTTCTTTTTTTTAGCGTAAATGCAGAGTGAGATATGTGATGTCATCTGAGTGTGTATTTAATTAAGGAGTGGTGTGGTGGAATTATTTAATTTTGTTGACTTGAATGGGAAGTGATCTTTGATTTCTCCCAAAACTACAGTACTACTGTACGTGTAAGACGTCAGATGGTTTCAACAAAAACAGCACTACGTTTTCATGTATCTGCACTAAAAAAGGCTTTATTCTGAATGTACTGTACATATGAAAATAAGTATAAGTTGTGGAGAGACCTGTGAATTACTGTCGTGACTCTGCCTCCCCTCATTGTTAATTTTTTTTTAAGTGATGAAAGAATGACGGACCAATTATGTTTTACTTTGGTCAGTTGGTAAAAGGCTGGTCTCTTCATTTTATTGGAGATACTGTCACGTTTTAGGCAAACGGACTGCAGGACACTAAGTTACAGACACTTTTGTTGTTATGTAATTCCACGTTTTAACTGTGAAGAAAAATCCATTGCTTTGTGTGCAGGTCCAAATCATGAGTGAGTGTCATTTATATGTGTGTCTCCACATCACCGCTTGTCTATTTACAAAGTGACCCCCTGACAGTGTTGTATTCAGGCTTTAAAAATTGCACATGCCCAGTAATCACAAGGCAAATGTGTGTGTATGTCATGTGTCCAGCCCTTTTCATGTGAGAATGTCAGGACGGTGGTTTAAGTGTGTACTGCAAAGATCTTTATGAATAAAGTAAGCTTGTCTTAATGCATTTAACTGAAACGTTTTCTTCTATTTGGTTTGAAAAGGGAAGAAATGAATTGACGTCAGTCCGAGCTACAGAGCTTTACACTTTTATTTTTATGTTGTTGTTTTTTTTCAGTCATTTCCTGTTTACATTTAAGCAGCTTCTCTTTTATATATAGAAAGACAGTTTGACATCATTTACAAGTCGCTCTGCTCAGAACCTGTCGTCCCCCCCCATACAAAAAGGAAACGTTGGTCTCCACGTTACATACGAAAATATAATTTAAAAGCACTTGACAACAGACACGTTACAATACATTCACTGTACACAGTATATGGAAACCCCTCCCTCGTCTCCTCCTCCTGCACACAGCCTCCGCTCCTCCTCTCCCATATGTGTAATACTGCAATTGGACCCTGTGTAAAGCTGAAACTATTGCCATGGTGACTGTGGTGTCCGTGAAGCAGGGGATGGTTTTACGAGTGTTTGACAGAGCTCCAAACGGCAGACTCTCAGTCTCCGTCCATCTAGACCCGTCTCTGCCACGGGAACTCTTCCCCGGCGCTGAGAGGCAGGAATGAAGCTTTTTCTATCGCACGCGAACCATTATCTCGGGGTTACTTTCAGGGTAGGAAGTTCATGGACGCACTTTGAAACTGATATCAAGATTTCTGGAGATCTCGGGTTCACTTATTGGTGCTTCAGAATAGACGTGGCTGTCCCTTCAGGCACACACACACTTGTGCTTATTGTTAGGTAGCACACTAATTGAAGGCATTGTAAGTACAGTACAGGCGTATGATCATTACAATAATTAGAACAGTATGTTAAAAAGAAATTAGAGTTGTTCTTTCAACCCACCCCTTAAATAAATAAACAAATACCAGAAACAAGTCTGCTGTCTTTCTTGTGAAGACTATGTGGAAAGTGAAGTATCAAAAAGTCAATTATAAAAAGTATCCTCGCCATGCTAACACAGTGGTTTCCATGGAAACAGCAGCCAGGAGGACAGGAGGGTGTGTGCATGTCAGAGGTCACTGTACCCTTCAAAAGAGCAGAGAACAAACTGGTTCTTTGAGCGTTCTGCAGATTTAAAACTTTGTGCACGATGTGGGGAATTATGTTATGAAACAATGTGTTGTTGGCACGCAGCGGCTTTACTGCAACGCTCTTGTTTTTCTTCGAGGCAATGAATGATGAGTTCCCAGTCAAGGGCAACAAGTTGGCTACGGCTACACTACATAACGCAACGCCGCTAGCCATCCTGCTCCACAGGAGTCGAACCAGCGGCATGGCACACACACAACACGACAGATCAGAGCACTGAAACACACAGAATACGGTAACACTCTATAGGCTGATGACTTGGATACTGCTGGAAAAACACACACACACACACACACACACACACACACACACACACACACACACATCCGTACAATGAACTGGAATGCTTGTCTACAACACACACAAATGACGGGTTGTAGGCGGTAATCTCTTTCAAATACAAATCTTCTTTCACGCATTATTCCTCTCTTTATGACACAGAAAGCATGCATGAAAACATTCCGCCGATGTACATCCACTCATGCGCACATTTTGGAGGAGCAATGAAGAAGAAGATCATTGCCACACGTTTGGCGACCTCCAGGGTGAAACCGTTATTACTTCCGCCCCCTACCCAACCCACCCACCCACCCGCCGAGCCTCCCTCCCTCCCCTCCCCCCTCATCAGGCACATGGTATGGTCAGTGTTTGGCAGTGGAGAGCTGTTGGCAACATCATGGAGAAAAAAAAAAACGAAACAACAAAGATCTTGGCAACTGGAATACGGAATGATGCTTAACCGGCTTTCACGGCTAAGTCACTTGAACACAGCTCTGGCACTCTGAATGAGGAAACACTGGAGATATGAAATACATGGATGGCTTTCCGTGGGGATGACATGTTCTAGATATGGATATGTTGGCCTGGGCCGTGTTCTAATAGGTTCCTTCCTGATCAACAGTAAAACATCGCTCACAATTCAGAGTGTCAAACTTAAAGGCGTTTTGGCTCTATATCTGGAGGTGTGGTGAGAGGAAAACTCTCCAAACCTAAAGTCAGCCAGCTGTTTGACCTTGACCTGGCTGTCTCAGCAAATAAGGAATGAAAGGAACTCTTACTGATACTGAAGAAAAAAAACACTGACAAAAATATAAAAAATATATAAAATAAAGCTTGAAAATAAAGTGTAACTATTTATGTATATGCTCATGAATACTTATATATATTTTTATGTACACATACATATCTGTCTATTGTTTATATATCAATATATCTATTTAAAGTATAACTTAACTCTTGCACTGAAACCCTCAGAAGTTACTGCGAAGGCACAGATCTAAGCTCAGTGAACTCTGCATCGAACAAAAAGGGAGTGAAACGACCACTGAACTCAGATCAGCACTGATGTCAACTTCATCCCACTCAAAGACGAGCAGGGAAAGGGGCAGGGCTTGGTTGCACTTCCTGTTTCATATCTTTTACGTTGCCCATCTTCTTTCATATCGTTTGTTTTTGTGTCTTTTCTTTCTGTTTTTTACATTTAGCACCTTATGTAAGTCGAACAAAATAGAGAGAAAAAAATAACGTGATAGCATATATACGAATGTGCAAATATACAACAATAAAAAATACTACAAAGATACATTTTCTTTCTCAAAATACAATTGATATAACATGGATAGAAAAAAAGTTATGTAGAACATACAAACAAATATATGAAAAAAGAAAATTAAAGCACGCACATGATCCTTTAGTGTGTGTGATGGGGATAAAAGGGTCGGGTAAGGAAAGTCAGGACAGGGCTATGTTTGGGGCAGAAGTCGGTGCGAGCGCGGGCTCTAGCCTTGAATCTTGCGCAGGATCTCGGTGGAGACCGGCGGGTGGAAGTTGATGGTGTGGTGTCTCAGGCCCTGCGAGGTCTTGTAGCTCTTGCCGCAGCGACACTTAAAGGGCTTCCTCACGCGGATCTGCGTGCGGTGACCATTCTTGGCGTGGTATTTGATACCGTTGACATTCTGACGAGACAGGGAAGAGAGGATACATTACAAGTGGAGAAGAGTAACAAGCACCCTTTTTACACGAGACCATGTTTGACACGCAGTATTGAACGCGACCGGTGTGCGACCATGGATGTATAAAAAGGAACTGCATACAGCGTTGGTGACAGGGCACCGTTCATTCCTTTAAAAGTCGCTCATGAAGCCAAAAAAAGAAAATAACTTCATCATTTTACAACTTTTAGAATTATTTAAAGGGCTATTTAATTAAGTGGTCATACTAGGGAAAAAATATCCTCTGAGTTACAGACAGCTTTTTCCAAATGAAAATACTTTTTTCCCCCCACAGACTTACATTGGGAAAGCCTCTGGGAAAAATACTTTTTGGGCCCAATGGCATCACAAGACAAACCCGGAAGTTGTAATTCCACGGTTTTGCCATTATGTCAAACTGGCCTCAAAGCCCGGTGCTCTTGCTGGGGGCTTGTGTGCGACACTTTCATACCAGACTGCGATCCCAGGCTAATTTCTTATAGAGATAAACAGCTGCTGGCAGTAGCCTTAGCACTTGCTAAATTAATTCAAAACGTTTACAATGGAAAGCATGACACACAGTGCAATGATCATTACCCTGCCCTTAAACTTGTGCCGTGGCAGTTGCTAATCTTCTTAATTACTACTCATTACTGATAACTTTATAAGAATTCTACAGTTACATTAAAGTGACGTTATTACTGAAACTCCTATTTACCATTATAAAATCAGACCTGCTCAAAAATCGGGTTGGATAACACATGTGGACTCATTCAGATCAACAACAAATGTGACTTCATCCCACGTCACTGTTTTGGTCTGTAAAGGTACAAGCTGAATGAGGTTTTTGTTACCAGCCGTAATAAAATTGAACCAAACCAAATATACCATGATAAATTTATCACTGCTTCCAATCGGGCATTCTTGATTTATAATGTGCTTTTTTCAAATATTATGTCCAGACATGTGATACTTAGACAAAAGCTCCAGTGTAGACATCATCAGAAACAACTAAACCTCGTGTCCCATGACGGTGGCGGGCCGTACCTTGTATCTCTTCTTGCAGCCGGGGACGGGGCAGGCGAACGGCTTCTCCTCTCCCCCATTCATGCACATGGAGCTGAGGATGGACTCAGAGCTGATGGCGCTTTCTGTGGTCCACGACTCATCGCTGTCCGACTCCTCATAGTCTACCTCCTCCTCATCATACTCACTGCCTGGAGGCACGATGGAGACGCGCAGAACAAAAAAAAAGCCAGTCATCCCAGATGAAATCGATCATAATGGGGTTATGCCCCAAAATACATCATGCCTGGGGAATTTACCAAACAGAAATGATTTGTGACTTTTTATTAATACCGCTCTCTATATTCTGCTGCTGTCTGTAATGCATGAGCAGCTCACATGCCACTGAAAGCACTGTTCAGACAAAACAGCAGTGGTGTGTGTGTGTGTGTGTGTGTGTGTGTGTGTGTGTGTGTGTGTGTGTGTGTGTGTGTGTGTGTGTGTGTGAGTCAAGATACAGGGTTTGGCACTGTTAAAGAGATCATTAAGTGGGAGTGATCCCCATTGCTCAGCCTGGAAAAAGTACATTTTCCACTCACATGGTAACACACACACACACACACACACACACACACACACACACACACACACACACACACACACACACACGTAAAGGCTCACTGACCCCCCACCATCTCACAGGAAATGCTGCACCTCAGCATGAGGAAATGGATGGCACCCTGGCACATGTCGAGAGGGTGTGTGTGTGTGTGTGTGTGGAGCCGTGCTGGTGTATAAGCCCAGACCTAACACTACGTTTGGAACCATTTGGGCTGGAATTGGACATCTGCTTCTGGGCTGTGCAACACACGGCCCCATGCGAACACACAGCGTGACAGCTGCTATGTAATTAGCAGAGTGTTGACTGGTCTGCTCACTGCAGGAGCCCTCTAACCCAACACACACACACACACACACACACACACACACACACACACACACACACACACACACACACACACACACACACACACACAGCAGTAGACAGTGGTTGGGCTTTGAGCCTCTTCTGGTTCCCATTTTCTTCTGGATTCAAACATTTGAGGAAAAATGGAGAGTTTGCATTACTGAATACACCATTCTTTTCTGCAGTAGCCAGGTACGAAATACGCTGCATTGTATTTAGCTGCCTGAATTTGATGAATGGGCTCCTGATGGTGTAAAACATAATTGATTTACACTATTCCGTTTTAACAGCTCCAGCCACTCCACAAGTACAATCGGTCAAACAGACATTTCGACAAACACACCTGTCGTACCTGTAGGTGTGCTACTGCGGAAGGAGGAGGAGGGAGTGATGGGGGGGGTGACGGGAGGCGTCAGGTTACCGCTGGTGTGTCGAGGAGGCGTGGCCGTGCTATTCCTGGACACTCCGCCAGTGAGGGACAGGGACAGTTTGGGCGTGGCCTTCTTCTTCATGGTCTCCTGCTCCCGGCGCGCTGCATCCGTCATGAACCTGATTGCACCCAACGGTGGCGAAGAGGGAGGGGTGTCATCAGCAAATCACATGACACGGTTAAGCCCCTGAATCTCATATGATATACCAACGGGGTCAACTTGATTTCCTTATTAATGGAGGCAATGCAGGTGAACTTACTGAAACGCAACACTTAATTCAAAGAATATATA
Organism: Myoxocephalus aenaeus; assembly: GCA_038501785.1. NCBI lineage: Eukaryota > Metazoa > Chordata > Actinopteri > Perciformes > Cottidae > Myoxocephalus > Myoxocephalus aenaeus. Next base: position 5,424,786 of record JBAMJR010000170.1, on the reverse strand, counting down.
ACTATTTTAAGTCATCCAAATGTTTCCCTTGTATTATCATTCATAACTTGAAGTACAATTCTGGTGAATTACAATTTGGGTCCTAATTTCTTTGGCCATCGTTTTTGTCAGTTATGATAACTCTATGCTGATCATAGTAATGAACTTGGAACACACGGACATTGTTATAATAAAGTGTGCCGAATCTTAGCAATTTCCTTGGTGAGCACAGTGATATTTTTACTGAATGGAACGATGGTGAAAACTCCAAAAATATAACCCCAGTTCATTTTTTTTTTTTTTTTTTTTTTTACTACTTCTGTTTTTGCTTTCTAACGTTCTATAGGGTTATGTGTTGCTATATTAGAATAATTTAAGGTTTCATCTAATTATGGCTGTTCTGTGCCCTTGTGCCATGAGAGGGAAGTCTCAGACATAATTTAGCTGCAGTATGAGCAGTCCCTTCAAATATACAGTTGTCACAACATTGTACAGTAAACACGGGTGACATTTACAACCTCGCCACTCGAACAATTACCACAGAAAAACAAACCTAACTCTCTCTGTTTTACCGTTATCTTTCTCAACGCTGCGTCTTGGGAGTGATTTAACGGTGCATGAAGTGGGACGTGACACATCGGTTCACCACACAAAAACACACTCATGCAGTAATCCTGAAAGGCAGCCTTTGGCGGTGCCGTTTACAGCACGGGGATTTAGGAGTGATTGTCTTGTGTGGTTTTCTCTGCTGGTCTCTGGATGAGTCACTGCTGTGTCTATGGGAAGGCATCATTCATTTGAGCTGCTCTCCGCAAGCCACATGTACGCACACTCACACACAGACTTTCACTGGTGGAGCAATGCTGCCCTCTGTAGACACCTTTGCTTCTGTGTGTGTGTGTGTGTGTGTGTGTGTGTGTGTGTGTGTGTGTGTGTGTGTGTGTGTGTGTGTGTGTGTGTGTGTGTCTGTGTGTGTGTCTGTGTCTGTGTGTCTGTGTCTGTGTGTCTGTGTGCGTATACCTGTTGATGTAGCTTAGGGCCAGATATGTGGGCTGCTGTTGCTCCTGCTTCTCCAGGACCCGCGGATCTGTGTCTGAGAGAGAGAAAGAGAGGGAGACATTCAGATTAATCACTGCTCTCTCTGGAGGGAAAATGTTGCGTGAATACTCTTAGTATGTAGCTGACTCATACATCTATTCTTCCTGCCAGACTGGCTGATAGATTGCAGGATGTTTCTCACACTGCATTCTCTGTATTAGTCCATAATATGCCAGAGCCTGCAGATACATTTCAGATACTTGTGGCACATTATTGCGCCATGCTGTCTGTAATTTACTACGAATGCCTTTCCCAAAGTGACCAAAGGCTGATTAATCGTTGCCGGAGTCTAAATGTGGCAAAGAAGAAATTTGTCCGAGAGTGAAAAAGCGACTTGGAAGCTGTGATGAATGTACACAGTGTATTACTCAAAAACACACACACACACACACACACACACACACTTTCCAGTTGACTTGCTAGGTCAGTAACACGACAGTAGGCAACTTCCACTGCCTGAGGGAAGCAGCGTTAACTTCAAAGCCCCACCTCCCACCCCCTGGAAAACAGGAGCAAGTGTGCATGAAAACCCTGCGGGTGGGTGCATCTGCAAAGTACCAGTGCCATCAAGTGTTCAACGTCGGAACATTCAGAGGGATCCACACTAAAAAGTAGGTTTTAGCCATGGCATGCATGGCTGTGCCTGTGTAAGTGTATGAGCATGTAGGCATAATTGCCGCTTTATATGTAATGGTTAGCAGATGTATTGCAATTCAGATCCAAGAACTGGATCATCACTGTGCAACAATTAACAACACACTCCTGGACGCGCCTTCCAACTAATCACATCAGCGTGCGTGTGTTTGCGTGTTGGCCTTCTTAGCCCTTTAGTTTCAGGCTTTCACACCTCATAATTAAAAGAGAATGCAGACTTCCCACAGTGCAGGAAAACACCAAGGAGACCAGCAAACACAAAAACAACCTAGGAAAAAATGATACACTACCACTGCTGCAGTGTACAGCAGAATATCTTACATTTGAGTTTATGTAAAAGCATTGAAGAAGAAAGATAGCAGGCGCATGCATCCATAAATACACACACAAACATACATCTGAGGTGGTCCACAGAGGTGGTCTTCAACAGGCTTTTATAGCGGAGCCTTAATAATCCTACCTGCTGCTCAGATGTAGAGACCAGAGCTCTCTGAGCATGCATTAGCGCGTGCGCGCGTGCATTAGCACGCGCGCACACACACACACACACACACACACACACACACACACACACACACACACACACACACACACGTGCACACACACACACACACACACACGCACACACACACACACACACACACACACACACACACACACACACACACACACACACACACACACACACACACACACACGGCTGAGTCAGGAAACATGACAATGAGAGCTAGCTGCATCTTAAAGTCTGACCTTTTTAAAACCACTAAATTGGAATATTCTTGTGGCTCATCTACGCATTTATGTTCAATTTTGTAAGGGCATTCATTCCTTGGCTGAAACTATCAAAAAAATAACCTCAGAAATGTATCACCTGACTGTAACGTGGCCCTCAAGACCAGGAAATTAAAAAGTGCCGTTTTCACATTACTCTTTCAGTCCCTATTCTAACAATATTCCATGAACAATCATGCTGGAGCCACTAAATTATTGGCATTTCTCCTTAATAAATCACTTCAACGATTGGTTATCGAAAACATGTTGTTGATAGATGTTCTGTGGAGCAACTAATTGATTAATCAACTAGTCTTTTAAGTATTGTAAATAAGAACCATTCATCTGCAATGATGAACCAGTCGTCCAACATGGAAGGATATATTCAGAATAGCCGTGAACACTGGAACAGGCAGCTAAATTTGCCATTTAGGCAAACGTTTGACAGCCAGGTATGAAAGAACAAGAACGAGAAAAAGTAATGCCATAGTTAATAACTCTGGATGTACAAGAAGCTCCGGTCTTTGCTTTAAGATGAGGTAAGTGTGTGCATGTGTGTGTAGAGAAGGGGGATGAGGGCAGGGTGTTGGTGGAAATGGAGTACGCCAGGTGTGCACACACGAGAGAGAGAGAGAGAGAGAGAGAGAGAGAGAGAGAGAGAGAGAGAGAGATGCAGTAAATGTTCACCGGCTTTATGACTTCCGCTCACCTAGCAGGACAGGAAGCTAACACGCTGCTAATCCTGCCGCTGGAGCAGGAGGGGACCTGCACATACACACTCATACATATATTTAGACACAGACACACAACTAAATGAAGAGACATGGACAATGATTTCATTCGGAGGTTTTACATTGAACTGACAAGGTGCATCGCCTGCGCTTTGCGTTTTCCTTCTGCATGTGTGTGTTTCAGTGCATGTCTGAGACATTTTCAGAGTCTCCAGGGTCTATAAATATCTCCCTAATTCGCATTCCTGTCATTAAAAGCAGCAACCAATCAACTGCAGCTCCACTCATCTCAACACAGGCATCCATCTCTCACCGGCGGTACACTGCTGCCCCCTGCTGAATACCCACTGTGTGCATGTGTCCACATGCATGTGCACATAGGTCTGCGCGTGTGTCTTTCCATGTGTGTATGTGTTGAAACCAGGCCAAGAATGCATGGCTTGTTTTGCAGGCTGCTAATTAAGCCACAGAGAGCATTTTAACGTGTTTCTAGAGCAGCAGGCAACCGGATGGAGGGAGAGCAGAGGAGAGGAGGAGGAGAAGGGGGGATATGGTTGGGGGAAAGGCAAACTTCTCTGTAATTACACTTCCCAGTGCTTGGCGGGGCGCTCGGGCCCTGCGACTTCCGAAAGGCAATCTGTGTGACTGTGTGTATGCGGATGTATGTGGAGCGTGAAAAGAGAGGGCCTGCAGTTTCCAGTTTGGGATGCCGATCCACTAATTGCTCCGCTACGCCCTGACAGGTCATTTAGGAAGTACATTGAAACACTCTCTCCCACATGCACAAACACACGCCCCTTCCCGTCTCACACCTCTGAAAGAGGGCAAACAATCTGGCAGGGGCTATATGTTTTACATCATCATATCAACAAGGGTATTTTCTGATACTGATTCATATCACGCAATATGGTAAATGTATGATAAATCAATAAATCATCCTCAATTAGTCGACAGATAATATATCAGCAAATATTTTGATTATCAATTCATTATTTGTGAAGTGAAGATGCTTAAGATTTCATAGCTTTAGCTCCTCAGCATCGTTGTTAACTGAATATGTTGTGGTTTTTGGACTGTTGGTCGGACAAAACAAGACATCTGAAGGCATCACCATGGACTTTAGGGTTTTGTGATGGCCGTTCAGTATTCTGTGACTTTTCATAGACGGAATAAATCATCGGTTCATCATTCATATAATCACTAGGTCAATGATCAATAATTAGAGTTAGTTGCTGAAAAGTGAAGCCTATGCAGAGGTGCCTTAAACTTGCATTATTTCTAATAGCCAGCAGGGGGCGACTATTTATTGTCATGTCAATATAGTGTACAATAAGACAATAACAATCGCGGTCATGTCCATATATTGTACGATAAGTCGATTACATAAAAATGATTGATCATTCATATATTGGACGATATAGTAATTCTTGTGACAGACCTTTGACTAACAGTCCAAAACTATACGACAAATAAAAGTAGAGAATCTTCGCAACTTTTGGAATTTTCCATGAGAAACTATTTAATAATTATAAAATCTGTTATAGATTTTTTTTTTAAGTGTTGATCAGCTTGTGTATGTATCAACTAATCATTCAGCTCTGAAGATTACACCACAAAATGATTTCATTTTAAAGTGAATTATTGCTCAGATTGACTGGAAACATCAAAGAAACGAATGCAAAGACACATTCTGGTAATTCACATAATACCTCCTCTGCTACGCAATTATGTCATTATTTTCTGCCCGTTAATGAAAAACAAGTATAAACTGCTTCACCGTATTGCGTTTACATTCGCCTTTTCTTTGAGCCAAGGAAAACCGGCAAACTTGGCCGGTGGGCTGAATGATTACATATTTAAAAGTTACTGTAGGTCCATTATCTGCACGCTTTAGCAGAAGCTGCTATTACAGAACAACGCTGACCTGACTCATCTTGTCAAGTCACACCTCAGTCTTTGATTCCAGCTATAAAGCCAAGTCCAAGTGAACAAAAATCTAAGTTAATTCGGTCTTAACAAAACTGAGATGTTTAGCATTTCCCTGTGCTCGTCCCCTTATTTTTCCTCCCCGAGCCTCCTTTTTTTAATCTCTTTCTCCCTCCCCCTCCTTCCCAGCTCCTATTTGTTGAGGTAAGAGGCAGGTATGTGCCTGTGCAGGTGGGAACACAGCACAATACTGCACACAGGCAGATGAGCCTGACATCATTGCATTCCTCAGACCTTACCTAGAGTCACCGCACAAAGCCTGAGCCACAAAGACAACAACCACACAAAACACCTAACCCACTTCCTCTTGCATTCAGCTGTAATCTAAACAGTGCTGGTATGTTATTGGAAGGCTGCTATCCTTTCTTCTGGGATGACGTTAGCACTGAAGACCCACACATTACCTCATTTTCTCACGGAAAAGATTACGACAGGCTCATCTGGTTTGTTTGCTGCCAGCTATTGTGTGCTGTGCCAGAGGAGGCACAAGTCCAAATAAGATACAAGTTGAGATCATTGACATACAGGCAAGAACACAAAATGTTACTCATTTTTGGGGGAAATGTAGCACATAGGATCTCCAACCACAAGGGGGCAGCACAGTCTACGATAATGAACCATGTGTTTCTAGCACAGGACTACACGGACTTCTGGACCCTGACTTTGAGACCCACTGACTCACTTTTACAGCTGTTTACATCTGATAGCACAAGCCTGTTGTCACCTCTGGATTATCTGATTAGTTGTGAGTGCCGTCTTTTTCATAATCTCTTTGCACACAGCAGGATCGACCACGAGCGAGGCAATCTGTTATCTGCAAAGCTTCAAACAGCTTATCTGAAGTCTCACGTGAAGGAGCTAGGGGGATCAAATTAGCTTATCTTTTCATTGATTGTTGATCGCACACACTGCTGCACCATTTCAAAACCTAAAAAGGGATGTCACGGCTAAACGCCCCTACCCCCTCTCACCTCAATCCCTTCCATCTGTCACACTTATCACTGAGGTAACTGATCTGCGAGTGGTATTGATTTGACTGTGTGTGCTCTTGATGCTGCCGATGACCGGCCGCGGTACGAATCGGCAGAGGGGGAACTCATTAATCCAAGCTATCTAACTGGTAAACTGCCATTCCCCTCGCTTGACGGCTGGGGTCAAAGGTCAAGCTAAAAGCCAGATGGGGCACACATCAGCAAGGCATGGCTGTGTGACCGAAAGAACGATATCTGCTCCTGCATTTCTGTCATAATGTCCTTTGATTTGTTTGGGGTCTTTGTCAGAAGATATATATGTAAAAAAAATAATAATCAAATGGTCATTCTCAGCACTGGCTTTGGTTAATTTGCAAGTGATCTACGGAGCATATGGTCACATGAAGAAGGGTCCAAAACAGCATCACCTCACTTTCTCCTCACTCACAGCACAGTCACATGAAACTTGACCCCTTTTTTTTTCCCCAACACATCAGTCCTGCCACGCATGTGATGTTGTCACATCACATGCCGGGTGTCCTCACCACAGCTAGCGGCTGGGCAGCGGTCTTTGTTAGTGAGACAGCAGGTGTGCAATAACTCAGCCAACATACTGCCCCCAACCCCTTTGGAGACAGCCAGTTGCCATGGAGACTGGCTCAATGAAGCATCCATTCTACCCCCTCGCCCCACCACCTCACCCTCTTCAAACAGCCTCCAGAGGATGGATACACACCACAAATAATGATTAGAGTACATCAACTTCGTGACAGATTTTTTTGGTTCACAACTCCACCAAATTCTTATACACTGTAATTTGCAATGGTGGATTATAGGTTAAGCCTGCGTTTAAACAGAAAGCATTTGAACTGTGCGGCAAAAAGTGTTAAATATTTAACAAGAACGACATTGCATGGTACTAATTAGACTACATTTGAATGATTTTCCCGTTTAGATAATGTAAATAGCAAAAGGGAGCAATAACTCGTAAAAAAATTTAAAAACTAAGCAACACTCATGACTTGTAATAACATTGTATTTACTGCACCTGCATCTAAGAGAGGTACAGTAACTATTCAACAGTGTGATTAAAATATATTCATTGTGTTTTTCTTGAGGTCACATTTGTCACATGCATTGATGGAGAAAAGACAATTATTACAGACAATGATGTGTATACTGAAGCACTACCTGTGTCTTTGTTACCTAGGAATACCTTAAATAACTTGCAGTAATGTCATACTTTTCCAAACTAAGGTGTATGATGTATGATAGTGAGTCTATACAAGGTGACAATGATCAGAGGGTTTACCCTCAGATGAAAATCTAACATAGAGGTGCAACAAGTTGACGCTCATTGAACGTGCAAGACAACATATGCAATTTCCTTGCACGTCTTTCGCAAAGGGGGGGGGGGGGGGGGGGGGGGCAATGGCAATTAAGTGGCGCAAGCATTATCGGATAGTGCTGCAAAAAGGTGATGCCTCGACGCGTAAAGACACCCCGAGGTGACCAAAGCGACAGGCGGCATCGAGCCCGCACCGCATCAGGCCTGCAAACGTAAACACACACGAGACTTCTCCGCGGCGCTAGCTGTGAAACCGCTGCCTGGTCGGAATGCTAGTTGCACCTATGAGACCTCCGCGGCCCTCGGAGCCGAGCCACCGCTGCAAGAGGCGACTCGACACGGCGAATGCAGACATACATCAAGCCGGTTCACTTTATTTCACGGAGAAGCGGTGTTTTCCACAAAAAATAGAGACTTGAAGTCTCGTGTCGCTGAATAACTCGCGCTCCGACGAGCCTCGAGCGAGCCGCAAGGAATAGCGGAACGCACGCCTATTTGCTGTGCAGCTAACTAGCCAGGCAGCTAGCTAACGCCAGCTAGCAGCTCCGTCTCCTCCCCCCCACACACCCTCCGGCCTGACTCACCGATGTGATTGTCCTCGATGTGGACGATGAGCTCGGCGAGAGTCTCGAACGGGAGACCGCAGCCCCCGAACCTGCAGGAATTGGAGAAGAAAGAAGCGGCGGCGATGCCCGTCATGTTGTCGGCGCTGGTGCATTCACCGGGCGGAGAGGTGGTGGGGACCGGGGAGGAGGGGGGGGAAGAGACCGGGAGAGCCGGGGAGGTGAGCGAGGAGGTTGAGATTTTCGGGGTGGGAGCGCCGCAGAGCGCGGAGCAGACACCGGTCGGCCAGACAGGACAGCGGCGAACGCAACTGGGAGGCAGGCGGGACGGTGGGGGTGGGGAGGGGGATGGGCTACGTCACGACCTGCCTACCTGTTGGGATGTGTGCCCCCGGAGCCACCGTGACATTCATATTAGGTATTACTGTATTGGGGAAATCTGCAGGATTACAGCAGCAAACGGGTGAAGTGCACACAAGAGACATAGTAAAATAAAAATAAAAAACAAGTAATATAGATAAACAGTAAAACAGTAATACAAAACAGTAAATAATGCACAATAACAATATTATATATATATACAGACTGACAGAATATAATGTATGTATATTGCACAGTGAAGGTGATTACATATAGGGCTATTGATGACGTCAAACGCGCTGAAATAAATCAAAGTTAAATCTTAGAACATTTACACATGCATTATAAAGACACCAAACACGTCGAACACATATCATTATGCACAAATGTTGGCCTTGGTTGGTATATGTTTTGGCTATAGCTCACTCACATATACATTAATTGTAAATGTCCCAACAATGTATATGTAAAAAATAGATAACAGTGAATGCTTATTTGATGGAAATGGCTTAGCTGATTAACAATAGAGGGTCATATATATATATATATATATTTGTATTACACTGCACGGTTTTAATCATAGTGACATATTGCCTTTCACAGTGCTATACTGACTTTTAAAACATCATCAGAATGGTCTCCAAATATTTAAAGATTTGAGTCACCGATGGAACGCTGTACACAGAGAAATTAAGTAGTCATCTAAAAGATATATGAAAGAGTAAATTGAATATAATATGAATTAATTTGATATATTATATTCCTTGTAGATGGCCAAATTAAATATGTAAGTACAAGGTCTAAATATCTGTTAAATGAACTGTAAACCACCTGTAGCAGGTAAGTTACTGTACATTTGTCCCAAAGGTGATGCTTAACTTGAGCACCACCCTGTAAAAAAAACACTCAAATAAGAGTCCCATTAGGATCGTATAGAGCCTGCCAATAAAAAGGCCTGGGGGAGGAACCAAACTGCTGACCAGAGTCACCTCGTGGCAACATCATAGTCCCAGAATAACAACTGGTTATGATACAGACATGCGCTGACAATCTACATTCTTGTCTTTATATTCATCATGGTGAATTGCTGGCCGACATTTTTTCCCCCCAAACATTCACTTCCAGTAATGTGTTCAGAAAAAAAGGTCTTGTGCTGAAATTCCTTGTCGATGTATTTTATGCCGTAGGTAATCCCTTTGAATTGTGATTATTTTACATGTTTATAAAATATGACCAAAAATTATATCATTATTGGTATCATTTTAAATTATTGTTGATTATATTTCATCACTGTTGCAAAGTCACCCAACTCTGGGTGTTAAAGTATAACTGCACACGTTGGTTCATGTCAATATTTAAGATATAGAGTTGCATAACCCATTTACAACAACATCCATCACATCCATAACATTTCAGGATTAATGTTGCCCTGTAATGGCTCAGTGGTGAGGAGATAACTTTGTAATGTGTGTGTGGCTCCCAGAGAGAGGAGAATGTTCTTCAATCACAGATGTTGGCTAACCAGGGCCGGCTGGCCTGTGTTGAACCTGTTAATCGAGCGTTAACATGGCCTGTCATAAACCACTGGCCTGTGACTTCAAGCAAACAACCAGAAGACATGGGAACACACTCACTATTTTTTCTGACTGCCCGCTATACCCAACCTTTTGAAACACATACGCATACATACAAAAACATGAAATAAACTCATATTCACTGCTGCAAAGCAGTGCTAACCATTCCAAATACATATATTCACACAAAACAACATGAGATCACTTGCATCCACAGATGTACAGTATAGAAATCCAGTGACTTCATCCGCCTCACACAGATGTTCTCTCTTACACACAAGCACGTAGACACACACTCAGCATAAACACACTCATTACACACACGGTGTATCAGAGCTGTGACAGTGACGCAGTTCCCAACACCATTACGTAAATGAGAAGTGCTAGCATGTGTTGTGAAATGCAAGAGAGAATGGGAGAGACTCAAAGTGAGTTTATGGTGCATGACATCATCTGATCTGAGGCCTGTGGGTGGCGCACAATGCAAAGTAGTCTGCTCTTGAGTGGATCTGCATGTGTGAGGGCAGAGTTGGATGTAAATTTAACTCCAACAAACACATTACAAAATCAGATGACTGTAACTTGTATACATGTATCTGTTTCCAGTTACTTTTTTTAAAGTCTCACATTAGTCTGCGCTTCACTGATAGAAATAGCCAGAAACCACCATGTATCAAATCAAAAACAGCTTAACAGCTGATGGCTGATTGCTACAGTGAGGGTAATGCAACATGGGGTTTGAGGTCAGTAAGTTTGTTTGACCTTTGACCTGAATGGCTATATTCTTACAGACAGGGTGACATCAGGCTCTGAGCAGGCAGCCGTCTAAAGCCACGAGTCTGGCTGTTAAGAGCCATGCTGAGGTGAATAGGATGCCAGATGATAATGGCTGGTATAACCACTGAGTTATGGAGGTAGTTGTAATCTCAGTGGCTTTGTCTGCTCCAGGGCACCAGCGAGAGACTTCCTGGCTGCCGTCATACACTTTTTAGTGTAACTGTGCACTCTTCACGGGCACGTAAAACATCCCATATCTTCACTGAAAACAAAGCTCAGTGATTCACATCCACACAGGGGGAAGAGCACGAAACACAGAGTGACATCATCACAACTTCCTGTTTCTTCTTGTTGCCGTGGCTGCTATAATTTACATACTTTAGGCGATTGGTGGATGATGAGTCAGTAGGGTTTGGTCCCGTTTTGCTCTTCAACCACAACACAACCATATCCCTCTGTTCAGCTCCAGCTTGGCTGTACCACCGGAAAGCCTGACCAAACATGGCAGAGATATGGCTTCGCTCAATGGTGAGGTGAATTACCAAAGTCCCTCCTGTTAATTTGTATGAACCATGGTATTTTATGGCATCATATGAAGGATTTTGATCAAATTACAAAACAATGAGCATGTATGTATAGAAACACAATTTAATTCAGTATAACTTAAGTGAAAACCATTAAAAGGTGACATCAATCGGATTACTTCCAATCTCATATCTCTTTCATCTTTATCAAAACTGCCAACCCATACGGCATATAAAAGGTCTTCCTTTTGTAAAAAACACAGTGACTATCAATCTTTTGTTCCTGTTTAAAATATGTGTCCCCTACACAAACTTGTAGCAGAATGGGGTGTTTGCTCTGTTCATGACGTATGACATCATATTGAACACACAATGGCTACCAGTGTGTGTAGTGACTGTGGATGTATTGATGGTGACAAGAAACCCAGTCTATCAGAATGTCTTACATTTTTATCAATAACGCTCACTGCTAAAACTAAATCTCTTTCCTCTTTTCGTCACTACGGTAGGCTGTACTGTATCATGCAATAATAACTTGATCTTACTGTAGCAATCCCACATGGTTGTAATAATACCCTTGGAGAAAGTTTACAATACTTTATGAATATTGTAATATAATATGTATATATACAGTATATATATATATAATAAATATAATACACATAATATAATATGTAGGCATATATATATATATATATATATATATATATATATATATATATATATATATATATATATATATATATTACATGTGTATTATATTAATTTGGTTTGTCACTCCCTTGTTGGTTGTCTGACTTTAGATATGTTAAATACATTTGTGTATAATTATAAACGTTTTTATTATTTTCAGACTTAAAATAGAGATCTTGATCTCATTGTGACCACCTCGTAAATAGTTAGGGTAGAGATGCAATACAACTATTTGGATAATCAGAGATTAAAACTAGGGGCCACTGAACTCATTTAGTATCATTTATATACATGTATAATTATAGTATTAAAAATAAGACGATTGTTATTATTATTCATAATATTATTATTATTATTATTATTATTATTATTATTATTATTATTATTATTCTGCTAGCATTACTTGTAGAAGCATATGCTAGGAGCCTATTAACACTGTCATTAGGCTAATATACTAATCATATTCTAATTGGGATCAGTGCTGGACAAAGCATTGCCTAATTTCTCCTCACATCAAGACTGTTAGGTCATAATAATAATGGGGTTCTTAAATAAATAGAAGCCATAACCATCGGAAAAGTAAAAAAAAAAAAATATGGGGCCTATTGCTCATTTTGACGCATTAACTCGATGCAGACGCTGGGACGTCCCATTTCAGAAAGACTGAAAGTGGGGTGAGAGAGAGAAACTGGGTCTCATCCGCCCACCCAGTCTGCCCCGTGTCCCGTCACGTTGCCGTCGGCGTGTGTGTGACTCTTGGTTGTCCACCACCACCATGCTGCTGGCCCCGTCCGTCCCCCTACCGACCGGTGTCTTAACCCCGCCCCCACTCTCCCCCCACCCCCCCCTCAATCCCTCTCTCCGTACGGGACCGCAATGATTTAGAACTTCAGGAATCCCACGTGACGTCACCGGGAGAATGATGTAATGCTTCTGTAAATAGAAAGTATTGTAATCTCGCTCCAGTCCAACGTGGTTCCTCTCTGGAGCGCCGCTTGTCCCTCTCGACTTGTAGGTAAGCCTCCGCAATTTACTTTTCATTCACAAAACTTTAAACTCCACAGCGAGCGCTCGCCTGACGCTGACACGGACTGCTGGATTTATCTTTAATCGTCGATTTTCTTTTCTGTTTCTATTTTTTTTTTCTTCATTTTTTTTATTTTTTTTTACGCGACTGGAAAGTTAAGAGGGAAGTTTTTTGGCTAGCTGTCCCCGGTGAAGTATCATCCCCAAGCGGACGAGGTTGAGCGCGAGTGTCTATTTGGGGGGTGTGACAGCACTCTCCTTACAGCTGTGCCGGGCTTGTTTATGAGTCGAGCAGGTTGCGTTTACGGAACCGTAGGAAAAGGAAACACACCGGCATGTTCTTGAGACGCACACGGGCACTGACCGGCCGGCTGCCGGACCGTTTGCTGGTCAGAACCGCCGCCTAATTTGAGCTGAATGAGCTCCAAGCCGGGGGCAACCGATTCGATATTATTGACATTCATCCACCAAACATGGCAACTTTGAGAAGTAGGAGGTAAAGTTGGCTCATTTTCTAAATGATTCAAAAGCAGGTGGTTTTAAAAGTTGTGAAGTGCATTATGTCATCCATCACAAGTGTAGAGCAAGAGGAGGAAGCGGGAAAAAAAAAAGTCTTATGATTCAGTTGCCCCAAAGATAAACCACGTAAAACAAATTTAAATCAACGCAGAAACATTAATCCGTTTAAATTGACAACGCGTTGTCCGATCTGTTGTGGGATTTGTGTACTAAGGATGATGTCATTCTGCATCGATGTAATCGCTCTGACAGAAGGTTTTGCTGAAAATGTGCTGAGTCTGCTCTTCTTGTACAAGTGCTGCTGAAAGGAGGACAAAGAAGTAAAAAGGGTTGGAGATAATTGTGATTATCATGTCTCGCCTATCTACTTATGTGTCTCACATTATGGAGCCTAATATAATTTCTCCAAGACACTGTTGAAGTGCAGTCATAAAACCTGCAAAACTGTGAAAGCTTCCATCTTTTTCAACTGATTTTGTAAATGACCTCGCTACAATTGTGTTGTTGCAGACACCTGTTTATTAATTCCGTATTGTAATACACACACACACACACACACACACACACACACACACACACACACACACACACACACACACACACACACACACACACCTATGAAGTCATCTCTCTCTCCTCGCGGGGGTTGGAAAATGGGGGCTGAGGCAGGTTCAAACCTGTCAGGAGTAGGCCTACAGTGCAGCCCTCCCTCTGCCTCCTCCCACCCTCATTCCTTTTCTGTTCCATGCATTGTGTCCTCCTCTCTCTCTCTCTCTCTCTCTCTCTCTCTGCCATTTGCCCTTCCTCTCTCCATCTCCATCACCCTAATGTCACTGTCCAACCCCCCCAAGCCTCTCTCCCCCCAACACACACACACACACACACACACACACACACACACACACACACACACACACACACACACACACACACACACACACACACACACACTCTTTCCATTTCTTATGGAAGCATGTACTTTTGCGCTCTTTCTCTTCTCTCACTCTTTCCCATAACATCAGGGCCCACTTTACTGTCTTCGCAGCGCTTTCTGCTCACGCGAACCCAAGGTTTGCTCGAGGGGAAAGCGTGTGTGTACCTGTGAATTGGTGTCCCACGCACATCTCGCCGTCGCCATCCGCACCATTAACATTTCTCGATCCCTTCTTCCTCCTCCCAGCAGTTATTAGTAAACATGCACCATAGGAGGATGAAACGTCTAGCGAGGGTCACCCTGTCGACCTCATGACAAAGTGTGTGAATCTTGTTTGGTGACACACAATCCAGAAGAATTCCCGAGGCCAGCGAGTTGAAGACTTCTTCCTTTGCTCTCAGTGGAAAATGAGGGGTCAGCAGTAGTCGTACTTCAAATAAGTCATAATTACCCCCCATGACAGGCTCAATATCTCCACTGAAGACCTGTATGGGTCAAGCCTGGGTTAGCGCTGCATGTGGGTTCATCATTGTGCTCTATTCTGTGTTTGTGTTGATATTTTTTTGACCCTATGATGACTTTTTTGTTATGCATGGCAAGCATGTATCCTGTCATCACACTCGTATTATTAACTGAAGCCCAGATGAAAGCTTAATTGCACTAAACTAAGCACTTCACGACATAATAACCATGAAAAGTAAAGATAGTGGTGCCGTAAGGCTTTGATTTCCTTCTGCTGCGTACGTGTTATTAGTCATGAGTAATGAATAGTCAGGAAAATTACAAGCAGATTGTATTTATTACAGTACTCATCCTAATAAGAAGGACTACCTGCCCTATTCAGCAATGCTGTTGCTTTCCCGCTGGCACCAAAGGGATCATTTTCCACGAGATAATGTTGTGTCTGGGTGAAACATCCGTCATCTGTGGCATCCACCTCATTACACAACACTTCCACAATAAATACGTGATAATGGGAGGAGAACTGCATCATACAAGTTCAGTGTGTGATTTATCTAAGGGCACTCTCTCTTCTTTGTGATTAAAAATAACACCCTAAGCTGCCTTCTGAATCAAATCCTCATACAGCACCTTTGATCCGAGAGGTAGACAGTAATGTTGAGGATGCAGGTTTAATTGTTCTTCTTGCTTCTTCTGTTTCGTAGGCTTGTGTATGACATGAATGACAAACAGGACAGGCCTTATGTGTGCGCCGCCCAGGGCTGCTCTCAGGTCAGTTGGATACAGAGCGTGTGTGTTACACCTGCACCGTAGCAGCCGTAATGTCTCTTTGCTTTACAGGAAAATGTATCATTATTATGATCAAATTAGATTTGTAATTCTGACAGAATAAAGTAATTTATTGCAGGTAAGATATATGATTTAATATTGCAGATAGTCATATGATGATTCCTTGTGGACACAATATATTTCCAGGTTGATAATAATATGATTTTGAAGGTTGAGGAGTAATTATTTTATTTGTCACATGCAATGCAAGATGCTAAAAAGTCTAGTGTGCAATTAATACCTAAAATAAGAGTAAAACATGAGTACATAAACATTATAAATACATTTTTCATTTGTTTATCATGTGGAGTGATACATATTCTCAGATAGTCAACTGACTTCCGACCATTACAACTGATTGCTCAGCTATGAGAGGCGTTAGCTGACTTAACGTCTCATCCCATGTGTCATGTCATGCAGCTCACGCATCTCTTCATATCTTTCTCATTCTGTCGGTGTGCTGCAGCGCTTCCAGTTAGAGGAGCATCTGGTCAGCCACAGACGCAAGCACGAGATGTCCCTCAAGTTCTCCTCCATCAAGGCAGATACGGCTTTCACAGGTGAGAGAGCACAAAAGAAACCACGTAAAAATAAAATAAAACATTTGGCCCGTCCTCTCTCCCACATACACCAAGAGCGGATATTTGAGTCTGTGTATCCCCTTATCTCTCCATAACCATAAATAATTGTCATTTTTTCACGCCTTAGATATGCTGTATGTCACTAAGTTCAGCTGTTGGTTTGTGTGTGGTTGGGAGGTTCTGGTGGGTTGGTTGTGTTGTTTTGGGTGTGTTGGTTGGTGTTGTTGGGTTGGTTGGTGTGTGTGTGTGCGTGTGCGTGTGTGTGTGTGTGGTGACCTCTTTTCAGGATCAGTGCTTGATGAAAAAATTATGACGCTAGTTTATACAGTATGAAAGCAGATAAGCTCGATACAGGCTTCTTTCCCTCAGATAGTCTGTGTTGGGAAACATAACTGCTCATGTTGCAACATGCACAGCACAAACTCTTTTATGTTTCATATATTTTATATATATATATATTGGGCAAAGTAAAGGGAACAGGAGATCATCTTACAATTGTGATGTAACCAAATGCTTGTGAATCAGTTTTGTACTGCGTGAACCTGGGTTTGCTAATAACACTAGTTTGCTGAGTAATCGCACAAATATTTACCAATATTAGATGGACTGTTCGTAAAATGTATTACCACAGTAGTGGTAGTAATTATACCACAGTAGTTTATATTGCCTCACATTTGATTGTTTTGTCAGTTAAATGTCACCAAATAGCAAAAGTAGACAAAAGTAAGAGCCCAAGGTGACTTCTTCAAAGCTTTTTCTTGGCTCAACTAACACTCCAAAACCCAAAGATACTAAGTGTATCATACAATAGAGAAAAAAAGCAACAAATACTCAATAATAATCAAATATAATTATTTTTAATGATCATTTTGTAAATTCTTCATCTTCTTGCTCTTCTAATTTTTCTCACACGTGGATAGAAAAGGAGTCCGTTTCTAATTCTCCATAACCATAGTCAAATTACAGTATATGTGAGCAAAGCAACAACTAATTAGTAAGCTGTTGTTTTTACACCACTGAGACATTAAACAAAAGAGCTATTTAAAAGCAAAACAAAAGTTGTTCAATATACTAATCCAGTTATGTTACATCATTAGAAGCTCCACAATGCAGTGCATGACGAGCAGCTTCACTAGACAAACAGTGTTTCTATCGCACCACCGCGGTCCAGACTCATGATCATATCACTGTCACGTGACAATGTCTGTAACTATAGAAACAGCTGTCCATCTGGAAATAAACATGAGCATGGCGTCTAACCTCTGCAGACCCTCCCTCTGCATCTCTCTCTCTCTCTCTCTCTGTCCTGCAGCCTGTCACGCCTCCTGCAGGAAATCTCATGTCAAAACAAAGAGTCCAGCTGACCTTTGACCCCTGCATGTTTAGACGGCTCAAAGAGACAGACTGATGTTATCACAGAGAGAGAGAGAGAGACAGAGAGCACGGCTGAGAGGAGACTTGGTTCTACTATCGACAGTCGATTTAGAAAGCAAATAGAAAGCTAAAACAGGGCAGACTATTGTGGCAAAAACTCACCAACACATGAATGTCTACTCATTCTGTCCCTCCTCTTTTGTTAATGTATTTGTATGTAATGCTTCCAGACCAGACTCCGACGCCAACGCGATTTTTGCAGAACTGTGAAGAGGTTGGTCTGTTCAAGGAGATAGAGGAAGAGTTTCTTCAAGCACAAGAAGAAGAGAAGAGCAAACAGGTACACATAAACCAAAATTCAGCAGAATTTTAAATCTTTTGGGTTATTCCTGGCTCAGGTTCACGTTTTGAGTGACACTTGAGTGTGACGGAGATAAAAGCAGTCAGACCCAATGAGACGACTGCAGATATCTGACCTGCTGCGAGGAAAGACACACCAGGCGATCACATTCTCCCATGTAAATTAAACAGCCAGACATCAAACACACAAGGGCATGCAGACACACACACACACACACATCAACATCATGCACTTCAGATCACAAAACACACACCAACTCAAAGTAGACGCTGCACGTTCAAAAAGGTCCCGGCTGATTGTCGCTCCCACTTCTCCCCACAGAGGCTTTCTCACAATGGGCCACCCTGTATGAACCAGCAGCAGCTCAAACCCCAGCTTCAGCTCCAGCACCCACCCCAACCTCAGCACCCACAACCGCAGCCACCGCTGCACCATCCTCAGACCCATCTCCTGCAGCACCCTCACTCTCATGGCTCCATGATGGGCCCCAGCTGCAGCCTGGCTGCCCAGCAAGCTCTGTCCTCCTCGCAGACGGGATCCGTCATCACCCAGGCTCCTTCCACCCTCACACACTCGGGGTGAGTATACGGCTGCACACATACATACACACCTGAGAGGCACTCATACACACATACAGTACATATTTCACTCTGCATCCATTCAGCTACATGTATTCCTTCACCACACACACACACACACACACACACACACACACACACACACACACACACACACACACACACACACACACACACACACACTTCCTTTAAATGTAGCCTTTTCTCACTCTTTCTTCCTCTCCTTTGCCCTGTCTCGCCCATCCTGTTTTGGACGTATTATAACTCATTCTGTCTGGCACAGACTGGCATTTCCCCCTGCATAATTTATCACTGCACTAATGAACTGAGAGAAAGGAGGAAAAAAAAAAATCACACATCAATTTACTGAGAGAACAAAGTCATAGCAAAAGAGATGGAGAACCGCTGCACACCACCCACTCAAACCCACTGAAACTACCCACCCTGCCACCCAAATACTGCCTCTGTTATGTCTGTTAAGACTCAGAACCAGACTGCAGTCTCGCAGCGCCTGTGCAGCTTCCATGGCTCCCTGGTTATCATCCAGTCCAACAGACAGATTAGAGGAGTTCCTGTCTTTCATCTGACCAGCTCCCACCAACTGCTTTCCCTCCTCCTGACATTTCAACTTTGGATTTGGATTTACGTCATACATATATTGTTGGTTTAATGGAAAAATGTCACACCAATTTTAATTGGAGCATGCTGGATTGATGAGAAAAATAGGAGTGTAATGTTTTAGGTTTGTGAACTTTTATTCAATTATTCACAGATTTAAAGGACTTTCGGCAATGAAAATGGTAACATTGTAGTTGATAATACAAGCAGCTCTTTACCTACAAAAAAACTGATTTAGTGTAGATTACAAATGGAACATTTATACATTCCAGTTTACACAAACGTACACATTTTGTAACAAGTATCTTCATATACACTACACATACATACATTGCATTTTTGCACTTCTCTATTGTTTTAATTTAATTTAATTTAATTTCCGAAATAATACTCTCTGCGCTGTACATATCTTTCATCCCAGCTATTTTTATTTTTGTATAAATCCCTGTTGTTTTTAATAGGTTATGTTTAGTCTGTAAATTGCTACTCCGACAACAAATTTCCCCTTGGGGATTAATAAAGTATATATTCATTCATTCAAGTAAATACCTGAAATTATGAGTAAGACTCAATGACAACATGTCTGTGACTGGATAAAATCAATCTAATTATAAATATGTATAATGTACGGCAACACAAAATGGAATAAAACCAAAACAGAAACAGAACAAAACTCAACCTCAACTTCCTTCAGCACCTCCATTTCCACTGCCACATTTATACGCTTCATTATTACATTTGTGACATTTTGGCAAATGTTTGTTGGACAATTAATGTATTTATTGTAGAGTAGACAGTAGAAACAGGAAATAATGGAAAAGCGAGAGATAGAGAATGACATGCAACAAAGGTCTTTTCTCTCGAATACATGCCCAAGGTCATCAGGACACCTCTCATTTGTAGCACTTGTCTTACTACTTTGAAGACGAAGGATGAATTTTAACTGAAGGCTTAGGAGATGAAAGCCTTGAGATTTCTGCCTGCAACACATATACCTGTAGTAGATAAACAAAGTCTCTGTCACCTATCTGCAGTTGATTTGATGAACCAAGGTACCAAAAGTAAGTCAATAACACAATAAGCTCCAAACATCTGTCCAGGACAGGACAGGACAGGACAGGACACTACAGGACAGGGTAGGCCAGTACAGTACAGTACAGGACACTACAGGACAAGACAGGACAGGGTAGGCCACTACAGGACAAGACAGGACA
The DNA here is from genome assembly GCA_038501785.1 of Myoxocephalus aenaeus. NCBI lineage: Eukaryota > Metazoa > Chordata > Actinopteri > Perciformes > Cottidae > Myoxocephalus > Myoxocephalus aenaeus. Next base: position 5,404,262 of record JBAMJR010000170.1, on the reverse strand, counting down.
GTACAGTACAGGACAGGACAGGGTAGGCCACTACAGGACAGGACAGGGTAGGCCACTACAGGACAGGACAGTACAGTACAGTACAGGGTAGGCCACTACAGGACAGGACAGTACAGGACAGGCCACTACAGGACAGGGTAGGCCAGTACAGGACAGGACAGTACAGTACAGGGTAGGCCACTACAGGACAGGACAGTACAGGACAGGCCACTACAGGACAGGGTAGGCCAGTACAGTACAGTACAGTACAGGACACTACAGGACAAAACAGGACAGGGTAGGCCACTAAAGGACAGGACAGTACAGTACAGGACAGGACAGGACAGGACAGTGAGCTGACAGTTGATTATGGTACATAAATTGGTGCCAGCTGAATCCAGACAGCATGTTAGTCAGTTCAACCAGCTAAGTGTTACTATATGAACCGTGGATCGTGTGTCTGACTGTTTCCCCTCGTGTTTACGAGCGGTTTCCACAGCGACCTGGTCTCTGAGAGTCTGGCGCTTGGCCCGGTAAAGCTGTTGTGGTTACGTTAGGAAATGCTGTTTTGGTTTGTCTGTACTTTGTTGTATGTTAAACGGGCCGCTTACCCCGGATTCAGTGATGACTTCATTGCCGATGACCTCAGCGTGGGCCACGGAGGCCCACGCTGTCCAATTGGCTGAGAGCCAGAGCTGTTAGGTCAGCACATGGCACCCCGGGTCTCTACATCCCCCGCTGTGATCCCTGAGCGTCTCTCCTCCCTCTCAAGCTGTCACTTTTTTTTCTTCTATATCTCTGTTTTCTTTCAGGTTCTTCACCTCATAATAGTTTCCATTGACGTTGCCTCACCTCAAACCTCCGCTTACGCTTTTCTGCTCAAACACAATAACGTTGAGATTTTTTCTTTCCTTCAGCGGATGCTTTTGTCCAGATTTTAAGTTTCATACAAAGCTTGGTTGCAAATGTACCTGCAACTCTCGACTACATTAAACACTTAACCTCAGATCATCCCCGCTAAATTATGTGGAAGAATTAAGCATTCAGTCCTCTGACATATCTCATAAGACATTCTGTTCGAATAGTATAAGCACACTCAAAACAACCAGTTACAATAATGTGAAAATATGGCCGTTATATCTTTTGTTACGTTGAACAGATATAACAGACATGAACAGATGAAACAGATTTTACAAGCATTTTTATCAGGTATGGGGTATGAAAGAATAATAATTTGTGCAACAGAAGAAAAAACTGCCACATTCAACTGTCCAAATCCAAAAAGTAATTCCCAAATGTTCACAAACTGCCCCAAACCATTTTTATTCCCTCAATAAAAGTTGCACATTTTGGGCCAAATCTGACGTAAAGTGGGGGTGAATACAAATTGTGGTGCTCACAGTGTTGCAAAAAATTACTTTTGAAAACGGAAACAACTCTTTCAGTAACAGATGGCCCTATTATTCTGGATAATCCACAGAACAATAGTTTTCATAAGGATTACTGTTTCAGCAAGACAACGTTCCAATAAAACAAATTCCACAGTGAGGTCTGGGGATTAATTAGAGTAACCGCAACATGGTTCTGAAAATTTTTTGAGCACCACAAGAAAAATTTGGATGACCGACATTGTATTGGGTGAAATATATTAGATATATATTTCAATGGATACCTCATAGTAAGTCATAACAAAAATACCAAGATCAAGAAGTTTTTTAGTAGTCGATTTGATCATAATTCCTCATCTATCAGCCTTTTGATTTATAACATCCATTTACCCATACATAGATTACACATTTACCTTTTTTGATCATCTATGTCAGCCTCACCTCCATCTGCCAATAAAGCTATGAATGTTTTAACTTGCACCTCTCTCTGAACTTGATTAGTGAAACTTTAGCTGTGAATAGCTCTCTGGCTTGACTCACCCTTCTATCTCTCTCTTTGTGGCTGACCACAGGCCAGTTCCCGGGTCGCTGTCGTCCCTTCTCCACATGCGGAACAGACAAAGACAACCGCTACAAGCCTCCTTACCTGGCACCCTGCCAGACCCCGCCATGCAAGGGGCATCTGCTCAGCACATGCCTGTAAGTACGGGAGGCTGGTTATTCACACATTTGCATTCAGACCTTGCATGCATTATGATTTATAGATGCAGGTATAATGGGCAAAGTGGTCAAGATGCCCGGGTTAGAAATATTCATGGCTGACAGAAAAACTCACTTCACTCTTGTGTATGAATTAATCAAAAGTGTCAAACTCCAAATGGATATGACCTTGTGGGGAACTCTTTATACTTGAGGATATGTATGCGCTATAGCTTTTCCTTGTCACAGTTGAAAGGTTATTTTTGTGTCAATTTCTTTCCTTCTTCAGATAGAGAAGCAAATGTCGTGTATAATGGGTCTACCAGGTCCAGGACACAACCCCTCCTGTTCCTCGCCACAGGTACTGACCACATGCAGTATATTCTTACTGTTTCTGGGCTAAATATGATTTGTAAATTGCAGTATTAAAGGAATAGTTTTGAAACACAAGCTACCACCAGCAGCTTGTTAGCTTAGCTTAGCATAAAGACTGGAAACAGGGGGAAACAGCTAGCCTAGCTCTGTCCAACAGCAACAAAGCCTGCCTACTAGCTCCTCTAAAGCTCACTAGTTTACAACTGAAGTGTAAAAAATACAATTTGCCATTTTATAGGGGCCAGAGTATTTCTTGGTTGGGAGCACACATGTCCTGGATTCTCCGCTGACAGCCAAGCAACTGTTCAGACAATAAATAGAAAAACACTAAATTGACGTTTTTAGATTTAGATTTGTTGTACAGATTACGCGTACTAATTATAGTTCTTTAGAGGTGCTGGTAGGTTATTTTACCTTTGGACAAAACCAGACTAGCCGTTTCCTTCCGTTTCCAGTCTTTATGCTAAACTAAGATTACGTCTGCTGGCTTTAGCTTCATATTTGCCTCATATTTAACAGACGAGAGTGGTAGCAATCAACAAACTATACCTTTAAATTGTTAATGATTTCACTATTCTCATATCTACTCTAGAATTAAAGCCATAAAACACACTTTGCCTCAATTTCTGCCATCGGCTTCTTTTTTCCTAATCAGTATAGACCGGAAACAGTGTAATTCTACACTTTAACACACACATGTCCACACAAAAGCGCGCACACACATGTCCAAGCTCTCACACACACACATACACACACACACACACACTCGCACCACAGGGAAGTCACAATATACATGCTCTCCCTGGCTTTCTTGGTTGTTTTATTTCTCTCGTGTTAACATGCTTTCAATCTCTTACCTTGTACATTTTAAATTTCCTCTTTCTAGGTGCATGTCGTATGAATTGTTAAATATGTGTGCTATCAAAAGCAACTTCAGAGGGAAAACTGTGAAATCGCTCTGCATCCACATACAAACACACACACACACACACACACACACACACACACACACACACACACACACACACACACACACACACACACACACACACACACACACACACACACACACACAGGTTATGACTTCATGTGCAGAGTTTGTATATAGAGAGGCAAATCAAAAGTGGTTTTAGGTTTCAGAGCAGCTCAGGGCGCAGGTTCATATCTGAGCCTCTCTTCTTTGAGCACACACACTTCTCCTCCAGACCAAACTCAATTCATTTCTATTGTCGTTTAGTCTTGCTAGGTGTTGTGTTTTGCATTTCGAGGGTGTGAAACAGGACTCTGCTTCTGTAAGACAACAGAGGGTGTATTAACATGCCTCCATTGTACAGTAACTCCACACTCAGCTGAAGTGGAAAAGTAAACGTTTAACAAGTGGATCAGTGTTTCATGTACAGTTCTGTGTCTTCATTCACTGATCCCTCCAGACAGAAATATCAACGTGGTGTGTCATCCAGGCCAAGGAGACCCATGATGTAACCACAGGCCCCAGTGTCAGGGTGTTTCTATGTAGTAAACAGAGCTCAGCTACTCGTGTCCCGTCCTGTTCAGTGTGTGTGGCTGTGCGTGTGTGTTTGACTGGCAGCCTGGCTGGCTGGCAAAGCTGGCACAGACAGCGCGGTGACCTCATCCTTGGCACTCGCTAAATGTGCTCCCTCTTTTCGTTGTTGAATGGTTGAAGAGGGGGGGGAAGAAAGAAAAAAAAATCTGCTTCTTCTCTTAAAGAATTATTGTGTAACCGGGAACAGATAGCAATATGGCCAGGGAGGGGGTGATGTCATGCTCTAAACATGACCTCTCCCTCTCTGCATCTCCTCTGCTGAGTGTAGGAGAAAGGTGAGATGAGGTTTAATTTAGGACTTACAGTCTGTTTAGTCAGTTGATAGGCGGGAATGATAAAGTGTGAAGGTATCAAGCTGCATACTGCAGCATTTATTGGAACACATTATCCCTCTTATCTACAGTTGTTTTCACGGTTGTGGATAATTAGGAGAAAAGGCGATGATGGGCTAAGTGGGAGATTGTGGCTAACAGCATATAGTTTTTATTTTGAGACACTTGTTTTTGCTACGTAGAGTGAGGATACTGTGGCCTGCACTGTAGGTTAGGTATTATCTATTGTTACCAATTTAGCCAGTGTTGGGGGTCAAACACACCAGACCCAGTATGAGAGAGATGGAGCATGTTAATGTATATCCTAAAGCTCTTCATACATAGTGTTTAGTTTCACACTCAACTCAAAGGTGGTTTAATATCCCTGGGTACAAAGTGTTTAAACATAATGTACGTGGAAATATACGTTTACGTTTCTCAATTGACTCTCTTTAAAGTATTTACAAGTTATGAATGTGATTACACATTTTTACAACCGATACTTTGATGAAATACTAAACCTGGCTGAAATATGTGATATGTTCCTGGGCAATCTTATTCAGGAGTTGTAAAATGCCTGATTATCCAGAAATAGATGTTGCGAAGCAAATTATTGTATGTTTATAACAAACTCCGGTTTGGTCTCCGGTTGCCAGGGCTTCAGGTGTAATGTTGAAGAGTGTGAGTGAGTAGAGTGAAGTATGGGCCTTGAGGATGGGAGATTTGTAAAGAAAACACATCTTGATCCAGGCTAAAGGCCAAATTCAATCTTCTCAGTGCTTCAAAAAGTGAAGTCGATAGTTTGTTGGCTTTTTTTGTGTTTTGATTACATAATTGCCATGTCGGAGGCCCTTTCATGCTCATATTGCCAATAGTCATAATACGACACACATTAGAAAATGATTTAACCGGGCGATAGAACTGTAGTTAGCAGGATGGCATCTTTGCCCTTCCTTAATTATAGACATGCATTGGACTGGAGACAGGGGTTGGAGTACTATCTTTGTACATTTTCAGTAGGATTGGTGTTAAAAAAGTGTCCAATAGAACCTCAAAACCATCGAGGCCCAAGTGAACTTATTTCATCGGTTCACAAAAGACTTTCACTAATGTTTCACTATTTAATGCCTTAAATAGTAGTAAAGAAATGACTTGCAAAAACCAGCTCCTATCCAGTGTCACTGGGGGCTGCTCGGGCCCTACACGTCCCAACATGCAATTAATTCACCAGCCTGGTTATAAATTGGTTGTCAGTAACATTCCTAGAGGCAATAATAAACTCAGAAGGAATGTGCCGTTTTAGAGAGGATGTGAAAATACAGAACTTATAATGAGAGTCAATTACTGAGGCTCCACTGTGCTTATCTTTCTTAAAGAAATGACATGTACAACTCTGTCTCTGTCAGGTTAGAGCTGGCTCACAGCCTTTTCAATTGGAGAAAAAAAAAGGAAAAAAAGTGTACATTGGTTTAGATGGCCCTGATGGATGCACATGTGGGGAAATATGTTCAAATCGACTGGATATTCGACATAAAGGCTGTCACTGTGGTTATTTAGCTAGTATTTAATATTTTATGCAACTTTAAATGCTTTGTACAGTGCATCACATGTATACTAATATTACATTTGATCTTTTAATCTCCTCCCAGAGATCCAAACAGGCCCTGGGCCACCATTTCCAACCGCACCACCCAGCCATGGTCGCCATCAACAACCCTCACATGATGGAGATGATGTCACAGCGTCATCAGGCACCTCCACTACAACACCACCACCATCATCCTCATCATCCACAGCTTCAAGCTCCACCCCTCACCTTCCAGCAGCGATGCCATGCTTCACCTCCGCAGCATCTGGGAAGCACCCACGGCCACCACGCTCAGGCTCACCAAGCCCCGCCTCCCCAGCTGCACCAGGGCTCGCCTCCTGCACCTCCCCTGACTGTTCAGGCACAGGTACATATGCTTTGGTATTTACTGATCAGCTTAGAGACGATACACCTATGACTTCATATTTCTACATCCAGAGGTTACTTTAAAGATGTTTGTGTTTTTTTTTGCTTGTAGTTATCACCAGTTGCACAGCAGATGCAGCCCTCCCATCCATCCCACTCCCAGCATGCAGTGCAGGATGGTGGTAGTTGCAGCAGTGGAGGAGGCGGCGGCGGCGGCGGCGGCGGCGGCGGCCACCGTCGCAGGAGGACGGCGGATCAGGACCCTGACCAGCGCAGGCAGAAGTTTCTGGAGCGGAACCGGGCTGCAGCAACCCGCTGCCGACAGAAGAGGAAAGTGTGGGTGTCGTCGCTGGAGAAGAAGGCGGAAGAGTTGACGCATACAAACCTGCAGCTACAGGTGGGACACACTCTGAACACACTCAAGTGCACACAACCTAAACTTCAAGGATACTTAGTATTTATCTGCCTGTTCCCAGAACGAGGTGACGTCATTGAGGTCAGAAGTGGGTCAACTGAAGCAGATTCTGCTGACCCATAAGGACTGTCCCGTCACCGCCCGGCAGAGAGAGGCACAGGGGTACCCCAGTGAGTAAAACCCCCTACCCTGCACTCCCTCTCTAGAAATCTCACCAGCTTTTCCAGATGCCTGACACCAATCATCTCCATCCACCACAGAGGGTATAATTCAGATACCTTATGCCTTGTATGTGCACATAAGGGAATACTCCATGGTTACATTTTGTCTTGTTATGGCGCTCAGCACACATAGGGACCTTAAACTGTATCTCACAGAGTGCAACTAAACAGCCCTTAAAACTCTGCTTTTAACCCCATTCTCCAAATATTGGTACATGCACTTTTATTCCTATATGGAGAGGCAATCAGGGGAAAGCGCTGCACTCTTAACTCTCCATTGAAAGGAATGCATTTTTCATTTCCATTTTGATACTCATTCAATGAACCAGACCTTGACGGTATTTGAAATACTCTGGAGCAGTGGTTCTCAACCTGGTGGTCGAGACGCATCGAGTCGTAAGATCATTTCCCGGGGTTGCCAGATGGTTGTGGAGAAGAAAAAATGTAATTACATACTAAATATAAAAGATGAAATAACATATTTTAGACTGGGGAATGTTTTTTACATTACAACGCCTGTACCAGTAATATAATTTGCCTCATAATACATTTTATTGAGTGTTTGAAAAGTGTGCCTGCACAAAAGTTTCTAAACGGGGATTTCCAGTGGGTCAAGGGGAAAGAAAAATCCACAGTGCCTGGAGCACGATGGACAACGTATGGGGGTGTTGCGACTCAGAAGCATTGAGAACCGCTGCTTTAGAGTGCAATGCAGTATTCTGTAATTTTGCCTTGCATGAAGTTACTTGGAACAAAATGCAGACAATGCCCATCTTGCACTCAAGGCAGGTTAAAGTTAATGTTCAACAATAATTTAACCTGTGTACGACCTTAAAGGAAAGAAACAATTACTGCACCTTGTGGCTTAAATTAAAGCAGCCCTTATGTTCTAAGTGTTGAGCTTCAGAGAACAAAAATGGATGCACTATTGGCATGTGTTACTTTCGTATATTTCTATTGTTGTCTTTTTACCTGTATGTACAGTATTAATTTGTTAAAATAAAAGAGATATTTTCCTTTAATCTGAGCTGTAGTGAGTTTTTCATTCATTTGCATGCACATGCTCACAAACCTTGCACATATAACAGACAATCCACACAGGATCTGTGACTTTGATTGACAGCTGTCTTTGTGTCCAGCTGCAGTGGTGAGCCCAGGCGGAAGTCCCGCCTCTGTAGGTCCTGGCTCTCATCTGCAGGCCATCCAACACAACAGCATCTCCACCTCCTCGACAGCTGGAGGCGACACAGGGAACGACCCCAGGCCCGGACGTTAGCCCTCACCACACAGAGGACGGGATTCTGTCAAAACTTCACTAAAGTCTCACTCAGCTGTGGATCCATGCGTCTTTACATTGTAGATGAAATACTGAACTGGATAGGTGAATTTATAAATCCATGTGAACACCCGAGGTATTTTTCTTTTCTGGTTGGAGGAGACCAGAACCACATACTGATACATTTCCATAACAGGTGCAAAATTGACCTTTTCTGAAAGCCTTGTTAAAAACTGCCATGGCAAAACATGGCAACTGGATCCTGTGTATATTCAGAAAGTGTTTCTGCTCACAGCAATCGAATCATTGCCTGCTACCCACGGATTATGCATGGAAACAGTCATACACATCTTTTCAGTATGTTGTGCTCCTATACCTTGCACTAAAAAAAACAGCCCATATTTCAGTTTTACATTTCAAACAGAGCAGCTGCGAGCACGCATCTTATGCCTTCTCTTGTCAAAACTATGTATTTTTCTACAAATAATTCATACTAAGACAGAACATGTTTATTTAAAATGTTTGAATCAAACCCACAGCTGTTTTGGAAAGCCATTTAGAACAGGATTGTACAGTATTTCCTTTAAATCTGGCCAAAGACACTATAAATAACAACTGCACCATATGTGTTAATCCCTGTCAGTTAATAATAGAAAACTCTTATTCTGGTATTTCCTTGTGTTTTTTTTAATACCCTTGTACTATGGCATCACATTTGTCTGATTGTTTTACACTATAAACCTGTGGTTTTGAACAATGAGATTACAGTTATCAATCTGTTTCTGTGCATACAGTATGGTCTAGTCTGCCATCTAGTGACTGGTTTTGTCGGTGATAGTTGACGACACTAACTGGAGTGGTCAGCAAAGCAGATTACAGACTGTTTTATGTTTGACCAATACAAAAGACATACCTATGTCTTAATGTATAAAACGAAAAGAAAGTTTTAAAAATTGTCATTTGTCTTTTGTTTAAACAATGAATTTGTCTGGCAGTAAATGAAAGTGTCCCAAACTTAAGGACTTGGTTTATGGTACCAGCTGTAGACCCTTCAGTGCGGTTTATTAAGATGTTTTTTTTTTTTTTTTTGTCAAAAGCTTTCCGTTCTGACATCATGAGTGTCCGCCTGGTGATATGAATATAATTTGCGTGCATGCAATTGTGCATCCATATGTGTGTATGTACATGTGTATTTGTGCATGTGTGCTTGATTTGGACTAAACGTGGGAGGCACTCCACCCTGTCTACTCAAACAAAGGGACCGCTTAACTATTACCAGACCTCAACTTGACGCGGCTGCAAAAGCATGCATGCTCACAAACACACACACACACTTACTTTTCTAACATTATTGTCATTATCTTCCCCACCCTTACATATTCTTCAGTTATCCCTCTTAAGCACTAAATATCAGTTGCAGATGAAATAATCATTAATCGCGTCATATTTGAAAATACAATAAATGTATGATTAAACTGCTAATATTACCAGTGACCCATTTTGAGAAAAACAAATGCATGCTAAAACATGTATAGTGTCGCTAACATGCCAAATTATGATATTCTAAACAGTCTGAAAATAATATCTGGCCTGGATTTTTATGAATGTATATATAAAATACTCTTCATAAACCTCCCTAGAAATATAAACCCTTTGTTCTTTACACAATCAGTGGTTTACATAACAGATATTTGATCTGTTAGAGAGGTACATCATACATAAAGACTCAAATGACAAATCAATCACATTGTTGGGGATTTTACTTCTTCATGTAATGCAGGTTTATATATAAAAGTATAAAACATGATACAAATGATACAAAACAAATGTTTTTTTTCCTGCCAACCAGCAGCCATCATTACATACTGTACACATATGAGACAACATGATGTCTATGAACTCAACATTAGCACCATAGTTGAAATCAGTGAGCGATCATTCATAAGTATGCGTACGCACAACACATGATCAAGTCGCACATTTAGGAACACTTGCAGGAGGAAGGAAGTTAAAGAGGAAAGGCACAAAGCAGGAAGAGGAAGTCAGAGGGAATTAGCCCTTCCTGCCTCTAGTCAGAGAATCTCTGCATGTCGCCGTCTCTGCGAACACTGTTGCTGTCCAGAAAGCGCTCACAAGGGAACTCAATGAGGTCTCCTTCCTCTAGTGGTGCAAGACGTGCTGGACGGCTGCTTTGGTAGCTGGTGAAGTCAGCGGACACAGAGGCGCTCGGCACGGCGGGACGAAACGGTCGCCGGGTGGAGTACATGTGCCGCACGTGCACGGCCGTCTTCCTCCTCTGCAGCCTCCTCTTCAGGCTGCGCCCCAGCCAGACCGCGCCAATGACAAGCAGCAGCACGGCGTTCCCGGCCAGTGTGGCCACCGTCACCAGCTGGAGGTCAGAGGTCAGCATGCCTCCATGGCCGAACCCCTCAGGCAGAGTGACCAGCCCTGCACAGTGGTCACGGGGTGCAACTTGACACACGGATCCTCCGACTACTCCTTCCACACAGACCATGTAGGTCACGTCGGAGCTGAGTTCTCGAAGGGTTACGGAGCGAGCCGTGCCACGGGCGTAGACATAGCGGGGGAAGCGATCCGCAGTGCCAAAGCGGTCAAACAGAATCCGGTATTGGACTTCATCTCGGCCTGGCCCAAGTTCTGGTGCGTCGCGGTGATACTCCCTGGTGGTCCAGTAGATGGTGACAGTACTAGATGTCACCTGATCCACTGAAACATTAGTGATGACATGGCGGTTGAACATACAAGGATCTGTGATTACAGGCCGAGCCTCCTCCTGATCTGACCTCAGTAGATCAAACGTTTCTCCTGACTGGACCGGAGAAGTGGTGGTGAACCCTGTGTTTGGATCAGTGGAGTTTCTATCTTGGTTTCCAGCATGACTTGGTGTAGAAATAGCTGGTGGATCGGTTCTGGAAATGGTATTTGACCTTCGCCTCCCTTTGGCACGTTTCCCACCAGCCTCTGCAGCAGGTCGTGAGCTTGGGCTGAGCGGCTCTTTCTTTGATTTCTTTCTTTCCAATGAAGAAGATGGTTCTGCCACTGCTAGACCCCATTGGTCTCCCTGGATTCCCACCTCCTCCTCTCCTTCCCTCTTCCTTTTCTCTCGCTCTTTCCTCATTATGACTCCATCCCTATACCCCTGTCTCAAATCTACACCTTCTGTCTCTTCAGCCTGGACTTCTTCACCTCTCTCCTCCTGCTGTATTGTATCCACCGTCCCTAACTCTTCACCCTCCACCTTTTCCAACACCCCCCCTTCCCGGCTCTCCTCGGTCTCAACTTGGCTCCTGCACATGTGGGTCCAGTTCCCGAGGGGCTGCAGCTGGGAGCTGTTCACATAGTCAAGATATTTCCCTCTCAGAGTTGCCGGGTGATGACATTGCACAAAAACAGTCAATAATTTGCCTTGAGAATGCGCAGCAGTCATCCATCTTTTCAGCTCCTCCAGCCGACAGTCGCACGTCCAGTTGTTGCCATGGAGATCCAGGTTGTAAAGCACGTTGTTGAGGGAAAAAATGTCCCCGGACAGGCTGGTGAGCACGTTGTTCTTCAGCTTCAGCACTCTCAGGTGTTTAAGTTGTGAGAAAGCCAAAGAGTCCACGCTGGATATCCGGTTGCGACTGAAGTCCAGCTCCTCGATGTGCTCCAGAGAGTCCAGGAGACCGGCGGGGATTTCCTCCAGCTCGTTGCCGTCCATCAGAAGCTCTCTGAGGCTCGACAGACCCCTCAGAGCCCCGCTGTCCAGGCGAGAGATTCGGTTGTTGCTGAGGGACAGCTTGGACAGCTTTTTTAGGTTCTGGAAGACGTGGTTTCCGATGTACTGGATTTCATTTTCAGAGAGCAGCAGAGTGGTCAGAGCTGCGAGTTGGGAGAAAGTGAGTGCATTACGCACGGCTGACTGCTTGTTGTGGGCCAGGTTTAGAAAGCGCAGATTTGTGAGTTTAGAGAAAGCGTTTCTGTGGATATGCTGCAGTTTGTTGGATTCCAGATGGAGATAATGGAGGCTGGCCAAACTTTTAAAAACAGAGTCCTGCAGAACATCTATTGAGTTGCCATCCAGACGCAGTTTAACAAGATGATCCAAATCGGTAAAGAGCTCCGGGGTGATTTTCTTAATGTCATTATTATTTCCACAAAGAATAGTTAATTTCTTCAGGGATTGTAGAGTCCCAGCTGGTATAGTTGATAAACGATTATGTCCCAAGTACAGCTCCTCCAACTTGGAGAGTTTCTCAAATGCTTTTGGGTGAATAGCTTGTATCTGATTGTACTGCAAATTCAACCGTATGAGGTTACTGTACCGTGTGAAGTCGAAGGCAGAGACGTTACCGATGAAGTTACCCCCAAGGCTGAAGATCAGCACCTCCTCGGGCACCCGCGCGGCAGGTTTGGGCACAGTGCGCAACCCTCGATTGGTGCACATGAGGTGCTGCGGGTGCTGACAGTCACAGCGGTCGGGACAAAAGCTCGTCGCCTGGGAGGAAAAGATGAACCCGTTGAGCGACAGCAGGAAAAAGCAGGTCCCCGCCAGGAAATAGCCGGTATCCATTCCCACTGTGCGGCTGGCACAGACAGAAACTGATGCGGCATTCGCGTTATGTCGTTCAGGTGCAGTCGCCCCTCTCCTCTCTCGCGCGCAAACTCGACTCGTCCATAATGCACTTGTTGCTCTAAGCAGTGGGGAAATGCGCTGTACACATCAAGCACGCGTCTCCATCACTTAGCAGCATGTTCTATAGACCAAATTAACGTGTGCAGTGCGCTCTGATGTTGTTTGAGGAAACGCTCACCACCGCAATAAAGCCTCCATCCCCCAAGTGGTCATCTGCTGCGAATTACAGAGTTCATGCGCAGAGCGTGCTCACACACTCACACACACACACTCACACATACACACACAGTGAAATAGTCCCTCCCACGCAACTCTGCGACCCTGCCAAAACCAGATGTGCACAAGTCTTGACGCACGAGATCCAGTGTTTTGCGCATGCACGCGGGCAATTAAGCGCGCGCACACACTGCCTGTTCGGTGAGAGAGGGAGGGAGTGAGAGACATTGAGAAACCCTTTGACCGAGGTTTAAGCGCGCCCCCGCAGCCACCGGGGGTCTGAGATCTGGATCGGATCCCTGGTATGGACAAAGCAGACGTGAAGATTTCCTTCCCACGAAATCCCAAGAGAAACCCAAAGTCTTGGATTCCCTCGCAACAGGGTGCAGATAGAGCAAACATACTCATAAAACAAGTTTAACAAAAACGCTTGAATTCATGTTATCATTGGTTTTCATGAGCTATGTAAAAATAATAATTCATAAAACAGCTGTATAATGTGGTGTTGTGCTATAGCTGAGCTGGCTGAGGACAGCCATTGCATAGAGAACTACAATCAACACATCAACAGCCCAGTCTGCACTTTGTAGCCTACAGTAGGAACGCCATCATCACGCTGCCTAACTGTAATCTACCATTCTCTCATTAACGCCTGGTGCTGCCCGGGCCACGAGGAGCCCAGATGGTTCACATTTGCAGATGAGGAATTCAGGAAGTTAAGTGTGTGTTAAGACCGAGGAGGAGAGGTGCCAAATCTGAGTTAAAGATCTTGAATGTGAGGAATTAAATGCAGGGTGTGTGGAGCATGTGCAGATTTTGCTCAGACATTTTGCAGATTGAGGAACGATTCTCAGTGTAGCCTAGCCTACATGAAGGTTTGTGTTCCAGTCCTGTCTGAAAAGCATGCAATGCTACTGCCAGGACATCTGCACATTTACGGCACATGAGGTGGAGCGCTTACCCACCACAGTACAAATTCATCAGTGTTTCCCGACCTTTCCTGTCTGATACACAGTCCTATTGGATGAGCTCAAGCTCCCCTTTATCGACACAATCCCACTATTTCTAACTGGATCATATTTAAACAATTAACTATAACAAAGGTGATATTGTTACAATATGTTCATACTTAACTCATCAATATTATGGTTGATCAAGTCAAGTTTGCATTCATAGCCTACTGGGAGAGGCACGTGGTTTCAAACGTTTGTTCTTTTAGAAAACTACTTTATACTTTACTTTTAGCTAACTGCTTCAACTTTTCTGCTCAATACGTTTCCACACACTCTCAGTTGCAGCATGTGATGTAAATGTTTGTGAACGGAGATTTGTTTTACCGCGGAGAGAATAAACAGCCCTAACTTACTCATGCACACAGAGTCACGTGCACACACGTGCAACTTTCCCTGAGAAGCAAGTGATGCAATGGTTTCCACAGCCGAGCTAATGGATGACTGTTGTCTCTCCGTGCATTTCCAGCACCCAGCAAAAGCCTCAAAGACACCCTGATTGGCCTTCTCATTCTCATGCATATCTGTTGGTAGACATCATGGACCTTATAGCTGTGTGTGTGTGAGAGAGACAGAAGGCAATACGACCCTTGGGGAAGCCCCCTCTCTCTGGGAGGTCATTTCCTGTCTGGCCATTTCTCCATAGTATTCCTGCATCTCTGCTGTCCCCCCTCCGTATCCCTTTCTTTCTCTCTGAGGAACACACACATTGAGAAAACACTTTAGAGATTTGGCCTCAGACACAGCGGGATCACTCCAGTTAGTTTTATGGCAGTCGCCTGGTCTGTGTCAGAGTTGAAAGGAATACACAAAAGATTCCATCAGCATGGATTGGCTTACACTGTAGCATCAAACAATAACTTCATCTTTAATGTCGTAGCATTTGGAGGAGGATATGGGGGAAGGATCATTCCCAAGAGAGCAAAGTGTGTAACTGAGATGGACAGATATAGCATGAAAGATGGAAACAGGTGAAGAAAAAATAAAACAATCGGAGGAAGTAAACTGAGGAGGAAGGGGAGGGGGGTGTTAATTTAAGACTGATGTAGACAGAGATTGTTGTGAGGGAAAAAGTGTTAGAGTTGACCCAGATTCGTATAGACTATGGCACAATAGGCAGCATTGAGGACCCGTACAGAGCTGTCTGCCACTGTGCCTGCACACAATGACGGCTGCAGACTGGTTTCACCACCCCATCCTTTCATCACCTCCCTCTCCTCCCTGCGGGCCTCTCACAGTTCAATCAACTGGCCATATGACGTTTGAGTCTCTCAGCAGAGAGAGAGAAAGAGCAGTATGTGGAAGAGAAACCGAATTCCATCAGGGGGAGAAAGACAGAGAGAAGGGTTTTTATATCTGTCTGCCAAAGTATGTCTGCATGAAACAATAAATATCCAGGTCAGTGCAGGTGAGTTTGTGTGTGCATGTAAATGAGCTGATGCTGCAGCGTATGTAGGTCACTAAGAGTGTTACATTTCTCCAGCACAGTCTTTAGGTGTTGAAACAGCTTTTCTCTGAATGAGGGAGAGGGACAGAGAAGAAAGTGTGTGTTTGGAGGGAGGATTAGTCAGTTTGTCAATCAGCATGATGTGTAGTTGTACAAGCAACAGTAAGAATGATTATACATGGTTTTATAATATGTATCCTCAGAGGGGGAAGAAATTAAATATATATTTTGTGCTTTCTATTCTTCTTAATAAGCCCTTTTCACAGCAGACATTTCCACTTGTCACAATAAGAAAATGAATAATGTTAACGAGGGCTCCATTATGTTCAAATGCCATTATGTTCAAATGGCATGTACAATGCCAAGGCTACATTAGAAATCACAAACCTAACACAAACTCCCACAGTGCACCACATTTACAGTCCGTCATTTTATTTGAGTGTCATGAATCAGAGTGAAAAATAGTGGCCTAAAAAAGTCCTCATCAAAACTAAGAGTGTGTTCACTGCTCTCTGCTAACAAACCCACAACTCAACCTTTTATAACGTTTAAAATTACGGTTGCTCAACCCTACACCTGTCAGTCATGACGCAAACAGAATAAATTACTGACTGTCCAGTGGTAGTGGTGAATGAGCGAAATAGGGAGGGATTTCAAACACAGCCCGGGACCCTGAAACTAAATCAGCTACGGGATTCATTCATCATTATTTCTATCATTTCCACCGGTGCTTTTCTGTGTGAAAATGTCTGAAAACTTTATGAGTAAGTGGATCTTGAGTGGAAACTGTTTCGTCAACTGCCATTTAAGGTCTAGAATAAACTTTCAAGTTCAACCTTGAAGCTAACGTGGAGATGAAGTCTTGAAAGTGCTCAGTTTTAACACGGTTCAATGTTGAATTGGAGTTCAAACTAGCGCGAAACAGTTCTAACATACCGTACTTTTCGGGTTATAAGCCGCTCCTACGGCTGATCAGTGTCCCCGCTGTAGCAAGCTAGTAGCGCTGTTAGCTAGCGCTGCTAGTAGCGCTGCTAGCTAGCGCTGCTAGTAGCGCTGCTAGTAGCGCTGCTAGATAGCGCTTCTGCTGCTACCGGCCACTGCTGCTGCTACTGCCCGCTGCTGCTGCTACTGCCCGCGTCCCCTCTGCCCAAGTCGGGTGTCGAGCCTGGTCCCGCTACCTTCGGTGGTTTTCAGGGAGCTAGCGGAAGTTAGCGGGGAAGTGACGGAGCGCTAGCAGGAGCCCCAGCTGGCTACAGCGGGGAGCTGTCGGGGACACTGACCGAAGGCAGTAGCGGCTTATAACCCGAAAAGTACGGTATACGACCGTACAATGTTAAAATGCATCTTAGATTGATACATTAATAATTAAATACTCAACAGAGAACACTTTTTCACAGACTCTACTATCACGTTTTCACAAAGGTATTGGCTTTGAAAAGAATTTTAATATTAATTTTCTAACAAGAGTTAGATGAAAATATTTAGACCACTTGGTACATATAAAGTTACCGCCTTCAGCCGGCCAGTTTAGCTTTGCACAAAGACTGGACAGGGGAAACAGATAGCCTGGCTATATCAAAAGGTCACAAAATCTGCTCTCAGAACCGCTAAAGCTTACTAATTCACACATTATATTCAGGCCAGGCTAACTGTTGGCCTCTGTTTCTTGTATTTATGCTAAGCTAAATTAACCATCTCCTGGTTGTTATTAAATATATTTACTTCATGAGAGTGGTATCTTCTCATCTAACGCTCTGCAAGAATGCAAGTAAGCGTATTCCTAAAATGTCAAATGGATGTGAATACTTTAAAACAACTGGTCTCCAGTCAAATGCTAACCCAAATCTTTAATGAATTAATAACATTTAAAAGGTCCCCCACATTGAAGCAAGGCTAAAATCTGAATCAGAATCAGAATCAGAATCAGCTTTAATGGCCATGTAAATTTGCACATACATGGAATTTGACTCCGGTTTCACTTGCTCTTCGTACTTTTTTTTTTTTTTTTCCCACACACAACATACAAGATAAATATAAAAATTATAAAAAGGACATTAAAGACAGTAGTAAAACAACAAAAAAGTGCAGATAGTGCAGATGAAGAGTCTGTTTAACTGTTCATCAGAGTGACGGCCAGTGGGAAAAGAGTTAAAAATGTGGCATCTTATCACGCTGTGACAGAGAATGGGAACATAGAGATTTAGTACTGACACGTACTTGCACACATACACACGCAAGCTTATAAAAATCCCATGAAACACAGTTGGTGATACTCTTGAAGTGATCATTTATCATGTAAACCGTTCCCAGAGACACACTAAAATGTGCACCAATGGACACACGCAGCAGGACTGATAGTGCAGAGGACTAATGAGCCTCACACAAAGCCACAGACTTGCAGGAAGTCGGGCTCGTGGAAACATGAGCGTCCTATTGTGTGTCAGAATGCAGGGATCTCAGCGGCTAACCTTCCCCTGAGGGCCCAACATACACCAGAGAGACAATCCATATGGGACACGTCCTGGTAACATGACACTGCATGAAACCAGCACATGGAGCTTATCATAGTAATCAGTGTAAAGGATGCGGCCGCAGTCGAGATGAACCACATGCTTTGTTCCCCAGATAAGCCCTCCAATGTGGCTCCAAAGAAAAATTGTCCAAACAAATAACAAAGTGTCCCTGTGTAAGTGTAGGACCATTTGCGAGTGAATGTGTGTGTGCGCCTTTGTTCATGAGCAAGTATGTGTTTCTTTGTGTGATGTATATATTTAAAGCTTTCCTTGTGAATAATCAATATGCAGGGATAAAGAACGCAGAGCGAAGCAAAGGGAAGGAAAAGAGGTGACGAGGAAGAGGGATTGTGTGTGTGTGTGTGTGTCTTTTTGTGTGTGTGTGTGTGTGTGTGTGTGTGTGTGTGTGTGTGTGTGTCTTTTTGTGTGTGAGGAGAGTTTACATGAGCAGCAGCTGCTGGGATCGTTAAGTGCTTTAGCTAGAGTTGGGAATCATAGATCTAGTCCATGCTCACACGCATTAATAGGGTGTGTGTGTGTGTGTGTGTGTGTGTGTGTGTGTGTTTGTCTGAGTAGATGAGTGAGTGTGTTTATACACTTAGAGGGAGAAGGTGAAGGAGACACCATCCTTTCTGTGCAACATGTGTCTGCGGCTCCACTCACACGTCGCTGTGAGCAGAGATTGAAGAGACTGTATGCTAAACAGAATGCAGACACGTTTTAGGTGCACCTACGTGTCTATAAATGATAGAAGAAGAGTGGAGGGAACATCTGGACCCCATGCCTCTAACCCCTAACATTCACACTGCTCCCCATACACAACTATCCCAGTTGGTTCCCATCGCAGGAAGTAGAAAAGGAGGGCAAGATGGAGGGAAAGAATGGAGGAAACAGAGCGTCTAGTTGTAGTAACGTGACAAAACTTCTCTTCTGCTCATAAAATACTAACAATCTAATCGAAATCAGAGCTTGTCACAAACAGTTGGCTCTGAAAATGCACCGTGGACCAAGCGGCTGATTGCAACAGCACATCAGGCATCATGTGGGAAACACATTTGCCTTAGCATTCCTTTCTGCTTTGGGAGAGCTCCAGCCTCTCCTGCTTGACCTCATAGGGTCATGTTTTGTCGTTGAGTCCAACATGAACGAGCCGGGGCGGGAGAGAGAGAGGGGGCGAGGGAGGGCAGAACTTTCCAGGTTTCAGTCAACCCTGTGAGACTTAAAAATGGAGGGAATAGAGGAGGGAAAGGGAGGTACTTGACATCTGGAAAGAATTAGAGAGCATGCTATTGCCCTGTTGAAAGGGTAGAGTGAGTGGAGGGGGAGATATAGGAATAAGGAGGGCAGTGTAAAGGATATACTGTGTGTGTGTGTGTGTGTGTGTGTGTGTGCTGGGAGGGCAACCCTTTGATCTACCGAGTTTGATAGGTCTGTCTGCATGCACATAATCAGCCTCAATCACATAATAACACCGAGACGACGTAATACCTTAGAATCTTTAGATCACTGAGTTGTACAGATAACATTCAGGAAGTCAAGCACCTTGAAGGGGCAGCGCAAGGCTGCATGAGCGCACCAAAACATGAAAGTGAGCACACACACACTCGTATGCACACAAAGACTGGATTATAGCATCACTCAAGCAAACAAAATGCAAAACAAGTCACAAACTACAAGAAATGTGGGATTTGTGAGTCATTGAAACAAAGTCGTCAGTCAGTAATTCAGAGAGCTGGGACATCTGATCTGCAGCTGTCGAGTCCCCACAGTGTTGCTTCTGTGCAACAGCGCCCTCTGCAGACACGGAACATTATAGCACGAGGTGGGGCCGCTGACAAACGCCACCTAGCAGCACCTTGAAAAGCTCACTTAGTTATTTAGTTTCTTTAATACAGACAAAAACGTTTACACTTAGTTTTTTTTTGTGGGGATTGGACAAACAAGACGTGATGAGTTAAGACTTGCTGGTAGTTTGCATCTTACATTGAAATATCTGGATTAAACAGCTGTTTCCTGTCTTTGTACTAAACTAACCACTGATGGATGTAGCTTTATATTTACGGTACAGCTGTGTATTATATCAATATCGTGCCCTCATGGTGCATTTTACTAAGTATAATTGTGTTTATTCAAGTTAAATGTGTTACTGATCACTAATATCATGTGTGCATGTCGAACATGTGCTTGAAGCTGCTCCTTGGCCGCTCAACAGCAGCCCATGGCTCCGACAAAGCTTAGGATTGGTTAAATGCAGAGTAATGCCTGTGACGATAATTATTTGGCTTTATGTTGTTGTTTTTTATAGACAATATACACAGAGTGGGAGAAACAGCAGGTTGGTAGGGCCCCCTATAGTTAATAGAATCGAAGGTCATGTTCATGTTCAGATATAGAACAGGGACCCTGTATCTAGTGGAAGTGTGTTGTCTCTCTTCATTTACCCCCCTTTACACTCAAGGTCAAATTGCACAGTGCACGGAGCTCAGTAAATGACAGACCTTCTTGTGCAGTTAAAACAGCATTAGGGACCTCCCTGCCATCCATGCGCGTTGCCTCTTTGTTAACATGAGCTCACTGACAACCAGCAGCTCTGGCGTTTTAATTCCCTGCATGAACGCCAGCTGCTCGCTGTGCAGTGACCATATCTAACCTATAGGTGACACTGTCACACATAATCTGCTTGTATATAATACTGTACGTCTGCGTAAGTCACTTACAGTACGTAAGTGACAACAATGTGATATAAATAGCTTAATGTATCAGCCTCAATGGCATTATCTTTTTTACGAGGGCCTCACTGCCTTTAAGTCAACGTTCCCTTTGTTATTTAAATTGTGCTATGTTTGAAGTAATTATCAATGGATGTCTGGTACATTTTCAGGTTTTGCTATCTCACTGTATGTGTGTGTGTGTGTGTGTGTGTGTGTGTGTGTGTGTGTGTGTAGGCAGGTGTGGCTCAGAGTCTGTCTCTTGTATGCCACGGGGTGTTCCCTTGTGAACACCTGTACACTGCTGAGGTAAGCACAAGCGAATCACCTGGGTTGGTCAATGGAAAGATCTGTGATGCAAACACTGGTAATCTTTTCTTTCCACGTGTTCCACTTCCAACATCACACGACTGCACGTCAGCAATCAACACTCATTTGGTCTCAGTCATATACCAGCACCAACATTCCTCTAAACTCCCAAAACAGCAACATTAGTTTTGTCGGTTCTAAGTTTCTGGACACGCCCGGCTCTAACTCCCCCTTTCGAAGAAATCTGTTCCTCGGTTTTATGTTTTCCCTGCCCTCTGTTGCCATAGAAATAAGCCCAGGCAGGAAGCGACAGCCTCATGCCCATGCAAAGGAGGACATTTGTTTTGTATGGTAAACAAATACAACCCATGAAGGTTCCCGAGAGCTGCAAGGACAACAGAGGACTGAAGACTCTCCGAAGAAGACATAAGGATCAGAACTTTAAGACGGACATTGAACAGAAACACACAAACACATGCTCATTCATTCACCCACACGCTCGTTCCGTCTGGTGGCAATCACACAACTTCTCTCACTTACTCATCATTGCTGCAAACACTCAGCACTTGTGGGGAAAGCCATCTTTTGCAACCAGTATGTTTGAAGAAAAGCACCAGACAATCTGTCATTGCATTGTTCACTGTGTTATGAAGCAATGAGAGCAGGCAGATTATTCTGTATCTCCACACCCCCTGGCTCTTATTCATGAACACAATGCACAACAGGTAATAATAATAAAGGAATTCATAAGTTGAAAAAAAAACAGCAAACATTCCCTTGTTTCAGCTAACAATTAGCTGCTTTTTTGTGTGTTTAGTGTTAATAAACTGAATATATAAAGAGTTATTGAGACAAAATGGGCCATTCAATGACATAACTTGTGCTTTTAATGGGCAATTTTCACTTCAATTTTGGACAATTATTCAATCCAAATAATTGACACATTACTAAATAATGAACATAACCGTCCCTAATTTGTTGTTATGAGATGGAGTATAACATTATCTGACCTCTGACGCTCATATTTAGCTCTTGAAACGTTGTTTCTGGTAATGTAGTACATAATTAGTGTTAGGGTCTGAGATGAAGGAGGACAAAAATAGGGTCTTTTTTTTGGTTGTTGTAATTAACATTTTAAATCAACCAGCATCGTTAGCTTGGACTACAAGGCAGAAACCTGTGCTTGATGTGCACGTGACTGAAACCAAACGACCATTAACACACAAAGGTCACATTAATCAGGTGAGATTAATTCAGCTGCAGCTGGAGCTTACCTCTCACTCCATTGTCTGACGCTAAACTTTCACCTTGGTCGCATTTTCCTGTCTTTGACGTTTTTTTTTCGTTTTTTCCCGTCGGACGTCACACTATGGTGCGTTCAAAAAAAAGGTGTCCGCCCAAACCGTTGTTCCCGCCCCTCGGGGTACATACTCGACCGTGATTGGCTCAGTGGAGCGTCAGTTTCTCCGTCCCACTAGGCAGACCCCGCCTCCTCCACATAGCTCCGGCGGTGTAACGAGCAGCAGTAGCTCCCCAAAGCCAGGTACCGTATGTCTCCACCACCAGGATAGGATGCTGTAGCTTTCGCCACAGAACCGTAAGCCATTTTCTCTGTCATTTATACTCGCAACACATGTGCAATTATGTCCTCGTCTTTGCTGTTGTTGTCTCGCTTCCGTTTGAAGCAACTGGGTTGAATTGCGCTCCTCTCGTGGCTTCAGCGCCCAAGTGAAATATCGCTTTCGATAGAATTATTGATGGACTTCCTCGTGACATTTCGGTGCTGAGTTAGTGCTTCCGTGTGCCAGTCACATGTTGTGTTTTTTTCAAATGTATTTATTCTTTTTTAACCGAGGCTGTGTGAGCGCAGGGTTCACGAGCACATGGGCATGTATTGGACATTTTGTCTGCGCTGACAAGTTTTAATTGCTGTGTTGGCAACAGGAACTGAGCTGGGCTGTGCATTTCCACGGGACACCTGTGGTTCGTCCCCGTGGAGTTTGTCCCCATTAATGGTTGCTGTGCTGACATCATCCCCAGCATAAGCGATGCATTATTCTTCCGTTCATTCAGCGTGTTCATTGTAAATATTGAGATTATCGGTGAGGATTCATTCAAAGTTGACTCATGTAAAGTTACAATGTGGCTGTGGTTTGTGTTTTAAATGGGGACAATATATTTCTCATGTAATGTGTTTTACCTGTACAATACCTGTGTTTACAGGAGGCCATTAGAGCAGGCATGATTAGTTGATTTAATCAATCAACAAAAATGTAATTGGCAGCAATTCTGATAATCAACTCCTCGTTTAAGTAATATCTAAACTAAATATGACAAAAAACATGAAGTGTTTCCAGCTTCTCAAATGTGAATATTTGCTAATATTCACATTAGTTTTCCTTCAGGGCTTCAATGATATCTTTGTTTGATGATCTTTATGAACTATTTGTTGGACAGGACATTATTTGAAGATGTCACTTAAGACCTTTTCAATATTTTTCAGAATTAAAATGATTTGTTGATTGCTTCCCTACACACCATCATGTCAGGAAATGACCAAGAGCCATTCAGCAGTTTCACTTTCAGGCTTTTGCTTGAGTGACTTAGTTTCTATCAAACCATACATCAATACCTGACCTGATCACCTCTCAGTCCAGACTGGATCACTCAATGCACGAGTGGTGATTGCCTCACTACCACTGTTCCATTGACAGACCAGCCAAGTACCAAGATAACTGTGGCCTGAAGTGTATTGTATTTTTACTTCATCAAAAATAATGGAGGAGGATACAAAATGGGTTCAATTACAATAGCTAACAAAAACCTTTTATAAAAAAACACTGATAGTTATTCTATTTATAACTGGCATCTGAAACAATTAGTTGATTAATCGATGGGTCTGAATAACTGCAATTATTTTGATTATCGATTTAATCATGGTCGCCATTTAAAAAAAATCAAGAATGCCACAAAATGTTAATTACAGCTTGTGTGTAAGGATCTTCGACGTGAGGATGAGCAGATTTGTCACTGTTCTATATTATTACTGATACTGAATGCCTTTTAGGTTTTGGACCATTGGGCTGGTCAAAATAAGACCAGAAATTCAAAGAGCCATCTCTGACATCTTGAATTTCGGATGTGTCTGACGTATCATAGGCCAAGTGATGGATCAATAAACCGAGAAATAATTGCCAGATGAATTGCTAATTATTAGTTACAACCTTAAGACGGGTGTAAGTAAAGTAGTAAGAGGGTGCCCTGCAACCCAACAATCAGGGCGCAAACCCAAGTGTTGGCCTGTTGAAGTGCCCTTGAGGAAGACGCAGACTTCAGGGGGCGCTAGTCGTTCTAAACGTGCGTGATCTCAAGCCAACAGAGGATTGCGCCATAGGGATCAATGCATCAGCCCATCAGTCAGCTGATTACAGTTCAGCCCAAATGTTGTATTATTGCTGCAACATTTCTGGGCGTAAACATCCAGCATGGCCGACGTGACTCACTGAGTTATCTCTATGTCATTCTTTCCTTTACACAACACCCACTTAAAAGCTGGTAAATACAGAGCATCGCTGCCTTCTCTAATACACCAAGTGGCCACTCTGAGAAAAAGCCCGCCTGTGATCTCTTATGGGTTTATAAGGTTATAAAATGTTGTGTCCTACTTCCAGCCAAGCAGACATGGTCAACGCTGACAGTCATGTGGAATCATGCACAGGGTCTATAAATAGCTCCATGTTTTATGCCCTCAGATTTTCTGTAAAGAACAAACAAACTGAATATATTCTTTTGCCATTTTTGTGTTGTTGTATCCATAGCAACACGTGATTGAGCAGTTACACAAAGTGTCCCTTGTCTCAGCAGGAAGGAGACAGAGACATCTTTTGTGATGCGTCTTTTCAAAAATACATCGGTCGAGAATCTATGGGCATGCTTGCTCTCAAGTTTGTTCTCTTTCTGTCTCTTTGAGTGCTGCTTTTTTACCTCTTTGATCACTCACTGATGCCCGCATCAGTTTTCCTCTGCACTGTATTACTTTCACATGAATCGTACCGTTTGAAACACTCAGTCCTCGTGAAATAAACAAATAATTAGCTCACACACTGCAGCTCTTCAGCGTTGACTTATTTATTACACGGTAGGTGATGTTTCGAGCACAGCTGCGCTTCATCAGACTCCAATAAAAACACTCAGTCGGGCATCGTGTTGCAGGTCAGACGAGCTAAGTGCTACTGTCACCAGCCATTTCCCAACCGTATGCTGCCACACATCTATTTCCCTGCTAGTGTGAAATGTGAGTGTTGCTGTATGAAGTAGCCAGATAATATTGCCAGATGCGCGTCTATTTAAAGCTGGCTCTCAGTTTAATAATCAGCGGATCATGCACAGCTTAAACTCAGTAAATCTGTGAAGAAGCTTTATCGGAATATTCTGGCGCTTCATTGGAGGTAGAGTCACAGATGGGCCATCTGCGAGGACCTTTTCTGCAGTCCCAATCGGCGAGTAACGGGGGGGGGGGGGGGCGGGGCATACAACTATGTGGACGGTCGGCTTGATGGCAGTCCTGTTGTTGCAAGAATGTGTACGCAGAAAGCAGATGGATTGGCTGCTACGTCGATGTCTGTGTGTTTGTCATGCTAGGACTGGAAAGTCCAGCATGACAATTCCTCAGGGTTCAGTTGTCTCGAGATTCTGTCATAAAACCTGGTGAACAACAGACGAGGCATTGCTTAACGAAAGCCACAGGCGCTTTCTGTAAATATGCAATACGTGTTGCCTGTAGCTATGGTGCACTTAATGACTTCTTAAAAGCAGCATTCCTGAAGGGCATTTCTGCCTGTGCACACAGTTGGTCACGTGAAGGCTTGTAAGGAGCGCCGGTGGTAAGCGTGGAGGTCAGCGTGGTGACCATTATAGGGAGCCGACCACTTTGTTGGTTGCTGGGGAGCGGACAAGTAGAAGGAATAAGTTCCACTCTTGTGTGCGCTTGTATTTGCATCGCTGCTTTTGTCTCCTGGCGTTAAGCAGGTTCGTGCTCACCTTTTAGAAACAAATATCTATCTAAGGAGAGACGCTTAGTAAAGATACCTTTTTGTCATTGTGATTATAGGGACTTTTTCCTTCAGTGCAGTGAAGGAGAAAATATGCTTTGGAGGGGCGGGGTCCAAGGTAGTTTTATTTCAGGTTTGTAATTGGACCACACAGCACATACAAAATGTTCCCGTCTGGTGTCCAATGCAAGACTCACTGTTCTCACACTTTCATCCAGACAAACCAATTAATTTGCCGTTTACATCTGCTCTATCTCTCCGTCCCTCCCACCAGCGGACCTCACAAATGCTTATTCGTGTTTAAAAAAAAACTCACTCAAACCTGTTGCTTCCAACACCGTTAAACCTTTTATTCCCTCATTCGGGCCTTGTGACTCTGTGGCATTGGCCTTGCTGTGAGAATGACCCCTTTCCATCTTAACCGATCATTTACAAGGTGTTATGCCATTAATGATTGACTCTCATTACGTAAGACCTGAGGCCAAACCAAAGCACTTCTAGTCTTACAGTGCAGGAGGCTCAGTGGTGTACAATACTACAGTAATCACTCAGTCGAGGTAAGTAGGGCACTCAGAGGGATGTTCAGGGACTGACATGTCCCAGCTTCATTTTCAGATTTTACAGTTCATCTACGGCAGTTTGTATTCTCGACTAATGCACAGCTTTTGCACAAGCTTTTAAGCTTTTAAAGTGAGGCAGTGTCATGAGGCAGTGAGTGACACTTCGGACTAAATCTGTGAACAGATGCAGTGGCAATTTTTTCTTTATAATGTTTTGCTCAAAGGAAGTGTTTTGTTGCAAACTTTTCTGCTGAGTTGTGTGAAAGGGGAAAAGGCTGAGGAATGGAAGGCGTGTGTTCTGTAAAGAGGCGCTTAATGCTGCAGCCCTTACTCGCCACTTATAGTGTTTATAATCGCGACTGTATTCTTCCACGAATTCAGTCAGAGCTGAAGATTTACCATCCAGGCCCTGAGCTCTGACACTGCTTGCCATTACATAATGTTTTTAAGGGTTCGGATGCACCTTTTTGCTGTTGAATGTCTAGACTACAGTTGTGTTTAAACACAGATATGCACAAGTTGTGCATGAGAATTCCTGAAAGCTTCAAATGCGACGGAAGACTCCAGACATGTCGCAGCCTGAAAAGTGCGAGCACAAAGACTTGATGAGCTAATTCAAGCTCATTTGAAGTCTACTCAAATATATTGTCTGTTCTTTTAGTCTGTGCTGCGGAGCTGTGAAGCAAGTGGGCCGCCCCATGTGTTTCAGGCTGCTTTTAGCCCAGTGTTGACTGTAGCTAGCTGTGTGTTATGGTGTGTCGGGGGGTATCGAAGCACTGAGCACATTCTTTCCTGTTGATGACTCATGTCCTGGGCATGGTACTGACTGTAAGAGAGGCCCTGGGGAACTACAGCGCACACACACACACACACACACACACGCCGCTAGACTGTTAGCAGAGGATGCAGCACACTTCAAATCCAATAGTTTAATAGTTTTTAATTTGCATGCGAGCACATCTCACTGTGTAAATCCACCAGACAGGGATGTGCCCTGCTCATGTTTACGGTACACAAGTCCATGCCAACACGCCTGAGGTTAGTCTTCTAAAGTATCGGTGTGCAAAGGGAGAGGCACACCTGGAGGTATAACGTACACAGCCAGGTTGGGGCATGTCACTTGATGCAGGGAGAGGAATGAATGTGACATGTCGGTGAGAATGTGGCGTTCCCTGCCCACCCCTTTCCACCACGGTGTCATGATGTAGAGATCTAATGCAAAGCTCTTCAAGCCCAACAAAACGATTTGGTCATTTTTTTTATTTTTTTTTACTACGGTTGGTTTGGAGTCATAAGTTTGGACGGCAGAATTTTGCCGAGCAAGTCTGACTTAGACTGTCTGTGACCTCACACGTCCTTCTGTCAAAGCTTCAGATACCCAACATTTGATGAACACGTGAACGGAAACATTCACATTTGTACTTAAAATGCTGATACAGGAGGAGGAGGAGGCTGGGGAACCGGAGGAAGTTACATTCGCTGAAACCGGCCGGCGGTAAACCAGCAAGGGCCCAGTTCTCAGTTTTGCAGTGTGCAGATGGAGTGAGCTCTAAATGTTTAAGTGGTAGAAAAAGGCGTTGAGCCTATTTTCACTAGTTTCATGTTAACATGGAAATAGAAGTTGACTCTGGAGTCAAAACTTAAATTTTTTGTGGGATTATTTTTGTTGTTTTCCCGTCTTCCACACATGCTTGTTTACAAAGGGGGGACCTTTACAACTTCATAAAACGTGGGTGGTACCACAGCTCCTGTCTTTTAACATGTTTTGAGTTCATGTGCATTCTTGGCTCCAAAGTATCACAGTCCACACAAAGCCAGACTTCAGTCAGAATACATCTGAATTCACATGGGGCAAGTTGAACCCTGAACTGAGTGTTGATAAAGACTGATTCGCCTCATGTGTTTTTCGTCTGGGTTTTTGTGTCTAGCTTCCTTAAAACAAAGATACTTTGGACTTTTTGTAATCCTCATTCAGGCTGCTCACAGTTAGTCAGCAACACAGTGACTAAGTGATTCCTCTCTGTTTTTAGCTGTCTGGTCCCGCATGCTGCTACTGTTCTCTTAAAGAAACCAAAAAAATCAGTTTTTTGTTTAACCTTTCTCCACAGCGCTGACTGTAGTGCCGTGGCCTTCAAAGGTCAGAGTGATGCTCCTGTCGGCTCTGCTGTGATCTCTGTTGCTGCGGTTTCCACAGAAACGAGACTACGGTGGGCAGAAAGCGCTCGAGTCGCAAAGAGATGACGACGCCGTCGCCCACTCACAGTGACAGCAGCGGCTCCTCGAAGCACGACAGTAACCAAGTATGTGTGTGCGTGGTACTTTAATGTACAGTATGAGTTTTTTTTTTTTCTGTTCCCAAAACAAAAACCTTTCTTTTCAGTTCCTATCAAAGTTGTATCATACCAAACTGTTGAAGTGTATATTACATTATTAAGTGTCGCTCTCTGTGTTTGCATTTCTAGGAACACTTGACTGTGCAGTCACAAACTAATGCATGAAGCACAATAGTGCTGTTTTTACAACAAATGCTGTTGCTGTCCCAACAGTGTTCTGTCTGTGATGATGATATGTTTACTGCTAACATGTTTAGGTTGTGCTATTTCGAGGGAAACGCCTGTCTAACTCGTACGGTATTGCGCCCGTGTCTCCCTCCCCAGGACAGCTGGGAGATTGTGGAGGGGCTCAGGGGCGTTCCTGCCACCATGCAGGAGCCCGACAGACAGGAGGGCTTCGTGCTCAAGAGGAGGAAGTGGCCCATGAAGGGGTGGCATAAGGTGAGCGCCTCACAAGCCCCTTTTTGAAGCCCGAGATGGCAACAGCAGTGCAGCACTCCTTATTATAGAACACCGCTGCTGCTTTTTGTTCAACCAAAGACCTATTTTCACTCTGAACTTTGCTTTTGATACAAACGGTGTCAGATAGTGAGCCATAATGGTTTGGTTTTTCATATTCTGCACTGTATTCATCACATGTAGCTGAGTTCTTTCAAAGCCCTGATGGTGTTTTTTTATTTATTTTTATTAAACAAGGCCCCACATTCATTTTGGTAAAGAAACATAGCAATTCTGCATTTTAAGAGCAATACTGTACATGGGTGTAGGTGTGATTTTCCCATGATTGAACCAGCAGTGCTTTCCGTCCTCCCTAAATTTCCAAATAAAGTTCTGACCTGGTGTATTTTAATACCTCAAGCTATTTCCACATTTCCTCCTCTTCACCATTATAGTCCTCTGTATTTCCTTCTTTCCATTGTTTTTATTCCCAGCCGATTACACTGTAACCCTGACTCATCTTCCTCCCCCTCCTGTGTGCTCATGCATACCTGGAAAGTTCTGCCTTGCAACGTGACTTAAATAGAAAATATGTTGACGGACAATGAGGTCTCAAGTACCGTCAAAGTGCTTTAACTGTGAATTCTATTTTTTTATAGATTTTTTTGTTTTTACTGTCAAACTAAAATGAACAAAGTGTGCTTGTAAACTGTTGCTATGTCTATATAAGGTCATCATTAATCCAGCTGGTCACTTATTTTACTGCTGCTTTTGTGACAGTTGAATTGCAGGGTCATGGGAATGAGGTGTTATTGGTTCGTAGCGGTACAAGCTGTGCATACCTTTTAGTTTATTGGTGTTTTTACTATTGTGTGAACTAAGAGTGCAAAACTGAACCTAAAAACAGAGTAATGTTGTGAATAAATATTGATTGAGTTTGATTTCTTCCCACTTAGAGATACTTTGTGTTGGAGAAAGGCATCTTGAAGTATGCGAAGCGTGGAACTGATGTAGGTATTACCTCAAGCGCCATCATTCCTGCATTTCAACACATACAGACGCACGCTAACAAAGTGTTCTGTTCACAGCTGAAGAAGGGAAAGCTTCACGGCTGCATTGACGTTGGCCTCTCTGTCATGTCAATCAAGAAGAAAGTCATGTGCATCGACCTGGACACGGAGGATAACATCTATCACTTAAAGGTAAGCCCTGGCACTCGCATTAACAATCTAAGTTTCGTTGAATTCAACATGGGTCAGAGATATAGCTGAATGCAAATGCATCGACGCCTACGTGCCTCTCTCCTTTTTTTACTCTTTCTGGTTCATACAAAGACGTTCACAGCGGCTGTCTCCCGGTTACTGCTCCTAATTTGACTTCATGGCCCGCAGGTTAAGTCTCCGGAGCTGTTTGAGGAGTGGGTGTCGAAGCTGCGTAATCACCGCGTGTTTCGGCAGAATGAAATTGCCACGTATCCCCATGAGAGGCACCTCTTCAACCCACACGCATCGTCCTCCCCCTCCATCAACGAGTCCCTAAGAAAAGTATGTTTTTGCTTTTAGATTTGACACGGTAGGGATTTGAGGTTGCATATGCCTCATCCTCTCTTTCTCTTAAACAGAGGGCTACTCTTACTAAGCAGGCATCAGTCCACCAGGCAAAGGTCAGTTCTTGGCTCCATTCTTCAGAGGACATGGACAAGTGCTGCAAAGGTTGGTCGTTGTTTTGTCTGTTTCTTTCGGCTTACTGGCCTCACTAACTTGTCTCCCTGCCTGGTTAACATTTCCCTTTCAAATGTGTCTCACTGCAGTGAATATTTCTTTTTATCCCCCAAACTTTCATCTAATAATAAATATCTTTCACTCAGACTTGGAGGAATGTGAATCGTACCTGCTTGAACTCAACCTGCTGCTGAAGAGCATGGAGGTCCTCCACCGCACATACTCCGCCCCAGCCATTAGTGCACTACAGGTAAGCACGGGCACACGAATTAGGTTAGCCATGATGCAACTTAATCTGTTCTTTGTCTTCATTTAAACAATGTGCAGTCATATCTAATAAAAATGCATTCGCCAGCTCCGTGGGTATAACTGAGAAGTTCCCATGGAGTAATGGCCAATCCCCACAGAATTTCAGAAGTGTTTTCGATGTCCATCACAGATACTCTTCCATTTTATTCCATCAACACTCACTCCGTGAAACGTGCGTCTGACAGAGACCCCTGCAGGGTTTCGTTATTTATTTATTTTTTCATTGCCGCCGACGCAAATATCTCAGTCTGTACGTCTTTTGAACTTATTAACTGTTTCTCCATTTTCTGTTAGTTCGCTTGTCTGTTCCACTACAGGCAGATTCTCCTCACTGGTTATGGGGGGCGGGGAAATAAAATCAATGAGGAAAAAAAATACAAAAAAGATTTCTTCCTATTGCGCCAACAGGAAAATTATTTTGGTTTAGTCGGTGAAGCTGCGGCTGAAAGACTGCCTGAGACGTTTACTCCAGTGGGGATTGTGTGTAAGATGTAAAATAATGACCGTACTCATGGAATTAATGTATACTGACAACGGCATTACTCTTTTGGGTGCTCAGAATACAGGATGTATTTTTGTCGACCACTTCCTTTTTAAAAAAAAGTCTTCTTGTGGTACCACAGGCGTCTAATTATGACATGCCCAAAAAAGAGAAGAGGCCAAGGAGATGGCGATCCAAAAACAATGGCAAAGAAACCAAAGCCACACTACAGGTACATTGTATTTATTAAAACACACTTCATTCAACAGTGTGAATGACGGGGAAATAATGGCTTATCCTTTTTGATTTATTTTTGTCCACCAGGTCCCGAGCTGCATCTCTTCTCAATCCCCTCGTCTCCACGCCTCCAACCCCAATCTCTCCACCACCGACTCCAACACGCAGGAGGTCTGTCCTGAATCCCCAGACTCGCCGACAGACGCGTCCCGTCTGCAGGAGGACTTCTGCATGCTGGCCAACAACAGTGAGTCCCTGCTGGGGTGTCTGCTAGTTAGCTCCGCAGATGCATTTAGATTGAAAAATATGCTTGTTTATCTCTATATGGTAAGATAGTTTCCATGACAACTCTCCCTGTGTTGCATTTGCTTCTCTCCAGTACAAAGCACACTGAAATCAGCCTTCAGTTCCCTCGTAGCGGAAAGAGACAGACTGAGGCACACCATCGACAGGCAGGCCCCGCAGCCAGCGCAGGTCATTGGCTTGAAGACCGCCTATGCCTCAGTGAGTAGGACAAACAAAAAAAATCTCAAATGTCCCCCAATTATCACCTCAGGTCCAGTTTCACTCATCTGACTTCTTATTGTCATCATCAGGAATGTTCAGGAGGGTCTCACTCCTTGGTCCACCAGGTGTCTAATGAGAGCAAAGCATCAATCCCAGAGTCGATATCAGAGTTTTTTGATGCTCAGGAGTACCTCCTCTCCTCTTCCTCTTCTGAGAATGAGGTGAGACACTTTCTAAACCTTACTCTCTATGTTTGTAGCCACATGCTTTGGTCCGTTCATAGACTCATTGTTTTGTCGACAAACTTGGTAAAGTCATTCACAATTTTAGATTAGATTAGATATTCCTTTATTAGTTAAATTTGCAGGATTACAGCAGCAAACGGGTAAAGTACACACAAGAGATATAAAAAAAAAAGTAATATATAAAAACAGTAAAGAATGCACAATAACAATATTATTTATACAGACAGAAAAAATTAAGTATTTATATTGCACAAAGGTCACATGTTGAAAATTGCTTGTTTCGATGGAAACAAAGCAAAGAAGCAGAGAAAAGCAGATATTCAGATTTGAGAAGCTGGAACATGACATTCTTTGCTTTTATAAATTACATTTAAAATCAGTTCTCAAGATTGTTGACTGTAATCAATTATTTTATGACATGTTTCAGCGCTACAGGGATCAAAACAAATCAAGTTCAAGTCTTGTAAAGGGTTAGTTGTGCAGGAAAAGTGTCTTTTTTTTTTTTCTCTACTGTCCCAACACGGGCACGTTTTACGTTCACACAACTAAAACCTGCAAGTCACAACAAACACTCTGTACACAGGATGATCTTTTTTTTTTTATTGTTCTGTTCTGATGACGGGAGCCTTTTGGTTTGTTTGTTCCTGTCCTTTTTGATGACATGTTCTTGCCGCTCGCTGACCTTTCAGCATTGACTTTCTGTCTCCAGGTCTCTGACGATGACTCGTACATTAGTGATGTCAGCGACAGCGTCTCCATGGATACCTACAGCAACGAGGGAGGCAGTGAGAGACACAACTCTGGTACACGATACAGTAACAAGTTGAGCATCTGTCTCTGTGTGTGTGTGTGTGTGTGTGTGTGTGTGTGTGTGTGTGTGTGTGAGGACATATCATCTCGCTCGGCAGAGAAGAAGACGGAGCAAACAGATCTTATTCTGTCAAAAAGAGGCAGAGCTTGTCTGTCCTAGCGCACTTGAGTGACTGTGACTAAGCCTCTGTGTGCTTTTGTGCATTTCTTCAGAAAGTGTCGGCACTAAATACATCACAAATCACAGGAATCATAGAAGTTACTCACTTGCTTAGAGAACGTGCTTAATATGACCACTGACAACTTCCAGAAGTGTTTACAAACTCGGTAGAACGTTTCCTCACACAGTATGTGACAAAGCATCTGTGTTCAGGCATCATTAATTCACTACTGCAGATGGTGTTATTATTTTTTTTTTTCACTGCATAAACCCTCACCTCCAAGTAGCACAACATATAACATCTTGAATTACAATATCATGTCTATGCCAATAGAAATGTTGCTTTTCACCTGGTTTAGAGCCAGATAAATAGAGAATGATTAGAGCTTATGCAGAAAACCACCCATATCTTGGCTTTATCTAGATATTTCAGACTGTGTTAAACAGGTTTCTGGAGGCGTATGCCAGTATGTTGGAATATATTGTATTAAGGCCAATTTTAAAAGACAATGTTTTTGTCAGTATTTTGCTTTGTATAATTGCATTCAACCATTTTCATCTAAAAAAACAAAAACATACTTATTCAGTCAATAAGTTCAAAGTATCTCATAGAATTTACTTATTTGGCTCTCAAGCAGCATTTAGACCATGATGGGGCACCACAATGTGCCACTTTAACAGGTCTGCTGCAGCTAGTTCACATTTGGGTGAAACACGTTTTGATGCTGCTTTTAAGTGCCATCTCTGAAGCTACGACATCCTTGTTTCCACCAAATCAGCTTTGAACACCAAAGGTGTTCCTACTAGTCTTCTTCTAATCTCAAACTATTCTCCTCTAGTTAGCAGCGCGGTGGCCAGGGCTCGTCGGCGCTCCGCGTTGCCTTCTCCCAGTCCCACCAGCAGTGTGAGCCTGTGGAATATCCTGAAGAACAACATCGGTAAGGACCTGTCCAAGGTGGCCATGCCGGTACAGCTCAACGAGCCGCTCAACACCCTGCAGAGGCTGTGTGAGGAGCTGGAGTACAGTGAGCTGCTGGACACCGCCAACCGCACCCAAGACCCTTACCAGCGCATGGTGAGATAAAAACACACACACACACACACACACACACACACACACACACACACACACACACACACACACACACACACACACACACACACACACACACACACACACACACACGATGAAGCAAAATGTTGACGGGAAATGTGTTTCGAGCTCAGTGCTCTTCCTCAGGACGATTTTTATAAATATAAATGTATTTTTTTAATTTTTATTCCTGGGTCTGTTTAGATGACTTCATCTGAGTTTAGTAGTAGTCAAATAGACGCAGAGTAGGTACAAAGATACACAATTGTCATCCTCCACCCTGCTTTCAACCGGCCTCAACCGGGAGTCAGTTTTATAGTCCCGTATGTGCGTCCCGTGCGTCCCAGGACTATTTTCTCTGTCGCTGAAATGCGATACACAACGTTTTGCCGGCTACAACTATTTTGTGCTGAAAGGCAGCTTACTATTACTATTTATAAAGTTGCAGTTACCCGTATTATAAAAGCAATAAGGGTTTGCCGGCCCGACGCACAGCGTCGGGCCTAACAACTCCCTTGAACAGTACATTATTGCACGACACAGTACTGCCTCGAGTACCTTATTGCTTAAATACACAACATGCAGTACTAACATGTGGTTATACTTATACACATTTACCTCTACCTCATGTGGTGTCATGTGTATATACCCATACTACTAAATGCCATAAAATCATCCCAGTTCAAAGTGTACAAAATGCAGTATGCCAGAATCACCGGGACGTCCTGCTGCATCTGGTCGCATTTTACGGTTTCCAAGTCGGCATGCTTTTCTGGCCCATTTTCCTCTGAAAAACATCTGTATGAGCAAAGGGTCGAAGTTCAAAGTGCAATGTGAAGAGGAAGTAGTATGTCCCAATTCTTCATGCAACATTACCTACTTTTTAAGGGCATCGGAGGGCCACACAGAAAGCGCAATATTTTGGAAAGTTTACTTATTTATTTACTTTTACATTCATAACATATTTGCGTCATACTTAACAAAAAAAGGCAACCAGCAGTTTCTATACATTTTTACTTTAGTTTTTAACAGTGCAAATCAGTTTCAATAAGTTATTAAAAACAAATATATATATATATATATATATATATATATATATATATATATATATATATATATATATATATATATATATATATATATATATATATATATATATATATATATATATATATATGTGTGTATATATGTATATATATGTATATGTATGCCACTCCGCTGAGCCACATTGACCTGTGGAAACCCTGATCGAGGTCACTGTGGAAACCCTGAGTACAGCTTCACGATAGGCATCACTAAGCCTGGACCTGTACTTGCATTTATTAAAGTTCATAGTCGAGAAAGGTTTCTCACAGATATGTGCTTCCAAAAAGGCATGCCAGTACAAAGTAGGTAATTAAAGTAAGAAGATAAAGTATTTGATAGTCCCATGTGAACAAAGTTGGTGGTGCCACACACATGCATGTACACAGTCATGACATCATGCAGACAAACCAATACTGTGAATACACACGTGTAACAAATGTCCCCCCCCCCCCCCCCCCCCCCCCTTCCCCCCTCTGATTTTCTGTGCAGGTGTATGTCGCTACATTTGCAATATCTGCATATGCATCCACCTACCATCGAGCAGGAAGTAAACCCTTTAACCCTGTCCTTGGAGAGACGTACGAGTGTGACAGACCTGATAAAAGCTTCAGGTTTATAGCTGAACAGGTAGAGCCACACGGGTTAAAACACACACACACACATGATTCACTACATTGGATATACACTCAATCCGTAGGATAGGCTACTTTTTCGTTTACTTTGAAACTTGAAAAACACAATATTTTAAATCTAATATGTAAAGTGATTGAAATTAAATGGGATGCAAATTGTATATCTCTGTAATTAAAATAAAGATTCCCCATTTGTATAATTACTCACTGGGTGTAGAAGAAAACAATTTCTCTCGTGTCTCCACAGTGAACCAAGAATCACAAAACAATTCTTGATGAGTTGAAGTAAAGGGTTTAACAACAGCAAAACTACATCAAAACATCAGTTTAAAAACTCTCACGCAACTCGTGCAGTATAATCCAGAGTCTCCTCTATCCAGTCATATGCTGTCTCCTACCAAACACGGGCATCCTTGCTAAAGGCGCTCTATGTAAAACACTTCTGACTCGCACAGACCGGTATAGCATACCTGCGTATGTGTTTTGTAAAGTATGTTTTGGGGAAGTAGTAAGCATACGACTGGATAAATGAGACTTGGATTAAACCGCACAAGTTGTGTGAGCGTTTGTGAAATCATTTATCTAGTTTTCCTGTTGTAGCATGCGGCCCCCATTTACTTCAACTTGTCAAGGTGTTTTTTGATTCTTCATTCACGTGGAGGCACGCGAGGAAAAACAACGTTTTCAAGGTGACTTGAGTAAATAATATGCAAATTGTGAAGTGGGCCATTTCAGTTAAATGTGCTTCATTTAGTATTTAATGTCTCACATCAGGTATCAATGAAGGTCTTGAGCACTGGTAGAACAGCGCCCTCTTCCTGTTTCATTCTTCAAAGCAATTTACAAGACTTCTTTAAAATCTAATTTAGTAGCAAACAATGTAAAGCAGAGAAGACGCGCACCGACCTGCCATTCATGTCTGTGGCGGTCTTAGTAATCAGTAATTACACTGATCTCTCAAAATAAATGTAGTAATGGTGTAAAGCTGGCAGAAAAGGTTCTAGGTTTCACCTTTCCCACCTTTTTTGTTTTGACTGATTCATTGTACAACTTCCTGAGCTGCAGCCTCCACTGTGTAAAGCTTTTGATAGAGTGCCTTTTTTATTTAATCTTCTATCTCTTCTCTTCATTTCCCAGGTGAGTCATCACCCACCTGTGTCTGCGTGTCACTCGGATTCAAGGAACTTCAGCTTTTGGCAAGGTGAGCGGGAGAGAACATGTTTGTAATACAAATCTCATTTCTGTCTGAGTTTACATGTCCATCACTGCCAACGCACCTTTTGTTTCACACATGCTGTAGGTTGTATTTAAGGTGGATTAGGTGACCTAATTTAACCTGATGTCGGCTTGGTGATCGCTCTGTAACTTTCCATTGAATGAGTGTGTAGATTATACTAATTCCATTTTTAAACTCTGCTATGTAAGAACACAGGGTGTGGCCTTTGTTTGCATTTCCTGCTGTTTACTGAAAAGGCCAGAAAAGGCCTTGGCGATTTTAAATTAACAAGCACTCACCTGCTATTTTGCAATCTCTTTCTTTTTAGATGTTCGATGGAAAAATAAATTCTGGGGCAAATCCATGGAAATTGTTCCTATGGGAACCACTCATGTCACACTACCTGCGTAAGCCCTTGACTCCTTAACTCATTGTGTGGGTGTGTGTTTGAATGTGCATTAGTGTTTACACTCTTGCATGTTTAATGTGTGTCATTGTGAATACTATAGGAATAAAACAACTTGTGTACTGAGTGCAGTATGTGTGCGTTTTTCAGGTTCGGCGACCACTACGAATGGAACAAAGTGACGTCGTGCATCCACAACATCCTGAGCGGTCAGCGCTGGATCGAGCACTATGGAGAGATGTCCATCAAAAATACAAACGGTGACGCCTGCCAGTGTAAAGTCACATTTGTCAAGGTTGGTAGACACAGATATTTAATTACTGGGAAACTGATCTTTATTCCACAATTGATTTTTAGGGGAAAGAAGTTTGGCAAAACATGGTTTTTCATGGCTTAACAATGGCGAAAGAATTATACGGTCCCTGTGTGACGTCACCTACTCCTGATTTATTGTGTATTTCTATAGTAGAGACAAACGGTGCCTAACTGTACTTGGCAAACGTTCCTGTTGCTTCTCCCCTTTTTAGTATGTACTGGTTTGTCACATTCTCGTGAGCCTGTAGCAGCCTTTTGTAATCATTCCAGTTGCGTCATCCTCCTCTGAACATGAACAGACACTTACGTTTGTTCATTTGTAAGAAGATGACTGTAGTTTTCTGGAATACAGTGCTTCCTCTTAGTATTCTGTACGATCAACACCATCAAGGCAAACTGCACCATCTTCTGGACAAAGATGGGAACTGCATTTTCAAACCATGAGCATGGACAATTTCAATCCCATAAACCCCTGACATAAATCATTTAATGTTCATCACATGAAATAAATATGATACTTGGGATGTCTGCTCTCATTTTGATATTTATTCCATCTCACACATGCAAACAATTCTCTCTTTTCTTTTCTTTTTTAAAGGCAAGATCATGGAGCTCGACAGTGAATGAGATAGAGGGCGTGGTTACAGATGCAAATGGAAAAGTTGTACACTCCATGTTTGGAAAATGGCACGAGTCAGTTTTTCAGGGAGACCCACCTTCTGCCACGTGTATCTGGAGAGCAAGTGAGTGATTGGTCCTTGGGAATGTCCGTTTATAACGTTTTTACAACCGAGCACTTCAAGCAAACGTCATAACTTCATTTGTGTTTGTTTGTGTGTTTGTGTAGATCCCATGCCAGTGGACCAAGACCAGTACTATGGCTTCACCCAGTTTGCGGTGGAGCTAAATGAGCTGGACTCCACCCTGAGACCTCTCCTGTCACCCACAGACACACGCTTCAGGCCGGACCAGAGGTTGTCACTCTTGTCTTGTCTGTAAAGTTCTCGTAGCTCGTACACAGACGTCATCTCTCCCCATTTTAGAAGCGTAAAACCGTATTACTGCCGTTACTGTGGAACCTTATATTCTAGTTTAATGGGTTGTACAGGTGAAACAATTTTTACAGACATGATTTTTTTGGCCAAGATCTAGAAGAGCCCAAGTGGTCACACAGATGTACTGCTTCACAAGCAGTACATCTCTGAAATATAAGTTTATATGGAGAGATTTTATTTTGTACAATTTTGAACCCCAAGAAATACGTTATTGTATGTATTAGATGGGATTAATAACTGTAATATAGAAAGTCATTAAATGGCCGAATCAGAAGTTTATTTGCCAAGTACGTTGAACATACGAGGAAATATATACATACATACATACATACATACATACATACATACATACATGTATATTATTTTAGTTAGTTATATCACGTTAGTATAGTCTCACAGAAATCTCTTCAGCAGCATTATTCTTGTTGCAAGTTTGGCAAAAACACCATACCAACACATCCAAAAACTTGAACCTGCTCCAGCGCAGGCTAACTGAAATTCACTGGATAAGCTCGCCACTCCCACCGGACAAAAATGGCAGCGCCCTTCCTCAGAGATCCCATTGATGAAGGAGCGATATTAGTTAGATTAGCGTTTTATAGGGAGAGCGTTCTTCGAGATCGCCAAGATCCGTTATCACATCATGATGACTTCGTATGAGCGCTATCGATTCTGCCGACAAGGAATCACTTATTTGCGAGACCTTATTGAGCCGTACATTGAACAC
Source organism: Myoxocephalus aenaeus (assembly GCA_038501785.1). Taxonomy (NCBI): domain Eukaryota; kingdom Metazoa; phylum Chordata; class Actinopteri; order Perciformes; family Cottidae; genus Myoxocephalus; species Myoxocephalus aenaeus. The sequence continues at coordinate 5,363,862 of JBAMJR010000170.1, read as the reverse complement.
CACACTGCGCAGCCGAGCATTGACTGTCTCACAGACTGGATCACAGACTGGATGCAGCCTTGTGCTTTTTTGCGAGCGGTACATGTTTGTACAGTGTCGGCGATGCGGAGAACATCGGGAAGGCCGCTGCATGCCGTGCTGTTCGTAACGTTTTTTTGGCGCTTAAGAAACTTATGAATGTGTTCATTACATTCCCTGGCCATGGCCGAGTAAATGCAATCACAGAGGGCTTTTATGGAATTGTGGAATTGAGTTATTCAATATTTCACCATTTAATGAAAATGCACTCATAATTATATGACTGTTATTAGTACACCATAGCATATACTTATTGTAGAAAATGATTAAGGTGGACTCATGATAAGAATAGAGAGAATCACACACAATTTATTTTCACTGCTTCAGTTGATTGAATTTCTGATTATGAATAATACATAATCAGAATGTATTATGTATTAATACATAATATTAATACAGAATGTATTAATATTATGTATGGGCGGATACATACTGATCCGCCCATACACAGATTCGCACACACGTATTCAAACTCCTAGTTCTATATGGTAATCTACACTGACATGTGTATATACACATATAAAGTACATGATACATAAGCGCATACAGTACATATATCCTCATAAGTATATATGAATTCGCATCAATTAGATCAGGGGTCTCAAACTCAATTTGGCTTGGTATTGTGATCTCATCGGAGGGCCACACAGCGCAATATTTTTGAAAGTTTACTTCACCAAACCAACAAATGCAATGCCTGACTACATTTGTACTTTGTTCTATTTCTTGCCAGACACCTGGCAGCGCTTCTGCTCACACAGCTGAGCCACATTGGCCCTGATCGAGGTCGCAGTGGAAACGGCTTCACGATAGGCATCACTAAGCCTGGACCTGTACTTGCGTTTATTAAAGTTCATAGTCGAGAAAGGTTTCTCACAGATATGTGCTTCCAAAAAGGCACATTACCCGACTGATGGAGGCAATTCTCTCAGAAATGGTCCAGTCATGTCTGGTTTTCCTTGTGCCTCTCTGAATTTAGCTTTTAGACCACTGTTGCACTGCAGGTCAATAAGTTCCATTTGCAACATACTCGGGACCACATCTGCTGTTAAGGGGTCTGCAAACAGCTGGAAAGTGTCACGGCGTGCCTTGAAGTCAGCAAAACGCAGATCAAACTCCTGCAGTAGGTTTTCAATAGCAGAGGCATATTCCTCACCACCGAAGGCTGTGCCCTCATCCACAAGAGATCTGCATGTTGTAAAATGGCTGAGATTTCCACAATTTCTGTTTCGTGGAGAAGGCTTTCACATTTTCATAAGTTGCTGTGATTAGAACCATTTATTTGGCCAGGTATGTTACACATACAAGGAATTTGTCTTGGCGGGTGGTGCATACATTGGACAAACAACAAAAATCAACAATCAACACAGTGCAATAAGAACATATTCAAATTAGAATATAATATAAAATAAAGTCCACTAGAAAAACAAGGTCCATAACCCATCTTGGATCATCAAGTTCAGAAACATCCATTATGCCATCTTCCACGAATTTCTTCAATTCATCTTTTCAGGACATTTCCCCTTGTCGGTTTTGTCTGTGCTCGTCGAGCGCCACGGAGTATGCAGTGAAACCTCTGGCTTTTTCACGTAACCGATCACAGATGTCACTCGACAGCGCGTTAATCCGCTCTGCCACGATGTTTGCCGACAGAGAGATATTGCTGAACAAGCTCTTCTTTTCTGGACACAGAATATCGGCAACATGCAATCCTTCGGTGAACGGCTTAACTGCTTTGGCGATTAACTCACTCACCGCATAACTTTATGAAAAAGACTTTGCTGAGACACTAGTCCTTTCTGAAGCTGCGTGGCTATTTTTTTTTCTTTCTTTCGTCTCCCAGGTATATCTCGTATTGTTCTCCGTGTTTAGTCGAGTAATGACGCTTGAGATTATATTCCTTTTAAAACGGATACTTTTTCTTTGCATATGAGGCAAGTGGCATTTACATTAGGTGCGTGTGAGGAAAAACGCGCGGGCCGCACTAACTAAACTTTGTCAAGTAGGGGGCCACAAAATATCAGCTCGCGGGGCGCAATTGGCCGCGAGTTTGAGACTCACGAATTAGATACTCTTTGGGCTTGTTTTTAGCTACTTATTCTTGAGTTGAGAGAATTATTTTCGCTGCCAAGATCTCATTCGATCTCATACGAGCAGGCATGTTTAAAGAAATATAATCTGATTGATTGGGGTGACAAGGCAATTAAAATTAGCCGATACATTTCCCCAACACTTAGGCATTTAACTTGTCAGCGATTCTTTGCCACGCTTCCTGTCTAGCCCTCACAGCGGCGACGGTGTTCGATTTTGCCATGGTTATGGTCTTGACTTCCTCAAATGTGGTCATAATAATCTCTTGTTCCACAGCAGAGAAAAAAGAAATCTGATCTTATTTGCCATGTTGTAGAGTTAGAAGATCAGGGTTTCGGTGATCAACGCTTCCCCCTTTTTTGAAGTAAGATGTGCACGCGCAATTATCCTGATGACTGACGTCTGGTTCTAATTAACGAGACTGTTTGAGCGCGGATCAGCCTTTGAGAAACCGAGATAGCCTGACGTCAATCATCGGGGTAATTTAAGCTGGATAGTAGGACATTTGATCGATTTTAGTTGAACCACGTACGAGGAACGGGGCCCTGATGTAGTGCATGCTGGCTCACTGTCAACGATTACTGAGGCACTTGAGTAGAACAAAGCCATTTAAAGAGTTTTCACTGCAGGAACTTTCCCATGTGACCAAAAACCTTTTTGAGGAACTTAAAGGAATTAAACCTGAATCTAAATTGAGTTCCTCTTGTATTCATTACATGCAGCTACAGTAAATACAAACAACAACAGGATGACTCCGTGGTGGTGTTTTTCTCGTGGGAAAATTGCTTTTCAAACGCAGCTTCTTTTTTTTTAAAACTTTTTTAATGTGTGACAGTTCTATTACATCTTTATGGTTCTTCAGATGAGATAAACATGCAATCAGGGAACGCTCAAAGGCGACTTTCATTTCCTGAGATTAGTTGCTGGAACCTTTTGGTTACCTGAGCTTTCCCCACTATGATCAGTCAAAGTATTATGTATAAAGTAAGAAGAACTTAGCGGCTTTATTGGCACAGGGACATAAAGTCACCTGCAACTACCGCAGCTAATGTCTACCCAAAGTGGGGAAAGCAAGAATGTTTCAGTTTGAGACAATATGGGATGGGATGGCGCTCTAGTGGGTCCAAGTTTTCTATCCTGACTCCCTCTCTCCCGTGTTCTTTGTCCAGGCTGTTGGAGGAGGGGAACACAGAAGGAGCCGAGGAGCAGAAACAGAGGATAGAGCAGCTCCAGAGGGAGAGGAGGAAAGTGCTGCTGGACAACAACATGACGCACCAGCCACGCTTTTTCAAGTACGCTGCTGATTTCATGCCTGTTTGCCGTTGTTTCTTTGTTGGCAAAAGTGTAACAACATCAACTGGTTGAAACTAACTTTTGAACAGAGCGGCAAAGTGACCTTAGAAGTATGACATGTGATATTTGGGTAGAATTTAAACAAGGGCTATAATTGGAATATTATCAGATGTATGTAAAAGTACAGGCAAACTTTTTGTTAATTTAGAACACAATAATTCCTAAGGGTCATTGGAAGATATAAAGGGCTAAATATAAACCTTTGTAATGGCCCAGAGCCATAATACGTTAAATACATGTCACTCTCTGCAGACTTTTGATGAACAAACTGGGTTGTTAGGATGATTCAAGTTAGTCTAATTGTTGTCTTATTTTCTGGAAACTGATGTGGTAATTTGTTAGGCTGTACCTTTGACACATCACGTAATTTGATAATAAATTTGATATGATAATCATTCAAGGGATTTGTGTTGACAGGAAGTCCAACAATGACACGTGGGTGAGCAACAACACATACTGGGAGCTGCGCAGAGACCCTGGATTCAGTAAAATGAACTCCCCTGTGTTGTGGTGACATCTGGATTTAACCAAACCTCTTCACGACAACTTACCATCAAGAGGGAAGTATGAAACTGCTGAGACCAGCTTCCAAGTGTCCTGACCTGCTTAACATGGATTGCTCCATGTCATGGTAACCCAAACCTATCTGGACTTCCTGCTCTTCCTCTTTTAGGACTGATCAGAGCGTATAGAACTTCTGTTGGTTTTGTTTCTCCTTAAGGGTACATTTTCTCTTCTTATTGTCATAACTGTAATTGACAAAGTGTCAGTGTAAAGATTCATATCATGTTATGTTGCATCTCAGCATTTACCAAAGTGCCTTTTTATTGCAGTGCCTCCTCACTCAACCTACTGCTGTAGCAGTTATGCAAAACACTTTTATTCTAGAGACTTTAAAAACTTGTTTGGATGATGTCAGTATGATAAGTTGACTTCACTGGAGAGTAAAAGGATCGGGGTTGGAAGTGACATTTTTGAAAAGGGCAACTTGCTGAAGTTTTTCTCCATCCAGTCAGCATCGTGACCCAAGGATTTCATCAGATGTTCTGATTTATAAAAAAGGGACTTTAGCCTTTTTCAGTATGCTGCCTTGTTATGAGTCATGAAGTCATAGGGCTGTGGATAATGTTTATCAATGAGGAAAATGACAATAATACTCAATGTTCAAAGAAATAATAAACTGTATGATGGATGGACAAGTTATGGAATGTCTCATTTTGTTTTTAGCATAAGGAATAAGCTAATTAAGTTTGCTTGTTTCACTCACTACCACAAATGAGTGTCTCCCAAAGTAACAATCATCAAAAAATGTACCTCTTTTAAGACTATTCTAAGTGAATGATACCGTAAAATTAGTGGTATAAGGAATTTGGTTTATGTTAACCCCATCCGCCTGAGTTTTTTCCCCCCGATTTTTCGATAATGAGGAAGTGGTTTTAAAATACTCAAACGCTTCTAAATCATCAACCACAGGTCAGATTTAATAAATTTAAACGGCTAAAGTACTCTAAACCCTTGTGAGAAGAGAAACGATGGACTACATTTAAAAAAAAAGATTGTTATATTTGTATAATTACGTAATTAGGTAAGCTCCTCAACATGACTGAGCGATTATAACGTTTCACTATTTAGCTAATTTAGTACCCCTAACAACGGCGGATTTCGCTCAAAGTACCACGTCTGTAACCGTAGAGACTGTACGAATCTTCCAGTAGTAAAGTATTGACGTCGCGAGCTGTGAGAAAGCAACGGCTATTTTTCTCTATTTTTTTTTTCCTTCGTGTTTCGAGGTCCTACGGTTTCATTGTTCCTCAAACGCATCTGAAAGCGCGTCAGATGACACAGGCGGAAGCGGACGGTCATTTTAAGTGGTGTTAGTTCATGGTGCGATGAAGATTTAGGTAAAATGGCTCATTTCTTTATTTCTGAACCGAAAAACATGATTTTTGGAAAGGCAGGAAAACATGTCATTGCTTGTGTTTATTGTGATTATTATTGCATATTTGGATGATTTAGGTCTTAATCTTTCTAAAGAGGTGCAGTATTACTCTGGGGCATGATGGGAAGGCACCAAAAATACAATTCAAAAAAACCTGGGGAGTGACCGAGGACTCATTTTTTTTTTATCAGACTCTTGACTTTTGATCATATTTATGCAGAAAATAAATATTTTTTTTATTTTTAAAGGCAAGGAGTTGCTGATTCTTTAGAGATCAAGGACAATAGGGGCTGGTATTCATATCAAGGTCATATGAGCTGTAGAACACCTGTAGAAGCCCTAGGGTATCCCTTAAGGGGGGACCCTCGGGCTGATGAGGTGAGCAACACAGAAACCCAGCGAAGCAAACCTTCCCTACGGTAGTAGTTTAGTTAGTATGTAGTTAGTCCAATACATACTGTATTTAATGTATAAGCTTTAAGACCGCTCAGGGTCAAAGGAGCGGGCTTTTGCACATCAGCAACTCCGAGCCAATCATGTTAATTCATATTATTCTTAGTTCCTCTCAATCTTGCCAAGGAAGCATCACGCAGCAGTATAAGTCCTACGATTTTAAATTGAGCGTCTTGTTCATGAACACGATGATTATCAACCCCAGAAATGGTGTCATTTAGGCTCATTATACCTCGGAATAAAACATGAAGCATTAGCTTGATTAATAAGAACAAGAGGTGATTTTGTGTGTGTGTGTGTGTGTGTGTGTGTGTGTGTGTGTGTGTGTGTGTGTGTGTGTGTGTGTGTGTGTGTGTGTGAAGTAATATGTCACTGTACACCTTGACAAGAACTCTGTAGCAACCAAGATTGAGATTTAGTTGATTTATATCAAATGTTGATGTTTTCCCTTATCGCCTCTGCCTCTACTGGCTCATCTTCCGAAAGATCTTCTGCAAGGGTGGCAGGTATTTCTTTGGGATGAGCTCTCTCTGCTGGGCAAGTCCCTGGATCATCATCCGTCCATGGTATCTTTACAAAAAATATTTCCCATTTAGCAATTTAGTGTACAAGCAGCACATTGCCAAGAAGGTTATCCAATTTTGTCTAAGATTGAAGAAACAACATTTCCACAGGAGTCACACACGATGACAATATCTAAGACTTGGTAACCCACCTGACTTCTGGTGCAGCATCCACTGCCATCTTGCTGACAGCAGTAAGGAAACGCTCTGTGAAGATCTTCCCTGATGTCAAGATGTGATCCCCTCCGACCACGTCCACCAGCTTGCGGAGGTGCTGTGCTGTGCTCTCCCTCACTGCAACAGAAGTGTGACTGAGGAAAGACAAACACAAGCGAATGTAAGACAACTCCTTTGATCTAGTTTCATTGAATGTACTTTAATGATGCTGACACTACACTTCCTACTGAATTCTTACCATAGCCCTGCATTGAATAGGACACACATGACTCTTCCAGGGCAGCAGCCCTCCACCAGTGCATCCAGGGCAAGGTTAGCCCGCTGGTGAACAAAGACATTGGTTGTCTTTGCCAACTTCAGCAGCAGGGCACGGCCCGTCCACTCTGCCTTGGCGTCCATGGCTCTCCCCAAGTGAATGTGGAGCTCTCCTATGCAGTCCAATGCAGAACAGGCTACAGCAGAGCGCAGGTTATTCACCTAGATGGTAAATAAGAACGTCATTCAATACTTCAGGACAGTTGCATGCACAAGTAGGTAAATGAGAACCTCATCGAAGATAGACAACAAAAAAAGAGGAATATGTCTACAATACCCCTTTTATTAGGATCAGGCAGACTTCATGAAGCTTGGTCTGCAGTAGTGCTGGATGGTTTTGTGCCAGAGCTTGAACAGATTTCAATCCATCCAGGTTTTTCTCCCTATATTTAGATGATACAGTGATTGAATTATGTTGGTCACTACTTTAGAAAAACAGACTGTCCCTGTGTGTTGATATCTTACCATTCATCTGAGCTCAGCTGCTTGAAGCAGAGGGACAGACTCTCTGCAGGGTTGACCAAGGCCTGGAGGTCTCCCTGACCTGCGTCAGCTTTTGTAGGGCAGGGTTTTGGCCAAATGTGAAGTCCTCTTTGGTTGGGTGGGACAGGAGGTGCTTGAACCTTGGGTTTCACCACCGGGTACCCGTGGTAACGTTGTCTTTTGTTGGGCAGGACAGAAGGTATTGGAACCTTGGGTTTGATCACCGGTGTCCAACGGTGACGTTGTCTTCTGTTGGGCGGGTAGGGAGGTGCTCGGACCTTGGCTGTCACTGCCTGGGCCCTTCTTGGGGCTGCTGGTGGTTGAGGTGGAGGAAGGTGGAGGGGCTGGAACTTTTCCAAGTTTTCCACAAAGTTCTCCAGCTTACTTTGAGCTGTCTGGAGCTTGCATCCATCAGCTACATATTTTTCTGTTCAGATTAACAGGAAAAAATATATTCTTACACAGATGTCTTGTTAACTATATTCCCATCGTCACTAATGTCTATTTAAGTTCCCATAGATACAGTCATAATCACTCAACGGTACATACCCGCTTGTCCAGGTTTTAGAATCAACACTGGGAGACGAGACGGTCTTCTGGTTGCTGCAGTTGGAGGACTAGGGGTGAATTGGCCAATGGCCCTTAGCTCACTTGGAGTTTGCATGTCTACTGAGCTGAGGAAGGAATCTGGGCTTGAGCTCCTGTATGCTTCTGTAAACTTAGCCAATTTACAGGCAATTACTGCCATCTGACTGCCCAGATGCAGCTTCTTCTCGAAGAAGGGGTCCTCTTCTTGCAAAGTCTGGTTGGTCCTGGACTTCCGACCCCTCTTGCCGTCCTCTGAAATGGGCCTGATCCTCCTTCCTCGCAGAGAAGGTTCAGGCCTCTTCTTGGGAAAAGTTTGATGCAGAGGTGAAGGTCGAGTGTCATCTGGGACGGCGAATCCCAGTCTCTCCAGAACAGCGTCGGTGTGGGCTTTCTGGGTAGCAGAGAGCCTCTCCATGTGTTGCATCTGTGCAGCCCTTTTAGCACTTTCAGCTCTCTCAATGTCCAGGATCCTGGACTGACTGCTGGAGACACTGTGGCTCTCTGGTGGCTGTAACAAAGACACATTTTTATTTTCTTTGTTGTTATTTGTATTTATATGTTGAACTTCATATAGAATGATTTGAAAGAGGGCTGGCCGATATGGTGAAAATCAAATATCAAGACATTTAAAAAAATATATATTGTCGATTTCGATTATTATCCTTACAAAATGTGTTAATCAATAAATAATAATAATAATCAGTGATGTAGATTTAATGACCAAGTAGGTCAATCTAATTTACGCCGATATCTAGTCTTACATCACACAATCTAACATATCTATGTATTGCCCAGCAGGAATTTGGAAGTGTTTTTGCTTAAATCCAGCAATAGGTTGTTATTTACTTACTTCTTTATTGAAGTTTGTCTTTTTCCGTTTCAGGAATTTACATAATGCCTCACAAATAGACATGACTAACATAACAATGTAACTAAATAGTCACACAATTGTAGAGCCAAAGCCGAGCAGCTTCTCTCAACAGGATCAATGTTAGTCTGGATCTGAACTCTCCGTTGTTCTACATGAGCATGTTCTAAGTGATGTCACGGAACATTCTTATGGAATCATGATGCAAATTAGATGTTCTGTGAAATCTCTTCCTTGCCTTTTCTTTGTTATTAGATGTTTTCAAAGCATTGACATGATAAAGAAATATCTTAACTTGAAAATCAGGACATCTTTTAGGATTTGGTACACATTTAATCATTTATTAATTATATATTTTTTTCCCAGGTCGATTTTTTTTACATCACATTTTCAATCTTCTTCATGCTTTTACGCATCAGTGCCCTTTTTAGGCATAGGTGAGCCAGGCCGCTGACCTTACAGTTCAGCTATTCACCATCATCCTGCATATGAATCATGTAAGAATGACTATAGGCTACTTAAATTACATAATATCATCCAAAATGGCATGGTACTGGGAAACTATGTGTGCAGGTTCAATGTGTTGTGGTATACATTTGTAAAAAATAACTTTTTTGAAGTAAAATTGTGCTAAGACCTGAGACCCCTTTGGAATGAAACAAATATAATTGTATATATTACAAAGCATTTTTATAGATGTAACAATCTAACCGTATATAGTAAGTCGTTAATGATAATTAATTCCACTTAACCAACATCATTAAATAATTGAATAATTATTCAGTAATACAAATTATATCTCTTTGATCGGGGCCATTGTCCATAAATAGTATTTGATACTAATGTGCACTTTGATTATAGTTTAACCATTGCATTATTAAAACATATGACTAATTGCTGCTGGTCATGGTACCTAAAGCAGACGGTTACATGTGTGCACACTATTATGCTGACTATTATATCTCTCCATCTGAGAGACCACTCCCTGTCAGCCTTGACAGAGTTATACTTATCACCACGGGTCACAAACCTAAAAACACCCACTCACACATACACACAATCTTCGAACCCCAGTCCTTACATCATTTCACTTTAAATATGAACCGCCACATGTTATTTCCGGTGAATATCGACAACAATTGCAATTACACAAAACACAATTTTAGCATCCATTTGACTCGCATATGTTTTTAAAAAGATACATGTCTACACCTCTTTCAGCATGATCTTCACATCTGACACTGCTCTAGGGACAATAGGCAAATGGATTTAGATGCTTCGAGAGCGGATTGAAAGTTAAATGTTTCATTTTCCCTGCGACAAAGTTACACATTCAGCACTGTTTTGTATTAATAACTATAAAAGAAAGTGTAAAATATTTCACTTAACTGAACTTGTTTTTTGTCATTACAGGATGTGGTAGGTGGTGGCAATGTGTCATAAACCACGACTAGACCTCCTTACGATTTTACGATTTACAACCAGATTGGCAGTGAAATGCAAAATGCTATGAATGAATAATAAGACTTGCAGGTATTCCCCCTCTTTATTCATTTAGAAAATAAAAAACAAGTCTGCTCATGTCTTCCTGAAACACGCACACGCACACACGCACAGACAAATACCGGAGTTCATATGATCATAATTAACTCTCCAGTGAGAGTGGGAGGAGTAAACGGTCTGCCTTCTCCTCTGAAGTGGATAACTGTGCAGGCAATCTCTCTCTCCCACCATTCAGCCACAGCTCTGACCGAACACTGCTTCTATCAGTGATTGCTTTTACGATACCCGTTGGCCTGTTTTACTTTCATAATAATACTGCGAGGGAAGTGTCATCACCAGGATTATTTTGGTCCCCATTTGGACTACTTTTACGCATGACAGCATCGGTGACATTCTAGGCTTGAAAAACGGCACAGACCGGAGTTCTGAACCAACGAAGCTGTAGAGTTGTTTGTAAAGACATTTGAGGTAAGCGACAGCTTCACTTAAAATAAGTCATATCAGTGTTTGACCAACGTGATATTTTTTATTATGATTTATGTTGGATCTTTCCCTAAGAACATGCTTTTTCCATGATCTCCAGTTTATTTATTTAATTTCACACTGATAATCCGAGTCATGCGTCCTTAAGGCTCGTCCACAGCTGACCTCACTGTGCAAGCACGCGCAGCTCAGTTACAGCAGCCTGGTTGCATTTGAGAAAGTGGGCTGCCGGGAAACACACCCGCGCACGCTGGCACACTAGCAAGTATGTGTGTGGTGTGTATAATTTGTAGACACGAGGCAGGAATGTTTTGGGGACATTACTAACTGTATATATTGGAACATATTTTAATGAAAAATTGTACCTTTTTAATAGATAGCATGGAAAACATTTGTACAAAAGAAAATAAGTATGAATTTGACTTTGTTGTTTGCTTTATGCTTTGCCACTGGACGTTTTTAAGGAACCATGACATTAACTTTACATTACTGCTTTACATTTCCAACAACATATTTGATCTTATATAATTCGAGTTTGGGGTTAGGTAAAGGTCCCCATGTTACGACAACTCTTTAATAATTCAGAGCAAATGACTTAACCTACTGAACACATGTCAAGTCGACTGGAGTTTGTGTTGTTCACACGTGTGGGGGAGTGGGTAGAGATCAGGAAATGTGAGCCCCTGCTTTAGATTTTATTTTCCGAACTGGCCTCTTTCTCTAACTCGAACATTTCTCAAACCAACTTTCACTCTCAGCACAAATCCCCCATCATGCCTGATTACATAACATATTTAAGCTGCTGAGCAAGCAGAATTAGCCTGCCAGGAGGTGTCTGCGGTAGTTGTCACACTATTAACAATATTCAGGGGACTTCCTTTTTGTCAACTGTTGACTGCAAAGTCGTGTGGGTAAAGGTGGTACACCACACGCTAGAACTTCTTAAACTAGCACAAGTTATCTAGAGGGGAAAACTGGGGAGAATACCAACTGGAAATCACCCGTAGTGGTTTAGTAGTTGGCTACCAGCACACCAGGGCCTTGTTATCTTTGCTCTCATTGCCTTCCAGTGGACAAAATAAAAAATAAGCTTAAATTGAGGCTCTCTTCTCTTCTTCCAGCTGTCTGCAGTCCTCGTCAACCAAGGCCATGTTTTCCAAAGCCACTGCCAGCTTTGTCCGTCAGATTGACCCTGAAGGAAGCCTCATCCACGTGTCCCGAGTCAATGACTCAAAGAAGCTGGTTCCCATGGCACTGGTCGTCAAACGCAACCGCATGTGGTTCTGGCAGAGGACCAAGTACCAACCAACAGACTTCACCCTCAGCGACTTGTTGCAAGGCGACACAGTGCTCAGCCCTGGTATGTAGGTGTGCACGTACATACTGCAGTGAATATAAATTGCTCAAGCTATATTTTATTTAGCACACGTCCATATTAATGCGAACGCCACTTGCGTTGTCAGATGTGTCCGAGACAGAATTCCTGACCTACAAGGGGACGTTTCGAGACAAACGCTCTGGGAAGCTGGACACAGAGGTCGGCTCTGCCAGCGCCACAGTGGAGGCTCGGGGCTCTTCCAAGCTCCAGTTAAGTTTTGGCAAGCTGAAGAAAGAGGAACTGGATGTGAAGAAGCTGTTACAAGACTCCAGCAGCAGGTGATAAATAATTCCTTTTTGGATTATTTGCACGAGCAGAAGGTGACAGGATAATGACTTCATTATTAATGTGATGAATACTCTACTAATGTAATTAGACATCAGCCATTTGACACCTGAGACCAGTAACATGCAAACCACAGAGATTAGTAGAGTCATCTTACTTAAATATACTGCACTAGAGCTGTTCCGGTTCTTCGTGTTGTTTCTCATGTGAACGCACTGATAGCTGACTGATAATGGCAACACATTAATGTTACACACACACTACATTGGCATTGAGCATTTACAGTATAAAAACAGTCTGTCTTCTCATCAGGCTGGTGGACATGCAGAAGCCGCTGGTGCAGCAGCTGGAGAAGATAGCTGACGTGCTGGCGGTGGTGAAGGAGAGGATCCTGACCACCGATTCCTGCTCCATCACCCAGATGAGAAAGGACCAGTGCACCTTCCAGGGGATGCTCGGGCTGCTGGGTGTGCTGGGTAACTCCGTTAAGGTGGGTGTGGGAGAAGTCGAGTGTGTGTGTTTTAGGAAATTCTGAAAACATGCAAAATATCTTGCTACAGTTTCAATGTGATGTCATTCAATAATTAACTGGTTTGTTATGGGCATTATTTCAGAAATTATAAAGTAACAGATCGTTATTATTAAAATTGTTATTAGTGTCATATTCTGGGGTAAAGATTTAATAATTGTGTTGAAATATTTTCAATCCAAAAATATTTCAAAAAAGTGTGTGTGTGTGTGTGTGTGTGTGTGTGTGTGTGTGTGTGTGTGTGTGTGTGTGTGTGTGTGTGTGTGTGTGTGTGTTTTCTCTCTCAGGTGGGTGTGAATGACAGCAACAACATTGAGGCGGACAGCGATGTTTCCTTGGAGATCCCTTCTGGTACCGTCCTTGCTTACAGCATCCTGGAACTGGAGATTAAAAAAGATGGGCACTATGGTGAGTTTGTGCATGTGTGTGAGGTTACCGAGAGGCAGACTGACCGACAGTCGAGCAGATGGTTAGGCAAACATCCCCACTTAATAGGAATAGCCATAGTTCATCATTTTTAACATCCCACAGGCTGATGTTCACTGATGTGTATTGATTGTCTTTACTTATGTTTATGCACCTGTGGTCACTTTTACCCTATGTGTGATATGATGCTGTGTCTATTTTCAGATATATGCCTACAACCTGGCACAATAGGAGGCATTGAGGCCGACTCACTGATGTGGCCATCCCATGATTCCTGGGATACGGTGGACAGAGGGTGCAATGGGAAGATGGTTCCAGTGAAAGTAGCTTTGAGTGCACTGCCAAATGGTTTGTTTCCATTCATTCATTCATTTAGCCCTTTACTATAACGCTTATCATTTACACTCCCCGTTTTTTATCTTGTTTGTGAGGAAGTGAAACACAGAGAAATAATGGACATTTAACAGCTTCCCTTTTTCTAACAGTCACGTTCCTACGTATTTTTCCGTCAACTCTGGCCCAACTTGAAATGACCTGGTACATATGATCCAAGCGACGCACGGGACAACTCTTTTCCAAGCCAGCTCAATCTTTATTTTTCCTTATTTGTTGGCTGCTTGGTCCATTAGGTTGAAAACCTTCGAACACAAAAAGCAAAAAGTTATACAACAAGAATGTAAATCAACTTTAAACAATTTTCTCCAACAAATTAATAAATAATAGCTACAGTACCAGTGGCTTCTTTGGCTGCACCATCAGTTGACTCCTCTCTCTGTCTCAGCTGAAATGTTTGCTGTGACCTTCCATCCGCAGGTGTTTTAAGTGAAGTAATCAGCAGCCTGCACTGGCCTACTGGCAGTGCATTCTGGGACTTGCAGTCTTTCATTTTTTTCGGCAAAGTAACGTAATTTGACTAAATAATAATAATAATAATAATAATAATAATAATTAATTAACTCAACACCTCCCACTTGAGCTCCTGGTTTTTTTAAACCCAGGGAGGTCATACCAGTCTTCCAAGCCTCTGGTTGTTCTTCAATGGGTCCTAGGATAACTAGGCGTCTGACATCCCTATGCAGAATTGTCGCAGGGATTTTTGTTAACCCTCGTGGTTTGAGTTATGGGCTTCTCGTGCCAACAATGTAGACACCCATGCTTCATATTCATATCTGCTTAGAGTTGTGTCTGGAAAAGTTGTACCTTCCTGAGCTGCGAGAAAGAGGTCTCTGAGCGCATCTTCACGCTCTTCCACAGTTAGCACAGCTCCATTGGTATTTTCCTTTAGGGACATTGCCTCCCACTTTGACTGACCTCTGGGCTGGCCCTTCTTCTCCAGCCACTTATGTGCAGCTCGCCACACCCAGCCGATGACCTTGACCAGTTTGGACAAGCTACTGAACTTCCTCACGTTCACAAGATTGATGACCCAGCCAGCAGGTTTCCTTCTTGGAAGAGGAGGACTTGGGTTTGATGCAGTTTTCCCATCCTGAAGTCCACTTTCTTGATTGCCATGCAGGTCCCGCAGGTTTTCATTTTTCCGGCTCCTTTCTGCTTGAGCGCTTGTCAATACAGCTGTGAATGCCTTCCTCTGGAGTTTGTTACACTCTCCCTGGCATGAGCTGCAACTTCTCCAGCAGACTTTTTAGGCCACTCCTCCACTGGCCACTTCAGGAAATCCGGCCCATTTTGCCATGTGGAATTCTCCTTTAGCTCTTCAGGAGTGCCGCCTCTTGTAATGATGTCAGCTATGTTCAGAACTCCAGGTATCCACCACCAGTCTTGCACTGGTCCAGCTTTCTGAATCTCGCCCACTCTATTTGCAAAGAAGGACTGGTAACCATAGCTTTCTCTTTGAATGGCCCCCAGGACTGTTTGACTGTCAACTAGATGGAACCATCTCTCAAGCTCCATTCTTCCATGTTTTTCCAACATATTTCCTGATCCTGGCTGCAAAGACAGCTCCACAGACCTCAGCTTTGACGGAGTCTCCCTTTTGATCCAGCGGTGTAAGCTTGGCTTTCAATTGAACAAATCGGACTTTGATCACAGCTCCATAGGTTTCGTCACTTCCGTCTGAGAACGTGATCCCCCATGGTTTACCTGTCCAGTCCGCTGGTGTGAGGCTCCTTTGGAATTTATTCTGTCCAAGCTGCACATACTCTTCAAAAAGCTGAATGGCTTCTTCTCTGAGGCCTTCTGAAAGAGGTTTATCCCAGGTTTCGTGAGTCAGCTTACCACCTCCACCTTCCTGGAACGCTTTCCTGACAAGGATTGCCCCTTTCTGTTTAGCGGGTGTAACTAAGCCAACTGGGTCGTACAGTCCAGCTATTTGGCTTAGGCGTCCCCTCCTAGTCAGCGGGTTAGGCATCTCAGGTCTCACCTTGCCACTTCATCTTCTTTTTCCTTTTGGAAAAGTTAATTGACGTCATTATGTAGAGTTTGTCTTCCTCCACTTGGTACCCAATGCCCAGGGCTTTGTTGTCTTCATCTCTCATTTGATTTGGAAGAATAAAGGTTTTACTTTGTTTCACTTCCCCTTTCAGTACTTCTGCTTCAGCGCCTCGCCTCCCACTTTGCCCTGACAGGACCCAAGGTTTGAGAATGAATCCTCCAGCTCTCAAGATCTCCCCAACTTCTGCTGTGATTTTGTTCAGCTTCTGCAGGTCATTGTGGGAGGTTAAGAGGTCATCCACGCAACTGTCCTCTTCAAGGACTCGCCGTTCATCCTCAAAGTGAGCAAACATGGGCAGGCTTGCTGTTAACCTCATAGCTACCTGTGCAATGGAGACGGCTGGTTTGTCTCCGATGTTGACTCTTGTGATGGCATATTCACTTATCTCTTCATCTGGGCTGTCCCTCCAAAGGAATCTATGCAAATGCATCTCACGCTCCTCTAACCATACCGAGTTGTACATTTTCTTGATGTCCCCTAAAGCTGCATGCACACCCCCTCTGAACCTCAGCAGTAGAGTTCTGATAGGGGTGAGAACATCTGATCCCTTTAGAAGAAGATCGTTCATGCTTACGCCTTTGAATTTCTGGCTGCTATTCCATACAATTCTCACTGGAGTTGTCACTGAATGAGGGTTTGGTGCCACCAGATGGCTCACGTACCACACTGGTCCTTTCCACTTGTTCATGATTTCTTCAGTGAGCTTTATGGCTGCCCCTCGTTCAACCATCGCATGGGTTTGGTTTGCATATGCATCTTGCCACTCTGGTTCTCTCTTCAGCTGCCTCTTGGTCATCAAGAACGTAGCCTGCACTGCAGCTTTGTTGTTGGGGAGAGAGGTGGGCTCTACAGTCCATGGATATCTTGCATCCCAATGTGGCGACGTTGTGTGAGCATCCTCTTTGATGTAGGTAAGACCTTCTTTTATGATCTCAAGCTCCCTCTCCTCTGCCAAGGACATTTATTTTCCTCCTGGTTGGCATTGTCCGCATCGACATCCTCCACATCTTGGTTCACATGCAGCTCCGATGCTTTCCCACCTCCACCACTCCAGGAAGTCGTGGTTACCAGCAGCTGTAAACTTGGCCTGAGCCATAGCCTCCTGTTGTGACTGGGTTGCCTCAGGTGTTGAACTCCTGAGGACTTCCTCATACTTAACAGAAGCTGTCCTCATGGAGCGAGCAAAATGTGTTTTGGACTCGTGTGCTCCCACTTCTACTTCCTCAAACAAGTCGGGGTGTGCTCCGCCCACTGTCTTACCCAATGGACTTTGCCATAAGACAAGATCTCCTACACCTCTCATCCTCTGTGGGGTGAGTCTCCCCTCTCGTGGCTAATGAGTAGTTCAACTTCTTCTGGCTTCCTCAATTCCTCAAGCTCGACCTCTGGGAAGAATTTCTGCAACTTCTCAGGTTCAATTACTTTGTGCACTCTGGCAATTTCATCCAAGCCGTAGCATGTGCCCTCTCTGTTCCTTGAGGAGTTTTGACTCTGACTTTGAGGACATATCTTTTAGTATTCACCTTCATGGTCATTTTCACATTTCTTTTGCATCTCAGCCAGCACTCCAATCCTGTAGTCATCATTGGCATCAAGCAGTTGTCTAAAACGGTCTGAGAGTTTAGTGAACTCCTCCTTTAACTCCGCTTCAAGCATGCTGCTTACCTTTCTGGTCATGAAGTTCGCCTGTCTGGTGAAGCTACGTTTTGCAGTGGTCCTCTCTCTTTTGAGCTGCTTGACAGTCTTCCCCAGGGTGTCTTCTGCTATTTTGATTTCCTCTGCGTCCATAGCTTGTGTCTGGATGTCTGAAGCCGTTTATCCTCAAGTCCAGGCTGCTTCGCGTGGTTTTCAACTGTCAAGTTCCTACGTATTTTTCCGTCAACTGAAACTATCTAGATATAAGCTTGGCATTATTGAAACTTTGAAGACAGTACCATTTATAAAAATATGTCATTGTCAGTAATGTACACTTCTTTATGCAGTGATAGAAATGTGATCTTGTAATTTTGCCAAATAGTCAGTTTTCCATCCTCAGATGTCCAAAATACAGTATAGTAAACCCTGTTCAAGTTACCCCTTCGACTGTAAAATGACGTCTCAGTTGTTACTAACCGAAAGTAAAAATGAGAACAAAGTCAAAAATGGCACAACCCTGCCAAGGTTACGCAATCCTCTAAAATTGCTCTTAATCTGCCGTTAATCTGCATTTCAATCTCAAAATCTTCATAGTAATAAAACATAATCTTTGGGAGAAGTAGCACTTTTTATAACAATAAGAGTGCAAAATTTGAGTTAGGTCAATTAACAATTGTAATCAAAATGTGAATGTGATTACATAATGGTAATATTTTGAGCCGACAGGAACTGTTTATATGAAAAGAGTGTCTCTTATAAAACAAAGAATGCTGGTATTAATATTTGTTTGCCAAGTTTGGTGATTGAATATAATGAAAAATGTAGGCATGGCCAATAAAAACGCTCAACCACATCACACTGTAGTCCATCTAGCATATCAAAGGTTGTTGACTGAGGCTATGACCAGCCACATTCTGTGCTGCATGTTGGTGTTAGTTTAAAATCTGATGCAGTATCTCCCGCTCTCCTGCAGGATCACAGGAGATGGACCTCTCTCCTCTGGCAGAGCTCCCCCAGTCAACTCGCAGTGCCTTGTTCAAGATACTCCAAGAGACTCTGAGCGACCCAACTGCTCTGTCTTATATGGAGTGTTTGGTGAGTGACACGCAAACTTGACCCATACGCCAACACACCACAGGTCTGTTGTGGCCACGAGTCACTTTTGGCTCATCTCGGGACATGTAGTTATATTTGTGACAACTAGACTTACCCCAATTATCTATTTTATTCAATGACAGGATATATCTGATAGCATCTGTGACACTAGTTTGAACTACCATTTCTCTTTTTTTCTTTTACATTTTTTCTTTTCTCCATTTTGCCTCTTCTGTGTCTCTGCTAGCTGGAAGAGTTGTGCAGTGGTGAAACACTCGACGTAGCTGAGCATGAAGAACTGTCGGATAGTCAGATAAAA
The DNA here is from genome assembly GCA_038501785.1 of Myoxocephalus aenaeus. Lineage (NCBI taxonomy): Eukaryota > Metazoa > Chordata > Actinopteri > Perciformes > Cottidae > Myoxocephalus > Myoxocephalus aenaeus. The sequence continues at coordinate 5,344,849 of JBAMJR010000170.1, read as the reverse complement.
TCATTGTCAGCCCTACTGGACAGCCAAGCGGAGAACAGCCAGTGTGACCTCCCGGCCCACCGAAACGCAACTTACCTGTTGGTCAGTGCCTTGGAAGGTGAGGGTGAACTCTCGACTGAATATGGCAACATTTTCCCTCAGGGCTTTAAGCAAAAACAAAGTTAGCACTTCTCCAGGTTAACCTTGTTGTGTTTTATGGTTTTTGTAGCATTGCCTGATCAAACTCTGAGCCTCTTGAGTGAGAGTCGTCCTGATTTTCTGGAAGCCTTCGACACACTGGTTAGTTGACTTGTTTAATTTACTGTATTCTGTTGACTACTTATTTTAATTTGAAGTGTAAGTGATGTACTTGATTATATTAGTGTCAATTATCTAAAATTGTAGAAATGATTATTTTAAGAAATAGTCGGACATCATTATATAGCGAAAAAAGCAAGTAACCAAATTTCTCAAAATGTGGGACTATTCCTTAAAAGCAAAGTCAGATTCTCAAGCCTTTATCACTTTGCAAAGAGCTAGTTATCTTTTTGTCAATCCTCCATCCTTGTTTTTATATCTCTCCCACCAGATGTGCAGGTTAAAGCAGAGCAGCAAGCCTCTCTCCATCCAGTGTCTTCCGGTCCTGCTGCAGGACAACCAGGCCTTCCAACTGGCAGAGCAGCTGCTCAGCTCCACCAATGTGACACTAAAGAGAGACAGCCACATGCTGTGGACGGAGACAGGAAATGAAGCAGGAGCTCTCCCATTGGTCCTGTGTCTCAGCATACAGGGATTGTCCCTGCTGTGCAAAGGGCTAGTGGTAGTGTCTGCATGAGCACTTTTGTGCATATATTTCCTCCATTTCTTTCTTTATTAAGTTTATTGAAATAACATATTTTTGTATGTATCATATAGTGTATGTATATATATATATATATATATATATATATATATATATATATATATATATATATATATATATATATATATATATATTATGTAAGGATTTCTTATACATTATAGGTTCTAATGACTCTGGGAGTGATGCGGGAAATAAGGATAAGGTCCTATGTCCGAAAGTTATGATAAAAGAATATTTAATAATAAGTGAAATGACAGACAGGTTATGCTTTCGATCGAGCCGTTCTATGTCTACCAGTGGACTACAGTCGCATGGGAGGTCCGTGTCGTCCGCCGGTCGCCAGTAGAAGAGAAAGTTTGAATGGAGAAAGTCAGTGTTATCCCTCGGGGGCTTAGAGCCCCCCCCCCCTTTTCTTCTTCTTCTTCTTCTTCTTCTTCTTCTTCTTCTTCTTCTTCTTCTTCTTCTTCTTCTTCTTCTTCTTCTTCTTCTTCTTCTTCTTCTTCTTCTTCTTCTTCTTCTTCTTCTTCTTCTTCTTCTTCTTCTTCTTCTTCGGTGGGTTCTTGAAGTCAGTTCTCCAGCTCCGCCCCTCAGGCGAACAAGAGAACTACAATTCCTTAAAGCGACAGTACATCCAGCATCTAACATTTTAATCATTAATAAAAACAGTGACCTACATATGCATGTCATTCATAATAATATCCCTTATTAATTATCATATTCCATGCATTGTAATGTACACCCAAACAACTTCTCATTTTACATTGTACAAAGTCCAAAAATGACAAACTAGGTTTTAAAAACCCTACAACATATAGGTGCAGCTCTCACGGTTCATAGATGTGTCTCACTCTTTTATAGCTTGTAAACCATTAGAGAGGTTTTTTATTGGATCAGGCACCTTACATGAATCTGTTCAGCAAACTATTTGTATACACATTGTTTTGTATGAATCCAGTTTAACTGCTTTTATTTATGAATGTTCTCTCTTGCTCTGAAAATGTGTCTTGTTTATCAATGGGCTGCAGAAATTAATTGATACACTGTCAATGCATGCTGGTTAAGCTGAAAACCATTTGTATTTCTTAGCTCAACAAATATTTAAGTGGTAGATTTTAAGTTTTTCAAATATGTCATATTTGATGCATGCCGACGGTACATAACATTATAACATTTATACATTCATAATGAAAACTGTGTTGGACGCATATTCTTGCTCTAATTGATATTTTAAATGAAGCTGCAATGTATTGCTGCAACATATTTGCTATTAGACTATTTCATTTATCAAGAAAACTATATATTTAACATTCCCTAAAATACTGACGTTGAATGGAATAAGCTAAATTTATATTCAAATGCAGCATTGATGTTTTCTTATGTCGCAGTATATTTGCAGCTATAAAGTTTAATGAAGCTACCTTTGCCATCGCCTTACTGTCACTTTCCTATTTGTTCATTTACATTCAAATGTATTGTTGATTGGAAAAACATGTTTTACTTTATACTATATTAATACATTTTGAAAGATATTTGCATTTAGGTCTATGTGATATTACTTTATCAAAGTATATTCTTTTGTCTTACAGAAATGTCAAATAAAGCTTTTTATATTGCATGAGATGTATCGCCCAAAGATAAAGAAATGTTGCAAAATGACAAATCACATTCCTTTTTTCTTGAAAATATTTAAGGAAAATATTTACTTTTGAGGTTAAGCCCTCTGCTCTGTCAAAATGTTATACACAATAACGCTTTTAATTTATTTTTATTGAAGGTCTTTGCTCATTTCAAGATGTATATTGTTATGACTAAGATCACAAGCAGCATTAGTCTAATAGTGCCAACATATTTGTTATCATGCGAGTTGGATTTAATTAGTAATGACCAGTCTGAGATTTTTTGGCTAGTTTAAATGCATACCAGACTCACCTCTGCACAAGGGTGTGTATGCATTGTACCACACAGGTGTTTTCACTCATGGCTGATTAGACGTTTTCTCAGTCCAGTGTGTGTTCAAAGACCTTGAAGAGATTTGTGGTTGTGACCCAAACGCCTTAGCTTACTTAAACTAACTCAACCACCACGTGGGGTCGCTGTTGTCAATATTAAGCCTTTTTATTATTTATTCTGTATTATTTATGTAGCCAAGGGTTTATCTTGCGCCTATACTTTACAATAATAATAAAGCATCAACACGATGCTCCGTAGTTTGCACAAGACGGCCACCACTTTAATTCTTGTCACACACACCACTAGAACATTTCCTTCCATCTTCTCTTTCCGTGTGTCCCTTCACAATAAAAGCCCCAGAAACATACACCAGAACACTGCTTCCTAGAGAGCTGTTTAAATACTCAATTTAATAGCTTATATTTATTATTATTACTATGAAATATTCATATACTAATCAGTAATATATTTAAAAATATAATAATCAATAATATATGTTTAAAAAAATCATCAGGTACATAGATGCATATTTATATACATTCAAAAGCAAATGAACGAATACAATCGTTCTTTTTTCGCCTTTTGGCCGGATGTGAATGATCGTGCCCGGTGACGTAAATCTCCTGCGACACCAATTTGCGCGTTTCTGCGAGCCGAGTGGCACGAAAACATTGGAGGTGCAGATAAGAAACACTGCGTGTGACGGAAACCAACACGCTGCAGAAATGCCTGTGTGCAATTTCTTTATTCAGGGCCGTTGTCGCTACGGCGACAAATGTTGGAATGAGCATCCGGCGGGAGGAGGCAGCGGCAGCGGCAGAGGAGGAGGAGGTGGAGGTGGTGGAGGATACAACAACAACAACAACACCAGCTACAACTCTGCTCCTCAGCAGCAGTCCAGAGGAGGTGGAGGTAACGTAAAGTAAAGCTAAACTAAACGTAAACTGTATTTATGTGACGTTAACTGGTCTCTTTTTATGTATCTTGCTGCGTTGGCTAGCTAGCAGTTTACGAAACAGGCAGAATTAACTTCCGTTTCTCATTTGTTGACATTGCTACAGGACATAGAAGGTCCTTTATGGACAACTAAGCTGTAATATTTCCAGCAAGTGCAGTCAAGCATTTAGGTTCTTAATCTCGACTACTTTACATCAATAACATCAGACTAAATATTAGACCCTCTCAGTATAGTACAGCTGAGCAGCTCCACAAACTACCGAAATGAACTTCCATCATCATCTGTTTATTAAAAACTGTTTGAAAAAAAACATTACAACGTTCCCGAAGGAAAGGTTTACTGCAGGACATTTGTTCTAGATGTCATTCAGTGTGTTTCCTAAAGTGACGGCTGACATGAGCAATTAGCCTTTATGTCTGGTGTTGTATTTCATGTTGTCTGCATTGGTGACTTTGCATGTAAGTGGGACATTCAAAGCAGTGCTGTTTCCAAATCTAAGCAATGAAGGAGGTACAGTGAAACAATAGTGTAATTACAAAATAGAAGAAAACAATGTTTACTGTTAAATGTATTTATATAAGCTAAAATCACACATTTGTTAAAGGGCTTCACACTGCCTGTCAGTTCTGGAGGAAACACACTAGTTATTGAGCTGAAATAAGGGCAACACAGTGGAGGGACGCGTCTCTTTCGGGACAGACAGCCATGCTATAGGTGTCATACAGAGTAGACAGAAGTGCCACTAGTTGAATTACAATTACAATAGAATAGTTGTCATGGTTTAACATAAAGCTGTTTTTTTTCCTCATTATTGCTTTTTTTGTGTGCATGTTGGTTTCAGGGTTTGGAAACAGAGTTTGGGTGAATCCTTCTCAGCAAAAAGGAAGCTATATCCAGCCATCATCTTTTTCTTCACATGGAACTGAGGAATGGGGTCAAGGAGGAAGTGGAGGAGCTGACTGGGGTCGAGCTGGAGCTGGAGGAGGAGGAGGAGGAGGAGGAGGAGGAGGGAATGACTGGGGCAGAGGAGGAGGAGGAGGAGGAGGAGGGAATGATTGGGGCAGAGGAGGAGGCGGAGGAGGAGGTGGCGGGAACGGCTGGGGCCGAGGAGGAGGAGTTGCCGCTGCCGCCGCCGAGAATGACTGGGGCCGAGGAGGAGGTGCAGGGAGAAGAGATAATGCGAGCTTCCCGACTCAAAACAGATTTTCAACGCTTGGTACTCCCAGTACCTTTGAAAGAGGAGGAGGAGGACAGCAGGTGCCAGTCGGTGAGGAAGATGATGACAAAAAACTGTGAGTCTCTATTTTTTGTATGCTGCAAAAAATAAATAAAAAATGTCGGAATAAGGAATTCATTCATGTGATGTCTGTCTCACGCTCACGCAGGGAGACCATCCAGATGGACATGGATATTTGGGAGAGTTCGGGGCAGTGGGGCTTTTCGTGTTATTCCGGCTCCAAGACACCTTTATCTGGTCTGTATCAAATACACATTTGATTCCATGATTTTGGTTGTTATAGGTAGACACTAGACCTGATTATGTTTGATATTTCATGTCTACAGGTTTCACTGACCTCTCCCCAGAAGAGCTCAGGCTGGAGTATCTCTCCAGAACAGCTTTAGGAGATGTGCAGAGCTATGTGAGTGTATTGTCACACATTAATCGCACTCCTAATATTGGTCTAAAGAGGAGACTGTATCCTATGTATTTCTGGAGAGACTTGACTCCTCTGCATGGATACACGTATCTTTTTCAGTGGAGAGGATAGGTGACATCTTAATGTTCAATATTGTGGGTTGTTTGTTATTGTGTAAATGCTGAATGTATGAAACTCCTGTTTTCTTTGTTCAGGTTAATGCTGTCAATCAGTTGCTCAACCAGTGGAGAAGCAGAGTCCAGGAACTGAAGGTCATGAATCCAGCCACCCGCACAGCTTTGGTGAGACACAGACACACACACAGTTACTGTAACAATACTCCCATCCATTAGTGTGGAGGACAAAAAGTCAGTAAACATGTTTTGATATTTCCTTTTTTTGCAGCTCGCAGAGTTAAACAACCCAGCACCTCAGGCATCCTCGAGTGACTTTGGTTCAGCTGCTGTATTTGGATCTGCGACATCCAGCATGGAAAGCAAAGGTGAAGATTAAGTATTGCTTTATGGTAACAGGAGAGGGGGAACCTTTTCTTTTACAAAGTATCAAAAGAGGCACCTGCTCCTTGCCAATAAATAGTCAGTTATGTTATACACTTTGTCTTTTGTGTGGATTAAAGAAAACACAAAATTCCATCATCCAAACCGCATATCTTATTTAGAGTCGCGGGGTGCTGGAGCCGATCCCAGTTGACATTGGGTGAAGTCAGGGTTCACCCTGGACAGGTCACCAGTTTATCGCAGGGCACATATAGAGACAGACAACCATTCATGCTCGCATTCACATCTACGGGCAATTTTAGAGTCTCCAATTAACCTCAGCTGCATGTCTTTGGCGTGTGGGAGGAAGCTGGAGAACCCAGAGGGAACCCACGTTGCCACGGAGAAAACATGCAAACTCCACACAGGACTGCCCAGGATTGGGGATTGAACCCTTGCCCCTCTTGCTGTGAGCCCAACCGTGCAGCCCAAAAATAATAATTATATATATATATATATATATATATATATATATATATATATATATATATATATATATATATATATATATATATATATATATATATATATATATATATATATATATATATATGATGTGTTAAATAGTGAGCATTAGAGGCAGTTTCCCCCATTATAAATAATACTCATGGTTCCAGTCTTTGTGTTAAGCTAAGCTAGACGGCAGCTGACTGTAGAGTCATATTCAATGGACAGATATGAGTTGCTTCATCTAACTTTATGCAAGAAAAACAACTATTGCTTTAATTAAAGTATCTCTCATGAATGCAGGCATGAGCAGATGATCTTACTCCATGTCCCATCTGAATATAATGATCTGTTACTCAAATTCATACGAGCCATTGCGCATGTGTTAATTCTAACTCTTTCTGAGCATCTAGGCTTTGGGGCTCCAGCACCGGCCGCAGCCAACACTTTCAGCTTTGCCGCTCCAAGCGGTGGGTTTGGTTCCTCGGCGGCACCGCCCTCCTCCGGAGGTTTCGGCAGTGCCTTGGCAGCTCCGACACAACCTCCCTCCGGGTTTGGTTCCACCACTGCGCCCTCCTCAGCTCCTAATGCATCGTCTTTCTCCTTTGCTGCTCCGTCCACCAACAAGCCAGCAGCCACTTCAGGATTTGGCTCTGCCTCGGGGTTCAGTTTCACCTCAACACAAAACGCCGGAGGAGCAGGATTTGGGAGCGGTTTTGGGGCTGAAGCACCTGCCTCAGCAGGAAGCGGCAGTATTTTTGAACAGACAAGTGGAGGGTTTGGGAAGACCGCTGCTCCACCTGCAGCAGGAGTGGTGTCTGCCGGCGGGGCATCGAACAGTCTGTTTTCAGATCAGAGCAACATGACTCCAGAGGAACTGAATCAGTTCAAGGCTAAGAGGTTCACTCTCGGCCAGATTCCTTTAAAGCCCCCCCCATCTGACATGCTGGTTGTTTGATGCTGTTGGAAGAATTCACAGGATTTTTGAAATGTAGAGATGATACAAAGTAAAACATTTCTTCTGCATTGTGCTTCTGATTAAATCAAAGTCACTATTACATTTTTAAAGATCTGGCTAATGTTTATTATACTAATACTTCAAATCAATTCTAGCAGGGAAAACATGCTAAATGTAAGATGTTTGTGTTTATGCAAAGTGTGCTTCAGGTACAGCTGTACAATACATAGTACATATTTTTAGATGTCGTTTGTCACATAAACTTCTATTTTCGAATGATTGTCTTTCGGGATTGTTCTGAATCTGAATTTTCCTTATTTGTTAAGAGGCTGATAGTTAACAGATCAGTTGATGAGCGACATTTTTGAAGGTTTGTTTGCATGATAATGTGATCTAACAACTGTAATGCAATAAAAACATGCCTTGAATTTGGTTGGAAACTTGTATCTGCACAAAATGCCTGCCACAATGAGGTCTATAATGTCCTCTAAACTAGAAATGTATTTCACTGAATGCTCCATGGTAGAATAATATAATCTCCTCCAATAAATTGACTGTGTTCATAAAGGTTGTCATTGCACAATTACACCAGGAGAGGGTGTCAGAATACAAGCGTAAAAAAAAGAAGAGCTTTTTAATGTTTTCGTGAAGCACAGACACTAGCTGTGTAACTTAGAAGATGTAGTGTGTCGCTTCAGACTGATCCTTCTCCTTTTGTGTGTGTTTTTACTCACTGTAACGCGATGCTCCTGTAACAACTGCACAGGAGCTTGCAGGCCTTCATCCGCCAAGAGAGAGGAAAGTGTGATAGTGCATGGATGACAGTGAGTGAGTAAGCTATTCAATACGTATTCATTAGGTGTCGAACACCCGGTGGGACCACTAGTAGAGGAATACAGCGACAAAGAGGCAGCAATAAGCTGTTCTGCTGCTATAGGGGCTACAGCTCTGCTGACCCGACCATATTTTCAGCTGACAGGCAGTTTATGAAATTCGGCAAGAGGTGAAACTGAGCTGGCGCTGCTTCCTGTATGTCTCTTAGTGGGAGTCTGTGTGCGTGCAATCATCCCAAGTCAATATCTCATAGCTAGGTCAAAGGCATTGTGCATATAGCTTATACAATTGTATGCATGTAAAAGGCAACACAGCATTCATTAACTAGTGTTCAACATTGTAATTTTCTCTCCTACTTCTCAGTCTGTCAGCAGTAACTTCCCACCCACCCCCTGCTGGAAGATAATGCATAAATAATTCAACAGATTAATGAACGACTGAAAAAGAGACCTCATGAAAAGGCACTCACATGCTTGTTTCCGTGAAACTTGTTTAAATCTGCTGACAACGATTAAACGGAGAAATATATGTGTGAATCCTTTATTTCCCCAACAGCAAATTAAAGTAGATTTAATCACTAACTGCTGCGGCATCAAATCGCCAGCCTGCCTGTGTTTATGTACTGTAATGTAAGCATGAGCTGCACATAGGTGGATCAGCGCAATATTAAAGATGAGGGAATGCCGACACATACACACTCACAGCAAGACACAGAATGTTTGTATCACTCTGGAGTACATTAAGACCTGTATATGGTTATGCTGCAACTTAAGAAACAATTACATTTCACTCATTTGACAGGTTGCGCTCACAAGCGAGGGGATATGATTTATGAATGCAGTCATTTCCTGAGGGAGCCTGGATCTTCAGAGCTGACATATGAGTCGAAATTAACACACACACACACACACACACACACACACACACACACACACACACACACACACACACACACACACACATCTACCATCTACACACCTGTCATGTACTGTACACACAGTCCTCCTTAAATCCGCATCCTGCCCTACCCTCCCATGAAGGCATAGCTTAGCAAAGACCCGGTCACATGACTACGATGTGTACTGTAATTCAATTGACCGTGACCTGACTCCAGCAGCATGGGCCAGACATTCAGTACACTGTACATGGTGATCCTAACATATTTTTCCAAAGTGATGGCAGAGGTTGTCTGTATTTTTTATGTGCCGTGGTATGCATGTCAGAGAGCTCTAAACTGACAAATTCTTTGAATTAGGTCTTCTGCTTGCAGCTATTGAACTTCCTCCTCCCTCGCCGCCTGCTACAAATCAGCCGTGGGCAGTACCTAAATGCACAGTGCGTTGGTCACTACATCTGCTGATTACAGCGACAGACACTCGTACCGCCGTTTGAAACCCCTCTCCATACAGAATGCCATTGAGCTGATTGGGATTCAATGCTGGTAATAATGTTTGATTGGAGCTGATTCCGGTCAACCCTCCTTGCTGCTGCAGCAGAGAGCAATAATTGATTGTGTTGTGCCACAGGAGTTCACCTATGGGAAACAGCATTGATCCGAGGCTTGTGATTTAGGCCTCTTTGAGTGGCTTGCCGTATGGGTGACTGAGTGGCACATATTTCATGTGCATAGCTCTGGTAGCTCGTGCTGCAGATGTTTATGGGTTCATATTAGGATCAGTGCCTCACGTCGGTTCTTCTCACACATTGACATTAATAACACACTGTAGTGAGTAAAGTACAGAGCATATAGCCTATTGTATCCGAGACAAGAGTGGGCAAGGCCTGGATCGTTTGAACTGTAGTGGCACTAATCGGCTTGTCAGAAAAATATGCTACATTCCTTTAATTTCATCTGTGTATGCTGCAGACGGCGCTGCATGATCCATAAACTCCCTTTATGCATATGTTCTGCAAAAGACTATGTCTTGTAGTGTTGTAGTTGTAGTGTAATTAATAGATTTTACAAATACTTCTTAGTGCCCATCATTTGTGCGTTGACTTTGACTTTTCTCAAGCAAGTTTCAAGTCTACAAGTTGAGTTTTATATAAAAAACAGAAATGGAGAAAAAAAAAAACATTAAAATAGAGCATATCCTATCCAACTCAAATACAGCCCAGGTTTGCTTTGCAGCTATCTCGGTTAGAACAGACACAGCTTTCACTCCTGAAACTACAGGACAATTCTTAACCTAAACCCGATCTTTGAAATTATCCAGTGTATCAGATTATCAATCTTCCAAACTGGTGAATGCTATGCCAGCAGGAATTGGTTATTAGACACAGACTAAAATAAGATTTTTTGGAGAAAAAAAATAGCTTTCGGCCTGTTAATAAACAAATATTCAAGAAAAATTACACTTACATTTTATAACCATTACGCTAACCTGAAATATGTTTCCTGGCCACTTGGGGGCAGCGTAAACACATTGTGTGAACACAACATTGACATATCATAATCATTTAAATTGATTTAGCGAACTTGTTCGCAAACGGGCGGTGTTAATACTTCCAGCAGCTATGAAGGAACATGTCTGTTTCTGGTCACCTGTCCAAAAAGAGAAAAAAACTAATCAGTGACAGCGAGGGCCGTACACTCACAATAATCATATTAAAATCCACAGTATATTATATTTTAGGATTTTCTTTCTCCACTGGACAGGGGCAGGCGAGCTGTTGTCTGTCTGCGTCCAGTATTTATGCTCAACGAAGCTAACTAGCTGTAGCTTCATCTGTTTCACTGATGTTAGTTGACATATGTGAGTGGTATCGATCTCATAAGCTAACTCAGCAAAAAGGCGAATAAAGCGTATAGACTTATTTTTCAAAATGTCAAACAATGTCTTGAACACCACATTTAGGCTTGCATGCGCTTGCCTTTCACATGTTTAGGCTACACCATATTAACATTTTAATTTGTTTAATGTGACAAGGTTAATGTGGAGTTAACCTCCGATGAAGCTGTTTTCACCAGGCTTTTAACCCATGTATCCATGTGCAATGAATTACCTTGGTGACGTGAGCAACCAACACAGAGTCGACCTGTATCTCGATGCCTCCATCTCTGTAACTTGACATAACAGCATTTCTCCACGCTTCTCTCTCAAGGCCACACATTGTCGCTGTTTGCCATGCCGCTGAAATCAACCGGGCCTAATCTCATCTCCTCGCCTCTCCCCCCACCCTCCTCTCCCTCCTCTCCTCCTCCCCTCCACAGCAGCGCGTCTCTCACCGCGCCTTGGATACATTGTGACCAGCAGCACTAAGCGGAGAAACCGTCCAGCACAGCACAGCACAGCACAGTTACAAACCCAAACGATGACCTTCTTACAGATACGACAGAAGCAAACAGTTATTTGACAACTCCCGACCCCGCACCTTGCCTTCGCCGCTCCTTGCTGTAAGCGGTAAGTGCTCCGATTCCTTTTTTTTAATTGCAGGGATGTCAGTGCGCAATTTCCGCACCGGTCAGCGACAGCGCCAATGGATTGATATTCTTAATATTTACACCAATTAATAGCCGATGATCAGTGACACGAGGTGCGTGGCTCAAAGTGTGCGCAGTAATGTGAATTTGGGTTTATTGATGTTTTATGTATAGTCCTGTTGTAAAACATTAGATGATGAGCGGACTGAAGACTGTTACTTTCACCTTTGTTGCATTAGAAGTCCAGCAATGCTAAAATGGGTTTACAGGTTACTTCTCCTCCTTCAGTCAATCTCATTACATGTTTAAAGGATTTGATACGGTCGTATGGTATAGACAAGATAATGCACAGTAAGGCTGTTGACGTGGGGATTTTAATCTGACCTAAATACTTTATTTTTCTTCTTCTTTACTTTTAAATGTATATAGCTTTGGACATTTAAATGTGGGATTTTTTAACAACATTACTAGAAACCCGGGAAAATAATTGTTTATTTTAGGGACAAAGTTCAGCGCGTCAGTGGTCAACTTCAATCTTCAATCTAGATTGAGGTTGCGTGGAGTCAAATGCATCAAGGTGCTTTAGGATTCATCTGCTATGCCCTGCTTCTCCTCTTTGATTGCGTTTGTAGGTGTGAGCGAGGGTGACAGTTAAGGGAGGGGGAAGGGAGTGTGGAGGAGAGAATAAGCATATTTTGAGATCATGAGATGCCTGTCCTCTGCCAAAACTCAGGTCAGGCCAAGTGCATGCCAAGGTGTGAGATTAGATCAGATGGCCCAACACACACACACAAACACAAACATATCCATCTGGGCTCACACTGTGTTCCCCACCTGTGGATGAGGGCAGAAACACGTGATGCAGCTCCTGTGCCTCCTGTGTCTTTCTCTGAATCCTGCTAAGAAAATCTCACAGCCTGAAAGCTGTTTCATGTGCCTCTGACATGTGTGATTGTTTGGCGTTAAGCTTATAGTGAAAAGCATAACGTGAGTACATTAACTTTCAATGAAGGAGTGCCCTCCTCGGCCCGTTTTAAGAAATTCTAAGAAAAAAAAAAAATATCCATTAACTTGAAAATCCTAGCCTGACTCACACTTTATCCTCTGAATAATCCATTGAGACAAGAACAACTGGAAATAGACTTAACCCTGTCCTGTGGAAAGCCAGGTTTCTGTCTCTCCATTTACAGATCACTCAAAACATTTAAACGCAGATGCCATCCACCACAAGTTCTGCGTTCAAAAATCTGTCATCCCGTTTTACACACTCAAACAGCTGTGCCTCATCGCTCACATGGCCGTTTAGTTTCCATGTATCGGAGCCTCAGTATAGTCCCACATTTGTATTGGTGTGGCTGCCAAGCAGATTTGAGATGCGTTGCATATAAGTTCAGAGGGCAAGCAAAAACCCTTTTGAAATATTAACCAGGGTGAAAAATATGTGCCTGTGTGTCTACGACTATGTGTTTCAATCAGATAGTACCAGATGAGCTGGCTACTCAAAAGGCCAGGCTGACTGTTCTGCACTGTATCATCTTCCATCAAAGAGACTCGGCTCACATGCACGCACACAGGCTTCTCAAAATTGATAGCTGGAAAGGGCAAAGGCAAAGTCCAGTGCAGCACACCCACACAGACTCATATGCACGGACACATCTGACCACACATCTGACCACACTTCAGATCTGTAGCTGGCAGCTGCTGTTCCTGCTTGGGCTTTAAAAAATATATAATGAAAAGAACCACGGTGCAGAGCAGACACTTATCATAGTAATTGAGCAGGCTTCCGTGTGTGTGTGTGTGCGTCTAGGTCCACCTTTGTGTGTGGCTGTGTACACTTGTAGACAACCATCTGCAAGGCACAATTCACTGGCCAACTGGTATGCAACATCAACGAGAGTAGCTGTGATTGGTTGATAATGGACGCTTGGTCTGTATTGTGTCTCTTTTCCCACTTGAAATCTGCTAATGAGATTCCATTGTCTTGTTTGGGATTATGAATCACATCCACAAGTTTAACTAACATGGATGTGGGTTTGTTTTTGACCTGTTATTTTTATTATTATTTTTGAATTACACAAAGTCAGGAGATCATCCAGTTGAATGCCACTGTGCTTTTACCAAGCTATATTGGACTTTGCAGCAACAGTCCTCAGAAAATCAATTCCCCTCAACACCTGATATGTGTGTAAAGGCTGCTGCTGCTGCAGCAACGATGACCTCCATCATATGCACGCGAGTCACTCTTTAACCCAAAACATGAGACAAGTCTGCTATGCTGAAATAAATTCTACAAAAGGAAAAGAGATGACAACAATTAGACCATATTTCACCATACTATGTCACACAATCTGTAGCTGTGTTAAATGAAAAAAAAAAAGCCACCCTTTATGTCGATGTAAATGGTGGTAAATGGAAGCATTATATTTCACAGTGCGTACAAAATTGACCAAGAAAGTGAGGAATCACCTGCTGGCAGTGCCTACATGTACCAGGATGCACCGCAAGCAAGTTACTGACGGCCATCCAAAGCGCTGTACACTGTAAAAATCCTCCTCCATGAAATCCTCTGCATTCATACATTTGCATGCCTTTTCTGTAGTTGGAAACATAGGTTGCAATACGAGCAAAGGGAATAATACAAGTTCAGTTTTGGCTCCACAGACAAATCAAAGCAGCCTGTAGTTCTTATTTGCATCCAACTATGTCACTTTCATGTTAACTGATGGCACTGGATGCAGGAAGAACAACAGATTGCGCAGTTGCACCCCAAAGACAGTGAGAACATCTGCTTATATTCCTTGTTCAGATAGATAGAGATAAGGTTTTCCCATAAAGGTAGTTGTTAAGTTTATTGTCTTCACAATGGGCCGCATGGAGACAATAATTTAAAGCAAAAGACATACTGTAATATTTTTTATTTTCAAATTACTTTTAGTTCTTTTTTATTTCGACAACATAATTAGGATTTACAATGTAGATAATCACAAAATGAAGGCAATGGTGGACACCAATTACAGCCTTGAAATTCATTATATTAATGGCAAATAACACACACTAACTAATATCCTATTGTTCTAAAAGACCACTATCACTCTGACAGATCAGCCAAACACTGAAACATGAAAGCTACGCCAAAAAATGAGGTCACATACATAAAAGGAAGATGGCAGAGTAAAACATTGAAAGCCTATAATAGAAGTCTTAAAAACATAAGCGGGGAGAGAGAGATATATACAGCTCTTATCTTGTCCTCCCTCAGGATCTGATTACGTTCCAAAGCACACATCCCTTCTAGAGGTTTAGCACTAAATAAGACAGGGAGGCGAGCTTCGGTGGACCCTGGCCCTGTCCCCACAGGCCCCGTTTTTAGCTCCCACCTCAGCACCACACAACCCATGCTGTCGAAGCTGGGACCTGGTGATCCAGACATGGTTAGTGAGGTGAGAGTCAGTGTGCTACTCCGCCCCGGGGCCCCCGGGCGAGCTACCAGCATCCCAGGTGGGGTGAAGAGATGGGTTGGGGTGGCTTCGGGGTAGTGAGAGAGATGTCACTGACCACATTAGTCACCAGAGAAAGCACGCCATGAGTCAGGAATTCTCCCAGTCCCATCCATCACGTCCTTCGAAAACCCACTTTCCTTCCAGTCCAGCCACTTCGGCTTTTTATTTTTCTGCTAGCTCTCCATCCCCCCCTCCCCCCTGCTGACAGAGTAACTTTGCCATCCTTCTTTTGATGGTGATGAAAAGGAGAAGAGGGCACAAAGAGAATTGTTTAGTGCTGGGCGGCCTTTTGAGTGCAACAAGGCAAACTGATTTTATTTTCCAAACAACTTTGACATTCGAAGAAAATAATATAAGTTTGTTTATTCTATGAGCTGGTACAAGGCTGTGGGGTGATAAGTGACGATATGAGACTGGTCTCACTTCTCAAAAAGGCTGCTGGCTCAAATCCTGGACAAGGTTTTTGATTCACCTCTGAGACGAAAAACATTGTGTTGCTAGCTCAGCTGCGGAGGGATTAGCGTGGAATGTGGGTGATTGAACGTTTGGAAATGATACTCCACAGGGTAGTGATCTGATGGTTATCGATGTGGCTTAATTTCACAAGTATTTTCATGTAATTGTTATTGTTATAAATGGGTACCTCCCAAGTGTGACCTTACAGCAGAGCAGCATCCAGTAGGAAGGGTCACAGATTCACACCACGGCCCTGTCACAATTCAATATTATGTTATAGAATCATTCCAGTTTATTAAAAGTCAGATTTAATTAACCTATCCTGTCAGTTCTACACTGTAGTCACAGTACAAGTTAATAGCTGAGATCTTGGAATGCAGCAATATTGCAAAACAGAGGTCCAATAGGGGTTTTGATATATAGTTAACACGCATAGATGCATAGTCAGGCTAAATTGTAAGCTTGTTTCTAAAATGCCTTATTGTTTAATGCTCACTCTCAGATTTTGTGGCAATGTTGCTTGCCGCCAAAATCTCTGCAGAAGCTTTTGTGAGTACCAGCAGTGTAAAAAAAACATTTTTTGTTGTTGGAAAAAAACAAACAAAAAAGATCTGCAGGAAGAGAACTGGCATATGAACATTACATCATTTACAGAACATTGTGCCAAAGTATTAGCCTGGGTTTCGGTGCTCTTTCACTTTTGGATACATTAAAACACAACCAGCTGTAGTTCCAGTGTCATAATGTTACATGTAATTCAAATGTGCATTAAATTAGTAGTAATCAGTTCTGTTTTAATGACAAATGGACTTTTATATGGTATTTAACGTCTGATAAGAAGACGTCATGGCTTGTTTTGGTTTACTTCTATCATTGGTCACAGATGTAACTAAGCATTTCAATACTAAATTACATTTTACACAACCTCAGATCGGGTAATTTGACCCTTTAATTGTAGCTGTGATAGAGAAAATGCAGCCGATGCAACATGATCCAGGCAATCTGTGTGAAAACATGGTGTGACGGATCGAATTTATGTCTGCTGTCACAAGGTGATGAAGAGGGAGTGACTCAATGACTCACCTCATTAAAGACTTTATTGGATAAAACATTTGATTGGGCCAATAGGAGAGGCAAAGCTAAAGCCCCTTATGAACTCCCCTTTCTGTTCATTTCACAGCTGTTGGCATTTAATTCAGATTTGTGTCTGTGTGTGTGTCCATTAGCCATAAAATTGCTCTGGAGAGTGTGAAATGGGAAATTTGTGAATATCTGATGGCGATTCGACTGTATCTGGTTGTTTCTGATTCACTGCTCCCTCTTAGTCATTGTGATGATGAAGAAGAAATCAAATCTGTGTCAGAGCAGAGTGTTTTACAGAAGACTTGGGTGTTAATTCAAGTTCATCAGCCAAGACATCGGTGTCAGAGTTCAACGTTTCAGCTCTCTCTTCTGCCACACTCTGGCACGTACATTCAGTACAGCATATGTGTGTTTGCACTACGCTGGGTTTCTCTGTGTGCGATTTTGTGTGTGATCCATTTGGCTCTCAGCCGTCCCCCCAGCCTGGCACTCGTTACTCTGTCTGTGTGTGTGGAGCTGCAGAGCCAGCCTTCTGTGTTCTCGCCTGAAGAGACCCCTTCTGATCAGAGAGGTCCATCAGCCACACACACACACACACACATAACACAAGGGCAGCAGGCGCCGGGCCGACACATACAGTATCATAACCTGGGAAGTGTCCATGGTAGCTTCAACAGGAAGTCCATTACAGCTCCTGCCTGTCCGTGTGCACTGCCGGTGTGATTGTTCATCACACTTTTCTATTTATTTCTAGCTATTTTTCCCTTTTGCACTCATTTCAAATTGCATGTACACAACCTGTCTTGGCTATAACGTGTAAAATCAATATATAAACCGAATATAGTGTCATACATGTTCTAGCAACATAGTAGTGACATGATATGATAACCTCACCAATTTCTTCTTTTCAAACAAGTTCCTTGGTCATGTTCTCACAACTTTTTTTCTACTCTGAGAAAACAGATCAACAATCTAGGCGCCATCCTCCTTAAACTACAATATATTAAATGTCCTGTATCCTACAGTTTTTGACACTAATTGCCAAGGAAAAAAAAGGAGGAAGAACACCTGTTAGTCACACACTAACAGGTGTTAGGCCCACCTCTTAAACAAATATTAGCTTCTTAATTTAATTAAAAAGATGGATGTTTCAACCAGAATGGCCTTAATCAAATTAGAAGTGACACAACGGCTCATCTTGGTAAACACTGGTGGTGGACATTCAGATGACCATACATGGCATCTTAACATCTCATTCAATAGAAAGAGATGCTGATTATTGGCAATTTAAATGTCTGATGACATTCAACCAATGTCCAATGACCTGTTGGTGTTGGTATATATTGTTTTTTCTCTGTTAATTTAGCTATAATTCAAGTCAATTCCCTCTCCACTGTCCCCTATGGGAAATTAGGCACGACAGAGACACATCAAGACTCATCCACCAGTAAACACAAAAAAAACATTAAGTGTAGGCAATAAGTAAAAACAAATTAAAAATAGGTAAAACCAATGAATAAGAACAAGTTGAAAAATGTCCAAAATGTATGTTGATATTTATTCAACTTAGCTTTATGAATTGCTCACTGACAAGGCACTCAGCCCTTTACAGTATATCTTTACCATCTACTTTGCAGTTAAATTGTAGGTTAATTAACTGACCGACAGTGGTAATGTGGCTAGAATAAAGGAGCAACTTTAAAGAGATCATTAATGCATCACTCAGCCATATCTAATTACAAGGTTGTTGCTTTTGTGTTTATGCGAGAAACTGAAAGGAGAGGTCACATTTCTAACCTTAGCTTCTCTGCATCAGACTGCACACAGTCATGCTGCGCTGAATCACCCTGAACATCATGTTTTGTGGTCTTCTGTACTGTAGGGAGTTACCTTGCACGGCAGCTGGATTCTCGTGATATCACGAGATCATCCGAGAATCCGAAGTTCGCATAGATACTGCAATAGCATCAGTTACATGAGGACTGGAGGGCATTTCTTCATTGAAAGAAGAGAAAATAAGGTTTTTCTCAAAAGAAAAGAGATTTTTGATTGGTTCAGCCATCATATGAAAGTGCCTGCCCTTTTCCAAAGAGTTTCCAAAAACGGCCTCCCTCCAGTTGAATCTGTGAACATGTACAAATGGAAAAATAAAGAAATAGTTTGACATTTTCGTAAATATGCTGATTCCCTGTCTTTGAACGTGTGCATCTGGAGGACCTCTATGCTGCTCTGCTAACTCACGCCACCTCCTGTGTAGAAACAGTGTCAACAGTCATGCAAATTAAGCGGCCGGATTTAACACAGCAGAGGTCGGTATTGGGTGGAGGCGGGTGGTGTGGAGGTGCGGAGGAGAAGCTGATTGCCACCACCAGGCTGAGCGGAGGGTGACGGTGTGCTGACGGGGAGAAATAAACGAGCTCTGAGATGAGAAGTTAGAGAGCACGGAGACATACAGGGAGGCTGTCTGGCACAGAGAAGAAGATAGATGGGCTCTTTGGTTGTACTTTTCAGTCCAGCAAAACACAGTGTGGGGACACTGGGACATGGCAGCATCTTCAAAGATTCAAAGACAAATGCACCAAATTCAGGTGTGGGTTTGGGTGCTTTAAAGAACAATATTCAACCATTATTCATACCGAGCATAATAACAGCTCTACAGGCTGATTTTTCTTTATTTTCACTTCATGTGGATACGGGTACTCCATGCCCCGCTTAAAAACATCTTTGATTTATAAGCAATGGAGTTCACACAACGCAAGATAAGAAACTCTATAAAAGCTGAGATATTGTTTGCCTCTGCTTTTGCTGCCCACAAAATATATTCAGAAATGGCCTTTTCTGGTATATCCTTATACCTAAGTAGCAAAAATGGTTGTTGGCAAAACAATCTCGACTCGGTTGATAATCGGCGAGTTGAGATTTCGTCAACTGCAACAAAATGGGTCAGAAATGACCGTGACTGAAACAATTCACTATCTCAGCTTCTTTCACAACATGTTGAACTATTCCTTTAAATTGATGAATCTCTACACCACAAACTCACAACTAAGCAATTCAATGTGAACTCTTCAAATCTGAAACCAACACAGCTAGCCACATGTCAGTGTAGATGTCATCTGCGCCAAACATATATACAGTATGTACAGTACACTTAAGTTCACCCTGTTTTGCTTTGGTGCCAGAGACACACACACACACACACACACACACACACACACACACACACACACACACACACACACACACACACACACACACACACACACACACACACACACACAGCCTGAGGATCTCATCATTAGGAGGAGAGGAGGAATGGATGCATGTCTCAGTGGTTGTCACTATCAGTGTCATAGTCTTCTCCCTCTCCTTCTCTTGCTCTCACTCATTATTTCTCACAGATCAGGCCCAAGCTTCCTGCAGTTTTTTTCCTTTTTGTCAATTCATAATGAAGCATCTTCTCCTCCCACATCTCTCTCCCTGTCCTTCAACTTCCCTTTCTTGGTCTTCTCCGTCTTCTCCGCTCTCTGAAAGCAGAATGGATCTATTTGTTATATCTTCTCTCCTTCTAGATCCCTCCTCTATCCTCATTTCCTCCGGGTCTGTTCGCTGTGTGTTCAAAGCACAGCCCCCCCCCCCCCAGAGAGCTGGAGAAAAGTGTGCATGGGCTGGAATAGAAAAGAGAGAGTGAGCAGGGAAGAGAGTGAGGGCCAAAAAAAGAGAGGAGAAAAATATAGTGTAAGGGCATAAAGGCTCACCTGAATTTTAGATTCCAAGCCCCTGCCTCCTCTCTTTCTTTCAACTCATAACAAATGTCACTGCAGTAGCTCTGTACAAAGCATGCAGTATTCCACTTGGCTTATTATGAGTTTCATTACAAAATGCCAAAATTTGCCCTTTGCTAAATCAGTTTAACGTTCCTCAACAGCACCCACTTCGGTTATTGTGGTACGGCTCAATGAATCCCGACAAAAAGTGGTGGTCAGCAACATTTTTGGGTCTGTAAGCATCATGGCTGTGGTGGTGTGACAAAGCAGGGCAACGATGATGATTTACAGAGACATGAAGCACACAGCGTTTACATCTTCAATTTGAAAGTCGCATTAAGGGCAAATTCACTGTACTGTATGTGTATTATTTATGACTTCGTCATGGGAGTGAGTGTTTTAGTAGGAGAGCGTTTCCTGCACTTAGTGGTGGATTATGTAAAACTGATGTCTTTTAGTCACGTCAGAAGCACGACTCCAGAGATGGCGTTCATAGGCAAATTTAGATGGGTAAATATATCTCTCCTTCAAGACTAAATTAGGTGGAATACAAATAGTTATATTATGTATATTGTTGAGGTAACACTCGGATAAGATAAACCACTCAAAGAAAGTAGCACACATTATGAGCAAAGAAAAAAAAATATTTTAATAGAGCCTTGTGCTAGAGAATCTAGCATAAGGAAACATTTCCAGTTGAAACAAAGATTCACTTTGAGTTTCCACGCTAACTTTGACGCACCACTGAAGAGAGAGGCAAACACTTGGGAAAGTTTGCTCTTTGAGGCAATGTAATACTAAATTATGATTATGAAAACAAAAGGGGACTGTCACAAAGTAAATAAAGCAAAGTGAGTTGAAAACACAACCAGAAAAAGAAGAGATGGTTAGCCTGTGCGTTCTTTGAAGCTAACCAGGCCGCTCAAGTTTGGGTTGAAGCTGAACAAAACCTTGTACTTGACATAAATATTTTACTTTTCACAGACTTCAACTTCATACGTACCAGTGCGCTTCCATTGTGTGCCCCCATGTGTGAAAGACAAATACATAAGTCTATGTGTGATATGGTACAGTGCATTTTTGACTTAATGGAACGCTTGGCACTGATGTCTTCTGTTATTGAATGTAGCTGATATGAGTAACATGCCACGCAATAGTTGGACTGTGTACCAGAGACACGCTGGCCATCGAAAAGTTTGTGAAGACCCCCGAACGGCTGATCCATTCCAGGCCGAACCGGCCGATGGTCATAGAGTTTATTTTTCAATTTCTGAAAAATGTGCTGCCTAATCAAATCCTTTTAATATTGAGGGGGCATGCGAGCGGCCCCTCTCAATTTGGACTGATCCTCGTTTTTTGTTGAAATCTGATTCGCTCAGATTGGTGCCCTCAACTAGGTTTGACTTGCCGCTCTTGTTTTGTTTCAGTGCAGTGGTGAAGCACTCATACAAACTGAGGAGGCAGGTGTCAGCGAGAAATCCTGTAGTATCTTGAAAGTCATCAGCATCAACAGATTCTGTTTATACGACAACATTTTAGTTGATATTTGTGTTTAAATTACAGCGCAAAGACATTATGATTTGGTTGATCTTGTAACCTTTCTTATGGCGCCATAAAAATTATAATCC
This sequence comes from Myoxocephalus aenaeus, assembly GCA_038501785.1. NCBI lineage: Eukaryota > Metazoa > Chordata > Actinopteri > Perciformes > Cottidae > Myoxocephalus > Myoxocephalus aenaeus. Next base: position 5,322,806 of record JBAMJR010000170.1, on the reverse strand, counting down.
GTCCAATATTTTTTGGACCAAATACCTGCAAAACATGGTATGACATTCCTGTCGGCATTAACTGTATTAGCTTTTGTTAATTAGCAAATGTTAGCATGCACACTAAACTAAGATGATAAATATGCTACATATTATATCTAATGAACAGCAGCCTATTTTGCCTTGTCATTGTTAACATCTTAGCTCTCTGATATTAGTATTTTGCTCAAAGCATTGCCGTGTAAAGTACAGCTTTACAAAGCTGCTAGCATGGCTGTACACTCTTAAATGAGCATGCATGTAACACGTGGTGTATTGAATGAAGCATGCACCAGCTGAGCTGGACTCATGGCATCGAACATTTTCTGCAAGGCACTTATTAAGTAAACTCTGAAACAGAAAAATACTGCGATGCTGGACTTACTAAAAAAAGATACAAAACAGGAGAAGACAGGAATTATAGCTGGGGCCGTAATGCTTAAGCAGGTGGAACGAGTTATATGGAAGATGCGTAGTAAAGAATGAGAAATATATTTAAAAAAGAAATGCGTGTGAAAGCACGATGTTGGCCACAGTGCGTCTACATATTTAATGTGCCCTTGGGCTGTCGGTTTAGCCTCAGCTTATTCACTCTGAAGTTGGGGAAGAGAAGAGGAAAGGAGAGAAGGAAAAGAGTGAAGAAGAGGAGGGAGATGTGGTGTGATAGAGATAATAGTCCTTTTTTTTGGTCAGACATTTTGACATGTCACATTAGGAGAAGCATAGGTGCAAATAATAAAATAAATGCTGGCTGCTTGCTGGCCCATTGTCCCACTGTCATGGCTTACTGGGACACTTGAATATAATGGAGCCATCATTAAGTTATTAGTAAAAACCTGTGCTTTGCCCACTACGACAAGTCAAAATGTCTCCTGTGAAAATGGCCTGTTGTGACAGTCATAGCTCAGATATTACACACGTTTATCAAAGTATAGAGAAAGGTGTGTCCTCCAAGGTTTCAGCCAACTATTGACTTAAGCTGTATACTTTATCGTATGTGCCACTGTTAAAGTTCGGGCACAGAACAAGATAATAAATAAATAAATAAAAACACAAGACAAATACCAGCTGACAGGGTCACCCCTCAACAGCAGGCCAGCCTTGGCATTTGAGTGGAGATATTTCTTAACTCACTCTAACAGTGTGCTGCCATCTGCACTGTCCTCGTCTGTCGTCCTTTGTGCTCTTTGTTTTCTCAGTTTGCAAAACTATTGGAGATCAAGAACACGTTTCCACTCTTTATTTGTCTTTGATGGAGTTGGAAGTCATTTCTGCTGCCTCTGCAATAAGTGGGGAATTCAATTGAAAGCCTCTATGGTTGAAATTCAAACGCAATGTCCTATACTGTATTTCAGACACACTCCACATTATGATTTCTTATTTGAGCTTTCCTTCAACCTCTCCTCTCTACTTTCACCTTAACGTCTGTTTTTGTCCTCTTTCATCTTCCCTCCTCAGCCTCGCTCCATCTTTACGGCCCTCCCCCCCAGCCTATCGGCCCTCCAGTCCAGCGAGACCATGATGCTCAGCAGCTCTGTGGAGGTGCCCAGCCCGGGCGGGTTGAGCGGCCTAAGCGGGCTGAGCGCGGCGGCTCGGAACGTGGTGCGCTCCTCCAGCATCTCAGGGACCATGTACAGCGTGGAGAAGAGTCCCGGCGGCGGGGGCCCGGACTCCACATCATTGGCTGGCAACAAGAAGCGGCGCTCCAGTCTGGGCGCCAAGATGGTGGCCATTGTGGGGTTGTCGCAGTGGAGCAAGAGCACACAGCAGCTCAACCAGCAAGGTCAGCTCACACTTTGAAATTATTCTGTTGGATGTAAACTTTTAAGAGTCATTTCTTTCCTTTACGCTGTTATCTTTACTTTACGTGACTTTTGAGCCCCCATCGAATACTCTACATCCCAAGATAGCCACCATTTTAGCTATATGTCAGTGTGACTTTTTACTCCTTCATCCCTTTCCCAATCCTTTCCTCATCATCCCTCTTCTTCCATTCTTCTTCTTTTTGTTCTGCCTTCACAGTTTTTCTCTCCCTTTGTCTTCTGCTCTCCCCAACTGCAGTTTTGTCTGTTGGCTAAACTAAGGGGATAACAATCTTTTCTTTCAATTTGGGTTTAGACTTGAAGCCGAAAATCATATTTATTTCCAAATGAAGATGTAATTCTTAATTGATAAGACATTTAATCATCATCCTGGCTTTGCTTCAACATTTCAAAAATACTCCTCGTGCTTTTTCAAAATGATTAAATGTTTTCCAGTGGAGTGAAATTGTTAAACTAATGCCAACACTGTTCTAACAGTGTTTGTTTCAGTGTATGCGCAATAACATTAGCATAATCCGCTCCAAATGGTATTTGATGGTGCACTGCCTCAGTTATAATACCTATAATATTTAATTCAACAAGCTCTCGTTGGCTTTACCTTTCGTGGTATTATCGATGTAATTAGTCACATTTTTTAAAGCCTGCAACACTATTGTGTGTTTAACTCATTAGCAGCTATGTATGGCGGCTGTATGTCAATGATAACGGCGCCATGTTCCAGTATGTGTCCTGTGGGGTATAATTACAGAAAGTGTGCAGCTGCAACAAAAGTGTCTCTTGCTTTGTGCCTCAGCAGCATTCTCAAACCCAGTCACTTGTGTTGGGAAAGAGGAAAAACAAGTCACACATCGAAGCTCGGTAAAGGCTGAGAGGCAGGGCAGGAGGGGCAGTTGTGCTACTCATTTCAATGCAGTTCAATTCTTTTCTCATTCTTCTGTCGACACCAAGGGCATTGTTCATCTCCTAGCATCATTAGCGCAGTGTGCTTCTCCTCCAGTACATTAAACTGTCACCTTTTCAGAAGGCTGTCTGCATGTGTCTTTCTGCTTGCCTGCTCGTGGTTGTACAGTATGTACGTCTAATTCTGATGAGAACATTCTGTCTTGTTACTGAGGGTTTATCTGAGGGTTGTTGCTTCCTGCTTTGTGTAAGCAGGCCGGGTACGGCTTGAAACATATTATATTGCTGGTTTAGGATTCCTAAGTTTCTGTACCAATACCAAAATGATACCTTTTTAATATCCTTACTTTAAAAGTGTGTATAAATATGTTTTTCAAAAGTAATTTAATAACTCAGTAATTATTTCAGTACTTTTTAGTGAACAATGCCAAAAATGAGCTGGCTCCAGCTTTTTAAACGTGAATATTCTGTGAAATTTAAATTCAATATCTCTGGGTTTCAGATGGTTGGTCAGACAAAACAGCACATTTCTCACTATTTAATTTTTTTTATTTCAGCCAATTAAGAGCCAAACAGCATCTCGCCATGCACGTATTTATGTATATGATACCAGACAGCAGGCCTAGGTATAGGAAATGCACAGCCCGCCACTGATGTTGACAGTTGTGGTTCTAAATAAATAAATTCTAATTAAGTTTTTTTAAATAATTTGTTAAATAAAATGATATATAAGTCCAAAATATAATTGTGAGCTTATACTACTTTATTTTCTAAAATACATAATTTAATTATATAAGCACATACTGTATATTTAGCAAACTGAAAACATCAATATATTTAACGGTGTCTTCACAGCTGCACAAGATACAATATTTGTAGTTAAATTCTGATTGAATGTAGAAAATGTTTCATCAAGGAAAAAAAAAGTCTTAGAATCTGACAAAACAAATTCAATATTTGGTAGTTTTTTGCTACTTCCTGCTAATGCCACAACTTCCTAGTAAAAGCAACTCTGTCCACTTTTGAATGATCTGAACTTCTCACATGACTTCAGTCTTTCGGTAAACCTCTTCAATGTATTTTGAGCATTAATATAGAAGACCAGACAGGTTGCTCTCTCTATAACTCTGTTCTTCTCATGCCCGCTCTAACATGGTCACCGTATGGCTAATGGGCACTGAACTCAGGGACACATTCACATGCACACACACTCCGGTATCATTACTTTGTCTCCCATCTGTGTGAGATGGCTGTTGCTCCAGTACGGACACGCACACACACACACACACACACACACACACACACACACACACACACACACACACACACACACACACACACACACACACACACACACACGCACGCACGCACATACACACAAGCTCAGTGCACTGAGGCACAGCTGACACTTGTCTGACGCAGAAAGAGCTGTCGATATTTTCACCACAGGGGCTTTCATGTCTTTGTGTTCGTGCTGAGGAGGAGAGCACAATGGAGGGAAAAGTGTGGATGAGGAGGCTAGGAGGGGCTGAAAATGTAGAGAAGAGGAAGAGGAGACAAGTGGTGTGTCTAAATTTAGATGTTCTCAGCCGCCAGAAGAACACATCATGCCTGGAACAAAATCACAAGATCATGCACCCACTCCTTCCTTTTCCATCTATATCACAACTTGTTGTAGCTATATCATCTTGAGATCCTGCATGATAGTTTTCTTGGGACATTTGGGAAAAAGAGAGCGCTGGTATTGGATCTGGACTTAATATTGGCAGGGCCTAGTATTTGTATTGGGAGAGAGGTGGGAATGATTCAACCCGATTTTAAATTGTCTCAGGTAGGCTAACAATCAAGTTCCAATTGATTTAGGTGTACATTTAATGACAATCCAGGTATTTGATGTAGATTATTTTACATAATATCCATCCAACAACAAGATTATGTCACTGCTCTACTAGTAATAACATTACTAGGCTGAGCCTGGAAATTGGTTCCCACAAAGCTGTTTTCTCAATTGACCCAGAGAGGCCGAAATGGGCGACCATAATCTGTGTTTTTTCCCTCCTTCATAATTCATAACCAGCTGGGGGAAGAAAATGGCTGAATATAATTAGTTGGTTGACCCACACAGACAGACAAAAGGTCACACAGCCAGACGAACAGAGTGACAGGCAAACATTCCTCCTCGCCCGGTCGAGTTTGATTAGCGTCCTCTACTTATTCGCTCCTGGAGTTAACGGCCCCCTCTGGTCAGCTGTCACTGCTCCGTGTTCCGAGTGACACGTGCATTGATTGGTTCACGTGGCGGGGCGGCCCAGGTGCCCGTCCCTTACTTCGCTCGGTTGGTCACCTAATAGCCGATAAGCCACAGGTTGAATTGGTCCCCAGAGAAGAGATGTGTGAGAGAAGTAATTTGGATTCAGGGTGTATAAATTGGGAACAAATTTATGGAATGCTTTCTGCTAAACAAGAGGCAAACTAACCATATGTCTTGTTGGTGTTGATTAATTGATCTTCTTAATAAATAACTGCTGTTGTATGTTATGGTGGTTGCAAAGTGAACCGTAGGGGAAAATCAGAGACTAAAGCTTAGCCTCAAAATCTATTCACTGCCTTTATTCTGGTTTGCCAATAATTATTCTCAATGTGTTGCACACCTTTTATGACTATCACGACCAGTCTTTAATCTAGTGGCTAAAATTCTGTTTTTTTCTACTCTAAATATTAGGATTTACAGTGAATGACTGAATAGTTAAAACTAAATGTATGAAGAGGAATAGAGAAATTAAGTGAGGAGGCTGAAAGGGACATAAAGAAAAAAGATAAAGTGAACGGAGACAGTGGGGTAATATGTCAGCGTCCCACCATTAAAGGGCTATTAGGAGCTAATGTGGTTACGGTGTTGTTATTGTGTCAGAGTTCCTGTAGGGTATTTTCTAGGCGTGATCAATTTTGTGAATTGGATCGAGTCAATATAACTATCGTCAGAATCTATCCCGTTAAACTCTTATGCAAACATGGAAGTTTATTTGAAAAGGAGATAGTGAAGCCTTTCTCATCAGAGGTTCTTAATTGGCTTTACACTTTTGGCAACTTTGTTTAGATTTTTGTCCAATAATCTGGCCTTTTATAGTAGTCCTCATGAGGGGTGAAACAATACATTCACAATATTTGGAACAATGATGGAATGTAATCTAACCTTTTCTCACTAATTTAATTCCGGCATAAATCTACAATAAGCTCCTTCCAAAAAAAAAAATTATCGCAAAAATAATTGAGTAAATGTCTGAATTGAGTCACCGCATTCTGTGTATACTGTAGTTGGGACACAAACTCCAATGGAAACATCTGCACACAGATGTCTAGGACAAGTAGGACAAGAACATTTCTTTCAGACTGCAGCCGTGTCAAAATGTTCAGACAGCAGCTGAGATCTGACAGTCCTTAGTGTTAACGGATGCTGTATAATTGTACCCTCTGGTGTTTCCAAACATAAATCTGCAACTTTAGGGAGTCATTACTCAGATTAATTTCATATTAACGATCCATTTGGCATCTCAGAATTAGGGCTGGACGATGTGGCGACGCCATAAGCCTCTGGGGACAACAGCCTATATTTTAGTGGTTCCGGTGTACCCAGCCGATATCCGGACCAAGACTTCCTTTTCTCTGTGCTTCTCATCGTTTACAGTCTGATGAGCAACTTCAGACTTCTCCAACGTGATTGGTCAATTCTACCCGGACTACGAAGGGAAACCAGAATGCTTCCAATGCCCACATCTTGTCCTGTTGCCTACAGATGCATGTGAATGCAGACACTGTTCATTGAGGTGATTGTATAAGGTGCACTTCCAGATTTAGATCATTTTATAGAGTCTATTTTCATGCATTCCTACTAAGATGATGTTAGTTTTTCTCGGCTTTCCTCACGTCATCCATTCATAGCCCCGACTGCTACAGTGCCATTGCCTCATTATTCTGGGTTTTGTAACAGGCCAGTGTTGAGGGTGGCATTTTGATCTGTGTTCTATTTATTACCTGCTATTATTGGTATCGGTGAGGAGAAAACACACACAAAAACACACACACAAACGGTTTCCCACGTCTAACGGGTGAGTCACTCCTCCGCTGAACACGGCTTTATCTCCTGAGCAGGTTTATCCTTGACTGAAAACAGGGCCAGCAGAGCGTCTCTCTGCACAATGTCAGTCTGCACAGAGGGACGCGGCTTGCTGAGAAACAAGCGCCCTTGACGATGAGAAGCAGTGCACCGGGAGAGTTGGATTAAAGGAAACCAGGCGTGGATGTGTCTGCTTGTGTGTGTTTTTTGGTGAGCGTCCCAGTGAAAGGCTTCAACTCTCACCGTCCCTCAGTTTATGTGTGTGTGTGTGTGTGTGTGTGTGTGTGTGTGTTTTGCTGGTGCACATTCACACTCAATCGCTCCATTTAGCTCTCTAAACCCACTCAACACCCATCCTCTTTGTTTTCTCAAGCTGCACTTTTCAATTCCTTTTAAATATCCTTTATTTAAATCTTTCTGTCGTCTTTGTGTGTATTTCCGTGGTGATGTAGATACAGTTGGAAATAAACCAGAGACACAGAAAAGAAACAGACACAGAGAAGGAACAATGTGACACAGGAAGAGAATACGTGTTGGTTTGCTTATAGAATTGATTCCAACTTTGTTCTGAGACCAATAGCAGACACATTTATGGGTGTACTGTTGTCAGACACATTTCTGAGTTGGCTGACTCGAACCGTAGTTCCAACTTGGGAGTAAAGATATTTGAAGAGGCTTTCACCGTTGTTGTTAATGTTAGAAAAATGCATACAAAATTTCCATGCTTCTAGCTCAGTTTTATTTTGCGTTTCAATAAAAAAGCACAGGCGTTTCCGTTTTTATTTGCCTTTCTGTAAAAACTGCTTTTATTCAGTTTCACAAACCAGAGTGCAGCGCCATGAACTGTGTTCCGTTTTGTTGCCAAATACCAGAGCAAAATCCTTTTGTAAGCTTTGTTTCCCCGTGTAGAGCACATTTACCGAAGCTATGCAGCTTTCACTGCTACAGTAACTCGTCCTGCACAGCTTTGGAAACAGTACGCTTACATGTGCTTGCATTTATGCTGACAACATGAATCATAATATCTGACTGGCTTTAGTCAGACTGAGCATCCAGTGTAATTCTGTCATGGACGGTCACAGTGGTGGAGTTTCAGAAATGTTTGTCTTAAGCTTACGTTCTGTTTATTAATGATAAGCAAAAAGACGTGCTGATACTGTGTAACTGTTGACAGGACAATGTTTAGCTAAAGCTCTGCTTTGATCAGTTTGCCTGAACTACAGTGTACGCAAAAAGACTTTGTAGTTCCCTAAATACTTGCATTATAGTGCTCCCCCACATTGAGATAGCGCTACAGGACAGGATGATGTGATGCAGAGGGGAGATAGATATTGATAATATGTTAACATAACATTTCAAGCGTCTCTATTTTTATCCCAAAATAAGTGCCGGTGCAATCACTTATAGAAACATTCATGTCACATTAGAAATATATTCTGAAAGCAAAAGTGTCAGTTTATCCAATTCCTTTTTTTTCTTTTTCTCACTCATAATTGAAGATGTTGTGTTTCATGTTTTGTATATTGTATCGGGATGTTGCCATATATTAATACTCCTATTCATGATGACGGAGTGGCTTTGTGATATTTCGGCACATAAAAGGGATGAGGGAGGTTTTGGCAGGAGAAAGAAACCCAACAATAACACAATTAAAGGTCACAGACGAGTATGTCCACTGGTTAAAACCAGTTGGCCTCTATGTGTCTCTTATACAGAGAATAGACCTGGCATTTTAGTACTCACTGTGCTTTCAGGGTGACTCACTCATGCCCTACTTCTAGCTCTGTCACAGCAACACACTTTTGGCAGAAGACGTTTAGGGAGCTTACGGTGATCAGATCCTTCGAGGAAAAATTCATCCCTAAAGAGAATTTCTCACATATCATGACAGCTCAGAAAAGGCTTTTGAACAAAATGAGCAACAGTGGACACAAAGCAAAGGATTGCTGGATTAGCAACAATGAAAGTCGTCAAATCATCTGACCTGTGGTAACTGTGCTTTCATAATAATAGTTATTTCACAGGTTGACTACACATGACGGCTATTCATACTCACTATGACTAATGGAAAAACATCCTCTTTGAGTCTTTTGAGCTGTTCAGGTGAACCTTCTACTCTGTTGGCTCCCTCACCCCACCTCGGGCTCCACCACCTCAATTTTCTTTTGAAGTATATTGAGTCCCTGGCTCTCCTGACACAAACAAACTGCAACCTTACTCGCGCCTCTAAAAGCTTTCTCTTCCCCACCGGTGCTTTTAAGGGCTACCAAACACCAGCGAAGCTGACCTGCATTGAGTTTTTTCCTCTATCCTCTGTTTCTACCATACTCCCCTGTCGCCCTCTTTGTGTTTCCTCCAGCTCACTGACATCTTAATTTTCTCTCCACTATCTCTCCTCCCTTCATCTCCATCTTTTTTGGTCTCACTTTCACTCAGAGCGTCTATCATGTTTTCCTGATCTCGCCCACCGACTCCTCCATGCTCCATGTTCTATTCTTAGCCAGACAGATCGGTGAACCGTTCAACTGTGAATCTGTCTTTCTACCTGCTATTGTGTGCGTACAAATGTGTTGTGTCGACATGAAGAACACGGCCTTTCAACACAGTGTGAAGTTGAAAGGCACTGAACCTTCCATCTGAGGCAAATTTGGACATTTATTGAAAATATGCTTATTTGCTTTCTTGCCGAGAGTAACATGAGAGGATACCAATCTAATGTATGCATGTTAATATGAAGCTTCCACGATCACCAGTTATCTTAGCTTAGCTTAGTTTAGCATAGCATAAAGCCTGGGTCCATCCGAAGGTAACAAAATACACCTAACAGACCCGCTGAAGCTTAAAAAAGTAACTTCCTGGTGTATTTTTATCACTGTGAGGTTGCAAGCCTGTCCACACCAGCATTTAAGATGTTAGTGGTTAGCTTTCAAGCCACAGTTCCCCACCTGCCTCACCAAAGGCCTAGAACCACATATTTCACATACTTTGTGAAACCCAGTCAATAAATATAACCCCATAAATAATTCCTTATAAAACCACAACTTTTTTGTTTTTACACGACAATGGTTGTACGGAATAAACAAACAAAATATAACATGTTATATATAACATAGTGAGCTTTAGAGATAGTCATTGGCATCTTTTTTAAACCTTTGCACAGGCTAGCTGTTTCCGGTTATTTGTGCGAAGCTAAGCTAAACCACCTCTGGCTGGAAGCAAATATTTCCCAAACTATTCAACAACTCAAAGCTTGTGCTTTGTTGGAGCTCATGGAGTTGCTATTTTTTCTTAGTGTTTTACATCATGTCAGTGTTTTTCACACAACAGAACCAACTCGGGTGTTATTTCTTGCATATTTTGGGGGCTTTTAGCTGATCTGGCAAACAACACTAATAGAGTAAGAGCTCTCAGATTTAGCAACCCGGGTCGAAAATGAGCAAGAGCACTTACTGGCCCCCCTGCAGGGCTTTAACAGGCAATAAGTGGCCGAGCTCAAAACTGTGTGAGGTGAGTCACCATGTTGTGTGCATTTATGAAGGACTGTGTGTAAAAGCCCTATAATCAGGGTATCATTACTACTCCTCCTGATGTAAGAGTGCTGTAAACACACTGTACACACTGCTGCCATTGGCCGTATGGTGCTGTTCAAGAAAAGGTGGACTGGAGAGCAGCTTTTGGTGGCATAGGAGCAACACACACACACACACACACACACACACACACACACACACACACACACACACACACACACACACACACACACACACACACACATCATTCTAAATATGTGTCATAGACCATGGCTGCTGCTGCTGCACTGCAGGAAACGTTGATTGAGATTGTGTTTAGTTTTGTAAAATAGTTTTTGCTCTTAGATCAGACAGCATTGAGATAATTTCCTTTCATCTGAATGTAAGTTGATTTGTCTGAGGGATTTTCTTGCCCTAAGTTTAATGTTATTTTTACAAAGTGTAATTGTCTTCATTATTCTGTTTTGTGGAGTGAAGACACTGTTTCCTGAAAAGTAGTTCAATTAGATCAGAAGGAAAAGGAAATAGCTCATCCCTCTGGCAGAATTTCAATTTTTAACACTTAATAATATGTTTACATTTTATTTTTCTGCAGTTTACCAGATATTATTCTGTTGTCTCTGTGTCTCACAGGGTGTGTTTGTGGAAAGTGATGTTCAGTGCTGAACAGGCAACAGAAGGTTTATTGAAATATTAAAATGTTAGTTTATAGCCATTTGATGTGATCTGTTTCTTCTCATCTGCTTCTCCTGTATACATCGTTCGGCCATCTTGCATCATTTGCCCATCAGCGTCTAACTTGAGTAATCAAGAGGAAATTACATCTGAATTGGATTACTCTTTTCCTCATTGTAATTTATTGTCATTATACAGGAGCCCGTGTGGCATATTATCTCACTGACAGACATCCTGCCATAAATGAACGTTTTAGATTTCAAGAAATCATTTCCTTTTCCTTTGCGGTGCTGAGAAAGGCTAATCGCCTTGTATTTGACCTCTCCGTGGCTTATGTCCCTGCCTGAGCTGTTAATGTCACTCTCACACACACAAAGAAAACAAGAGGAGATTAGTTGTGTTTACCTCCCATGCATTATCAAGGACAGAGTAACACTTAGGATACTAAGCTCCACTTAACTCCCTACAACATTTATTTGTTTTTGCACGCTCTCTTAGAGTTGAATAACTCTAAGAAAAGTGACAGTGCTTCATAAATGGTTGAATAATAAAGAAAAATACTAGTAGTCTGATCTTATTACCTTCAAACAGGCTCAGACTGGCTGTTTCCCCGTGTTTCCAGTCTTTATGCTAAACTAAGTTAACCGCATGCTGGCTCCAGCTTCACATACACATTGATCTTCTCATCTAGGAAGAAAGTGAGTTCAGCATATTTTCCAAAATGTCAAACTATGCCTTTAACACTCGGTTAACCTGCTCCATCAGGACAGTGGGTGGGATTTTGTCAATTAGATTGATAGTGGCCAAGCTATTGTCATCAGAATCTGATCCAAATGCTAGATGGCAATTGGAACACTTGAGTACGTAACATAACTTGAGCCCCGGCCACAACACAACAGTGTAAAAAGCATTGTAAAAAAAACAGAAATACAGAAAAAGTGCATGTAAAATAACCACACAGTTCTAAAATAGGCAGAAAATAGTGTTAAGGCAAAATCACACTACCCATGATAAGAAACTGATTGAGGAAATCCGTTCAGAGCCTTTAAGTGTAAAAATAAATGTTCCAATAGCTCAACTCGCGGCATTATTTTGTATTAACGGTGCTATGAATGAATCTGCTCTGGCTGTGTTGTGTGCCCTTGAGCAAAGCATGGAAAAAGTCTGACTGTTCACACTGTCATGTTTCGACCAGAGATGTCCTGGAGGGTAGACTCATTGAGATCCATCTAAGTTCTTAATTTGCACAATAGAGTTACTATCACTTGGGTAAAGTGGGCTGATGGGATCCTTCTACCGAAATAAATCAGGCGGTAACCTCTGGATCTGAAAAGTGAAGCCAATGCGGAAATCAATTCAACTTGCATTCTTTCTAATGACCATCAGGTGGCAACTAAAAACTAAGAAAGAAGTCTGATTGTATGGACGTCTATGAGAAAATGACTCTTGCTTGATTTATTACCTCAGTAAACATTATAAACATACGTTTATATTATTCATTGCTATAGTTTCAAGTCGTCTTCAATACAGCATGATGTTCATTTTGTAAATTAAGGTCCCGTTTAGACAATAAAGAAGGGTATATGCTTGAGGGTGTGGCTTCCTTGTGATTGACAGGTTGCTACCACTCGGAGTTTTAACACTTTCACACATGGAGTTTTAACTCCATGAAAGTAAATTGTTGAAATGAAAAGCTCCACCCTTATGGTGACGGCCAAAATACAAACTAGAGGCTTCAAAACCATCGTTCTCAAACCAATGGGCTACCTCACACTATATATATAGTGTGAGGTAGCCTATATATCAGTATATCTATATATATATATATATATACTGTATATGCTTTGACGTACTGAATCACATGATGTTATGTAACTGTACAATAGATGAATATGGCTCTGAATCACTGATTCACATACATAATCTCTTCTTCCTACTTCTTCTTCTTCTTGAATCATCTTTTTGCCCAAATTTAGCAGGTGTCCGGCGTGGAAGACACCACAACAGATCTTTCATCTCCAACACCCGTGCTTAGTTACTGTTGCTAGGCATGGCGGATCGTTGCCGTCACCGGTGCATCCAATAGGCATGTCGGCGCAGCCGGGGAGTCTAAAAACAGCTTTCTGTATTACAGCATATAATGAGAAAAGCTTCATCAGTGTTCTCCAAATGTCAGAGCAGCTTTAATGATCTATTGAGCACACACACACAACCACACACACAAACACACACATACACGCACACAACCACACACACACATGCACACAACTACACACAAAAACACACTCACATAACACACAGTTCGAGAAGTTATATATCGTGTGAAATTGTGCACGCCGTCTCAGTGTGTGGCTCTTTTCTGCATTGTTGGCGTTTTCCAGTAATCCCATCTCTCTGATATTAATTCTCTCCACTGAAGCTATTAATTCTTACCCGCCCCATCCCTTCTGTCGGTCTCTCATCGTAATCTTCTTCCCCGTTACTTGATCTTGCCTCATTATGATTATCAAGCATGTGGCCTGCATACGACTTTTAATGAATACCTTTGCTTTTGCACGGACAAAGAAAGTTTTGAGCGACTGCTCCCCCGGGGTGTCACATTTCTTTCTGTGAGATTGACTTGAGTGTGTCTTCTGGGACATTGTGTTGCTGATCATAGTGAAGCCAACAGGAGACCCTTTAAATAGCCGCATATCTCTTCTCCTCAAGCACACTGGAGCACAACAGCTTATGTAATGTTGTTATTTTTGCTGCTCAAACGACATATATGTCAAGCTTCCTCTAATTACTCCTTCCAGGATGTGTGTGCATTTGATGTTAACACTGTATAACAAAGTTGGTTCAGCAGGGAGAGGAGAAAATACACTAAATAATTTAGATGGGATGGACTGGGAAAAGAGATAGACGTTAGTGGGATAAAGATGGACGGTTAACAAAAGACTGGAGAACTTTGAACAAAGGCAAGGCAAGGGAAGGCACGTTTATTTGTATAGCACATTTCAACAACAAGGCGATTCAAAGTGCCTCACATAAAACCATTAAAAGCATCAAAATATAATGCAGAAGAAAACAAGATTTAAAAACAATTAAGAACATTCATTAAAACATTAAAAAAAACTGTCAAAAAGCAAAACAAATAGAATAAAAGTTGCAGTGCAGTTTAAGAAATAAAATGTAAAGGGAAATTAAAAGTGAGAAGCACTTTGGAAATGCAGATAAAGCAAAATAAAGGAATCGGTGCACATCAGTGAGTGTATGTATAGGAAAAGGGGCGGCAAGGATAAGAAAGAGGACCGCAATTATTACACAAAGAGCTGGAAACAAAGATCGGTAATGAACGGAAGGAGAGCGCTGGGAGATCCAACTGAGAGACAGAGAAAGAAAAAGAAGTATTGGCAGATGAGGAGTGAGACTCGTGGAGAGGACAATACGAGCGAGGAGAGACAGAGTGAGGGGGAAAGGCTTGTGAGCGAACACGGCAGCCGGGGCTCTTGGTGCAATGCAGACGCATTGCCATGGAAACGAATGGAGGGAAAGCGCAGACGAGGAGGAGGAGGAGGGGATTAAATAGGAAGGAAGAGATCACTGCTTCACACCGTGTGTGTGTGTGTGTGTGTGTTAGGAGGGTGGGGGGGGGGGGGGGGGGGGGACAAATTAGTGTGTGTGTATATGAAGTTAAATGAAGGAAGTGCTTGATAGTTCATGAGTTTAAAGTGGGGATGAACTCGCTTACGAGGTTATTTTGACATATCCACACTTGTTATAGACACATTTGACCACCATGATACTTTTATTAAACACACTTGTGAGTTAATAATATTTGAATTTTTAAAAGCTGTATTCAAGACCTGCAGGCCTGTTTGGTTTAACTACGAGCCACAGGCAGAGTTCAGTTCACACCCGTCGGTCCATGGATCAGGCCAAAGTGCAGGAGTTTTAATGAAATGTTGCCTCTATAAATAAAATACAAAATGAAAAAAAAAGTGATGGGCGGGATGAGGCTGTCGCCATGGCGCCATTTGTCTCAGGTGGCATTGTCTGGGTCCAGATCTGAGGGCGGGGGTTGTCATGGCAGCAGGAGACCATGGAGTTTGTCTGGTGTGTGATGCTACAAACATACACACACATGCACACACACACACACACACACACACAGACACACACATGCCCGCACGCACACACACACACACACGCACACACACACACACACACACACACACACACACACACACACACACACACACACACACACACACACACATGCCCGCACGCACGCACACACACACACACACACACACACACACACACACACACACACACACACACACACACACACACACACACACACACACACACAAACACACTCACATAACACACAGTTAGAGAAGTTATATCATGGGAAATTGTGCACGCTGTTTCAGTGTGTGGCCTTTCCCTCTCTCACATACACACACACATAGACACATACACACTTTCTCTCTCTCTCTCTCTCTCTCTCTCACTCACACACACACACACACACACACACACACACACACACACACACACACACACACACACACACACACACACACATACAACTCTTGCCTGCATGATTATAAATAGCAGGCAGCATCCCTCTCCTCATCTCCAGTACCTATGGGACCCCATCATTCTCATCTTCCTTTCACCCATTTCTCCTCAACAATTGCTTCTGCCTCTCCTCTCTCTTCTGTCTCACTCTTCATCCATTCTCTCTCTCAAAGCCCTCTCTCCTCTTGTTAAATCTCATCTTCTTTTTAGCCCCCCCCCCCCAAAGTCTCATCAAGCGGCTTTGTTTGCTTATTGCCATAGTGATGGTGATGATGCAGGGTGTCTGTTGTTGTCATGGCGATGAGATACGGGGCACGGCAAGGATGTTTAATGAGCTTGGAGTTGCTCAGGATAATGAAGTGGGACAGCTGTAGCTGGGTGTGCGCTTAACTGACAACAATAAGCAACCGCTTGTTAAAAGTCTCCTTTGGTGACTGGGATCTCACAGAAGAGAGGTGTACGACCGCAACGCAGCCACAAGGAGCTGCGAGGATGCAGCACGAAAACAGAAAGCGCAAATCATTCAATTGGTGTTGCCTTGTTAGCCAGTGATTCACCTCCAAATTAGCAAGTTAAAGGGGAAGAAGTTAGAGGCGTCCGTAAAAAAGGTTTAGGTCATTTTTAAGAATTTAAACCCCTGCTGCAGGATTATAAAAAAAATGTGCCAGCCTAGAAAGCTCCAGTCAAAGGGAAGTCCTGGAAATAAGACTTTGTCGAGGTTTTTATAAAGCCAAGCTGTGCCAACACGAGGACTCACAGCCTCTCTCTCCGGTCTGACTCACATGTCACCCTGCAGCCCGACTGCTCTCGTGCAGACTCTGTGCGTTAATGTTGCACAGAGGTGTGAATGTACCGACACGAGTGATATCCACCGTCAGCATGACGTTTGTGTGTGAATGTCTGCATGCGTCTCTGTACATCATTGTGTTCAAGGGCTTTGGGAATGTTACATTTTTATATTGCTTTATTGTTTACAGTTGTAGACCTCAGGGAGAATGAAAGTGTTTCTTTTTTTCCCTCTCTTTTACGTCGGCCTTCTTCTTCATGCTACCAGCCTCGAGCCTTGAGTGTTTTAACATGAACTCCAAATAACAATTAGCATTTTTCTTCTAGGGAACATATCGTTGTGCGCAAACATGTAATTTTAATTATTTTCATGAATTTTCATTCTTTAATCTGATGAATATTTTCTAGATTAATCAATTAATTATTTTGTCAGTAAATTGTCAGTTAAAGGTTTCTATAATTTACCAGAATTCAAGGTGATGTGTTTTAATCCTCATATTTGAAAACCTTGAGAATATATTTGTCCAACAATTACTTAAATAATTATCATCAAAACGTGTATCTGAGGTGCATTGGTGAGATGTAAACCCATGTCGCCTCGTTGGACCTTGAGAACTCTGAGTATTGTTCCAAGAAGGACGGCGAGACAAATATGGGAGTGATGGAAGAGACAAATGAAGGGTTGTCTGCCAAAAGTGCATGAGTGTGCAACCTTCCATGTCACATCCTGAGCCCAGAGCACTTTGACTGTGCCTTACTACTTTGAACTTGGCATGTCAAGTCACACAGAGATACAATGTGTCATTACAGGGGATGATGCCCTGGAAGCTTCTTGTGGGGTTAGCAGCTCTCCAGCTCGCTCCCGTTCTCCCAGCGTCAGCAGAGCTGTAAAGCCTAAACTCCTTTCGTCCCCACTCTCAGCTCAGCCTCCTAACTTTCTCTACGCCACCACTCGAAACATTCCTCAAGCTGCCAATTTGTGTGTTTCTTCTTCCCCTAAAAGCTTATTGCGCCCCATTCACAGCAGCCATTGTAAAATGGGCTTCACCTGTTTGAAAGGGGCCGTAGTAATACCTGTAATGTGGAGAGATTTTCCAATAGTGTGGGGACGTCCCAGTGGAAATGATGTGAGATTGCCTTCTTGCCTGAGTGAACTTGCTTCAAAATAAATATTGGGCAGACGGTAGTTCTCAGGGCTAACCTGAATTTGTCTTTATTTCCAGTGCGTTTAAAAAAAAAGCAAACTTTGTGGATATTACTTGTTTGACAGAAACATCGATCTGTGGTCTGTTTGTGTGTCTTTATAAACTCAATGAGTTCAATGAATAAGAACTTTAATCTCGCCTGTGGAAACACCTACTTTTACTGTAATATCTGCAGGACAAGATATGCGGGGATTCAGATCTTTTAATAAAAGCAATTTGCGCCTTAATGTACAAGCAGCATGTCTCCATGCAATGCTTATCATGCAGACACTATTCCTGTGTAATACCTGACTTACTTATCAGACAGCTCTACACCATTATTATTATTATGCGGAGTGGATCATCCTGCTGAAATAAGGTCACCTAAGCGTGGAGCTGTGACCTCTGTGTTTTTCAGACGGTGGGACGAAGAAGCTTCGCAGCACCATCCGACGGAGCACGGAGACCGGCATCGCCGTGGAGATGAGGAACCGAGTGACACGGCAGGGCAGCAAGGACTCAACTGACGGCAGCACCAACTCAAATAGCTCTGATGGAACGTGAGTACACAACCAGCAGTTCATCCACTCATCCATGCGTAGACAGTATCCATTATTCTGCTTCTTCCCGCTCAGGTTTGTCTTCCCGACCACACGCCTGGGGCCCGAGAGCCAGTTCAGTGACTTTCTGGATGGACTGGGCCCCGCTCAGATTGTCGGCCGGCAAACACTAGCTACACCCCCCATGGGTAAGCCAATACAGAAGTAGACCAACAACACCACCATACTATCCTGTTTAATCCATCTCATTATTGTCAAGTATAGTTTAATTCTTCTTGAGATTTTATGAAATTCTTTGTACTCACACACAAAAAAAGAATCTTGTTTTTAAAATCAGAAACTCAATTATCTCTGCAACCAAAGGGTTCTTTAACTTCATAGAATAGACCTATGGTAGACCTATGGTTTTAAAAAAAAAAAAAAAGTAACCGTTAAGTTTACGTAAACTTGCCACGGCGACCGCATCGTTTCACAAAATCCTACATAAGTACCCTTTACAAAGTTGGATTTCAATAAAACACACATCCCCGTAAACCCTACGGGCTTGTGGGAGCAATCAGAATCCTTATAAACCCCATATTAGTACATGTAAAGTCACAAAACGGCTTTTTCCGGTGTACATTTCTAAGTCCTGAAGCCTCCCTGGTCCGCCCACATTTCTAAAACCACCTCATACAGCACAAGCGGAAGCTGATGAACATTCCGGTACCCAGCATGCCTAAATCGGCCAATGTTTTGCCATAAAATAAGTCATTTTTCCATTTTTGAAACGAACGACACAGTTTTTTGACTGAAACTCCTTCCCAACATGCCAATGCTTTGTTTTATTGTGATTTTTGTGAGTTGCAGATTCCGATTATGTAGGTCCTAATCTTTCCAAAAAGGTGCCTTGTTAGTATGTGGGCTGTTGTTAAGGCCCTGAACCTTACAGTTTGAAAAACTCGGGGACCGCTCAAGGAGGCATTTTGGGGGAATCTGGCTCATATTATGCTGGATGTTCGTTCATAGTTATGATCAAAATATGTTATAAAAGTGTTTTTTAAATATACATTTTACAAAAAAATCATATAAAATAACACAAGTATTATAACTCATTTGGGGTTCCTACGACTACTGGAACACGGGGGAAAAGAGTTGCTTAAAAGGTTTTAAGTGCATTTGTATACCTCTCTCACTTCCAATTACAACAATTTACAGTAGGTTCAGGATGACAGGGGAAATAATCTACAGCCTCATACCAACATACAAACTGTGAGATGCGCAGCAGCATCTAAAAATACTGCACAATACGAGTGTATTCACTCAGCACGATGAAGTTATTCTTGCATGAGGTATAAATCTTTCATGCAAAGGTCATTGCTTGTGAAAAATAACAGAACAGAGCAATGCTCCAACATACCTGGTTGTGAAGACATACTTACAGCTCTGTGTCGCCCTCTGCAGTTAGATATTGACTATTGCAACATCAAGGCTTATAGCAAAGCATGGTTAAATAAACTACGTTTTTAAAGTTGATTGTATAGCTTTCTATTGGATTATTAGACATGGTATGTTCTCCCTCTACAGGGGATGTCCATGTAGGCATGGTAGATAGAGGAGGGCAGCTGGAGGTGGAGGTCAACCAGGCCAGAAGGTTGACCCCAAAACCGGGCTCCAAGAACATACCAGGTACTCTGAACTGACTTCACCTTCTGCATTCAAACTCTATTGACTTGGCTTCTTTGTCCAATATGTCAATGTAGGATTTTCACCGTGTTGTCTTTTGTTGCAGCGA
This sequence comes from Myoxocephalus aenaeus, assembly GCA_038501785.1. Taxonomy (NCBI): domain Eukaryota; kingdom Metazoa; phylum Chordata; class Actinopteri; order Perciformes; family Cottidae; genus Myoxocephalus; species Myoxocephalus aenaeus. The sequence goes on along the minus strand of JBAMJR010000170.1, from coordinate 5,302,870 downwards.
CCTACGTAAAGGTGTATGTGCTCGAGAATGGCATGTGTTTGGCCAAGAAGAAAACCAAAGTAGTGAAGAGGAATCTGGACCCCACCTACCAGCAGGCTCTGTTGTTTGATGAGAGTCCTCAGGGCAAAGTCCTACAGGTATGACAGAACTCTTCCTAACTTATATGTATAATGTCCCGTGACCTGGACTTGGCATGTTCATCAGTGCATGTGTATAGTTTTGCATGCAAAGGGATAAGTAGTAGTGTAGGTTTCAAGAAATCAAGAAATGTTATATTTGCTAAGAACAAGGTGAATTTAGGAACTATATTTTGATATTTGACAGGAGGAGAAATAAGTGGAGGTATTTGGAAGTATTTATCACATTAAAGATGTATGACTAAATAAGCAACAATCAAAGCTTTAAGATATCTTACAATATTATTTGTTATGAATTGCATCTGATTGGTGCATGGAAGTATGTGACATCACAATTTTCTAAATAAGCCACACCCACTTCAAATCAGTGAGAAGAATAGAGAAAAAAAAAACTGAAATCTCTGCTATGAAATAACTAAAGCTTTTCTAACTTCGGCCCAAAACAGTGTGTTCATGTAGGACCTCTTTACTCATATGAAGCTGATAGAGAAATGACGTATTTGGGGCCTTTTAAAATGTGTGACATATACACAGTGGTGTATAGTAACGAAGTAGAAATACTTCGTTACTGTACTTAAGTAGTTTTTTGGGATATATGTACTCTACTTTACTATTTATATTTCTGTTTACTTTTACTTTTACTTCACTACATTTTGCAAAGAAAACTGATACTTTTACTCCGATACATTTCCCCTGAAACCTTCGTTACTCGCTACAAAATCAAATCTATCTCTAGAAAGAAAGAAAAACACATCCGGGACTGTGGTGGAACACAGACTCCACCAAGCAGGTTTTGCGAATCACAATATTCTGCATTAGCCCTCTACATCCTCTAGTCCAGCGCTCCCAAACCTTTATGCGTCACGGGCCGGTAACGTGAAGACCAAACTGTCACGGACCGGGTCCGACCTCGGAGAGACAGGAGACAACGACACCTGACGTGTGTTCGTTATGTCCAGTCTACTCCTAACTAAACCTTTAGTCCAGTCTACTCCTAACTAAACCTTTAGTCCAGTCTACTGCTTAACTTATAACGTGCTGCACAAAGACAGAATGTTGAAATGAAAGCAGGTTTTCATGCTTTTTTGGCGATCTCAGGATACTCTGCCTTGGTTTTAATCCAGAACACCGGCAGAGTTGAAACAGATTTAAGTTTCATTTTTAGGGTAACGTGACATATTGACATGTGTCAAGAGGTTCCGTCTGAGGTCACCACAGACGGATGTATCTGGTCATTTTTCACAATAAAACATTTTTCCGGACTTTTTTAATTTAACTTACATTTTTCCGGACTTTTTTAATTTAACTTACATTTTTCATTCATTCTTTCTGTGCGGCCCAGTACCAAGGGGCCTGGTATCAAGGGCCCCACGGCCCGGTACCAAGGGACCCGGTACCAAGGGGCCCGGTACCAAGGGACCCACGGACTGTTACCGGGCAGAATGAGCATACTTATAACCACACTGTTACAACTCCTTCATAGTGTCATATTGCTTTTTGGAGAATTACTATGATAAGTTCATAGTAGATGCAAAAGTATACTTAGGTACAATATATTATGTTGAACATAATATATATGGTTATTTTATCAATACAACTCCTGGTCCTTGGTCAGGGTGGCCACAGCACTTAAAAGAATACATTTCATAATTCTCAAAATTCTGACCCATTGCTTTTTTATTAAAAGCATGTACTTGTACTTTTACTTTCAATACTTAAGTACATTTTATATCAGAAAAATACTTTTGATACTTAAGTACAGAAAATATCAGATACTTTAAGACTTTTACTCAAGTAGTATTTTAATAGGTGACTTTTACTTTTACTGGAGTAATTTTCCAGTAAAGTATCTTTACTTTTACTCAAGTACGGCTTTTGGGTACTTTATACAACACTGCATATACCCATATCTTAATGTTTTATGTAATGTATTCTCATCTCTCCTCTAGGTAATAGTGTGGGGGGATTACGGGCGTATGGACCACAAGTGCTTCATGGGAATGGCCCAGATCCTTCTCGAGGACTTGGACCTGTCTGCCACAGTCAGTGGCTGGTACAAGCTGTTCCCTACCTCCTCTCTGGCAGATCCCAGCATCGGACCCCTCACCAGACGCCTCTCCCAGTCCTCCCTGGAGAGCGCCACCAGCCCTTCATGCACCTAGACACCTAGTAGACACCCACAAGCACGGGCAGAGGCAGAGTCATGCAGACACGGACACACGTACTGTATATACACAACGACTGTAAGTGCAAGACAGGTAGGCATACACATACACAGATATATACCCGTGTGCATCTTTTGAGGCAGACACATTTGACATAAAAGTGCAAATACCTGATCTCATCCACACTACGTCCATATTCTTACACACTAGTCAGTACTTTAGTTGAGAAAACCGAGCAAATTCAACTTGAAGTAGACTTAATTTACCAGAACATGTAGCATTTTTCACCGTCCCATTTCAACATTTCCTACCATGACACAGCAACTCTGCATTCCAATGTACCAGATCGTGGCACGAGTCCTGATGCCAGTTTCTAAACTCTCTATGCCAAACTAAGAAAAAAACTACTTTATTTTTTAAAACCAAAGCAATTGTTATTGTTGTTATTACTACTATAAGTCGTAGGTGAACTAGTATATAATATAAAGTATGGATATGTAGCAGAGTCAATGACTTAGATGTAATGCAAAAAAGAGTACATACATTCTACACACATGAATTGAGAACGACACATAAACATACCTGGGCAACAGGCTTGGATATTCACATAATGGCTGTTATGTGAAGTAGCAACACTGCTATTCTATAGTTTTTACAGGGCAGATTTATATATGTATATATATGTATGTATGTATGTGTATATATATATATATATATATATATATATATATATATATATATATATGAATAGATAGCTAAATACTTGTTTATGTATGTATCGGCTGCATTCTGCATGTTTGCTTGAATCCCTTGGAGCTTCAATCTTTTTATTTGGCTTGCCTCGGTATAGCGGTATAGGTATAGCGCCACTTTATTTTGCAATAAGAGCACCGCACTGAGTTAGGTAGGAGGATGGGGCTTTGGTGACGGAGGGTCCGCTATCATTGCCAATTGCAGAGGAAGACAACAAATTAGTCGGCCAACTACCATTCGCTGATGGACTACATTTCTGATCCTGCCTTCTTCTTTATAGTAAAGGACTGCTGCGCCACACAGGGCACACAGCACAAAGGCTTTCTGGGAAATGTGTCCAGCTCAAGTCTGTGGTTCTTGCGCCACAGTCACACACACTCTCTCTCTCTCTCTCTCTCTCTCTTTGTACACCAGCACCCAGACTTGTTTGAACTTCCTGTTGATTCCCCCCTTTTGATTTTCACATAATAAAAGGAGGTAGGAAGGTGGCGAGCATGCCTCTGCCTTTCACACGCCAACGCGTGCAAACACAACACACAGCTGGTACCAACTACAACCTTTAACCCTTCTCTTTGGTCACCCCTATCTGTCACTCTTACGTGTAACTTATAACCTGTTGTAAATGTGTAAACTTATATTGAAATCCAGATTAGTTTTTCTTTTTATATATATCTGACTATAATGCCAGTGTTACTTTTCTAGCAGGTTGATTGTTAACCTGCTATGTACGGTAGTTTGACTTGGTTCAGGTGCAACATGTCACTCTTTATATATTTCCTGTCAGGTTTGTGTTTAAGATGGCACTTTACTGAAATATACTAATTACGTTTGAATCACAAAGATGCAGTGGTTGACAACCTGTTCATGTTTTGTTTTTTTACCTGCTTATTTTTGTATTGTTTGGTCACACAGCAGTGTGCATTTCTGAATCTTTTAATTGAATGCCAGCATGGAAATGTCCCACTAGGACAGTTAAAACGGGTCAGTGCTGCCATTGATTTTCGACTTAAATTGGAGCATCATAATGAGTCCACTATTGGCAAAGAACTTCAATATTTTACAACATTGGCATATTCAAAACATAAAGGATGAAGACATGTGTTCCGAAAACAAAACATTTGCTACAATGCATTTGTGAATGTGATGTATTTAAATGTTCTCCTCTTTTAGAGAAAATCTAACTTTCTCTTTTAATGTTTACCTCGCACAATTGCCCATGCCACGTTTGTTCTTATCATTCGAAGCATTTTATATGCATTTGAAAACACACAAAAAGGTAAAACTGACCTGGTAAAATGTACAATGGGTGAGTCTTCATTGATGGCAGTGGAGTAGCAGGGCAAACTGAACTACTGATGTTTACCGTTTTCTTTAAGATGAAGATTTCATCATTCTCTTCAGTGGTTCAGTGTTTTTCAAATTGTCCGTCTCGGGACCAACACCAAACCTTGTGTATGGATAAAGACACTAGGGTTGTATTTCCGTAGATTTAGGAGAGATGAACAGTCTCGTTATAGGCTATTAATAGCTTGTGCATGTTTAGGAGCTCACACTTGGTTTTATCGCCACCATATGTTTTATTGTCTGCTGAGGACTTTGTAGCTCACTCCTCTCTTCATCTTTCTGCTAAAAGGGAAACGCAAAGGCACTTTTTCTCCTCAGCACATCAGATCAACAGAATTCACATTTAACGCTCTTTAAACTTTGGATTAAAGGGATCTCTGGCATTCTTGAATTTTTTAAGAGGAGGATGCTGTTCCTTCCATCATGTATACAATCCTTTTAGAAGAATCATCAAGGTCTGGGTTCCAATTTATTTTTAGGTTTTGGAGCTATTCCTTGCTAGATCTTTAAATGTATGGTCACTTATATGAAGTCATTTTATGTACCTTTTTAATTTATATCTAGTTTTGTGGACAGCGGGCATGATGTTAACATAAGGACTTATACTCTTGGTATTTGCACACATTCTCTTCAGTGCGCGTCTTTTTGTGAGGACAAAAGAAGCTTTGTTGACGAGAGGGAAAATAAATGGAAAGAAAGTTTAAAAAAAATGTCAAAGAAATGTATAGATCCATATAACTTCCCTACTGAATGTTTAGTCCTTGGTAAACTCTTTAAAAATGCTGTTGATATTTTTCCATGTGATTTCCAATACTTTGGAGCTTATATACGACTGCATATGCCCCTTCGCTGTATATTGAGTAGCCTTAAACATTAACAGATCCAATGATTGAAAGTACAGAAAGAGGAAATGCAAAGAAATGTAATTAATCGACAAGGAGAGCAGAGGTCATTTGCCAGATTTGTGCAAATCGTTTGATTCCTGCAACCAAATGGAAGGTTGAAATATCGCCTTTCTTCAAAGTGCAGTGTGGATGTATGTCTTTCAGTGAGGTGAATTTATTGTTCTGCGTGATGCATAGTAACGAGCAGCAAGATGTGAGGGAGAGAGATATTTAGATGTGTAAATATTTATTAAAAAGCCACTTGCTAACTTAAGTTGTGGACCACAGTGGAGAGAATTTAAGGATCAGGGTTTTCATATATGAACATTAACACCTCCCATTATTGCATTTACCTTACATTAGAGCAAATCGTAGTAACACATGATTAACATGCATTGTCTCATATGTGGTCATTTCATTTATTCTGACAGTTTTAAAGGAATTGAAAAAGGTTGAAGCCTCACGAGTAGCAGGGTTTACTAAGGCAGGTTGTAGATAGATGCATGCAAGCAAGTCGCTAAATTGTTGGATTAATCAGAGTGTTTATTGGAGACACTTCTGAGCGGTTTATTGGAAACGGCATGGAGCATGTAGAGCTTGGTGAACTGTTTCCGATTGGTGAAGACGGTATCAGCTTGAGTTAGACAGCGTCAGGCTCTGCTGAAGGTTGAATGAACAGGCCTGTGGATGCTTTTACTTTTTTTTTTTAAACCCATTTGCTTACTTACTTGCTTCCCTGTTAAACCCACGTTGAGCATTCTCTAACCCAACTTTATTGTGTGCAAAACTTTTATAATGCACCTCCAATCAACCTGAATCGAGTGCTATGTTGGAAATGTATTTTATTTTTGTATGAGAGAGGTATTATTCAGAGGAGGAGGAGAGAATCAAGAGAGGCAAAAATCTGCCTTGAGATTTTTCGAGAAAATGAGGGCTTGTTTAGTTTACAATGGCCTTATTTTGTGTAGGAGACATTGCTATCACTATTGTAGCACACAACTGAAAGTTTTGACAAATGTATTTTGCTTGAAATATTGTACCGAAGTTATATATGTGTATATGTATAGTTTTATGAATGTATTTCTTAATCCTTACACCAGAACTGAGTGTAATTTTTTTGTCATCTTGTTTGCTATACCGTCTTTTTGAAAACTTTCCAGGGGCCTCGCCTGCGTTGGTTCAGGCAGCCCCTACTTTTACCTTACTATATACTGTTTGTCTTATTCTTTCTGTGTTCGTTTTAAAAAGAACAGCTCTGTGGTTGAAACAAGCATGAGTTCTGTCCGGCGAAATACGTTTTCATTTATTTAAATCGCCACGATGGGTTTCAAGCAGAAAGGATTGCTAACCCCCCCTGTACCGATTAACTTTAACTCGATTTATCTATCAAGCAGATGGAATATTTACAATTTTTGTACTTTGAGCTTGATAATGTTCGCCGCATGGTTACTCTGATAATTTCATGTATTTAATCTTTTTGATGGTATGATTATGATAATGACACGTGATGACGTCAATTAGACCCAGTACAATGTCAAAGGAAAGTCATTGAGTCATCTTGAAGTAGCATGGATTTAGCCTTCCACTTTCTGAAATACTTCTTGTGGCAATAACCATTGGCTGTAGCCGGGGCGTACACTTATGGCCTTGGCCTCTGTGTCACTAATTAGAGTTGGATTGTGGAAACCTCAGACTGCATCTGTATCAGTACAACATGATGACAAAGAAGATTTAAAGTCAAATCCCATTTTTAAGCACTTGAAGCAATTTAGACTCAACAGAGCATGTGATGCATTGTGAACAACTGCTATTTTGTGGTAGCCCCCATGATCAACACATTTTTGTTTGGGCGTTTTTTTTGTTTACTTTCATTTTCGTATGAAGCATGCATTCCAAATGTCTGTTTACCGATGTAGCAGCAAAACGGACAATACTGCTGAGCTGATGGGCAAATTGTTAGTGAGGCATGTTTCTCTTCATCCACGTCTATAACTGTCGGTAATCACAGCACAAGTCTCCTCAGTATCCATTTTGTCCTTTTAGCTGTCTGTCAAACTGTATTAAGGCCACTGTAGCTCCCCTCCCCATTATCAAGACAACCTTCATCTTTATCAAGCCCAGCAAAGCACAATTTGCAACACTGAAGTACATCTTGGTAAACAAATCTAAAGATGGATGGAAGCATCTGGTGAAATAACAGCCCAGTTAAATTAGATTGCTGGTGTTGGTAGATGATCGGTTGTCCTTTCTTAACCGGCCTTAACCTTTCCACGAGGAGCGCTCACAGTGCACGTTTTAAAGGGCAAAGCATAGCAGACCGTCTGATGAAAGGATGCTTACAAAGAGGGAAAAGGGAGCTGTAATTTTATACCTGTGCTTTGTAAATGTTTTCTATGTGCAGTATTTGATAATGTAAAACTGGTATTTTTGTGGTTTGTACGCTGCAGAATTGATAACTTAAGGTGCACGTAGTTTTGTAAGAAAATAGAACCAAACTGAGGAAAAAAAGAACAATTTCGGATTCAGAAGCCTGTATTTGCATGCCCTTTGACATCTGGACGCAAAGTCAATAAAGTTTATTTGAATCACAAACTTTTGTCAAGTGTGTATTTGTAACTAAAGTCCCAGGTAAAAAATTATATGTTTTCTGCCTCAATACATGCACAAGCCTCACTCAAGCTGCCGCAGAATGTCAGCACTTGGGACTGAAATTTAAATCAACACAATATGTAGAATTTAATTAAAACAATATTTATTTTGTATATTTTCACAGAGACAAGTATCATTTGATACATTTTCTCAAAATGTAATTGACTAACTTGTGTAGACATACTGTAAAATCAAAAGGGGCAAAGCATGTGGAAAAAAATGCAGAACTAATATACAGTACATACACTATACACTATACAGAGATACTCTGATAAAGAATAAAGCACACAATATCTTGATTAACAAGTACATCAAAATATACATTCCTTTAATTACTCTTATTTCACAGAAAATATACAAAACAAATATACAGACAAAAAAAAAGGAAGTGAATACGAGCAAACTAAAGGTAAAAGATGATATCGCCCACAGAGATGGCTTTATACTGCTTCTTCAGAAACTTTACATCACGAGCTGAAGAGCTGAAGAGCTGAAGGTTGTAACACTGCAAAGACGACACGTTGTCTTATGGTGATATTGCTCTCGGCAGAGAAATTGACTGCTGCCTCAACTGCCACCAAATGAGCTCAAATCGAAAGAAAAACCTGGAAGGTTGCTGAGTTGTTAAAGGTTTTACCGCTTGCTCATTGGCAGCAGTTGATATTAATGTTATGCCTTGTATGCTCATGTCTTTCTTTCAGCTCTTACCCCTCACATTCAAAGGGCCAACACAATAGCTAACTGCTGGAAACAAAAAGACATATTTACACTAATAGTGCCATGCATTTAAAAAATGTTTTTTTTTAGAAACGCCTTTCAGAGCAGTCAGGACACAGAGAGGTGGCTTGTTTGGTAGAGGTGTAGAGGGGTTAACTAAAAATGTTGAGAGGTGACAGATTGTGGTTGTACAATCGCTTTTCGCTTCACAATGTTGTTCGGCCAAATTGTAATCTCCCCAGAGTGACCTTTAAACTGCGTCAACCTGGTCACAGTTGGACGTTATGACATTAAAACATAGTTGAACTATGGTTCTGCTGACCACAGAAAATTCAAAAGACACTAGTGTAAATTGCTTGATAAAGTCTTAGAATATCAAAAAACTAAAACGCACCCCGGGTAAATGTCCAGTACAAGTTGTGAAACACATTCAGGACGCACATTCATTGAGACATTTTGTCGGTCTTGATCGGAGACCGATTGACAAGAAACATTCAGAGAGACACATTCAGATATCTCAATAAACAAACAGTATATACAATCAGAGCTAGATAGACATTCTCTACGTGCAATTCAGTGGAAGAATCTGAAACATGGCGGATCTGTACTTTAAGTTGTCTTTTGCCTCTGTCCCCACTTCTCTCTCTATTTATCTCTTCCTTACAGACATTCAGCATTATTGGAGGCCTCTATTGTACAAGGTAGATTAACTTGAGGTGTGTGAGCGTTACCTCAACATTTACATACATGCAAGTGACTTTTTAAGTGTCCCACTCTTGCTGAGGAAGTAGCACAGTGAACTGATATGCCCAAACATTCATCATGTGAGAGCATGGTTGACCAAACATACTTTTAAAGGACTGCTGAATTGAACGTTATACGAATCACTAGTTAAGCGGCTGCACAGATGTAACAAAGCATTTGGAATACTGTACAACCATAATAAAGCTAGCGTTGATCTTTGGTCTCCCAAATCCAGTTTTGGATTTTAGACACATTATATATTGATTCTAAAAGAAGCCCTCTGTTGATTGGGTAGAAGACATCATATATACGGGCTGTTTAGGTAGGTTGTGTAGCTGCTTTAATTCAGGATCTAGGATCTTATCAACACATAAAGGGATTTCTTACATTTAAAATATTGTTGGACAGTGGAATAACAATTTAGGAAGGGGATATATTGTTTTTTGTAAGATTTTACAAATTTTTCCTACTTACACAGAGCTAGGCTAATTCCTTAATGCCTTTAACTTGAATATGCGATGAGGGAGCATAGCATAGACTAGTTTGATTCTCCTCGAACTAGAAGGCTAATGTAATCCTAATCGATTCGTCACTTAAAAACCTTTTGGTATTAAACTCTTAACTCCTCTGTGACCTTGAAAGCTGGCTAGAAAAACATCCGTAGTTGCTCCTTCACAAATATGGTTGCGGCTTAAATTAAGCTAATTATATTATATTGTTAAGACACATTGTTAATGCTAGGTTAAACAAACAATTTGGCTTTTACATAAGCTGAGCGCTATTTCACTTTCTTTTCAAGAGTTGGAAGAGAAAATCAATAGCACTCTCGTGTCTGCATGATGAAGCTAATGCCAGTAGCCGGACAGCTTAGCACAAAGACTGGAAACAGCTAGCTGGGCTCTGTCAAGGTACAACATCCACCTTATAGCATATCTATTGCCCACTGATTATCACGTTACATATCATTTGTTTGAACTGTAAACAGTCAAAGTCTTCGGACAGAGCCAGGCTTTATAGGCTTTTCCTATTTCCAGTCTTTATGCTAAGCTAAGCTAACCATCTGCTGGTGGTAGCCTCATATTTGGTCGACAGACTCAAGAGTGGTATCGTATCAATCTTTTCATCAAATTCTCATCAAAAAAGAAAAAAAGCATACAAATGTTTGCTTTTTTAATACAACAAATTAAATCGTGCAAAAATGCATCTTTTTCCAATAAATGTTCAAATTCAGGGACACAAACCAATTGAGTTTAGCTCTGCTAATCTTCTTAATTCTGATTCTGATCAAGTAAGAAAAACTGTAAAATTCAAAAAAAAAAAAACTGTTCTCTTAAGTCAAGCAGTTTGTTGACACCCACTTACAGCGGATGTGTGCGCAAACACTCCAATATTAGGTACAAAGAAAGACGTGTTACCAGTGAACCTCTGAACCCTGTTGTCTTGGTCATCATACCAAAGTGTTTTGAAGGCAAACATGGAAATATGCAAAACATGGCCATGGATGTGTCGAGGAGAGGAAGCATGGTCAGAGAGGAGAGAGAAAGAGAGGTAGTCGTGGTTTTCCAAACCTTGTTCTTCTTCACACCCGTCTCCTCCTCCTCTTCCCTCTCCCTTGCATTAGAAAATGTCTCCTGGAGAGTCTGATCCACTGATTCCTTCAACTCAGTTCGCCTCTCTTTTGTGGGTCATTGGCGTTACATCACTTCCTGGATAGATGAAATCATTTCCAAACGTGTGCTGTCATGTGCGCTGAGCTTGAAGTTGTTGAGCCTCCCATTTGTTGATTGCTGTATCCCACCACGCCGTTGGTGTTGAAGAGATTCACGCCGGCCATGTGTTGAGACACCTGAACGACACAAAACACACTTTGTTATGAACATAACTTTTACTACCCAAAGTCGTCCGGTCCAAAACAAATACACATGCACACACACCTGGGTAATGTTCCACTGTAGCTGCTGGGCATGTTGCACTCCCTGCTGATGAGGTAAACCGCCAACCTGCTGCTGCCCCATCATCCCACTCTGCTGTTGTCCCATACCGCCATTTTGCTGCTGCACCATCATCCCACTCTGTTGTTGTCCCATCATCCCACTCAGTTGATGTTGCCGTCCCATAACGCAATTCTGCTGCTGTACCATCATCCCACTCTGTTGTTGTACCATCATCCCACTCTGTTGTGGTCCCATCATCCCACTATGTTGTTGTTGTCGTCCCATAACGCCATTCTGCTGCTGTACCATCATCCCACTCTGTTGTTGTACCATCATCCCACTCTGTTGTGGTCCCATCATCCTACTATGTTGTTGTTGTCGTCCCATAACGCCATTCTGCTGCTGTACCATCATCCCACTCTGTTGTTGTCGTCTCATAACGGCATTCTGCTGCTGCCCCATCATTCCACTTTGCTGCTGTCCCATCATGCCCTGGGTCATGCCCGTCATGTAGGGTGGCGCCATGACGCCACTCGGCTGAGCCATGACACCCTGCTGTCCCATCATGCCGTTCTGTTGAACTCCAACCATGCCGCTCTGTTGCGGTCCCATCATGGCCATCTGTGATGTCATCATGGCACCTCCCATTCCACCTGCCTGGGCTAAAGAATGGTACGATCCGTACGGGTGTGTCGGGTATCCCATTTGGTTCATGTACAAGCCTGCTTGAAATAATCACAGACAGAAAGTAGCCATTTGGGCAATTGGTAAGACATTAATAATGTAAATTAGATATATTTGATTAAATCAACTGACCCACTAAATTGAGACTGAAGGAATCATGGAGAAAACAACATTTGAGAGAAGGTTTGCCTCACCGTGAGTCGGCATACTGCTGGCGTGCACTGAGGGGGTGGAGGCGTAAAGGGAGAGAATAGAGTCCTTGGACAGTTTCTTGACGGTGCCCTCCTCTGCTTTGGGTGCCGAACCCAGGAACAGACTGAGGTTGTCAGGCACGGAGGCAGTCACTCTGCTTTTAGGCAAGGAGCTGGAATCAGGCTGGAGTGGGAGGGCAACAAGGTGCCATGAATAGAGAGACAGGAAGAAGCCAGTAGAACGTTATCGTCAACAGTGGAAGGATGCAAGTAGGGGTGACAAAAGCGACAAATGGTATCTCAAAGGCAGATTTAAACAACAGTCAATCTATCACGCTGTGAGGGAGAAGGGTGCTTTGAGCTAAATGCTAACTTAGAGATGCTAACATGCTCACAATGAAAATGCTAACAAGCTGGTGTTTAGCATGTACTGTATGTTCACCATCTTAGTTCTGCGTTTTATGCTAACATTTGGCAATTAGTACTATAAAAAGTACAACTGCGAATGAACGTTTTGCAGGTGTTGTTAAATAACAAATATACATTTTAACCTGATGATGACGATACATGAAAAGTCAGGGGATCACTAAAGTAATTACAACTCAAGGGTGACATTTATGTCTGTATTTATTGGTGATCCAGCCAGGATTTCAACCTTTATGACAAACGTCAACCTCATTTTGCCGCTAAAGTTCAAATCAGTTGAATTCATTTATTTGGTACTATAAATGTCCGGAAGAAATTGTACTTCGATCCATTAAAAATATTTCAGTCTGGACCAAAATGTTAGACCGACTGACATACTGCCATTGCCATCCCTAGAGGCGTGCAAATAGCATGGCTACAGACATGAGGGCTTTGTGAAGAGCAGGCTGTGTGTAGTATTTGCAGTGTGTTACCGTGGTTTTAATGGAGGAAGCAGAGGAGGATGCTGGCAAGGAGCTGAAGAGATCCAGTGCAGAGTGCGCCAGAGCTGGATTGGACACCGCCAAGCTCTCATTACTGTCTGGAACACATCCTCCACCATTAGACACTGCAGCACTTGGAGCAGGGGCATCTAATAGCAGGTAGATGGAAGCATTTATGATTATTCAAAATGATCCGCGGTTCAAGAACAATTCGTTGAGTTCTCTCACTGTTTCTTTCTCTTCCCTCTATGCTGTAAATGCATGTTAGTGTGTGCATGTGTGTGAGGTGCAATACCTAATCCAAGCAGGTCTGTAACAGACTGGGGATCTGTCTTGGGGCTGATGTCTTTTTTCTGTCACAACAAAGAAAGTCGATGTAAATGAGCTTGAATCCAGAATCATTTCACTCCAGACTCCCTGGTGTTGAAATGACCTTCCCAGTCCAGTCAGAACAGTTACTCCCAGTTTTCCCCTGCTCGCTGAAAACTGACTCAAGCTGTACTTCCTTCTCGTGTCAACTTCTCCTCACTGACTGACACCCTCTCTCCTCTTTCTTTAGCTCCTACTCTTCCTCCCCTAGCACTCTCCAGCTCAATCTATTGCTACACTCGCTCACTCTGCATCAGAGCATCCGCTTAACGCTAGAAATCGAACAATCTTTAAGGAAGATCAGTTCTCTTTTATCGCTGTGATTCAGCCAGTACTCACCAATTTCATTTTCTCAAACACAACTGGTTCCTTGGGTATATTGTCACAGCTCTTTTCTTTCTGTACAGAGCAAAACAAGTGGTTTTGTTGAGCAAGCAGACACTTCAGGCAGAGTGACCCTGCTCAAGAGTATCATGACAGCAGTGGATAAAAAGAGGCGAGACAAAAACGTATGTGATGCAGTTTTTGTTTCTGCTGAGACACAAGCACACAGCTTTTTCTCTGTGTGTGTGTGTGTGAGAGAGAGAGTGTGTGGACTCACCCTAAGCATCTGGATGTCAATGACCTTGTCCATGTACTTCTTCTTGTCATACTTGTCCCTGATGAAGATCTCTGCAGACTGGTCCGTCCCAGGGCGCTGAAAGCACTCAGGTAAGAAGGCCTCATAGAGACGTTTGGCTTTGGCATTCCCCATCTCCTGAACACACTGTTGACACCGAAACACAACACACATTGTTACATTTTTAAGCAGTCTAATAAAGGAAATATACAGTATCCAGGGTACTATGTTGTGTATGGTGGAGTTCTGCCAATGAAACAGTCTGAATTATTTTTATGGATGGAGATAAAAGAAAAAATAAAGATGCTGACTTTAGGAAAATGATCACACTACACAATGCTGACTCTCTTGCCTATCAGACCCAGACAAAACGAGCTGCATACTGATGAGCAATTGTCTACTTCCTCTATTGTGGACATGCAAGTAAATGTTGAAATTCTAAATTGGTTATTTTTCCCCTGCAGTCAGAAATAGATTTTATGATAATATTGTTGGTTATATAAACAAAAGGCTATTCATATTACAACCCTCAATATAATTGCATTGCATGAATCACGTACCAATACAATAACAAGTGGAAGGTACAGTGGAAGAAAACAAGACTATGGGGAACAAGGGAGTAACTTTTTTTTTGTTTAGAGGAAAGGAGAAATAAATCATACTCATTACGACATTAAAGCTGGCCTGGGTTCTCCAATTTACCAAATATATCTGTATTGCAGCCTTTCTGTTAAGGCTCCTTAACTAATAACTACCACGAACAAAGACTAAAAGCTGTTGTTTTGATTGTACTTCATCTAATACTCTAAGGAACAGCATCGACACTGTAGTCAATACAACAAACATAAGCTGGTATATTACTGTGCTTCGTGAATGATCTACAAGATTTGTACCCCTTGTCTACGAGCTTACGAGCCTAACACAATATTGCTGTACTCAACCTTTGGTGAGTAAATATGCTGTTATTGTGGGATGTATTCTATATATTTTACATGTTCTTCAATTTTTCCAAAATCTGCTTCTAGCATCTCTAAATCTCACCAATAAATTAAATATATCTCACTTGTTTGATCTGGTGTGATCGAGAACCAAAGCGTAAAAGTGACAAGTAGTACTTTTGTAGAAAACAGAACCATGCTTACTGTTTCCAGTCTTTATGCTAAACTAAGATAAACTAAGCTGAGCTAATGTGAGCTAACATATTTCTTAAACTATTCCATTCATACCAACAAATACACATTGTGTTGATTGTTTTACATTTTAATAGTCCAGATCTATTGTATGCAAACTAAATTAGTATTTTGTGAAAAACCCTGAACAGTCGTTTCACACATTAACACGTAGCAAATATCCCCATCTTGATGTTTTTGATCTGTAGTGTGACCTCTGACCTGGACCTGCTCCTGTGTCCACTGGTCCAGATTGACAGACTTGACCTTGGAGATATGGACCCCCAGGTTTCGATGGATACCAGCACAGCGGATACAGACGAAGATGCCCAAATTCCAGGACGCCCATCTTGGACCTGGCAGAGAGAGGAAGGTATATAGTGTTTAAAATTTAGAGCAGAGGGTCTTTAAAGGGGGACGATTAAGTAATTGGGTGAGAAGAGACTGGAAGTATAATAGACAGGTAGAGTACGCAGGCAAGCGGATTGGGAGAATGATGAGAAAAAACTCTGATTCATTTTAGTCCAATTATAGAGAGACAAGCCTGAAATTAAATTAGGAGGTTGAATTCAGCTGGGAACTCAACTAATCCAGTGTTACTCATGCGGTGTCCTGACACATAATGGGATCCAATAGGAGAGTTAGCCTACATAACTGAGACTGAGAGGAGAGAGGGGGAGTGGAAAGTAACACACGCCGGATACCTGCAGGGATGATTACTCATGTGTTTATGAGCCTGTGTTTATGAGCCTGTGTGTGTGTGTGGGGGGGTGCGTGGTATCTGAGTGGGCCATTTTGTCCATCTTGCTGCCATATCTGTCTTCATGGTTACATTTGATCGCCCCGTATTCTCCCCCGAGCTTTGTAGGTTTAAGCCCGGTATCATGTTGTGTGCCTCGCTGTCTAGGAACCTTGCCTGAACAGACAACTCAGAGAAGTGGGAACTAAAAACAACACCGTCAGGCAATTTTTCTGCTGAAAATGATGCAACCGTCCTCTTTAGAGAATACAGGCAGCTTCAAAAAGAATACTGGTGCTTCTCTCCCCATCTCTCCTAACATCTCTTCTTGCCCCTCCTCCTCTTCTCATTCCTCCTCC
Organism: Myoxocephalus aenaeus; assembly: GCA_038501785.1. Classification (NCBI taxonomy): domain Eukaryota; kingdom Metazoa; phylum Chordata; class Actinopteri; order Perciformes; family Cottidae; genus Myoxocephalus; species Myoxocephalus aenaeus. Next base: position 5,286,505 of record JBAMJR010000170.1, on the reverse strand, counting down.
TCCTGCCACCCTCTGCCTCTGCGCTCATCTCCGCAATGAGTCCTTGCTTTACAAGTTGATGCACTGTGGCCTCTACACCACTAGATGGAAGATTTGGATTTCTCATTGGCCTCTCCTGTCTGGCAAAGCCACTGTGCAGTGTTGACGAAAGGCCATTATATGCAAATAAAAGAGGAAGTTCGAGTTTCAGAAGAGAAAACACGCACGACCTTCGCCTTTACAGCAGCTGCAGAGTCAATTATTAGCCTCCTGTCTGCACGCTGAACTATGAATGCTAAAAAGGTTATTCTTCTTGCATCATTAGAAGGAAATCATCAGACTGACTATATTTTTGATCTATTTCTGGGTTGCAAAGTTTGCGTGCTGCATATTCAAATTAGGAAACAGAAAGACATCAATGGGGGGGAAAAGGCAAACAAAATGACAACGGCAGAGGGTCACACCAGGCTGACGGAGTGTGTCCATCACCCTGACCGTCTGGGTGCAGCGTTAGCTGTCATGCTGGCTAATAATAGTGGAATTACTCTGCAAAGCCGGCTTAACCGCTGTAAACATTGGCAGTGACAGAGAGTAAGAGAGAGACATTGTCAATTGTGAAGAACTCCCTCAACGCTGGATTTAGTTTGTCCTTCTCATCCTCATTCTAATGCTCCTCTGTGTCCTGGCCGCCATTTCTTATCTCTCTCAAACCGCCGCTGCCGCCCTCCTCTTCTCCTCTGTCCGTCCATATCTCCCGCTCACAGTTCTAATTCTCCCTTCCTGTATCGTTCTCCACCCTCACTTTCTAGGGTTTTGCCACCCTCGTTGCTTCTTTTTTTTTTTTTTTGCATATACTGTACTGACTTTTTTTAATCTCTTTTCAGCCAGTCTAGTAGGGGTGGCTCTAGGAGTGCCCATGTTGGTGGGTTGGTCCCCTGCTTTGGTCCCGACTGATTTGATACAGACATCCATGGAGCCCAGAGGATGAATCCTATTGACTCTGATGATACTGGCCTTTTCCTCCTGCACCAGCATGAGTTTAACATTTTGGGTTTTTAGTAAAATAGCTCAATAACTATTTAATGGACTTCCATAAAATCTGGTAAAGCTATTGTTAGCTCATAGACGATGTATCCAAATGACTTTTTCCTCTAACTCCACCATGAGGCTGACCTTTGTAGTTTTGACTGAAATGTCTCATAGACTGTTGGATGGACTGCAATAAAATGATACAGCCGCTTTTTTCTTTGTGAAAACGTGTGCGTTCATGTGTCCAGTGGTTGTAAGCACAAGTGTATGTCTAATCTGTTTACAAGTTGGGTATTATGGATGTTTGCAGGTGCTCAGGTGTGTACAGGAGTGTGCCGACCGGGTGAGCCAAGGAAGAGGGAATGGAGTTGAAGGTTAGTTATTTAAGGTGAATCACATCTGCACACTGCACCACAGTAGCCTCTTTGGTTCTAATCAATGCAGTGCTCGAGTAAGAACCCATAAACAGCACGCATGTCCAGCAACAATGCACACCTCCAGGTACTTTGAACAGATATAGTAGAGAGAGTAGGAGGAATAGACTTCTAAAAAAGGAAAGAAAGATTGGACAAGCAACCTCTACAAATCAGACTCTCTGTGTAACAGGGTTGGCATTGCAGTGTACATTTCTCCAAAGTTGAGTGAGAGCGATGAGTAAACGTATTGCTTTCTTTTTGTAATCAAAGAACAAGTCCCCAACACCTTCTTTTGAAATACAATGGAGGTTTGACGAATAAATCCATTCACTTTTTAGAGGGCGAATGACCCAAAAGTAGAGGGTTTGCATCGGAGATGGATGAATCATCCTGGCAGAAAAATTGTGTGGTTGTTGTTGTCAAAATGCAGCTTGAAGCACATCAGGGGAGGAGAAGGCAGAGCCGGGGCGAGAGACAAAAACAGAGACGAACAAGAGGGGATTTTTATAATCATCAAATGGTGGACTTTAGCAATATGATGGCCTGCTGGGATTTACAGTGCAGAGATCTACTAATGAACCTCTCTGTCACTCCACCACACACCCATTTATGTGGATTACAACACTTGTAAGGACCTTCGCTGGCTACTTTCCTTTAGTAATCTCTCACTTTCGGTCTTTCTCCCACCAGTACACCTCTAACTTTCATCCTTTCCTGAAACACAATGCTAAGTTCAAATGGTCACACTAGTGAAATTGCAAGTTTTACGTATGCAATTTAAATGTGTATTGATATTGCATTTCTGAATGTATGCTACAGTATACTTTTTCAGTCGGATTTTGAATGCAATCTATTGAATAACTCCAACATCGTTGCTCTGCTGGACCAGAATGGATATAAGTATTGGACTTTATTGTGTCATCCTTGAGATTTGTGTAGTTGTATGTGATGCCCTCCTTCTCATATCAATCACATAACACTCCCACTGACTTGCGTGCACACACACACACACACACACACACACACACACACACACACACACACACACACACACACACACACACAAGCAGGTGCACATGGCTCATTAGCCTATATCCTATATCCCACAAGGATAAACGTTGCTTTCTGCAGCACCCAGTTGATCCCACAGAGCCTCAGTCATCAGTGGATACTAAGTCCTCCTAGGGCACCACACAAACGCACACTCATGTATACACACACTCGTCCCATATCTAAACCAATCCAGAAACCCTGAGGCCTCCCAGTGACCCAGTCCCAGTCTGAGCTAAGCAGATGGACCCATCCTGATAATTTACTAATACACACCCACCATCTGTGTTGCAATGCGAGTGGCACGACTGCGATCCTGCAGGTGAGTCATTGAGGTTTAGATGGGTTGTACATCAAAAGATGAGTAAGACACTCCATCACTGCAAGCTGTAGGCTCTTCTCAAAACACATTTTTGGAAGTGTAATTTCATCCTATTAATGATATTATTGTTTGTACTCTGTAGTTAACATGCACTACTACTTGTGTAATGCCATCCCAACCTGCAATCCAGTTGATTAATTTGTAACTTAGTTTGAGAATATGGGAATATACAGCACACCACTAAAGTACCACAGCAAATGAGATGACGAGGACCTTAAGGGGGCCCTACTTTATTACCTCATCTCAAGCCCCTGTTTTACAGAGGGACTGTGTGTCACAATCTAGCTTTAAGACCATCAGCTGATGCTTTGTTTACATGTTGAATATGTCATATCTAACCAAAATACCACATAACAAATCTGGGACCATGTTATATTCCAGAAGAAATGTACAGGTTAATAATGCCGTACACGCAGACTGAAGACTCCCACCACTGTGCCACCCTCTCTTTTGAGACTCTGAACTCCATGCCAGCCACGGGACACAAACAGCCAATCACCTCCTGGCGTCTGATTGGATGAGATTTAAGGGTGTGTGGTGATGGAAGGCATGTTATCACCAGGTGATATCTCCACGGCAACTGATGCCCGTGTGTACGTAAACACAAGTACAATGGAGACAACAAAGTAGCGAGGCTTTTATGCACGCACACACACACACACACACACACACACACACACACACACACACACACACACACACACACACACACACACACACACACATACACACACACACCCTTGAGACTGAAGCCAGAAGTAGACGTGTTGACTACATTGTGTACCTGCCTCACCCTCTCTCGCTCATCTCTTCATTATTTCCTGGCAGTATTGAGGATTGACAGTAAAAGTGTCACGGAGTGGGGCAGTCAAAAAATATATAAAAATGCAGTAAGTCAGGTGGTACAGAGGAAAGGAGAGACAGGAAGTTGGACAGCACAGGCACTAAACTGCAGTGAAGAAGCAGATAGATTATTTAATTGCTGTACTGATAGGGATGACCTAATAGCATCGTTAATGTGTTTTTCTATTTTCATGCGCTGCTGTAAGCACACACTTGGCTCCACACGTCTCGCCACTTCCTCTTCAATCACCAAGAGAGGGGAGTGGGAGGTGATAAACGCACAGTAATCTATGTCAAGGCAAACAAGATTAGACCAAACCTCATCATCAAGCCATATGGTCAAAAGCCTGATTTGAGTCCAGGAAGGGGCGGGGACATAGTCTGTCTGTCAAGGTGTGCACACGTGTGTGGTTCTCTGCGAGAGCGTGAGCTCAACATCTAATGCACCCGCGAGTAACACTTAGACGGGAGACACAGGAAAAGGTGCTAATCAGGAAGGAGGTAAAATGCCTCTCACCTAGATGAGACTGTCAGCTTTTTGACAGCTTCATGAAAGAAAAAAAGGTGGGAAATGAGAGTGTTATTATGTTATTGCATTGTTAAACACAAACAGAACATTTTCTTTTACGTACTTGACGGAAATCAAACTTCAGATTAAAGTAAAAACCTACTAAATGATCAAAAGAAATGTCACTTTTCTTACAATTAAAGCTAGAGCTTCCGCATCTTTGTTGGTATGCGTGTGGGGTTGCTATTTTCTCCCTTAACCCCTAATCTCATATGCAGTCAAATGAGACCAGTTTGTTGCACAGTGAGGTCATGTAAATCCAAAAAAGACAACCAATGCGCAGGCATGCCTTATGAGTATGTGAAAAAAAAGAGAGAAAAAGGCCGGTTGGGAAACAAGATGTGGTAGATAGCAAATCAAACACAACAACAGTCAAACCCAAACTGATCTGAATCTGTCTCTCCACATGTCTCCAGTTTAGACAAGAAAAGTCCACCACTTCACAAACGCAAAAATGTTGACTCATCATTTAAGATCTGTGTTTCTGTCGACAGTGCAGCCTTTGATCACAGTGCGTTTTATAAAAGTGACTTCTGAACAGTCACAAGAGTGTTTGCCTTGTAGTCTAACAACGTCTGCAGTCCTATTTATAGCTTATTCAACAACAAAAAACAAAACATCTAAAGGCCATATGATCTGGAATAAAACCTTGTTTTTTATGAAACGAAGCATTCACAATGTCCTGGTGAAGCCTCCGATTGGAATCCAATTAAGACCATGCCATCACATGTCATCTCAACAAAGCACTGCACAAGTCAAGCCGTTGTCCATGTGCTGTGAATGTACTGTGTGTGTCCAAGGCAAGATGTGATGAAAACATCTCACCTCGAATGGGGACGTTTGATTGAGTGTTTTAACAGTCACGTTAAGCAATACAAAATAAAAATAAATAAAAAAGAGCATATGAATAATCAATCTGCCTCCCAGATTACTGACAGGGATTGAAATTAACTGAATTAACAGAATACTTTTTAGCTCAAATGTATGATTTTAGTTATGGTTAATTGTAAATAAAAAGAGAAAAAAGTCTCTCCACGTGTGTCCTGCCAGTTCTTTTTTTTCAGCAGCCACTTAGTGCTTAGTGTTTCTTGTGAAACATTTGTTGCATTTGGCAGCTTCCTGAAAGAGATACAGAGTTGCAGCCCCAGTCTTGTGAATGAGCAGAGCGACAGAGGCAGCCAGAGATGAAGAAATGTAAAGAGAGACACCGGAACAAACAACCAGATTGTGATTTTGGCTCAAATGAACAAGCAAGCATAAACAGTGGGAGCTTTGAGACTCGGCCTATCCGTACACTTGTTTTTAACCAACATTATACATGTTTCCTCCTGTAATGAATGAGACAGCCTGGCACAAACATCCAGAGAGAAGCTTCGAAAATATATTGATTTTGCACACTGAGTGTGCTTTGTACACATCAGATTTCTCTGCTGTTGTGTGTCTGTCCACTTGTCCGTTAAAGAAGCAAACGCAGATCTGAACCTGAATGCAGCGCTGCAGAATACAGCTTGATCCCTGTTAAATATGGGGAGCTGCTTACTCATATCATTCATACAGTTTTCATGAGGAATCCCAAGGGTGTCCACTGCCTGACAGCCCGCAGTGATACATTCAGCCTTCACTTATTTATGACTGAGGTGGGAGCAGTGGAACCACTTCTCGGACATGCTATGGAGAGGCCTATCGTATCAATGTCGACAACAGAGAGTATCAAATGGGCTAACACTAAAACAAGGTGTCAGCGCTACATATTATTTTTAAAGTTTCAATTTCTGTCAATGGACACACAAGCGTTGTTTACTTTCACTTGAGGGTTTGTCTCCCATGCTGGTTGTGTATTTGTTTTGTGTGCATGACACTGTGGTGGCACATGCATTTTACATTCACAGATATTATCAACTCAATGAATCTTTTTGGTTTTGTTGATTCAGTCGCCAACTGAAATTGTGGCCCAAACTGCAGTGTTTACCCAGCAGCATGGCCAAACAGGTTCAGCAAATAGCTCATGACACAGTTCAAGGCCTCAGTGAGGCCACACACAGAGCAATGGGTGAGTGCACAAACACATGCAATTGAGTGTCTGTCTGTGATTTGTATACACTGTTTATAAAATAACCCTGTAATACCTTTTAGAACGAACGAGTCACGACAACATCAAGTCCTTAATCCACTTTAACGATCAGACTAGGTAAATACTGAGGATGGCAGTCGTACAGTGCCTCCCAATAATACCAATTATACTGTGTGAATGCACATCTGCCCTCAGACTGCAGGAACAGGCTGGTCAGGGTGACTCAAAGTCAGCACTGATATGTCTATCTCAATGTCTGCTACCGGTTTCCATTCCGGGTTTCAGGGAGCTTTTTTTTTTCGGGGTGGGGGGGGGGTCCCAACAGTTGGAACAATTCTCACTTATTATCATATTTACTCATTTATCATATCATAAAGTTGTCCAATATTATCAACCACAACAAAAAACCTCTTCAATTAAAGTTATTTATAATAAAATACGTATGGATTGTTATTATAGATGTACCTTTATACCCTGTTACTTCGCTGGCATGATGTAGCAGCATGCCGTGCTCCAGCCAAGTGAGTACCCGTGTCTTGCACCATAGTACAACGTAATTGGTCCAGGAATAATGAATGCAACGCCGCATTTTCGAGCGTAGTAAATAAGCGAGAGGGCCGATTCATCCCCTGGCCATATGCGGGCATGGACCGGATCATCCGGGGAAACTGGGCATTAATTAACCTACCTTTGGATTCACAATCAGCGCAGAATTTATTGTCCTCCAGCACCAGTAAAGAGTTGAGGACAGCCTGGTATCTGTCAACGTCTTTCACGGATTTGCCCGTCATCATTGCACTATAGTCCACCTCCGTGTTAGGCGACAGCCCCTGCGGTTCGTGCCGGCTTTTTGTCAATGTGCCTCTTATTTGACAAAATAAAAGCCGTGTGTGTGTGTGCAGAGCCGATGCGCCCCGGTCCCTCCTCTTCGCTGTGGCAGGGCGAGTTTGTTTCAGTCAAGATGGGATGATTGTCTCTCAGCCAACCAGCACGCGTAATGATAAATACTGACACCACTCAAGACGTAACGCGGAGGAAAAGTCCCGGAACGCAACGCTTAAATATGTAGGCTAATGTGAGGTCGAGTTAAAAACGCATATGTAACACACACACACACACACACACTCTCTCTCTCTCTCTCTCTCTCTCTCTCTCTCTCTCTCTCTCTCTCTCTCTCTCTCTCTCTCTCTCTCTCTCTCCCCCTCTCTCTCTCGGACACACACACACACTGATACATTGTGATCAAAATAAAGCCACAGTGTGAATAGTCATATATGTGTTAAGTTTCTGTAATGCCATACAATATTTTTTAAAGATAAATAAAGACAATGACAGGTAATTTGGTTTCTCTTACTGTCAACATATTACATATACTGCCATCCTGTGGTCAGTCAATAGACGCTTTTGAGAAGCATGTCTCCCTGTGGGCCTCTGTTCCCCGCCAGGACGCAGGGGGCCGATAACACAACCTACCGAGAGCAAAACAGCCGAGGAAACTTTGACGAGACAGCTGACAGAAGAGCGCACCGAGCTGGTAACGTTACAACAAAAATAATACCGGAAATAAGACGACTTTGTTTTCAAAATAAAGCATGCAATGTGTTTCTCTGTAACAAGGGAACTCTAAATGCAAGGTTATGATAACAAGAATAGTTTGTTTTCATTGACTAAATTGAGTTTTTTTCCAACTAAATTGTCTCCTATCATATGTCCTATAACTACATTATATTATGCCTGTGTGTGTATATATATATATATATATATATATATATATATATATATATATATATATATATATATATATATATATATATATATATATATGTACTATTGTTATTGGGCATTATTTACTGTTTTTATTACAGTTTTACTGTTTATTTATATTACTTTAAAAAAAAATTTGACTATGTCTCTTGTGTGCACTTTACCCGTTTGCTGCTGTAATCCTGCACATTTCCCCACTGCCTGACTAATAAAGGAAAACATTGTTTAGCACTGTATTAGCACTATTAGTAGTTTGGCTTTCTTGACGAAATTGTACTGTTGTTCTGAGTTTTTACTCATGATTAAATGCACTTATTGTAAGTCGCTTTGGATAAAAGCGTTAGCTAAATAAAATGTAATGTGCTTTTTAATGTATATTACTCCGGCTTTAACGTTTACAGTTAAACCGGAAGTTCATGGTTCAAGCTAGCGAGCTTGACATTATAGTGGAAGTGTGTGACTCCGCTGGTGATTACGGAAATACCTACTAAGCCAGAATCAAATAAATAAAGGATTAATATCGAGTCGTAAGCCCGTAACACTGTCCACAATGTCCAGGCAATCCAACCGAACCACAGACAGCAAGAAGATGGTAGGCGACTCCTGCAGGATTTAAAAAAAATGCAAACAAACCCAGATAGCCTCGCTAGCAGAGTGGTGCCCGACGAGCTAACAGCTGGCTACTGCCTCTGCGAGCTAAATGATAGTCTTCAGTCGTGTGTCTTTGTGTGACAGCTGTGACTAGATACGTGAAAAGAATAAATACATTTAAGCTAGCTGAGTATCTAATTCACAGTTGGATAACTCTGGCTTTGACTTCGTTTTGGGTTCGTTGTAGCACACATGCTAAGTAGTTAGCCACCGTAGCTAGCTGGACCGCGGTCCCCTCCTTTTAAATCCATAGTTTGCAATGACAACATATATAACACACGCATATACTGTATATGTATATGTATATTACATTTGTGTTTTATTACTGTTAGACTTCATTTCAGCACCACGAGCTGTCCATATTATGGTCTGTTAAACCTGCATCTCTTAGCACTGTATCTCTCCACTTTGATCAAATTACATTTTTAGCCATAGTTCATGTTTTATATATTTGAGAGAGGCATGGTGATTGGCTACACTACTTTAAAGAGTGTGCCCCAAGTGCTACAAGTGACTACTTGTCCCAAAATATATATGTTATATAATATTACCTGGATTCCTGCATATCTTCGAAGGTGGCTTGACATTATGATATGAAACATTAACATCAGAGAGATTGGTCTTACGGCTCTTTCTGCCTGATTTGATCGTTCACTATAGATGTACATGTACGTTCTTGGTTATGGTAATTTAATGACTACCCTGGTAGTTTCCCCACATGTGTGATTCATTTAATTTTGAGTATGAATCATTTTCAGCACAAATAACATTATAATTGTTTTTTCTCTGTTGTAGAACTCTGAGCTGTTCACGCTGACGTACGGGGCCCTGGTCACCCAGCTCTGTAAAGATTACGAGAATGATGAGGAGGTCAATAAACAACTGGACAAGATGTAAGTAACCCCATTGACTCGACTGTCAGTCTTCACACCCAACTATGGTTCCCAAATAGTGCAGATTTTGCACTATTTTGCACTATTTTGCAATTGCATTATTTATCACTACATATCTGTTTTCATCCCACCTTTTTTAATTTCATATATTATAATTAGCACAAAGAAAAGACGTTAAAGTGCAAACAAATAACTAACATCCACTGCATGTGAAGAGATCACAGTGTTGACGTTATGTCAAAGACGTCTATGTTGTGTTCTAGAAGATATTTACTAAAATGAGCATTCTCACCGGCCGACACTGGCCTGTCCTGTGTTGTAATACCACTAGTTTCTTGAGAGGTGATGGTGAGTCACTGTCGCGTCCAGTGTGCTCTTACTCCAGAGGACGAAGAATACTTTCCAAAGTATTCACCCTCCTTGGCGTTTTTCCAATTTTTTTGCTTTACAGCCTGGAATTTACATAGTATTTTATTCATTCCAAATTAGTGAAGTGAAATATAAGATTTAAAAAATATATATTTTTCATCAAAAGCGGCGTGTGCTTATGTTTAACCCCATTTCTAAGCCCCTTACTCAGATCTGGTTCTACCAATTACCTTCGGAATTACCTTTACTTAGGTCCACCTGTGTGCAATCTAAGAGTCACATTCATACCATGTCAAATTATATCAGTAGATGCAAACCTGTTCTGAAAGGCTTCATAAGCATGCAAACAACTACAAAAACAAGTTGGTGAATATTTTTACAAGGCACTGTGGAGCTGCTTCGAGAGCATGTCAGTAATCCATTCATGTGGTTTTGATAGTTTGTTTATTGGATTAAGTCCAAAGTGGGAGAACTGAGAAAACAACTTGTGCCCCTGCCTAACTAATAGAAGTTGTAACTGCATGAGCTAGACTGTATGCTTTGTGCATAGTGAGTACATCAAAGGAGTTGCTTTGCTATAACATGTTAAAGTGTATTGTTTGCTTGTTAAACCAACGGAAGAGAAGGTTTTTTTCTGGCCTCTTGGATGTCTCCTTTTACGCTGCTCTGACACATCCTGCTGTGCTCTTTTCATAAATTACTGCACGCAGACATAAACTCGAGCAGAGAGATGACATAATCAGCTTTTATTTCTCACACTTGTCTGTGTCTCTTGTCAATTCTTGTAATTTAAAGGGCGTTTTAAAAAAGAGAACACTGATATGTGTTTTTATGAAGGAGAGAGGAAATCCCTGGAAGGCTATGTTGGATACTGTTCTCCCACAAAATAAGATTAAGACAAATTATTGGGTCCATAACTCAGAAATTCAAAACATCCTGCCCCGCTGACAGGACTTTGGACTGAATTTTCTTTGCTTGCCTGGTAGTGAAGCAACCTTAAGCTCTCTCTAAGCTAAGTCATGATGAGGCTAGTCTTACCTGGCCTTAGAAGACAGTCTTAGTCTGAGGCAGACCTTGTTAGGATCAGGATGCATCAGTTGGCTCGAGATTAACTTGGCATTTTAATCATAATTATCATAATTTGCCAAGTGTATGACACAAAAATGACTCTTTACGGTGCTCTGGATTTGTTCAGTTCTCCACAGCACTTTTCCTCTTTTATGAAGAAGAAAAAAATGTAATCTCTCTTTCTCCTCTCTCTGTCTGTCTTTCTCTCTCTCTCTCTTTTAGGGGTTATAACATTGGCGTGCGCCTCATCGAGGATTTCCTGGCACGCTCCAGCATCGGCAGGTGTCAGGATTTCCGAGAAACAGCCGATGTAATTGCTAAGGTAATTTTGACTTTTCCAGGCCAATCAGAGCGTGACCGTGGACTTCTCCCAAAGATGGAGCGAAGGAGGGACGACAGAAAAAGAAAGATTGGATAGAGTGATCTTGATGAAGCCTCTTAACTATTAATGAGGGAAAGTAGACTGTTGGGAGGGTTTGGGGAAAATTGATGAGTGTGACTGGGCAGATCAGACAAACTTAAAGTCCCAGACCGCATCCTTCAAAAGTTGAGACCAAGATTGCATTCCTCTTCGCTTTGCCTGATAGTAACCGTGATATTCAGAAGGCGAGGATTCAATTGCATTCGGTATGAAATGTAATCTCATCCCTCTGAAAGGTGATGCACACAATGTGATTCCCTCTCTCTGCTGCGCGGCCCAGGTACTCTTAGTTAAGCTCTGAAACAACATCAGCAGTCGGCACCTGACCGATCATATAGCTGTTGTGATATGTTGTACTTCAATCTTCCTCTCTGTGTTCATCCCAAACCTTTTAACACATCCTCGTATTGTTTTGCATTAGTCAGACTCCCCTGAAGACAGACTCTCACGCATCTCTCCACTCTTTTCCCGGTGTAACTGGGGAGTAACTCGGGGAGTTATCTCACAGATGTAACCCCATACTAGCTCCTTGAACTGCCTCTTGGTCATGAAGAGAAGGGTCATCTCGTTGAGGACAGGGTGCATTGATAACCTAATCTGACGATATCATGTGACTTTTATCCTAACTACGAAACAACCTCTAGTCATTAACAGTGAAATGTATATGGAGGTCGGTTATTTTTTCAAAAACCACAAATGTTTTCTTCAGAAGGCAATACTTAATCACACCACTTAAGTTATGGCGCTATTAACTAATATTATTCCTTCAGTTTGTCTTGAAAATACGTGTTATGGCAAGGCTGCTGAGCTCCAGTGTCAGACCATTTAGGAATTTCAGCTAAATTAATGTGCAATCAAACATTGCTGTTTTCAATCGAGTAATCCTGCATCGGTTTCTTTTTTTGTATCCACTCCACCCACCGTGCTGTGGTTGTTGTTAGGTTGCATTCAAGATGTACCTGGGAATCACCCCGAGTGTGACCAACTGGAGCCCAGCGGGAGATGAATTCTCCCTCATCCTTGAGAACAACCCACTGGTCGACTTTGTGGAGCTGCCGGACAACCACAGCACGCTGGTCTACTCCAACCTGCTGTGTGGGGTCCTCAGAGGAGCCCTGGAGATGGTAAGGTCCACTCACTATACATTTACTCAACGGGTGAATTCATGGTGACCGTAGAATAGAGGAGTCCATATATTTACTGTACAAATTTGTACTCCAATTTATTTCTGTATCTGATTTAGGTCCAGATGGCCGTGGATGTGAAATTTGCTCAGGACACTCTGAGAGGGGACAATGTGACAGAAATCCGCATGAGGTTTATCAAGAGGATTGAAGAAAATCTCCCAGCAGGAGACGAGTGATGGAAACGAAAAGATCCTTCCCGCAACTTCTAGTCTGATTTAGGGAGGACTGAGTCGCATGAGGAACACCGTCAGAGGATGAATGAACTCTGAATCGAAACATCAAAATGAGAGGTACATCTCAATAAACAACTCCTTGGCACTGATCTGTGCTCACAGTTTGAGGGAAACGTTAAGGTGTGTGCGCTGAAATGAAATGTTGTTCCTGCTGAGAGAAGAAGAAGAGAAAGCCTCTGACCATTTATCTCGCCCCATCCCTCATTGAAAGTCACTTTTTCTTCATTTCCTGTAAAATGATCTGTCCTGTTTCTTAAAAGAATTATGTCTTTTTCATTCGGCCATGTATAGAATGTTTTGTTTCTTTTTGGTGCAAGGCTGGGATGCCTTACATCGTAATGTCTTGTTTGTTTTCCTTTTTTTTTTTTAAAGAAATCACACTCTATTTCTGCCAATTATATGGCATGTTAATTTATGTAGGTAGATATGTCTAATAAAAGCAACATATTTAATACAATACTTTTCTTACATGCCTGGGATAGTCGAAGGACTTTCAATTGGTCTCTCACACACACACACACACACACACACACACACACACACACACACACACACACACACGGTCCTGCTTCAGTGGACTTACAGCGTTATTCCATTGGAGTACCGCAGCCGCTCTGCAAAGGCAAACAATAACAGTTTTCTTATGTTTGTTCAGGGGACATGGACATAATCTGTGTGTTGGTTGTGGTTGTCACACCTGTGAATGGCTTTACATCACTCTGAAGTAACGAACAGAACTGCTCGTTCAGACAGACTGCACACCTCGTCAATAACTGAAAACACAAGCGGCCATTCACACACGCACACACACGTAAAGTTTACATGCACTAATCATTCCTAGTCTGGTTTTAAAAGCAAATATCTGGTCCAGATACGACTAAAACATTAACCATGTTTTTCTTATTCTTTTTCTTTTTTGTTGTTGTGCAACACAAGAATAACATTAGTACCAAACTCACTAGTCTGCTGAAAGCAGTGCACATGGAGGATGAGATTATCAGATATGGATTTCCTTTTGGAGAAATCTGTCAGCTATTAGCTGCTGGAAACCTTCGGGCTCTACACATCCCATTTTACAGCTATTATTACATGAACCCTTTTCTGCTGTTACAGTTTTAGTTTTCAGGCACTTAAAATTCTCCAAAGAGCCACTAGAGGTTGCTGTGTACATAACGTTCGTCAGCTGGAGGCAGCATCGTTCCCAGTGTAAGGCTGGAGTGGGTATTATGGGAGAAAAACGTTCCCTTATTTGTGGGAGTAAAGGCTAGAGCTGCCAGAAAATATGGTTCAGATTCTGAATATGGAAAGAGCAGATCATTCCCAGTCCAATATATGGACTCTTGCTTTGATTTGGCTGGAAATTAGACAAACAATGACAACATGCAGTCTCTGTACATTATAATGCCGGGGAAGATGTATTAGGATGGGATTTCATCGTATTATTCACTGTCTAAAGCCTCTGCCTACTCCTGTCTGGGGTAGTGCTCATTTAAAAGGATGAAGAATGGAAAGGGGAAGCCACCCGACAGCAGTCGGCTTGCAATAAGCCCGGTGGGCCATTAGGCGAGCTCTCAACACATTACGTGCACATATCTATGCACCCTGCAGGCCTGGGAGGTGGATGTTGGATGGAAAGTGCGCAGGAAATAGTTTTTGTGCAGAAGCTCAATGTAAATGACTTGGCAGAATTAGAGCCGTGTTGCTAGGGGGACGGACGGACAGCTGGGTTTTCTGTGCACTTGTGAAAAACTGTATCACTCTGCCATATGCTCGCAGGTATTTGATTTGACAAACACACGCATATATGCACTCATACTGTGTATGGAGGCCAACGTTTGGGGATGAATTTATCACAGCCACTTTAATAACACACTAGAAGGACCTTGTCCAAACACGCACTACGGCCATTTTATTTTGGTCTCCAAAGTATTTGAAGGTCGACCAATATGTCTGGTGAGAGTTTTCTGTTTTCACAGAAAGCGGGTGATAATTAAACAAGAACGTTTGAACGCTCCGCTATGGCTTCACTGCTCATAACCTGTCCATCTGCGATTGCTATTCCCTTTGCAAGACTGCAGATGTTGTTGCATAATGAAAACCCAAGGAGAAGAAAAAGTTGTTGTTGATGCACTTAAGAATCCCTCTTAGTTATGAGGAATCGCTCCATAGATGCTATTTTTATCTATTGTCGTCTTCCCCTCCTTTCTCTCCCTCCATAGATGTGAAACGCACGCGCACTCTGGGAAGAAGGACATCTCCCATCTCTCATATCTCGGACCGTTTAGTTTGGTGTCTCCCATCGTACTTTATATTTTATTTTATTTTATGCTATCATCATTCAACTTTGTTTTATTGAAGCTGCCTCTATTTTTCAGAATACTTTACTCGAACAGACCAGACCTGAAAAACAAGTAGCAAATGTTACGGGCCCAAGACAATGTGCGCCGATCTGCTTTAAGCCAGCTAAACGTTTCCATGTGGCCTTTATGGGAAACAAATGGTGAAAGGCACGCTGTGACAGTAAAGCCCAGCGCGCAGCCTGATATTGACCTGCGCTTATTGAATACCGCATCCCTTTCTTCTACCTCCACTCCATTCATTTCCACCCACCGTTTCTCTTAGTTTTCCCACTTTATTTTGTCAGTCATTGTTTCAATCATTGCTCCTTTTTTTCCTCTATTTTATTAGTCTTAATGATTTGCTGATGTGCTCAAGGAAGGCCAGCAGTCCTTAAATCAAAGAAAGGATGTGTGATAGTCAACCTTTTGGGAATGTTCTGTCTCTGATGGGAAACGTGCTGTCTCTCAGGTGAGGTAAGGGCTGGAGAGGCAGTCGACCGGGACTTCCAAAGGTTTCCGGAGTGTGTGTTTTGTGTCTGGTCGGTGAAAAGAGTGGAGATGACAGCAGGATGGACAGCACTCTTTAAGAAGAGAATGCAGTGAGTCAGCAAACAAGTGTGTTCTTGGTAAAAAATAAAACATCCCTGACAGACTGAATACTGTTCCCAGGCAGTGAAGCGGTGGGAAGAGGTGTTTGATTTAATGAGTGTCTCTGTTGCGCACCTGAAAAGATGCTCACATGGACACAAGAGTGGTTGTTACATGCTGTAAGTCACAGGCTCTGCACTTGTCTCCTAACACACATTCAGTTACTCGTGGTAAAATCACTTCTTTTTTTTGCGGCGTGAGGGATGTTCGTTCTGGATTTATGTGCATAAATACCTCAGTAAATAAACGTGGATGTGGTTTTGAGGGGTAATTATGAGTTGACTTGCTAGTCAGACACATTATGTACCCACAGCATCTGCAAGCCATTCGGAACATGACTCATCACTGACTTCCGGACAAAACTATTGAGCACTTCCTATAAATCTAATAACTCATTCATTGCTCAACCATTTAGCATGGACAGCACATCCACTAGAATGCGAGACATGTTTAGGCCTCCCTAAGTTATGTTTGGGTCATCAGGAGTGTTGGCAGGAAGGTGAAACGAGAGACTAGTGAAACACACCTCTCCAAGCTCAAAATAAAAGCATTGATTGGATCCAGTGAAGTCGTTCGATAAAATCCTGGATCCCCAGTGTGACAGAGGGATTCTTGTTAACAAAGAAAACATCTCCTCAGCAGGAAGACATGTCAGGTTGAAATGGGTCCAAAGCAGGGTCCCTGTTATGTCTCAGGAGTGACCTGGCTGGTTCCATGAGGGTTTCAACTGGAGCCCTCGACGACGCCGAGCCATTTAATGCCTTGTTTTAAGTTTTTCCTCCTTCCCTTTCTTCCAGGCTTTTTGGATGGGAGCTGCTAAGCTGCCTTCACTCTGCTTCCAATTTCCTCCTGCTCTTTTGTTCTTCCTCCTTCTTTCTCCAAGATGTGACGAAGAGGAGTTTTAGACGTTTCTGATGATACAGGCTTTACCCTTTCCAGATCTTCTTTATCTTTGAGCCTGATTTTCCCACAATACACTCGACTTTTGTCTTGTTTTTCTCCCTCTTTTCTCCCTTTTTTCCTGACCCTGCAGCCGTTCGAGCTTATGTAACAGCAGCAGGACTTTCCAGCCTGGAAGGGCCTCACTTGAAGATGGAGCAAAGAGAATAAGTGGGAGAGAAAACAAAAAAAGTGTCATGTAATATTACACTGGCTAGTCCTGAGGGCAAACGCCACCTCACCTTATTCCAGGGCATTTTCCTCCATATGCACAAATGTAGGCATATATTTATATCAGTCTCCCAGGCAGTAACAAATACATTAATTCCAATTGAAAAGCAAAAATGTGAAAGTCCTGGTTCGCCCTGGACTAAAATCAAACCAGGCTTCCCTCCCATAGCACAGGGCTGCCTAGAGGCTGCACACCAGCTGCACTGGACGGGATATCACTGCTCTCCACTGCCAAGCATGAACAGCCTGTGTGTGTGTGTGTGTGTGTGTGTGTGTGTGTGTCACATTCATATTTTGGAGTTACAGAACACACACCATATATTGATCAGAGTGGAGTACTTCTGATGACTCATGTCTCCCAAGCAGGTCATCCGTCTGACTTTTAAAGCATGATATCCAAGCTAATATCACAACATAAATCTAGACACTAGCCCAAAGGCTTTTTGTCTTCAGCAAGTCATTTATTATCCGCCCACTTCAAGCACCTTTCAAACGAGGCAATGTGATTGTAAGGGTCTGGATGTCCCATTATGCAGGCTAGACATTTCAGTGTGTGAGTATGACTTTCCATATAAAACACCTCAAGCTGTCACACTGGAAAAGACGGATGGAGGTTCATGAAAAATGCTTGTTTAAAAGTTAATGAAATTTTGGAAATGTTTCCAAATAAATTGATGTTATGTTTGTTGTCATCAAAGCTAACATATTACCCCATATCAAATAAGCACATTCAATGGTCACTCTTCGCAAGTGCAAACTAACGAGAAGTTGTTAACTCAAATCAACAAATGTTAACCTGATGGCTCAAGAGGTCTCTGGTCAGCCAACGTTATATCATCTGAACCATGAATATCAATGCTGTGCCGATCCAGTCATGTTGGAATATTTGTATTGGATACCTAAGTGTAAACTTTGACTTGACTGTACATTTATGTTTAAACTGTTGGTGGCGCAGGAGAAACAAGTCAAGGGACCACCTAGGTCAGTAGGAGTCATCCTCTGGGGACCATGCATTTCAAAACCATCCAATACCCTGATTGTTAAGATCTTTTAGGATGGACTAAAGTGGTGGATTGACTGGCAGAGAGCTCTGCTGCTAGTGTGGCTAATAAAGACAGTGAATGTGTCCTTGTAACTCAGCTACAGAAAGCATAATCCATAATCCGATGTTTTTATGTTTTATGGTCCATCTGTTGTTTATATTTTATTGTATTGTGATTTTGGGTTTTCATCTGCTGTTTTTTTTCTTCAGAAAAACACTTTGTAACCTTGTTAAGAAAAGTGCCAAATCAATTAAGTTTATTAGTATGCTCTTTAACCATTTGTCATCAATGACAAGGCCAGACAAGTGTTCACACTGTTACTCGGTATTATTTTAATCAGGTATAGTTTTTCTCCATCCCAATATTGCTGGAGTCTGTGGTAGTGTGTCTGCCTAACTGTAAAACCTAAGAAGTCGTTCTATTGTTAACAAGTTCAAGACCTCTTGTTCAACTGCTGGGCAGTGATACAAAGGCCTCTGGGCGAAGAGAGATTTATGTATTGGCCTGTATTCATCGGACAGGCCAATATGCACAGATCATGTCTCTTCGCTGATCCACGGTGCCTGTGAAAGATATAGTGTCCACACATCTATAGCAGGAGTGATTTTCTATAACATGTTATTGCTTATCATGAAATACTGTTCTTCCAGGTGTATATGATGTTGCAAAATCGAAGGTTTTAACAAGATGTAACTAGAGTTTGATTTATGCTATCAATGTACCGTAAAAGTCGGGTTACAAGCCGCTGCTACGTTCGGTGGGTGTCCCCGCTAGTTCCCCGCTGTAGCCAGCTAGCGCTGCTGCTAGTTCCATGCTAACTTCTGATAGCTCGCCGCTAGCTCTCGGTAGCTCTCCGCTAGCTCTCGCTAGTTTCCCAACAACCACCGAAGGTAGCGGGACCAACCCTGGCTCGACGCCCGACTCGGGCAGAGGGGACGCGGGCAGTAGCAGCAGCAGCGGGGAGCTAGCAGCAGTGCTAGCTTGCTACAGCGGGGACAACCACCGAAGGTAGTAGCGGCTTGTAACCCGGCTTTTACATTAGATCTTTGAGAAGCCCTTTCACAGAAAAAAGGATGTTGTCAATACAGAAAAGGAGTTGTGTCCTTTTATTGTGTGCATTTATCGTCCTTCAAAAGCAACATGTGCATACGTAGATGTATTTGGGATCCATAATGGGAGTGCATTCTCAAATGGCAATGTCCGTGCCAAACATGTGTAGCTGAATGTTAAACTTTTGCCTTTTCCATTTCCTCGCTCATGTCATTCAGTAATGTGAGCACCGTGCCAAAAGTTCTTCCTAATTTTTATGGCGTCGAATTTGTGATGTTTGTGTCTGTGTGCATACATATTGTAGAGGATTTCTCCCTGCACACGTGAACATGTGTGCATCTGCCTGCCCTATGTACCTCCCTGAGTGACTTTGTTACTCATTCAATGGAGAGGTGTTGAAAGCGCTCTCTGCGGGCCTCATAACGCACAAACCTTTTTCCAATTAGCCAGCCAGTTTGGGCTCAGTCGTGCTTATATCTACTGTAAATCTGACCCAGACTAAACACCCACTGGGTCCAGCTCCAAAGGGACGGATAGAGAGAGGAAGAGGGAGGAAGCTGTCAAAAGCTGTGTAGCGTTTTGTCGGATTGTTTCCGGGCCTCTTATGCTGCAGGTCGGTGTCCGGCCCTCTGACTGTCAGCATCCACATCAGTCAGCCAGTTAAAGGACAGTCATATGGTTCCATGCAGAGAAAAATGAAAGATTCTAATCTCTGTGGCCATGTTACAACCACACACACACACAAACACACATACATACGCATGCAGCCACAAAGAGTCCCCGGCCCAAAATATAAAACTTTTCTCTCTGTACTGACTGGACAAGAAACGTGTCAGCAGAAGGGTCTCTTGTTTTCAGTAAACAGCGAGGAGCTAACTGTCACCAAGTCAGATTCTCTTTCCAGCCACCGTCATCTGAGCACATTTATCTTTCACAGAAACTATGAACCAATTTAGTTAATAATATGCTGTGCGACCATGTAATTGTTTCCTATTCCCTCTTCTTTAATTCTATGAAGGAGCTTCTTTGATTCAGAATTTAAACCATAACAAGTTCAACCAAAATTGTATCCCAAAGAAACAAAGGAAAGTGAAACACAATCCCATCTGCTTTTATAAATCTTATTTGTTTTCTTTTGCCCTCAGTATGTAGAAACACACCATGGAGAGGCTTTCAGTGGACATGGAAGCTGAGTGAATTAGACCTGGATGTTCTCCGAGATATGTTTTGAAAGACAATAGCACGGCTCCACCTACAAGGGAACATTCTCCCATGTCCTTCTCTGTTTTATCGATGTCTTGGCAAGTGTGAATTAGTCCAAATAGATGATGCTGTGAGAACAAATGAAGGCATGTCTTAGCCAAGATGAAAATATTGACCCTTTCTTTTGAGTAGTATGCTTATATCTGGCATGAGCAACCAGTCTTTGTCCACATGACAATGAATCCCAACAACTTTACCACACATCACAGCATTTAACAGATGATTACCCTCTTTAAGTTTGTAAAAGGGCATTATTATTATTATGTATTCCTCTTAAAATCTGAGAATCAATGTATGGTATAAAAAAGGACTAATGCAAAAATAACAGCAATAACAGCAAAGTCTTTACAACTTAGTTTTAGCAAGAATGGCATGGTCCGCCACTTTAGAAGAGAGTGAAATATCTCATACACCAAGTTGTGTTCAGTTATTTGCTGTAATACCACCAAAAGGCTCATTTTATGGTATTTGATTAATTCCCATGTAATTGTGTTTCAACTTCTTATCCCCCCTTTGGATGAATCATTTTGGTGATCCATTAGCTTTTCACTGAGCATCATGTCCAAATTTGTCCAGATTTGTCCAATATGTTTTGCATTGTATACATCTCAACATTAGCTTTTAGCTCAGTACAGCCTCATAAAGTTGCGGGAGTGATTTTAGATGGTAGATACTTAATATTGTTTAACTATAGCAAGGGCATATGTTTAATGTAAAATGTTATTTGTGTTTTCTTGCACAAAGCACTTTTTTTTTTGTGGAAATTGCTCCGCTTTCACAGCATTTACCTAGTAGAAACTTTAATATCAGCTAAACATATACACATATTTGAATAGCACATACAAAACCCTAAACTTAAAGGTTAAGGCAGAATCATAAGTTACCTCACTGATGTTGGTTCGTAGTAATGTGCGGCAACCAGTTGAACCACTAATTCCACTCTCACACCTGAGGCCAGAGGCACCAACCATCCTGATGGTGACACCTCCACCATGAATGCTCGGTCCGTAGGGTGGGCCTGGTAATGGAAGCTCAAAGACCGAAGTGTTCAGAGACACAACTCCCCATTCACACCCAGCTCCGGTGCTGCATGGTCTGGTTCAACTTTACAACATGAAGGGGGGTCTTAAAAACATGCCCTGTCACTACTCAACCTCCACAAAATGGCACTGATTTTAACACACACACACACACACACACACACACACACACACACACACACACACACACACACACACACACACCACACACACCGGCCCATTGCTCACCAATGTTTGACATATGCCGGGAGAAAGGTGGGACTGTAGTTTAAGCAGGGTATTTATGATATCATGACATCATCAGGCCAGGTGATGGAGTGCTGTGTCATGCTTTGTTTAGTTTTCCAGCACTAACCGTATGAGCAACAACACCAGATCTGGGAAAACATGTCAGTGGGGGGATATAACTGAGATTGACTCACAAAGATGAGGAGAGGACAAGAACATAAAATAATAACCCAGGGGGTGAATATGTTTGGAAGAAATTCACGTTAGTGTGTAATTATAACAAGGTGCCGTCAATCACAGTTTCAGCTACCTCAACTAGTGCCTTAACACCCGAGTGACCCCTGACTGACCACATACATCACAACACCAACATTATGCTCCTTGTGACCCATGAGGTATCTCTCAACTCCTTCATATTGAACATACGATATATGATGGTTACATACATACTGTAGTGCCAAATACACACGTGTACACATTTTTTAAACCATTGTATAAGCACTTCTCTGCACAATAACAACAAGTTGGAAAATGAGGGAGTGAACTCGACCACCAAAATAACAGAATGGCTGTGGTCCGTACCACAAGGTGTGGACGCTTGAATCAGCAAGGAAGGAATGACACGCGTAGTGGAGGTTTCCATGAATTGTGAGTCATTCATTAGCACCTCTTATAGAGTTGTGTACCTCTTTTTACAAAGGCACACTGTACCTAAAAATAGGAGCAAGTACCATGCTAGGAAAACTGCATCTTATGTTTCCATGCTCATATTTTGAGCAATTATGTAAAGTTTGTGACGGGGTTAACACTAAAAATGGTGGTGTGATGCTGTCATAGACACATCACACCACCTGTAGACCCGCCCTCGCTACTGGTGTTCTTAAGCCCAAGTAGGGCTGTAACACCAACCAGCAGCTCCAAGGAAATGCATAATTATTTCCATTTCCTGAAAGGGTTTGAATACACCCTGTTTTGTGTGCAAGGATATGTTTGTGTACGGTGTGTCGGAGTTTGTCAGTAATGTGAAATCATTCAAAATCCAATACCTCACATCTGCATATTTTGATGTCTATTGTAGCAAGGAAGCATCAGTGAACTTTAATCAGCCAGACAGGAACTTCTACATGTGTAAAGGACAGCGCAATGGTTACAATGTTTCCTGCCCATTGTTACCATTTCAGGGCACCTAGAGACTGAAGTGGGGGGAGAGTGGATGCCTGCCACAGCTGACAGATGAGGCCACTGTAGGAAAAGGAAGTGGGATGCACTTGTTTGACCTGTCAACTGGGCGTAGGAAATGTGAATCGTCATCTGGGGTCAGGTCATACTGTCTGTGTCTTTTGCACCAGAAACTCAGTTTTACAAATCTAAATTGTATGAATGTTAGTCAACTAATAATCTCTTTGGTCAAGGACAGCCTTAGTGTATAGTTAGCGACGAGAAGGAAAACTCTGCAGCTAAACTTGAGATCGAGGTATTCTCAGAACTAGCTAGCAAAAGGATTTGTAGTTATTCAACAGCCACACTCAAAGGTGGCATAAATAGTCTACTGTATAGATAAGGGGCAAAATGTGATGATTTTTCAAATGGGCCTCGAAGGCATATAGTGTTGCACTCATCATCACTTCGAAAAATTCCCTGATTCAGTTGAAGCACACTGACACACCTCCTGTTTTGCCTTCAGGAGGTGTTGCCAACCTCATTCAGCTAAAGATCGGCAATGTAGAAAAGTAGATTTTAATACAGTGTATTTTGCCAGCTTTATCTAATCTATTTGAGGGTCCTGATTGGTTTCTCTTGGTGGGAACGGATCTGTCACACAGAACCCCACTGATCAGTGGTGCGAGATAATTGGCTTCTATTATCCTCATCTGGATGAGTGAGGGCAAACAAAGCTGTCCTGCAGAGGAGGGGAACAATGGTCATCCCACTGCCCATATTACCGAAGCCACTTTTCAGGTGAAACTGGAGAAGACGTCCCATTCTGTTGTGAAGGACTTTTGGCTAGCTGAGGGGATCAGGTATGGGGTAGGAAATTAGAGGAGAAATAATTTGGCAAAATTGTTTAATAGAGGCGTGACACACGCTGCAGTAGATAGATGGTGGATTAAAGACATCTGGAAAGAAACTACCGGAGAGAAATTACCGCAAACCATACATCCAATAAGTCATTTCTGAGCAGTTTTTGGCATAAACCACTGATTAACTTTCCTCTTTTCAATATCTCGCTCTATACTCATCTCTTA
Organism: Myoxocephalus aenaeus; assembly: GCA_038501785.1. Classification (NCBI taxonomy): domain Eukaryota; kingdom Metazoa; phylum Chordata; class Actinopteri; order Perciformes; family Cottidae; genus Myoxocephalus; species Myoxocephalus aenaeus. The sequence continues at coordinate 5,262,554 of JBAMJR010000170.1, read as the reverse complement.
TTCACCCAGCTTCTCCTCGGCATCATTTTCTCTCCATGGTATTATGGTTCCAATGTGATTTTTCCAATTTACCTTCACGGTTTTCTCAGAGCATGAATTTATTTTACTGGTCTTCAACATGAATTTAACGCAGCATAGCAGGCCCAGCCCAAACACACGTTCCTTCATAAACCTCTCTCCCTATTTCCCAGACTATTATACTTGCATATTTCAATCGGCATGGAGCGCAAGTGACGGGTGGAAGAGGAAGGGCTGAGAGGGAGGAGGTAGAAGGGAGGAATGAAAAACACAAGGTCAGCAAGAGAGACATTTCATTCTTTCACACCATGTGTTACTGTAAGATATTCATTTCCTCTGTGATTCCTCTGCCTCCCTCCAGCCCTTTGTTTTTCTTCTCCATCACTGTCAGTGTGCACTGGCCGAGGTAGTCCAGGTCGCATCAAGTCCACTGGATTCCCTCTCTATCTTGAATCCATCCCTCCAAATTGGTTTCCCAAATTGTGAACTGTGCAGAGTTCAGCTGTGGTAACCCGAGAGCTTTTTGTTGTACTTCTGAGCCGCCAAAGCCCATTAAAAATGAGAATGTTTGACTTCTGAGCCTGGTTTTGTGATTGAACTAAAGGAACAATTGTATTCATCAAATCAAATGTAGATAGAGATCTGTTAACTTCATGTGAAATGTCTAGTCAGGCTTGGATTGACTGTACATGACAGCAACACATTCTGCAAACGGGCCTTTCATCCGCAAGCCAGTGAAACGTTATGAATTCATGTCAGGCAGTAATTAATAGATTATTTAGTCATGGCAAAAGGAGAACAAACTGATCCCCTTCCTCATTTCGGTCTCATTCTTCTCATTTTTCTCTTTGTCCATTTCTAACCCCTGCTCTGTACTGCCTCTGCAGTCGGCCTGAAGTTATAACTGTGCAGCATGGTTCTGACTTAAGACATTCTCATCATAAAATTATAAAAACAATTACAACAATTTACAATTCAAATGCAAAGCATTATGGCAGTCCGATCGTGGATATAAGTCATTCCATGTGGCGGCGAGGGTTGCTGAGGCCCAAAGTGTCACATGCTTCTGTTGCAGCTCTTTGTTTCTGATGCACAGTAGCCAAGGATCCTCATTAAATCGTGTGCTTTCATGTTAGTCATAATGTGCTGTATCTAAATGGTTACATCATTGAAATAAGGAACAGTATTTTTATGACATCCAGCCTGATTCAAATGTAATCCATCTTCGTACAAGATGTTCTGTGATAAGCAGATCAGAGGTCATGTAGACACATGTGTTCAAAAATACCCTTAACAGTGGTTTGGTACACTGACAGGACACAGAGCTGTTACTCAGGGTTACCATAAGGTCGCCTACCAGGCCCTCCTGTCCTGCTTGTGAACTTTCTTTGAGGTCATTTGTGGATGCAGTCTTTTTGTGTGGTTGGTGGGACTCATGTCAGCTCCTAATTCAAACGAACCCAGCAGAGTCCTGGAGTTGTCCAAATATTGTCCATTGTTAAGACCCTAACTGCAACCATAGCGCATATCAGCCCTGTCACGCATTGGATTGTCTCAGCATGTCGAAACCGTGTGCATGGGTTTGTATTTAGAGAGCTTCGGAGCATTTAAGGAGGTTGGACGATGCGTCCTTTTCCCAACAAGAGCACAAGTGCAAGGACAGCATCAAACAGTGTGTTTAACTTCTCTTTCATAACTATTTGATTGTTACCATGGCAGTTAACTAGCTTACTTAAAAACAAATCTAATTACCTTTTATTATCACATATTGTTCATACGTGACATTTTGCTTCTGCATTTGATGGGTAGCTACTTTACAACTCAGGGAGCAGTTTCTGGGTTACAGGTTATGTTAAAAAAGTACACCATGAAGTATTCCCCCACTGGGTTGAAGCTGGTCCTATGCTATCACAGTTTAGGCTAAAGTTAGCCTCTCTGACCTGCTCCTCATTGAATTTGGGAAATGCAGCTTTAGCCTCAATTTTTTGCATGATGTTATGCATCCATCAAGTGCATACTTAAAATTCCTGACACAGGTTTTCACATTTTAATATAAGTCAGCTTGAAATATTCAAAAAAGTCAGCTGGAGGCCAAGTTTCCACTCATCGAGCAAATGTTAGCTTAATTACCTAGCTAGCTACAACGGATAAGCTGGTATGAATTTTAGATAGTAAATCTCCCACTGTTATCATTGTAGACTGCATACAATATATGCTGTTTGGATAATTATATTGTTAATCACGACAGAGAACTTGTCCTTCGATGATGCTGTCGTGTTTTCTGAAGACGTCACCCTCAGCATTGCTGGGATAATATTTAGCCAGGTGCTGAATGTGGATTGGGAGTCGTTTATAGAGCTGATGGCTTTATGGAATCCATATCCCTCCTCAACGGGGGCCTCTCTGGGATCCGAGCAGTAACTTGGTGGTCTGCGTGCACAGTGTCCCACAGAGAGAGACAGAAAAAGAGAAAGGGAAAGATGGAGTGAAGAGAAAAGAGCAGGACACAATGATGGACAGAGCGGAAAGAAAGTGAATCAAAGATTTAGCAGAGACAAATACCCCTGTGTCTGACAGTGACAGTTTATATTCAATACCCTGCAAAGCTGCAAATCAGGCTCTGCACTCTAGCTATTCTTTGAACAATTTGTAAGGGAGATAATCACATTTTGGATCGAGAAAGCTCCACACCACAGTGAAGCAGAACTAAAGAGCCCTGCGAAATTCTTGCCTTTGGAATCTGGATTCCTGTGTTTGGAGACATATGCTTTATATACGAGCCTGGACTGGGTTTTATTTTCTTAACCAGTCACCCACTGGCATGTAATGTAACTGTGGTCAAAAACTGTGGTCGGCAGTGTCCGGACCCCTCCCCACCCGCCGAAGTCCATATGCCCCACGTGTTCAGCTCGCTCGTATGTGTCAGGGAAAGTGAGAAAGAGGCTGAGAGATTCAGGAAAGAGTATAGTAGGGTTCGGGCCCTACTAGAGGGCCACCTCGGTGGCTAGGGTTACCTCCACTCCCTTCCCTCTTCCCTCCTTTTTTTCCACATGAAGAGGAAAACCCTGGCTCTCCCTCCCTCTGAGTAGTGGTGTGTAACTCCATGTGTCTATGAGGGAGAGGTGGGTCGAGCTGGATCTGCTTGGCCTTGGGAAAACCACATACTAGAGTGCACCTAACCTCCGATATGCTTCCCACAGACAAACGTACATCAGGGTCGTTCACGACCCCCTGAAAAAATCTGCACCCTACTTTCACCCCCTTGCCTTCCTTTGTTTCTTTGTGTCTCTCTCCCTTTCATTTTCTTGCTTTTTTTTAGGTTTCACCAAGTTTAGCACTCATTCATTCCCTCTTTCGTTTTCAGACGTCAGTGGTAATTCATGTTGATAGCAGCCTTTTGTCCAAATATTTCCACTGTAACTTTAACCAAGAAATCAATGGTAAATCCTTTTAATCGAGCTGTTTGCTGAGGTGGCCACAAAGTCCTGCTTTCCTTGGCGAGTTGGCAACGACCTGTTTAAACATAGGGCTGTTTCTCTGTTTGGAGTGGAGTTTTGGATTTAACCCCTCAATCCGCCAGTCATCACACCTGATGGGAACAGATAGGCTGAATCTGCTTAAGCTGTCAGTCAGGGTTGGCCTTGGCTGCAAATGCAGCATGTGTGGTGAGTGGTGTGTACAGCATGTGCAATGGACCTACAGTGTGTCAGTGTGTGTTTGTATTGTGCATATGGTTTTGGGTAGAGAATGTATGCAGGGGTTGTGTGGGTCATCTGGATGTACTGTTATTATGTTGAGTGTGATGTATGTGCAGTGTGAAGGTTTTTTTGGCTTTCTGTAAAGTCCACATAGTGTGCAGCGTACAAAGAGTGCGCTTCAGTGTGTTTGCACTATGTGTGCATTTTTAGAGACGTTTTTTTATCTGCCACCTCTATAGTTATCAGCCCCGACAGCGACGGTGGTATTGTTTACCCCTTGTGAGTCTGTGTGTGAGTCATCATGGCAAGATGTGGTCCTGGAGACACCTACTGTATATCAGAAACCAACTCAGAGATAGTTTTCAGTACTTTGCCAAGTGTTCATATGTCTGTCTGTAAGATGATTTCTTGTAAAATTTTGGTTAAGTTCAGGCAATTAAAACTATTAAAACTAGTAGCATGAATACATGAACATCTATGTAAAAGGTTGCAAGAACAGAAGTGCTTCACAAGGAAACATAAAGTATTACAGTGCCAGAACAAAATCTGCCAAAACTGTGTGGATGAATCTGTCGGTCTGTCAGATTTAGTTTTACTCTTTTCAAATCCTATTCATGTCTTTTTGTATTGTCTTTATATTTTTTCTTATTGCCTGTATGTTCCATGTCAAGCACATTGAATAGCCTTATTGTTAAAATGCTTTTAAAATGTACAAACACAGTAAAGGCATTATGGACACACACACTTCTCCACTTGCATATGATGTCAATTACAGAATTATATACCCTGCGAACAGCCTCACTTTCCCCAATGATTGATGACTGTAGGATTTTAGGGAATCAGACTGTACAGCTCGATGGCACATGCACACACCAACACACCGACACACTAATATGTAGTCATACTTGTAATTGGGTGTCCACAGAAGGATACATCTTATACATACATGAACTTAAATGCAGTTTGACATAAATCATACCCTACCCCATTTATTCAACCACACACTACCACAATCCCTCTCTCTCTCTCTCTCTCTCTCTCTCTCTCTCTCTCTCTCTCTCTCTCTCTCTCTCTCTCTCTCTCTCTCACACACACACACACACACACACACACACACAGCACAGTCTGTTCTCATCTGCAGGCCGTCCTAGACCACAGATGTTCCCTCTCAGGGTGATCTCCAGGATTTGGGTAGCGTTTTGAAGTGTTGGGCCAATGACGCGCTCCAAAGCCATGGAGATTTCAGTGGCGGGTCCTGGAAGAGTATACTATTTGCCCTACCTGCTAAACACGGCAGAGATGCGGCTACTGACCAACGTATCTCAAGTGACAACAATGTGTATTTGTGTGAATGAGTTGAAACACGTGAATTTTGAAAAGACATGAAAAGACACATGAATTTTGCTCTTTATGCATTGGAAATATGTGTAGCACAGCAGCCCTGCAATCTTTTATTCTTTAAGTCTTTAGACTTTTTGTGTCTTTTTTTTATCTGCCCCCGATACACATGTTTTCTATTCCCAAATTGGAGAGAGGCTACATTGACCCATTAACTTCATTGTTCCGCTGATATATTTTGTGGATCCATCTTCTCAAATTTAAGGGCCAATTGGTAATGTTCCCAATAAAAACCTGAAAAAAAACATTTGTATACAAATCTTTGTATAAAATGTGTTTTATGATAGTTTCCTGACCAGTGAGCATGACATATGGCATACTTGTCCTTAATTATACAATGGAATAGCAACTGGCAGTTTCCATGTTATTTTTCATGCTTGCCTTGAGGGTGGGTGAAAACATTTAACCAGACAAAATGTACACCATATTTTCATTTAGTTTTTTCTGACATCACTGTCATGTCTTCACATATAAATGGATTTGGCTCTGATAGATACCACACAAAAGAAGACCAAATTGATTAGAAAACACTTCAAACAAACCAGACTCAACACACTGTCATACACATTTCATTTGAATTAAGTTCTGAGGGAAAATCTGTCAATGCTTTTACAATTTATTGCAAGACAGCTTCTAATCAATTTGTGTTGACTGGGAAGTATTTCATGGTCATTGCACAACAGGCGAAGAGACTCTAGCCATGCTTTATCCATCTGTGACCTCTTCATCACCATTGATGGAGAAGTCAGTAGTGTCCCAGACTTAGACACTACACCACTTGGATGTTTCACTGGATGACCAGCTGTTCTTTGCTAACAACATCGCTGTGATAACACGCTCCTGCAGATACATTCTCCACAACATCAGGAGGATACGATCGTCCCTCACCAGGAGGCTGGCGCATGTTCTGGTCCAGACCCTTGTCATTTCAAATCAAGATGTCTGTAACTCCCTCCTGGCTGGTGTGCCTACATGTGCCATCCGACCTCTGCAGCTCAGCCACACTGCAGCAGTCTTCAACGCTGCTCCTCCACACCTTCCACTGGCTGCTAGTGGCTGCTCAAATCTGCTTCAGGACACTGGTACTTGCCTATTGTGCTGTAAACAGCTGAGGCCCATCCTACATCCAGACCATGGTCAAACTATACACCCCAGTCCGTCCACTACACTCTGCCACTGCCAATTGGCTTTCTTTTCCCTGACTATGAAGGGGGCTCAGCTCCTGCTCTGCTAAGCCCTGACTGTTTGCTGTATTGAGTGCTCAATGGTGGAACAAACTCCTCATTGGCATCAGGACAGCAGAAACTCTACACGTCTTCCGTTGCAGACTGAAAACAAAAATATTCAGACTGCACCTCGGTCCATGAAATACTAATTTAAAATCGTTCTCAATCTCCTATTGTCTCTAAATGTAGCCCTTGAAGTTGATGAACTTGATTCTTTCACTTTTTGGGTTGTACCCATATGGTTGAATACACTTATTGTAAGTCACTTTGGATAAAAGCATCACCTAAATACATGTTGTGTCATGTAAAGCTCAACGCTCTGTGAGGCTGTACATTGACACACTGTACATGTTAAGATCAGCACACAGTCACAATGCTAATATGCTGACTTTGGCAGGCATAACATTGAGCATGCATGCCATTTTAGTTTAACAGGTTTTGCATACTAACATTAGCTATTTAGCACTAAACACAGTAAAGCTAAGGTTGATGGGAATGTTATTATTTTGGTGAAATTGGATCATAATCCAAAATATTGGACACATTTAAAGTTTAAACTGATGATGTCACTACAGGAAAGGTTAAGTGATCCCCGAGATTGCATGGTTGCAACTCTATCACGGTGCCAATCACGAAGGAGAGTAACATACAGTATTTAAGTTTGGATCAAAGTGGTGGACCAGCCATCAAACCAACATTGCATCCAGTTATACACATCACATGATTTTCCATTGAATGCAATACAGACTCCCATGATGGATGATGGTATAAAAATGAGACATGTTTAGTGTTATTGTGATCCTGCTGTATGGTAAAATCATTTCTGCTCTGACTGTGTGGTTTGATTTTAATCAGAGGCAAGCAGAATGTGCTTGTGTGCAGTCCCATTTTGGGGTTGCACAGTCTGCGGTCATTTTGGCTTTCTTCCTTCCCTTCTGAATGGATTGTGAATACAGAGAACATTAATGATTTGATCATTCCTACCAGTACCATGGGAAGCAACAAGAAGTGGCGTTGTCATACTGTGGCTGTGGTTCCAGAGAGCCAAACTGGCGGTGCAGGGCCTATTCCAGACCTTGATTATACACTGAAAACTCACTTAAAGAAGCAGAATATTAGGTCAGATAATTGTACTTCAAGATTTCTAAACTGGAGACCTCCAGAAATATGTTTTCCGATAGCTGAAAGCAACGGAAGATCTGCATTTTCATTCGGACTCTAGGCGAGGCCGTCACTCAACTGAGATGGGCATTTTGTTGCCCTGAGCCTCTTGGTTTTGCAACTTTTGTTATGTAACTCTTTCTGATTCAGCAGTGCTCACTGCCGATGAAGAATGTACACAACTAAAAGAGAGCTGGATCGGAACCAAGGTTTCAATATGTTTCCATTTTGATCCTCAGAACCCACACTGGAAACACATAGCTTCGGCCAAGACCATTTTTGAAACAAGCGCATATGAGTGAATGTTACAACTTACAAACATGTTTTTCTTTTTGTAACATGTAGAATGGAAAAAAGAAAGAGCACAGAACATTAGGACTTCATATTAATGACTGTCTTTAAATATATCAACTAATAGGAGGGTCAGGCCTTGCTGTCAAGCAAAAAACAACATTGGCCGTCAAAATACGACATCATATTCTCAATTTCTTTTTTTGTCTTTTTTTGTCTATGTTCACAAAAATCCCTTCTGAGGTTTGTTGTTAACATTTGTTGTTAACCAACGCCATTTTGGTTTGTATCTTTGAGATTTCAGTGGATCATTTCTATTACTTGAAAAATAGTTGTCTCTACGAGTTTTAAAGAAGATACGTTTTCAAAGATTTCGCTCAAACTGAAGCTGGTTGTCAAAATTGGATTTCATCATGAGGTCATTGACCCATTGGTCAATAATTTAGTGAAAACAATGTACATCCTTTCTACATAAGTTTCTGGCTGGTGTTGTAATATGCAAGTTGGAGTTTATGAACCTTCCTACATATGAGTTATTTTCGCCGATTCTACCAAATGCCTTTTTTTCTGTGGTTCTGAAATTTTCCACTGTGTCGACATAGAGCGTAACCATCTACCCAGGCCATGAGGTGTGTGCGTCTGTGTGTATCTTCCTGTGTTCTTTTAAATAATGAGGATGGGATTCATTGAGGTTTGAAATGGGAAACAGACCAGCATAGACTCTTCAAGGGGTGATCATATCTGTGGGATAGTGGGGCCATCCATGTGTGGCGTCTTTGTCTCTGCCCGGCTCCCTAATGCCCCTCTGGGGTGCAGAGCAGCTTAAGGCCGGAGGGTCCTGCTTACCTGGGTCTCTTGATATTCAGTCATTAGCCTCCTTGACACTGACCGTTGTCTTGCTATGGAAGGATTTGCTATTCAATCAAGTCCCTTATCATACTTCATATTTACATAAACAGATTATTTGTATTTTACTATGCTAAGAAAGTTATATTGAATATTTGACTCGAAGTGTTGCCTGCGAATATGAAACTTGTCTATTGTTGTCACAATTGTGTTACTAATAGTGTTTGTTTCAGGGCATGTCCCTTATTCTGACACACACTAGTAACTTCCTGTCTGTTTGTCCAGAATATGGACGGACCATGGTAGTCCTTTTCTGTATGCGGGTGTTTCGTTATTGCTTGAAGTTCTGTGGAATTTTTTGTTTTGTTTTCTTGCAGATCAGAAACAGGCCCTGCATACATACGGGCCCATATTAGGAACAAATTCAGATACTACTTCGCTTTGATTACTTCAAGATGAGAATGTTCGCCGCATCTCTGTTACCTGTCTCTCAGTGCTGCATTAAGACCGAAACAAAAACATGGAGCATTTGCTTCGGAGGAGGTGCGCTTACGCTGTTATTCTCTTTCAAGTTACACAAACCATGAAAGCATCCTTTCCATTGCCTAATTGACATGACTTGATTACTCACGATTAGACGTTGAAACAATTAATAATTTCCAGTTTTTTTTTCTGTGTACTGTTTGCAAATGACAGATGGCTTGTCCAAACAGTTTATTTAAAGTCAGATGCATGCTGACCTTGTGCAATGCATTGGGGGAAGGAATGGCGGACGAGGAAATAAACAGGTTTTTGTTTGAGCGTGTAAGTAATTGTTTGTGTGAGATGCTTCCCCGCAGGAAACAAACATCCCTTTTCCCAGAGTGCTGGATTGAGGCATTGTGGTGATGTTTTGTTTATAATGAACTTGTGTAGCATTTGCCCTGTTGCACCACTTCGCCAGTGGTGCAGAATGCTTATGCCCCTTCAAATATCTCCAGCCACACGTTGCCAGTTTTCTTAGATCAACACACGGTTTCTCCCATTAGGATGTTCATGGCATCGAGTCATAATCTGAACCGCATGTCAGTCTTGGTTCAATTCGCTACTATCCCCATTCCTCTTCTCTTTCATTCCAACTTCCTCTTACTCTCTCTTCCTGACCCTGCAGCTGTTTTTAGGGGAATATATCCTTTGTTTCTTTCATTCTCTATTTGATCAGAGTGTCTTAATATATCACCTTGTTGAAAAGGGTATGCGATGCTTATCTCTCACCTTCTGAACCTTTACCATGTCTAAGACCTCCCTCTCACTGGCAAGGTGTGTATGTGAATGTGTACACTGTGAATGTGTGTATGTTGGGTACTAGGTCCATCCACTCTATTCAGCACATCTGCGCCGCAGCTGAACAGTCCTTCAGGCAATGTCTGCACTGTTTGGTTTTCAACATCTTGTGTCTGTGTGTGTGTGTGCAGGGATGTGTGTGTGTTCTTGTATGCTCTATAAGATAAGACAACCCTGAAAAGGATAAGTGATTTAGAAAAAAGGATGAATGGATGTCTTTTATGTCTATAGGCATGTGTGTTTGTTCTTTTTTCAACTCTACACAATCCTAATTACAGTGTGTTTGAATGTGTGTGTGTGCATCTTGCATATTATGTAGAACACAGGTGGACGTCACTACTTTATAAACCCAGTCACCCCTACTTCTATACAGCTTCCATACAGCTCCAGGGCCATACAGAGCTATTGTTTTATAAGGCAACCAAACTCCAAGCCAATATGGGAGAACTGTACATTGCAGACATTGCAGTCTCTTTTATTTTTAGCTCAAGGATCAAACAGGTCCACAGACAGCGGTGATGGCTTTTAGAGAACGACTCATACACACTGCAGCCTTAAGACTCTCATGCAAGCTTTGAGACTTTGGCAGGCATCAAGGCCTTTGTGAGCCGAGCCAGGTGATTGTCTTTTTGCCTGCGTATTTTCTCTGTAGTCGGGTACAAATATTTGATATATGTAAAAACAGAACAGAAGAGGCTGTTTGTATTCACTTACACCCCATATTATTTTCTTTATTCATGTGTTTAAGATGTTTTTCGCATAACTTTAAAATTGTTTTAGCAGTACAGAACATGTGGTTTTGATTTGTGTTTTTCCCATATGAATTTCTAAAAAAACTTGTTTAACTCTTGGGCTGTTTGGGATTCTATCAAATTTGGCTGGCTCATACAAACATAATGAATGCCTTAAGTGCCTTGTTTGCTTTGGTCATTGTTGGATATTCAAACTTCCTTGGCTGAATCACTGTTGTGTTTTGCACATCAATGCAATTTTCTGTGTTTTGTCTAAATTTTCACACTTTTGTATTGCCTTGAGCTTCCTATATTCAAATCAGGGAATAACATATGGATTACTGAGTTTAAAGGCCAACGCTAGGTCTCTCATTTATAGAACGCGTGATGGAACAACTGAGTGTGTGGGAGCCGCCAATGACTCAGGTGTTGAAGAAACGTAAATAAAAAATAACTTTGGAATTAGTTACCAAGCTAAGCTAACTGGGCTAAGTGGGATGCACACTTACCAACACGATGGGTCCACCCAAATGTTAAGTATTTTAGAGGACGAGACGTCCTAAACTGCTAATCGACACATGTAGACATGTAGATGTTTTTGGTGGTCTTTACAGTATGTCTCCCGTCAGTTGCACACCAACTAAGTTGACAGCGTGTCTCTTAGCAGTCAGCCAGATGCTGCCAAGGCTGCATTTGACATACAAAAATATATGCACAATAACTGTAGTATCGTTATAGTTTATTTTTCTTTACAAAGAGAGTGAATTCCAGGTTTTAAAACCAACCTATTCTTAGGCCTCTGCTCGAAAATTGCATACCCAAACTAAAAAGGGTGTATCTCTGCAACCACTAGGGCTATTTGAATAATTTTGGTGTTATAATACAAGGCTAGACATGTGAGATGTTGTTCAGATGTTTAAATATCAGTCTATATGTTACTGGTTAAGAGTAAATGAAGATGACACACAGCAAAAATTTAAAGGTTTCAGGTCCGCCTAGAAAAAAAGCTCTTTCAGGATAATTATTTATTTGAAATTATAATACGGGTAGATCAAATCAAGCATTCTGATTGGTTGAGAGTGAGTCACGGGGTGTAGTTTATTCAGCCATAAAGTACTGTACAGCCTGTTTACATTTAGAGCGTTCCATATCAGTGCGCACTTAAAATAACAGGTAGATTTAAATTGCGCGACCGTTAGTTGTCATTTCAAGCTTGACAGTTACCAATGTTTGGTGTAAACTTTGATATTGTCACGTCCGCAGTAACGACTCGCAGACGTTGGTTTCCTTAACTTGCAGGTTTATTGCTTGAGTGTTCACAGTATTGCAACGGGGCTCTTCGCTGACAGTAAGTTAGCTCAAACGGAACAGCTAACAAGCTCACGTAGCGTCCCCCACACTAGCATAACGAACGACAACACACATGTCACTTCCTCCCTAACCTAAAGATGAGGAATGAAAAGGGTTTGATCACAAAATCCTGATAATTTCCAGTGAGAGATAATTACGTCGGTAATTTCCCGACGCGAGGCGAGTTCTCTAAACATCATGGAGGAGAAAAATTACGGAAAAAAGACGGACAGAAGCAGCGAGAGCACTTCTTTACATCGGTGGCTGAGCGTCATCCTCCACCCTGCTTTCAACCGGGCTGGTCAGTAAATCTGCGATTTACTGACCAGCTCGTCCGTTTTATAGCCCCGTATGTGCGTCCCGTGCGTCCCGGGACTATTTTCTCTGCCGCTGAAATGCGATACACAACGTTTTGCCGGCTACAACTATTTTGTGCTGAAAGGCAGCTTACATTACTATTTATAAAGTCGCAGGTACCCGTATTATAAAAGCAATAAGGTACTCGAGGCAGTACTGTGTCTACAATAATGTACAGTTCAAGGGTTTGCCGGCCCTCCGCTGCGCGTCGGGCCTAACAACTCCCTTGAACAGTACATTATTGCACGACACAGTACTGCCTCTCGTACCTTATTGCTTAATTATGCAGCAGTAGAGTCTAACTCTAACTCAAATCATAGCACACTATGTGAACATTCTCTCTGCAAAGGTTGACTTTGATAAAGCGAAGAAGAAGAAAGTTAAAGATGGTTTAGTACAGAGAAAATTCAGGCGAGGTCTCCAAAATTTGCATTGGGGCACATTTGCGCAAATCTGTTTGAATTTTCTCATGTACCAAACCATATCTTTCACTTGTATATTACTTATGGTATTCAATACATCCAAATACAGCAGTTTGGGGCATTTTTATATAACAAGTTTTATATAACAATCGCTCAGTCTGGATTGGTTTTGAATTGGTTAAGGACACACTTTCACAGTTAAGTGTAAACTGCTGAAGACCACTAACACCATCACCACAAACAATGTCCCGTAAAGAGAGATTTGTTCATGGAAGGGCATTTACTAGTAAACACTTGTTTCTCACTTTTTTCTCAATTGTTATTGTTGTGGCAAAACAAAGTGTTGAGCGACGGATATGGGTGAAACGCAGACAGAAGGACAAGAGACAGAGTTGAAGGAAATTATCCCTTCCACACATGATTCCTGTGAATAATGGGCAGTGAGCACATGTGATTTGATGTAATTGAAGTGGCAGGGAATGGTGCTATATCCAAATTGAGATGAATGCACACTGCTGAAAAGGTGCCCTGCACTACCTCATATAACTGCTTGCCAAGATTCTGTATGAAATTACTCCAAAATGTGTGTAAATGCTGTATTTTATATTGTGTGCTCCACCACAAAATGAATCAGTGCATGCTAGTCATAAGTGAATTATTTGAATTCTGTGCATTTATATTCACATTTGTTAAAATATATTGTGCTTTAACTGTATGGGATATTTATATATAATTGGATGCTTTTACATTCGCTTGAGTAAGTTAATTCATTTGACTCCCCTTTAGGTTTAGAAATGTATTATCAGCTCCCACCTAAACATGCACAGTATTTCTAAATGGTCCTTTTCACAGATACATTTCAGAATGTTTTTCTCTTATCAACCATGTATTGGTTTAATCTTTTAAAAAGCTGAAGATGAATGAGTGAAATGAGTGACCTCTGACTGCAAAGGAAGCGACCATAAGAGGGAGTGAGGCAGACATACACACACGCACGCACACACACACACACACACACACACACACACACACACACACACACACGCACGCACGCACGCACGCACGCACGCACGCACGCACACGCACCACACACACAGTTTGGCATTTTCCCTTATCGCTGTACGTTTGTGATGTTAGCATGCTGCCGAGGTCACTGTCAGACCAAAATGAATGACACAGTGGGTTTGCTTTCATCATATCAGTAAGTCCCAGGTGTCCGACAGGCACTCATTACAATGAACGTTGCAGTATCACGCACAATGGTGAACACACAACCTTCAACGCAGCGATTCGGCGTGAATGTAAAGCCAAACGAAAAAGAGTTATTCTTGGTCCAAAAGGGAAAACAAGCCAAGCAATAAACTGTAAATCAAGAGTGCATTCAGACCACTGGATGATGGATGCTGGCTACAGTGTTTGTGTTTACAGAGGTATCGAATTCTGTTTATGAGATCAGAGCACAGGAGGTTACCATGGGAGCAGACAGACCATCCGGGGGTCGCGTGACGGAGGCCTGGGGCACTCTGTCATCACCAACTGGAGCTCTCTGCTTTGATTTCCTTTATTAGCTCCCTCATGTTTGCCTCTGTGTCTGTGGGCGACTGAGCATGTGTTGGTCGGGGTTTGATTCACTTCACGGGGGCTTGCGCCCTCGATGATTAATTTAACAGTGGAATGTTATCCATAAAAGTTGAGTGACATGTTAGAGCTTTGCTAGTTTGTTTTCTGTTGCAGCCCTCTGGTTTCTTGTAAAGGCTTCGGGCTTAAATCACACATGTAGTGTTTGACAGAGTACAGAACAGGTCACTCATGACACACATTGCTCACAGAACAGTGTATTGCATGCTGTGGTTAGTACAATACATGGGCCAAAGTCCTTAACAAGCCCAACATTGCTGTTTGGGAATTGGTGCCTTTGTGTTGTCTGGTGCTAAAAGCCGGATATTAATTAATGTCAATGGAATTGCGGCAGAAAGAGTTCAACCTTTGGTGAATTTTGACGTGCACATTTGGATCGTTGACCGATTGCAGACTCTCTTGACAATCCTGACCTTAATGGAAATGGAGAGAACTAGGAAATCCAAAATAGAGGAAGTAATTTCATTGATTGTGTTGCACCATACTATTTTACATGAAACTACACTGCAAAAGGAGATCCAAGCAACACCAACAGAGCTTTCCTCTTTGTATCCATTTTCCATGAACAAAACTAGCCACAATCTATGGTAACTACCACATGACCAGAAGTAAGGTGTCAGCATCAGCACCTACTTTTTAGTGTGACTGTGCCCCAAGGCTAAGACATATTTACCCAAAACAGGTTAACAGTGAGTATTCCTGTGAAATGCATCCCTCAATATATTAACAGAACAAACAGTCTTTGGCGGCAAAATGAAAGACTCTTTACTTCAATTCAACAGGTTCATACTTTAATACAGAACCTTCTAATACCAGGGAGGCTTGCAGCTCAAAGCGATGTCACAGTCACACAGCAGATAATACAGTATAGCGATGAGATTTTAACAACAGTGGCAAGAAGACCCTCAGTTTTCAAATGTTTTTAACAGTCACCATTCATGAAATATGTAAAGGACATCATCCAGATGTGCACATTGTTCTGTCATTGGCTGTGGCCTCAGTTAACTGCCAACTGGGAGGGTAACATACTTCTCACCAGACTAACACGGGGAAGGCGTCCAGGCCACGGAGTCATTTTAATTCAGACATTCACTGAATGTATTCATCTACTGCATCTGTCAAACACATGCTAAAGGACTTTGGGACAAACTAAGACTAAAACTCAAAGGAGGTGTTAAAGATGATACATTATTCATGAAAGCAGAACATATTTTCCACTTTCTTGTTTTTTTCTATTTTCTTCCTTAATATCAATATTTTTACTTTCTGCTTTTCCTATTAGATTTGCCAATTGTCAAGTTTGCATTGAACAGCCAATACATTTTCGCACCACCTGTTGTGTTATATGTCAACTAATGAGATCACTTTTAGCTTCAGAGCAGTTTTGCCTCTGAGCTGTTTGTTACTAAACCTCCAATCGACGGCTGAGTTTAGACAGGATATTATGATAGGCCCACTTTCACAAACAGGAAGCATTTTAACCGAAGCGAGAGTGGAGTTTATTTTGAATATGATTTTTTTTTTAGACCTCCACAACATTTCCCCAAACAGCATTGTATGCAAATGCAAGATTTATTTTGATACGCTTGCTTGCTCCTCCAAGTGATGAAACATGGGCGCATGGATCCATTTGATTTGATGAAAGCTCTTCTTTTCTAGTTCTTTATCAGACTATGTTGGGGGTTTTCTGAGTATTGTTTTGACATTTCAATCAAGTCACGCAAGAGAGGAAATGAACACTCTTGGCTTTATCTGTGATGGATGACATTTCATATCAAAACATCAGCTGTGATACAGTAGAGTTTGCTGCTGAAAAACAATCATTGAACAGTGTTTGTTCCATATACAAATTCCCATGCAAAAAGTGACTTTTTTACTTGTTATTTTAATTCACACTTACACTTTATGCATGTGTGTTTCTGCACTGCTGAGCACCGTTGCGGCAAAATTGATTTCCTCAGATTGTCTCATCACACTGCGAGAGCAGGAAGCAGGAAGTGCTGTTAGCCATGGCGTAGCATGGACATTTTGTTCTTACAAACACAGCCCTGCGACATTTGGCAAAGAGCGTTGTTACTGTCTGGACCGCCCTGCGAATGCACAGACGCGTGTGTCCGTGTCTGTGCGAGTTTTCCTGCTTCCTTAATGTGTCGCTTCCTTCATCTATTTGTCCTCTCACAGACGGGCGGCTGATATTGCACAGGGGGCTCATGGGAGATAAGCTTGAGGTTGAGGTTGCAGAGTCCTCATAAAGCGAGTTCACCCAGCTCACAGCTCCACTCTACCTCTACATCACCAAATATTATTACAACTATAAAAGGTAAATGAATACGGTATACACATAGGAGTAAGTAGGGCAGCATTACAGCATTATTAATGCCACAGCATTGCACAATGTGACTGGAGCAGCATTGAAGAGACTGTTGTGGGGGTTTGCAGGCGCCCCAGGGAAGATGAATGGAGTGTGGGCCCTGACGCCAGCCATGCTCTCCTCCTTATCCCTGGAAGTCACCCCTGACAGAGGCCCTATTTGTCCAATTCACATTTGCTCTTTGTCAAAAAGGAAATGAATGATGGGATGAAGGACGGCTGTGTCTGAGAGCATTACGTAACAACAGCCACTTTGATATCTGCACCCATGAGCCGAACACAAAGTCCTAGGCATGCTCAAGAACACATGCAGCAGACTGTCAGAAAGTGCCTTTGATTGCTGTAAGGCTGGCTAGTGTCATGTACCCCAGTGTGGTTATATGTGAGGTCGACAGTCTGAACTACCCACTGGGGAACCGAGACTTTGTAACCGACCTGTAATCACCTGTCACCCGACAATCCTCTAACTACCTCTGAGGTCACGCAATGTGTGTGGTTTTTAGTCTCAAGCAAGAGGCAGACAGACACATGGGAGGAATGAAATACTAAGACTAATGTATCATCGAAGTCACAAGACAAATGCATGGAGAGAATTCATTTATTTCTAGACAGGAGCAGAGAGCGAAGTAAGTGCTCTCACTTACTTTCTAAAAGAGTTTGGCATGTATAACAAATGTTTCCGGCTCCGTTTTCCCTTGTTTTTACATTCCAGACATCCAGTGATGAGGGTCATTTGTCTTATGTGGTCAAATGTGTGAGTTTATGTGCAAATGAGCATGGGCGGAGCGCACAGGATGGGAAACAAAGTGATTTTGACCAAAGGATTAGGTATTAATTGGTGTATTGCGAAAGACAAAAAAGCAAACAGATTGAAGCTGGATAAAGTGAGAGGGTGGAGTGAGGTTAGAAAAAATACAGGAAAATAAAGTTGAGGGTAGAGAGGCCAGTAGAAGTAGAGGAGTGGAATAGGATGGAAAACAGTGGAAAAAATAAGGAGGGCAGACT
The DNA here is from genome assembly GCA_038501785.1 of Myoxocephalus aenaeus. Lineage (NCBI taxonomy): Eukaryota > Metazoa > Chordata > Actinopteri > Perciformes > Cottidae > Myoxocephalus > Myoxocephalus aenaeus. The sequence goes on along the minus strand of JBAMJR010000170.1, from coordinate 5,244,720 downwards.
GAGGGCCTGAGGGAGTGGCAGCGAGGGTCGTTTGAGTTGGAGTGAGAGGAGAAGGGGCTTTGGAAGGGGAAAGGGAGAGAGGGACACTGTGAAATGTTGAAAAACCTCACAATTGATGGTGTTTGATTTCCACAGTAATTACCATTCCTCTGGCTCCGTGCATTCCCAATCTGGGCCTATCTTATATCCACGCCACATTCCCCAAATGATTAGCTGGCCCACTGCTTCTCCCTGCTGCCCACGGACCGAGTCTGCAAGAAAGACAGTGAGAGTTTAGATGTTCCTTTTTGAAACAAAAGCAAATATATTCTGTCAATATTCATGAAAAATGCTAATACTCAACACAGAGGTGCCGTGTGTAAGATTGTTTCCCTTGTGTTGAGAAAACAAAAGAATGAAATAGAGGAAAAAAGAAAGACCGAGAACACGAGAGCTACTGTGCCAAGCTTTTTCACTCACGGCTCCAACAGCAGCCATGCTTTGCTGTGTGAAAAGAACTGGCTCCAGTCTTTTAGAAAACATCCACTTCACTCTGATGACAATTCTTTACCGAAGGAGAGCTGGAGCGCCCGGCCAAAGTACATGCAGCCCATTAGAATGTTCAGCTGCTGGATTACTGACTTGGGCCTCAGCTGGTGCTGCAGCCTGGTGGGAGCATGTGTTTGTGTCTACAAGGCCTTGCAGCATATATCTTCTCATGTCTGCTTGCGGTGTTTGTGTGCTCGTGTTTGTGTGTGTTGCAACGTAATATAAAGTTAGGCTGTGGGAGATTTAATGATGCCATATTGCGGAGGAGCAGACTGTAGATCAACGGGCCCCCAGACTCCAGAGCACCTGGAGTTATTGGTGGTCCAGTCGCTATCCCATCAGCCCCGTCATCAATCACTGTCCAGTTACACAGCAGGAGGCTCCACTGTATGTCCCAGAGTAATAAAGGTACGCTCATAGTTTCCAATATTGCACAGAGTGGCATGTGAACGTTTACATACTGTAAGTGTTGAAGCTTCGTGAGGCTGTTCAAGATACTGTACACAAACAATAACTTGCATCCCACATGAATACACCCACAAGGCACAAACAGGATGACCCAATGTGATACACCCAGGGGTGACACTGCATCACTGCAGCGTTGAAGGGTGCTTATTATTTTGTCTACTCCTGTGGTTCCCAACTTGTGGGTCTTGGACTATGGGTTCATTCTCAGTGGACGGTCGGCATGTGACCTTCGCCTCGAGTCTTCAGAGTCTCCACTGCTCATAGCAGACAGAGAATAATTATTATTTGTAGTTCCTCTTATTTTTTACTTTAGTTTGTTTGTTTGCTTTACTTTCCTGTTATTTTCTTTCATACTATTGTAAACTGATCAACACATACACACAAACAAGGAAAATACTTGTTCTCTGATCCCTGGATATCATATTGTGCTCACCAATAAAGTATATTAAAAAGCTACAGCTCACCCCAAAAATTAGCCAGTCTTCAATTTAGCAAGAGGGTCTTGAGTTTTAACCCACCACAAAAGACAAAAATGATGGATGGAAAAAGCATACAATGACTAAATAGGTGTTCTTATAGCATCTGCAAAACCACTGTCTGATTATATCTTCATTGAAATATAGCCAGATTCTTATCAGGTTTGATGATACTCATCTTTCGTGAAGTTTCATCATTTCATAAAGTTTTACTAACACCGTACAATTCATTTGACAATTAATTCTACAGCCTCCATGTAGTTCAGCTTGTGACAGTGTTATTCAGTACTTTTCTCAAGGAATCATTGTGGTAGGAAAACATTTTGCTTTGTTTGTCTTTGAAAGAAATGTCATGTGAATTTCTGCATTCAATAACAATGGAAACACATTTCATGAATAACTAATTACACACCATTTACAGCAAAGTGTTTCCTGATGCAGCTCGGCCCTTTTTATCGTTTCTATTTTCTCTGCCAGTCAAAGCACACCTAACTCACATTACATTGTTTTGTTACATGTTTATGTAAGATTGCCTGCACAGCTGGATGAAAACATGATTATAGATTATTTCTACCCAGCCTCTTTAAACATGTCTGCAGTGGAAAGCTGCAGCTTTTGTGTTGTTGATCATTTCTGACTGAAAAAAAAAGACCAAATATGTTTGTTTTACTTAAAAATCTCTTGGATGTGTTTAAACAGGTCCAGTTAAACCCATAGCATGTGGATTCCTGTATAAATGGGAAATAACGGATGAAAGAGATGGGGTTGCTGCTGTTGGAGAACTCTTGGGCAGCTTATCAACATTTCTTCTCCCTGAGACATTGAATATTTGGAGAAGTGACAGTTGTGTATTTGGGTAAGGATGAGAAAATTCGTTTAAGCCAAAATAGAGGAGGGAAAATGAAAGTGAGAAAACAAACAGTGAATTCGGTTGCACACATCAGTTGGGCAATAATTGCAACTAAGAAATTCATTTTCCCTCTCCCTGTCGTTCAAGGACGATCTCACATGTTCCCCCGGCCGCCTTTTTTCTTTCCTTTATCCCTCTTTAATAATCGTTTCTTCAACCCCACATAGCACATTTTTTTTCCACCACATCTCCAGGGAGCTCGGATAAATATTTATTACCCCTCTGTTCCAAGCTGGTGTCCGACTGTATCACATGCCCCCCCCCCCCCCCCACAAGTGGTCACAGGTGTGTAGCCATTCTTTGGAAACATTTGTCCTCTACATGGTTTGATCGATATATCCGGAAGAACCTCGGAGTGATGCCATGATCTGGGATTTTGGAATTATCCGCTGATGGTTTGCAAAGGGTCTGGTGAAACGCTCCTCAGCAACGGGCTTTAATCAGAAATGTTGGGAGAGGACAGGAGCAGGGCTGCCTGTATATGTTGGGACCGGCCCAAGTGAAAAAAAGGTTGGCATGGAGAGTTAGAACCAGACAGCCAAGGAGAACCAGTAAAAAAATTAATCTGAGAAAAGTGTGACAGCCTTAAAAGGACATTTAGAGAGGGGGGGGTATTTTACTGGTTTTCTTCATCGTTTCCGTCCATATTAATAACATTGTGTTCACCAAGCTACTTGCTGAATCCTAGAAACGTGGAGAGAAAAAAACATCTGATGGAACAAGAATCACAAGCGATCAGATGATCAGGTTTCCTCACGTCAGCCAAACTTATTTGGAAGAGAAAAAACAGCCTAACAGTTACATTTCTACCCAACCTCTCCATTGTAAACACCCAACACAGTTAACAGACTTTTTTTTTCATTTAACAGACTAGACATTACCATAAGCTGTCGTATCAAGCTACACATATGTACAGAAAGATAAGGAATACCGGAACGACTTGAGTTTGTAATGCTTGGCCAGGTGAACTATTCACATCAATACCAACAATAGTAATTGCAGGAGAGGGCATAATACATACGTCTTAGAAAAGGTGTCAATAAAGGACCACAAAACCACAACATGGTAGATCGTCACAGGGTTCGGTTGGTACCTGTCACATATGAGGCTTAGGTAAAAAGGGAAAGGTCCTCTCTAGAACCAGTCTTTGATCGGTCCATTCTGGGCTAAACATGGCGGTGCAACATAGGGGACTCCCTGAAGGGCTCGTTTTTGGCTACCTCAAAACTAGCACGACAGTAAATAAAGGCAAAACGCAGTTGAGACTCACTGAGCTGAATTGTTCTCTCACTGCATCAATGCAGGTGGACTCACTGAGATCTACTGTATGTTCATACTCACAAACATGGAAACACACTATCTGTCTTACTCCCTGCATGCAGTAGTAGTTTCATTAACTTAAGGAAATGTCATTACCGCAGTGATATTGCTCTCTTAAGACAGCTGCATCATGGAAGTAGACAAGGCTAAAGAAAAATACCTTCACTCCTGTAGTCAGTCTACTTGAAAACAGCCAAATCAAGGCTGATGCATATGTTTACTTTATCAGAAAAACATTGCATTCTTCTGTCTCTCTTTGCACTTGTCTATTCACGTGCCAACCCCTATTCATCATAGTCTTTCAGGTTTCTGTCTTCCATTGTGAACTATGGCAAAAATGTGTCTGTGTTCCCTTTTTAGGAACTGGAAAGAATGCTCCCATCAGTCTCTCTCTCTCTCTTTCATTCCACCGTTCATTTACAAATGAATAAGCAGTGACGAGGAGCATGTCTAGACTTCTTGTGCAGGGATAGTAGTCAAAAGAAATCTGGGGGAGATGTTCTGGACAAAAAGAAGTGGAAAGGTACACTACTGACTACGAATTGCTCTGTTGTGAAAGGAAATGGCGGTTAGTGAATTGTTGGCATTGTTGAGAAAGCACAGCCAGACCTCAGGGGATTCTGGGACGATACAATAAAACCCACAGTCATTCAGTTCTTTGCTTTTTTTGCGAGCAAATAATGTCGTCATACAAACTGGACCTGTCATCCGCCTGTTATTATGGATTTCTTTGTTTGTTTTGTTCTTTCTCATCAAGCCAGTGGGAAACAGTGGCCTGAAAGAAATAATACAAAATGCAGCGAATGAGAGAACGTAAAGGTTGAGAGAGGATTCTCACCTCTGCTATATGTTCATTTATTTAGCTCCGGGAAGGAGACGGGGAGGGAGAAAGGGGAAGCGGTCCAGGGAGCGATGTGTGTATTTGTTTTAACTGCCAGGTCAAACACAGGGCAAGGTTCAGATGCATTTGAGAAGCCTGAGGCTGTTCTCACCCAAGTGGGAGAAGAGGAGAGAGATTTGAGCGGGCTGTAACAGCACCCACAGTGATCTTTTATCGCTGGATCCTCCACCAAAATGTTTCGACCTGCTGCCATCAATCAGGATTTCTCAGGTAGTCCAGGGGACACAGACATTATGAGAGGAGGGGGAGAAATACATTGAGTTCCCACAACCGCATAACCATATGTTTTACAATTGTAGAAATACGGATGCAGTGTTCACCGTTCTGCTGATATACTGTACGAACTGTAGCTGCCCTTCCTATCTGTGTTACATTAAGTGTAATCCTCCGCCGTGCTTCAGGCGAGATGCTATCAATGGCAACAAATTCCAACCTCACCTCCTGCACTCTCCGATCCAATCTTAGCAATTCATCCGCATTTTCAGGATTCTTTGCCCATAAAATTTGGCATTCCTCATGAAACCTGCCCCTTGACATACAGACAGTGCGAGGAAAACCCAAAGAGCGGTCACACGAAGGTGGGAAGGAAGAGCATGTTACTCAACAGGAGCAGGGCGTCTGAATGTTACAACATAATGGCATGTTAAAACACAGGTTATACGCAGGTTATACGACACCCCTGATGCCCAGGCTCAGACGTATAGGCCACAGATCTCAAATAAAAAGTATGAAAATATGGACATTGTTTAAAAATGATCTAATCCCTAGCATGTAATTTTCTGCCTCTGGGCAGGCAGGTATTTTGCCATTGAAGGTTTAACAGCTTATATTAGCTACAAGGGCCTATAAAATGTGGCCTGAGGTGTATGCTACATCCTGAGTGGATACGCCTGGCTATGTGCATGCCGGCATGCGCGTGTGTATATTACAGTTTTGAATTTCTTAATTTTTGTTTTGTTTGAGCTGCTGGTTTATGGCTGAATCAAGACGCGGTGTCAGTTTAGTCTCAGTTTTGGACATTTTGACAATAAAACTAGACACCTCTTACTGAGACCACCTCATTAAAAGAGTATCATATACAATTAGATTAACAGGGGTTGCTAGAAGTCCACTTAAACTCCTGTAAACAGCCCTCTGAATGACCTTCCAACTTTTTAATCCCAGAGCTCTCAGCTCATCCCTATCTCCGATAACGATAACCGCTTTCTGAGGTTGAGGTGGTGACGTGTGTCGGTAAAATCCGACATGCTTGGAAATGTTTTCTCTCTATTTCCCATGAGCTGCAGTTTGTTAAGCTTCCAGCTCCTTCTCATGTTCTGAGGCAATGATACACTGCGATGGTGAATGTTTTCATTCAGCTTTGGCCTCTTGCAGTGACCTGACAAGCATGAAAATAAGGATAAAGATTGGACGTTTTACTTTGGACTTAAATGCAATTTGAAGATATTCTGTTGTTCCACTTTAGTAATGAAAGACATGTACGGAAAGAGTAAAGAGGATGCATGATCCCATTTTCCTTTATTGGGACTTGGCTTCCAAAAGATCAACAAAGCTGCTCTCAGACTCGTTTGCATCATATTGAGTTCAAGTCACAAGCTGAACTGTCAGTCATGGAAGTCACACACATGACTATTATTCTGACTATTATTTTCTTCTGAGAAAGGGAACTCACCCAACACGCAGAATAACCCTTAAACCAATGCATCCCTGGCACTCGGACTGTTTCCTGTTACATTTTAAATCAGTGATAAGGCGTTTTCTCACATGGCGGACTGTAAGTGGGAAGTGCTTTGCTTGTCATGTGTAAATGGTGGGCTTTTTTGTATCCCTGAAAAGATATAAAGAGATGTAAGGCGAGAGCCCACACCACAACAAATAATTAAGCCTATAACTGTGGGCTTTTAAGTCAAATTATGATGTCAATTGTCCTCTGTATGGCTTTTGATCAGGGCCATTATGTTATACTTTTAGCTATTCTATTTGCAAATTCCAGTTGTGTGACTCTGCCCATGGTGTCTCCTTTAATATTTCCACACAGACATGCACACACACATTCTCTCTCCAACACACTGAGCCAATTTAAGAAACTTCAGCAGACATTTGGACACGTTTGGCTTTATATTTGAGGCGGTTCAGTCGTTTGTTTGTTTTAATGCTAATCAGAAATGATGCATAAGACACAAAAAGAGGAAAATCTTGTCACTTTGGTGTGAAATAGTTTCTCTGATTCTTCCGCCTGTGCAGCTTTGGTGACCACATCCAAACAAACTCAAAACAAGCTTTCAGCACATGGTAATCATGAACATTTGACATCTTTGTGATGTCACCTGGGACATTCCTCAGAAATTATGCATCCAGAGAAGACAAGAAGTTATGAAGTTGACGGTTGAGGCTGCAACTGCATGCTTTTTCTCCTGCTTTAATACTGCGCAGTTCCTCGATTCCCACCCACCTTGTCTCTCCTCGTGGGACCATACACCAATCCCACTAATGAGCTGGTTTAAGACAGCATGACGGGATGGACGCTGCCCAAGAAAAATCACCTCTGATGCAGCATAAACTTGACTGGGGCATTCCCTAGTTTGATTCACATTATATAAAGTGTAATATATACGAGCACTTTTGTTCTGGCTGCATGTGTGATTCATTCACCTTTTTTGGCTTTGTGCTGTGCACTGTGGGTTCTTCGCATGTGGCTTAGCACTAATTTATGCACGTCTCTGTGCTTGTGTGTGGTCTACCCAAAGCACAACATGTGGCCGTGGTTAAAAGTGGATTATTTCAATTGTTCCAAAATCAGAAAATGTCTTTGCCCTCCCTCTGCTTTTCACCTCAGCAGAAAACACATGAAGTCTAATGGCATTCTTTAAATTCTTGGTGTGCAGAGCCGCTGTTTCCGTATTTCACGGATCTGAATGGTGTGGCCCAGGCAGTCTGGAATTCCTGGCTGGGAGATCAGAGGCTTTGATTTATCAGGACGTACTCTCTGCAAGGTGTGTGCATGGTCGGGAAAACTCAGATAACAGTGAACGCACACCTGTACACACACAATTAAGTGGATCTCTTTTACACAAGTGTGAACCAGCGCAAAGCCTCTGTCACTGATTTGGAGATGTCAAAATCAGGGTTTTCTGTCATTAGTGTGGTCAATAACACAAAATTCAGAGGAGAGAGAACCAGGCACTAAACAACTCAACAATAGACTCGGTCAAGGGGTGCTTTAGGTGTTAAGATGCCATATGTCTACTTACCTGGCGATTCTCGTAAACACAGATGAAGTCATTGCTGCCTATATTACCCAAGGTTTAAAAGTCTTCCTTTTCAGACTATAAACTGAGGCATGGTGTTTTGTTGTCTTCAGAGTTGTGGATCGTTTACTCTAACTGGACTTGCCGCCGCGGTACCTGAAACAACTCACCCAAAACAGCCCCTTGCCTTTTCTTCACGCAGGGTTGAACAAACCTCATACGGGATGGAGAGACATGAACCTGTCGTCCAAGTGTGTTTGGATGTGTCAGTGCATTAGGTATAATGAGTGTCTCCCATAACGTACTCCTACTGTATGACACAGGAGTTCATGGTCTAATGTATCCCATCACCCCTGCATGAAGCCTCTAGCTTTAAGACGTTTTCCTGCCTTTTTCCCTGATGGCTTCGCAGTGTTTTTCTTCATGTGATTTACAGCAGGATTTGGTTCAGCCTTAAGCATTGGCCCACCCAAAAATACAGTGCATGAGCCAATCAGTGAGATTAGCATACCTAATCTGCATGAGGGTGAATATGTCATAACATGCTGATATAAATAATTGAGATTTAAGGCCTTTGAACGGCCATTATACTCACCACTATAGATCGATTCATGAACATACTGTAACGGCAGGCTAATGCTATGTGATTTTAGCTGATTATTTCTTCAGATTATTTCTGCCAGATGCAGTTAATTTGAGCTAAATGCTTCCAGAAGCATGCTCACTTTGATATGTATGTTTAAAGGCTTGATCCGGAATTAGGGAATAGTGTCACATTTTGTGGCCCAACTAATAATGTTGTTCACGGGGTCGTTTCGAATTATTAGACTGACTATAGCACATGTTAAATATCAAAGTATCTTTTGAGTGTCTGCGAAATTAGGCTCCAACGGCGAGAGATGGTATGAATAGAAATAAGAGGTTGTGAATTGGATATTAGATAAGTAGTATTTTGTGTTTTTTAAACAGCAATGTTAGTGACCTACCAGTGCAACCAAAGGACACAAGGATCCCAATTTAGCACATGGCCCTGAGTACAGCATCCGGCCTCTCCTGCTACAAATCCATTTAATTGAAGAGAAATGCTTTCAGTATTGTTTTAGCAATTTGCTGAGGAGGGTATGTCAGTTTTAAGAAAGTTCTCTCTGCAGTGAATGTCAAACCATTCATTTAGACTTGGACCAAGTTGGATATGTGTCCCTGCAGGTCGAATACAATCAACACAGTTATGATGCTGGGGGCAAAATTAATCACCAGGTTTTCCATACAGGAAGCCTTTTCATTCGGACAAGCTATGAGGTAAATGTCGAAAGGGTTCTGGCGGAGTATTTTTGGGAAAGAGCAAGCTCTTAACCTTTGAGGATTGACGTAGAAGAAAATCATGAGGGTAGCAACTGCACACTTTGTCGAGTTGTTATTTTGAAAAACAGTAACATTAGGGAGAAGTGGCTTGAGCAGAGAGTCATAAGTGGTGTTCTGCAAATTTCGCTTTTTTTTGTGTTTGCTCTGCCTTGTTCGACAGTTTCATATTGGTTAGTGTTGGTTTTCGGCCTCCAGAGTGAAAGCCATGTAGGAGTAGCTGTGCTGAGTCATGGCTTGGCGGTGGCTGAAACTGTAAAAATCATTCACCTGTGATACCCAGGTCCCAAAGCCAGCACTTTTACTCAATCACAACCAGCTGTTCACATGTCTGAAAGCACACAATAAGCCACACAAGTTAGTTAAAATAAAGAGTGAAGCTGCTTTAAAAGCCCCAAATGCATAGCTGCCTGCTGTTTTTGCTCAGGATCGGAGCCAGTCCAGAAACACCTGCGGCTTTCAGGAGAGACTGCTCCACCGAGGCTTTGTAGCGTTCACTTGAAAGGTGCAAGTGGCTGGAAAGAAAAACTAAAGTACTCCTTCTAATTTTATTATGTATGTGTTGAACGTATAAAACAATATGGTCTTGTGTTGAGACGTCAAGTCGTATCAATCTCCAGATTCTAGACTTCTAGATTGGATGGGCGAGGTTGATAACAGCAGTATACGTCTTCATGAACGTCTCTCATGTCTTCAAACTAAACACTTTTGGACTTCAGAATTCGTCACTGTTCTTCCCGACGTCAACACACATCAATGCTTCTACCCGCTAATCCTATTTCAGGGTTGAGGCAGGGCTAGAAGCTTTGATGTGTGTTGACACCGGGAAGAACAGTGACGAATCCTGATATGTTGACCACCATTGAACTATATCAAGCTACAAAGATGTGCATCCTAACACCTTATGAATGTCTCACATACTTATTGCTTTGCAAGGATTAACTTCCAAAATTAGTGTACCAGGATAGGCAGCAGCCCACTGCGACCCTGAACAAAGACATAGACCAACCAATGGTATAATTGCCAAGACAGCATGTAGTACTGTAAATGTTTAAGAGTAGTAGGGAATAGGGAAACAGACATAGACACTGGCCATCTTTTAGATGCACACCTAACATGTAATTACAATGCATTTAATACACCATTGTGAGTGATATTCCTGAAAGGACCGTACACACGTTGAAGCAGCAGTAACATGTCGATTATTGACAATAAAGTCATGTGACTTCTGTACACGTTGGTTACTATACATGTCTTCATCGGTTTTAAATCTGTCAGTTGGAAATGTTTCTCTTGGCATTTTGCCAGATTTTTGTCAGTTATATTTGAAGACTTTTAATAGCCTCATGTACGACATGTATGTACAGGGAATAGGCTCTTTATTCAGGGTCACAGTCATACACTAGACATATAAATTAATGCTAACCAGATTTTTGAACACAGCCAATGACAAGCCACACACATGCTTACAGTAAGCACGAGAGAAACCCAGACAGAGAGTCTCACAGAAATGATGGTAGGCAGTCAGTCATTCAAACACACACACACACACACACACACACACACACACACACACACACACACACACACACACACACACACACACACACACACACACACACACACACACTAGCTAACTCAATGATGACCGATACAAAGTTTTCTCATTATCCCTAAAGCAAACAGGCATCTCTGCACAAAAAGGTAAATGAGATTTTGTAAAGTCAAATATACATGTATTTTACGGCCTGCTATTGGATCCACATGCCAGGGGTAATTTAAGAGAGAGCGCACTTCTACATGTGTATCCCTATGACTTTTTGATTGTTATAATTACATGTGCATGGTTCTTGTTAAGGCTCCTGACCGCTTATAGTTTCCGGCTGAGTACACAGGTTCAAATATTTTTTCTTCTCATTTAAGGGGGAACATTAAAGGCCGCCTCTGAGGCTGATGATCGGCACACCGAAGACCCCACACTGGCATATTTGTACCCTGTGCCTTTTTCTTCTTCTCTTTTCTCTTGCTCCTTCAGTGTATTTTGTCATTTCTCCTGCCAACCAGCAAAGCTTCGCTCCCTGAAAGCCATAAAACGAGTGTTGTAACAAAAAACACTGGCATGCCTTTGCGCTCCTTCAAAGGGGGCTTTTCTGGCGTTGGAGACAGTACAGAGACTGGGCTCATGTCTCGTTGGATATTCTCAGACACATTCTCAATGAACAAACACAGAGGAGTGAGATATTCGCATGGCAATTCCAAGCATCACCACAAACTTAAGACACATGGAGCACAGAGACAAAAGACGAGAGTGACAAACCATTACAGGGAATAATAAAACAATCAAAACTCCAATCTCTATAACTCTATACCTGAGACGGCCTTGAGAATGAGCGTTCCCAGGGTTCTGACGAGTGCTGCGCTCTGGCGCTGCGGTTCCCAGGAGGTTGCGTGCTCCAATCTTTCTAATGAGAGAACCTTTCAGACGAGACATTGTGGGCTCTGGCTCAAGCCTCCAGCCCATGCTGTTCTCACCACAAAGAAACAAGCCAAGTTATTCACTGATTCCTCTCTGACATCCCTGGCCAAAATGTCTCCAATCCCATCCTCCTACTGCCACCACTCTTTACTTTCTCTCTACCACTTACCCTCATATTTCTCTTTCTGTTCTTTCTCTTATTTTCTCCTCTTAAATGTGGTTGAAGCGTTTGTTATGACTCAGAGAACGCTGTTAACAAGGGTATGACACAGACAAATGGAGACTGCAAGGGCACGGATCCGACATGGGCAACACTGACTCACACCTTCAAACTCGTACAGGAGCGCTGTGCTTGGCATGTTCGGCAAGCGACAGTGTTTTCACAGCATGTGATAGCTCAGGCTGACGGGAGAGAGGAAATAACATCGGCAAAAAAGGGTAGCCAGCTCTGAAGGAGGAGGTCCATCTGTGCAAACAGCACCTAGTTCAGGGAGATATTAATTACCCCGGGTCACCGGCCAAACTTTTGGGCTGTCACAGATGGCAGAAAGGGGGAAAGGTGAAGTTAAATTACAAATGCATTGAAGAAGCAGGGGTGAGGGTTGTGAGGGAAATAAATAGCAGGCGCAAAAAAGTTGACTTTTACGATGCGGTGGAATTATTTAACCTTATTGAGTGATTTTACTCATACCAGAAAGTGCGTTGGAAACTTCATTAATTGAAGCATTTGGAGCAACTTGTCTTATTGCACAACCACACACACCCAAGCACATTTTGCACGCTCTCCTTCCCTTTCTGCTCCTCTTAAATTTGGGAGAGAGAGGTCAATAGCTGTTTTTTTTTACCCTTCTTTTCTGCTTTCAAGAATGTCTGCAATGCTTCCCAGGAATCCTGCCTTGTTGACTTTGGTTTGGGATAAAAGGTACAGCCTCCTCTGTTCTCCGTGCTGATCCGAAAGGTGATTAGGCTGGCCTCAACATGAGCCCATGCATAGCCCAGCACACTGGCCCAGACAGATTACCCCACGTTCCTGTGTGCTCCTGTTATTGAGTGGACTGAGGTGAAGAGATAGATGAGAGGGGAGAAACTAAGGGGAAGAATGTTGGTAGCTTGGTGTTGGTAGAGGGAGAGTGAAAGTTCACATGCTTATTCTATTGAACTGGTTTGTCTTGCGATGACGCTATTGTGATTTATGGCTGTTCTTTTAGGAGTGCAGTTTATTCTGTTGGATTTCTAAACTGCTTTTGCAGTAGAGACAATTCCTGGTCTGACCACGTCTCACCAAATAGTGGAATTATGAATCACTTTGCTGATTGAAAACATTTCAGTTCAGTTCAGTACAAAAGTAGGCTGATAGAAGTACAGTTTAGAAGGTTAAACCCCAAGCAGCCATGTACCTGCAATAGTTATTGCACCATTAATATTCATCAGTAAGTGCTGATGGGCAATCAAATGCTCCAAGTTACTGATTTAGTCTTTGACACAAATTATTTGAAAATCCCATTTCAGCTTAATTGTTTGTTTGGGTACTGAAAACCTCTTAGCTGGTCCAATATCTGGCTGCAAAGGAATAGTTTGAAATGCGCAGGGAGCTAGATAAGAAGCTTGATATCACCTCCTTGTGTGTGTGTGTGTGTGTGTGTGTGTGTGTGTGTGTGTGTGTGTGTGTGTGTGTGTGTGTGTGTGTGTGTTAAGTATGAGTTACAGTTAGCAAGATATTAGCTTAGCTTAGCATACAGACCTACTCTCTTCAAAGCTAAAACAGTCCTTTCCTCCCTACACTGTGGTTACACTGTCTCCCTCCTCCGTACCCCTCTCCAAAAAACTATAACTGAAATAAGGACTATTTCCACATGCACCACACTCTAATGCACGGGTGAGAGAAAATGATGATTGGCTTGCATGGGCCAACAATAATATTGTGTTTAATCTAGATATCGTTACATGCAATATGAGCAGGAGAAATTCAAGGGCACCATTGTTTCCCTCAAGCAGTTTTTCAGGGGTCCAAAGATGGAGTGTTTCCTTTAGAAACCCAAACCAGGAGAGATTTGAAATGTGCCACTTATTGTGTTTCAGTGAAACCTAAATACAGAAAGACAGGAGGGGCAAGGGGAGGCATGAGGTAAACACTCTGAAATTAAAACAATTACCAGTTGTCTCTCGATATTGCTCTTTCATTCAAGCGGTGAGAACATGTGTTCTGTGACACGGCATGAATGTACCTAGTGTTTTAGTGTAAGTTTACGAGTTCATCCTTGCTATTTTTGCCCCTGACTGTACAAAACCAATGTCAGAAACACTCCAGGCCTAAATCACACCCTGGCTGAAAGGGAATACTTAGGTCAATGAGTTAATTAATCAATGGAGAATAATGCCATCTCAAATGTGTTTGCGGAACCTGCAAAGAATCTCACAAAAGCTCACATAATTAATGTTAATTACCTACAGCTAATACACTCCACCAGTAAACAGTGAGTTGTCATTTCAGCCAGAAAATGTAAAAGTTGTCAGCTACAAATGAGCCATGGCCAGATTCTTCTCTATTGTAGGATTTCAGTTACCAAAGGTCAGGAGAGGGAACGTGAAGTGGAAAACACACTGCTTGACTTGGCGCTGGTTTGTCCTCATGGATGAGGCACTGGGACAGAGGCAATCCTCTGCCACTCCGTTTCTCATTGCTTTTTATCCAAGTTGACGAATCAGAGCCAAGTGCAGCAGTGGAGAAACAGGAGGAGGAAACAGAGGCAGGGACATCTGTAGGTTCTTTAAATTCAGCCAGAAAGACGGATGGAGACAGAGGAAAAGTGTGGAAAGGAAAGCATGGCGAGGACCCATTTACTCTCCTGGAAGGAAATATCGAAAGATTTTAAAAAATACACAAAATGTCCACATTCATTTGTAATATAGCTGTCAAATTAAGTATCTAGAACTACAGCTGTTGCTTCTGCATATGTGCCTGTATGTCTCCTTGTTAATTTAATCCATCAATTGTTGCATAATTGTTGCACAGTTTTTTCCTTTATTGCTATTGTGTGGATTCAGAAAATGTCTGACTCCCTACAACACATACATATACTTTTGCTGAGGAAGACATTTATCCACTAATTTAAGAGGTTTAAAAGATTGTAAAATCAATAACACCACGGCGTAATACAATAGCCATACTTTAACCTGATTACTTGTGTTACGCCATCGTAGTCGGCTGCAGAAGACGGTCATGCTGCTTTGATAAAAAGACAACACACATAAGCTTCATAGTATAAATATAACAAAAAAGATAACCATATAGATTGTACCTCGCTAGCACTAGCTCTTGCTCAGCTACCTATGACCTTTGACCTTAGTTCTGCATGTCACAGTGGCCTATGAAGACCCTCCAGAGTATTCATTTATTTTTGCCTAACAAAACACAACAATGACATATTTTCACAGTCCTGATGGCAAACATGTTACTATTAATTGCCTATGTACACATCCAGCAGACACAGAGTAACATTATCATTCATATGTTCCATGTTCCTGTTTTAGCTCCTCAGGGAAATACCTGTCACTTAATGCTCCTGTTCACCAGCTAGTTGTTTACATTGTATGTTTGTAGTTTGGTGCCGGATAGGTAAAATGTTGACAACAAACATAAGTATACATAATATAAGTACGGAAAACATGTAACGTGTACATTTTGTATATCTGTCTCCTGGTTGAATACCTGTGTCCGTTAGACCCATCCACCAACTGCGGGTTTACATTCTAGTTACTTGGACCCGGTGTGTCCTGTACCAACACAAAAGGGTGCCTTGTGTGTCTGAGGGTCTTGAGAAAAGCATGAATATTTGACGCGCTGTTAATGAGAATGAGCTGGTTTATCAGCACCTTTTTTGCTGAAAAACAGCTGCCTGGTTTTGATGAAAACTGTTTGAGAACCAAAAAGTTTGGCCTTAACCTAAAAAAATAAACAGCCAGAAGCTAAAATGCTTCATACATCTAAGGATAACTGCAGTCAGGTGAAACAAACAATATTCTTCTGATACACAGTCATTTGATCCATTGGTGCAGCTTTCATATTTCTAATCTGTTTAAATTAGATATGCATTCAAATCATTTGCCTGCTTGACATTGTGACAAAACACCTGACTAGTTTTAGAAATATCACATATGCACTTGTTTTAAAGCATGGTGTGTTTTAATTTATTGTAGTACTTGTGGATTTTTCTGTTCAGTGCGTTTACAGCGCAGAAACACATTTCTATCCCATAATTCATTGCAGACAGTCGGCCAACTTTGATTTATCAAACTTCAACCACAGCCTGTTGAACAGGGGACTACTACCCTGCTGCTGAGAGAACTGGTGGGTGTAAGTTATGGCAACTGCAAAACAAAACAACACAATGTCCTTTTTATGCACTTAATCCATAAATGTGTATGTCCTTTTTTATTCATGAAAATAAAACACTTCTTCTCAGGGATTGGATTCATAGGATCAGATAAGCAAGAATATTTGCCAACCACCAGAATCTGATCCGCTCAATTTCCACAAGTGATTTACACCCATATATTACACAGGAAAGGAAAAGATAGGATCAGCTAATGCTCTCAGTCTCCCTATCCCCCTCTTAATAGCTCCTCGGAGAGGACGAGAGGAAGAGGAAGGAGGAAGAGGGAGCTCAGAGAGGGTGAGAGTGCCACGGGATGTGATTAGGCTGGACCTCCCGTTTATGATTTCTGTATTACAGGCGCTTGGTGCCAGACATTCCCTCCATGGAAGGAATGTCTTCCTAACCAGTTCCATGTGAATGGTTTAGGAGGGAACCACAACGCGCTGGTTGGGTTGAGGGCTCAGCCTTTTAAAACACACCAAGGGAGAAATGTGAGGATGGAGAGCAAGAGGCTGGAGAGGAGGGAGAACATGAGAAAAGACGGACATATATATATATACACTCTGCTACTATCCACTCCAGGCGCTCTGGACATAAATTAACGTTGAACGCAGAGTTACACGATATTAAATACTGGTGAGGATTTGAACTAAAGTGGCTCTGTTTATTGTTAAATGTTTATTGTTAAATGTTAAATGTTATGCACCTCCCGCTAGGACAAATTCCTTGTATGTGAAAACATACATGGCAATAAATTATTCTGATTCTGATTTAGGTTTCATACGAAACATAGACTAATATCTTTTCCAGGATTGCATGACTTTAGCTTTATAAGGCAAAAAGTGGAGGAGAAAGCCCCAAGCAGAGAAAATAAAGCATATATATATATAAAACATGTTGGCTTTTTTTATAGATGAAATCATCAGCAGCCGCTATATAAATCAGACCGAAAGGTCATGCAGTGCATACGCAGCGATTTTGTTTGATTTTTCATTACTATGGCCCTCGATCACATTGACGTCTCGACACTAAAACATACTCAGACATTAAACGACATGATGATAAAACTGCCTGTGTTTAAATCTGAGACTTCGTAAATTCTACTGACGGCATTTGTGACAATTTTAGGCAATTGGACTGTAATTGCAACACTAACAAATCATTAATATGCTTTTCAAAACGTTCTCGCACTGCAGTTCACATTCTGCTTCTCTTCCCACTAGAAATTGGTCTGGAGAGAACTCAAGTTATTTGCATTTTACAGCCCAAGAGTAGCATGATTTTGGATGTGAAATGTGAACGTTTGTTTGTCCTGGAATTTTAACTGGACAGGATTACTTGCCTGGGGATTTTGGCCACGTGTAGCAAAATGATAACAGTGTTTTTTGGGGGGATCGGCTGCAGTCTCTGAGCATGATGCGCAATGAAAGCCAGCAGTTAGCAACAGGAAGAAAAAAAACTGTTAGTAAAGTAGATTTATTTGGCAACTTACTTTAAATGAACAATTAGGTGCTATTAAAAACAAATGTGCGGCTTCCAATATAATATTAACTGTATTTAATAATGTATCACATCTAAAATTTCTCTTGTCATGTTATCTTATATTCCCTCTCTCTTATTTTCTCCTTTCAGTTATTCCATGCATTTCAGCAGCAATACACACACACACACACACACACACACACACACACACACACACACACACACACACACACACACACACAACTGACAGAAGTCATGACCTTGTCCTACACAAGCCGCTGGCCTTAGCTCCAACAATAATGTTTATTCGTCTGTCTCAGGAAAGAAAAGACACGCCTTCCGCTAGCAGCTAGTCAAAGCAGGAAATCTATGAGAGAAAATGTAGATGTCCTGCACATGTCCAAGCTTACGTTTCTCGCACATAAACACCCAAAGGTGTGCAAACAGACACAGGCGTGCATGAGAGACAGGCGGTTTCCCCCGAGCCTGCAGCAGGAAGCTATAATTGAGGAAGGCGCTAATTGGTTAAGTGTTGGTGGGTTGCTGGGACCTGTGTAGGATTCAGAGGCATGTTACTGAAAAAGACAGCGGAGGATACAGACCTTTTGCCAGATCTCTGCTTCAATATGCAACCCTATAACCAGACACAAATGTTTGTATTGGACAATTCTGCAAAACCCGGGATTACATTCAAGGATGATTTAATAATTATTTCTTTCTACAGTATCGTTGCATGGCAGCTGCGGTATGGCTAAGGTTAGGCAAAGATTGTGGGTATGGAAAATAAACTATGATTAAGGCGTTGGTTTAAGTTAGCCAACTAAAACACTTAGACAACAATTGTGGTTATGGTTAATAAAAGCAAACAATAATTGCAGGTCTCTTACAGGATGTATACTCTGATCGGTCGCAACGAGAGATGGGGATGCCCATTTTCCAATTAAACCTCCACACCCTTGCAGTGGCATGAATGTAGACAGTGCAGGCAGTGCACTGTCTGTTGGGTGGAGGGGCCTGTCGAGAGAGTGGGCCCCTCAACAATGTGATGGACAGATAATGGCTTCTGGCAGATAATGCAGATTGCCACCTATGGAATGCACCAATTATCAATGAAGAAGTCATATCGTGTCAGACTGTCCCAATGGGCAGACCCATCTCCATCATGGTTTTCTGGTTTTGTTTCGTTGATAAAACTCTCTGTAGCAATGGCTGCACGATCGTGTAGTGATTAACACTGTCGCCCCACAGCAAGAGGGGCCCAGGTTTGATCCTGGGCTGGATGGAGTTAGCGTGTTCTCCCCGGGTTCTCCGGCTTCATCCCACATTCCAAAGACATGCAGTTTAGGTTAATTGAAGTCTCTAAATTGCCCATAGGTGTGAATGTCATGGCCCTGCTGATGGAACCGGCCTGGAAACGGTCCTGCCTGCTGCCATGGCCCTGCTGATGCTCCCCCCCCCCCCCCCCCCCCCCCCCCCCCCCCCCATCTATTGCTTCTGTCCATCCGGGGAGAGGGATCCTCCTCTGTTGCTCTCCCTCAGGTTTCGTCCCCTTTTTTCCCTGTGAAAGGGTTTTTACTATCTTTATTTGGGGGAGTTTTTCCTGATCCGATGTGAGGTCCCGGGACAGGGATGTTACAGATTGTAAAGCCCTCCGAGGCAAACTTGTATTTGTGATGTTGGGCTATATAAAATAAACTGAATTGAATTGAAAAACTGAATGTGAGCGAATTCTTGTCTGTCTCTATGTGTCAGCCCTGTGACAGCCTGGCGACATATATAAACTATATATATATATATATATATATATATATATATATATATATATATATATATATATATATATATATAGAAACTATTCAATTAAATTAAATTAACAATGTATTATTTTCTTTGATGTCTTTTCTCATTTACAGATATGCACTCATGATTACTGGGTAATATGCATGGTAATGCTGGCCAATGTCAATCACCATCCAGCACTGTATCACCCTGAGCCAAGAAGCTGGTTTTGGTCTTGGTTGCTCACTTGCCACCTCCATGGGTGGTCCTTGCTGCAGTCTTTCTGCTGTGCTGTTTGTACAGTTTCGAGGACTTTGATTTTCTGGTATGTGTCTTCATGCTAACTAAATCCGGAGGCCTGCTGCCTGTTTTCTTTCGAATAACTACACATCTGCCGGCTTTCAAGGAGAAACTGGGCAAAAAGCAGCAAAACAGAAGGAGGACGGAGAAGCAGGAAGACAGGGAAACACAAACGCTCATGCCTTCAGTTTGCCACTTTCTCCCTGTAGCATGTGAAAGTTAGCCCCACTCTGACATAAACTGCGGCCTGTTGGCGAAGGCCTGGCACACATGTTGACAGCCTCATTATTTATATTCCATTTTGACAGCTTGTTTTGTGTAATATACACACGCATATTTCCATCCTCGCGACGCCCTGTCTTCTCAGTTTCACAAGAATAAGTCAACTTAATGAATTTTGTATGAATAAACAGAGTTTCCCAAAGAGTGTGTTATGGATCAAACAGTCACTCAGTCACCAGTGCTTCATGGCTAAATCCCCCCACTCCGAACAATGTCATATTGTTCCCTATTTATACTCCCAGAATGATCAAAGGAGAAAATAATCCCTTCCGACAGTTAATATTTCAAAATGTCTCGCTAAGATCCAATTTTTTTCATCCGTATCACCCATTCAGAATTTTTTATTCATGATGTGATATCCACAGATTGTGTGTGAGCTGAGCCCTGAGACGGTGACTACAGCGAAATTTCTCTGTTTCCTTGTCTTTGGAGGACGGTGGGTGGTGGGACACGTGGAAACGGCTGTTTAGGGAGGAGGTTCCTGTGAGCATCGAGGTCAGGACACATTCACAAAGCTAGACAGGAAGCCAGGTGGGACAGGACACCTACATACTGTATATGAGTGTTAGCAGGATACGTGTTTGTGTGTGTGTGTGTGTGTGTGTGTGTGTGTGCGCGCGCGTGGCTTTTTTACACACAGCACTTCTGACAGCTTCACAGAGAGGAGCTTCACAGTGGGAATATTTGGCTGTGATACAAAACAAACAATGCTAGAAAGTTCTCTAGGGTCATCTAGGGGTCAAGTGAGTAAATTAGTTTCTTTTAATAGGACTAAACTTACAACAGCAGGGGTGAGAGGACCACAGCGTGAGGCATTTGCAGTGGGAACACAGAAGCTACTTAGCGTGAGGGTAAAGGTCAGGGAGAGGAGTGCTGCCTCTCAAGAGGTCACAACCCAGATTGTTGAAGTGCACAGAGAGCAAGGCCTCACCAGCATTTCACATTTCGAAATCAAGTTCTAAGTTATGAAATGAATTTATTTTGCACACCTAATTTTTCATGAGCCACTTCCCAATTAAAAACTGTTACATTCCACTTAAATTGATATGATGTGGATAAAAATAGAGCTGAGGCAATCAGCCGAATTCATTAGTTGATCGAACAGAAAATGTAGCATCAAGTTTTATTTTTGCAAGTTACTGCAACATTTACATTTATAAGCTAAAGCTGATACCAATCAGGCACTTTTAACTGTATGTCCTATGAAAGTAAGAATTGACAAGTTAAGCACCGCGCACTGCAAAAAATCAAAACTCAGTTTACCTTCATTGCTTTGTTTTGGCCTGGTATCTGAAAATCACAATTAATTATATCTCATTATCCAGAAATAACAAATGTGTTTATTGTGCTATCAAACAGTGTTTCCGCTTGCATATCTCATTATTTGGAGATATTTATATACATATTTTATTTTCATATTTCCAAAGCCCTCATTGCATCATTAAAGTCTATGCATCAAACTGACATATTTGACACTCCCACAGGGAGAGACCATGACTGCTAAGCAGATTTATTTCATCAGTAGAAATGGCATTGGGTCTTTCTGTCAAGTCTCTGTTCAGGGGAAATTAGCCAAATGCAGTTAATTAAATTTTTTCACAATGATAAAATACTGAAGTCAGAATGAATTATCCAAATTACCATGAGAAATCATATTGTTAGCAAATTTGACATCTTATTAACAGAATGATTACAATCTTATCCGTATGGGCTTGAAATGAACTACTGGCACCACAACCAACAGTACTGTCTCCTATATCAAGATAATGAGATAGATAAACAATGATTATGAGAAAACTGTTTGCTATGACAAGAATGAATGAGATAATTAAGATGTGATCTTGAGATTGTGGTCCCAAACACATTGAGAGCCTTTGTTGCTCTGGGCTTAAATCCATTGGACCTAAAATATTTAACCTCCTGTGCTGTACCATCATTCTTGACGCCCATGAATGAACTCATGAAGCCCATCCTGGGACCACAGTGCCAGCTTTTCGTATCTAACCGGGGTGGAGTTTTTGGGATGTGCCGCTGAGATATCTAAACTCCGGCAGTTTACTTTATTTATTCAAACCTGATTGTTTGGGTTTGGGGATTCTGTTGCTCCTGCTGTGAAGGAAATTGCTCTCTTGCCTGCTGGTTCTGAAACGGGAAAAAAAACTAAAACTAAACAAACCGAAACGATTCTCTGTGCTTGTGAAAGATCGTCGTTCTCATTGCCCTGCCAGGGCTGGCAATAGCCGAGACCAGTCTGTCAACAAGAAGTAGACGGAGGCGGAAAGTCGACTCTGATTCGTTGAATAGCCGGTAGAGTGACGAGCTTATCACTCGAGTACAGATCTCAGAGTGTGTTGTTTTTACTGTATATGCACAGAAGATTGGCAGGATACTGGTTCGGGAGATAACAGTTGCAAAGTGTGTTTGTCTGTGCACCTTTGAGATCGTAGATGAAAGACAGAAAGAAATAATGAAGTTGGTTTCTGGTACTCACTAAAATCTCCCATTAGCCTCATAATCTGGAAGCTATAAACTTGAACTCAAAGTATTGACACTCTTTTTGGATTCTTGGTCCTGCACATATCCTATGACCTTGACATAGTACACACACACACACACACGCACACACACGCACACACACGCACACAGTGCAATGGAAGTTCTTCTGTTTGATATATAGCAGCACTGTTGCACTCTGGAAACAATTACCAGGCAATAATCTTCACATTCTTTCATCCCACCACCAGCTCAGCTGATTAGGATATCCACTGGTACGCAAGGCTAACCTCAAACACGCTCACACACACTTGTGCCCATTCACTGTACAGTACAGTAGGCGCTCTCGCTGCCTCTTTGGTTACTGACCAACCCTCTTTTCTTTCTCACACACACACACACACCTGGCATCTGATTCCCGACAGATGATTAATGAGCGTAGAAGTCTTTCAGCGGGGACCACCCAGGGTCAAAATAACCTGCCACAAATACAGAAGCAGTGAAATACCATTCAGTCGCCACAGAGCAAGAAAAGGTGGACTAGTTACTGTGGAAACACTTAGAAAATGTGCACCCCCTTCCTCCTGTCTTCAATCAGTGTGTGCATGTGTGTGAAGAAAGTGGAGGGTATTACTGTTCGAACACCTTTCAAAATGCACAACCACACTCCTGTTTCTTTTCTCCCGCATTTCTTCATTTTTTTTCATTTCTTCCTTTGTCTTTTACCCCAGTCTTCTCTTGCTCCAGTCCGACAGACGGAAGAATTATCCAGGCTGTCGCCTAACGTCTCCGGAGAGCTTTTTTCCCAGGGTGGAAAACACTGCCATCCTTTTTCTCTCCGCTGTCCCCCCTTTCCCCCTTTTATCAGTGTTAAGTGATTACCCGAGGGGAAACTGAGCTCTGCAAACAATGTGGGTCAGGTTAGCCGGGGGGGGGGGGGGGGGGAGTGAGGCCCAAATAAATCTCCTCTTCTCTACCTGCTCCCTCTAGCCATCAATCCATCTATCCATCCCTCTAACTCTCTTGCTTTCCCATCACCCCACCCACACTCTCCGCCCCTGTGCCAGCCGAGGGTGGTGGCAGAGGCCCAAGTCCATCTCAGAGGAATTTCCCTGTTGAAATTTATACCAATTTCAGAGGCCTCGAGTTTTATCCACAGCGTGTGAAAAGTCTAAAACTCTCTTCTCCCTCTGACATTACCTTTCCATCCCTTCCTCTTCTCATCTCCGTTAAATGTTTCTGTCTTTTCCTTTCTCCGACTGTCCTCTTCACAACATTTTCATTTTCTTCACGTTTGTCCCGCTCCTCAGCTATTTACTGTATCTCCTTAAATTATCTTTCCTTTTGCCTTCTTCCCCTCTCTTTTACCTTCTTCCCTCACCACTTTGTTTTGGCTCTCCTTGTGCTCAACCCTGTACAGCCTGGTGAATGCCAAGCATTCCTTTGTAAGGTTAGAACAGACAAAGGTGGACCACATCACCTGAGAGAAAACGGCCCTCTTGAATTGTCGCCCGAGTGAAAGAGAGGCTGATAGCGAAGAAAAGAGGGAGTATAAAAGCAGAGGAGAAAAGCGAGTGATGGGAGAGAGGAACACCTGTCCTCTGCTGTCCTCCCATGAACCTTCAACTCTGACCTTTGTTACTTGATAGAGATGCCTTGTTTGAATAAAAGGGGCTTAACTGAAGGAAGGAAGGTGCAAACCTTCAAGCCAGTATTGAAGTGAAAAGCTTTTAAAGGCTTTTTGTGCCTCAGAGTAATGAGATTAAACACTGTCAAGACCATATTAGCTCATGCTATCAACTCAATTACCAACCTACAATACTTTACTCAGAGAAACTTGAGTAAACAAGGTCATATTGCAACCCACAAGTTATTCCAATCTAGCTCACAAACACAAACAACCCCACCTTTTAACACACTCCGACCATTCACACAACCCACTAAAGGAACATACATGCTCAATGAACTCATCCCACCCTAAACACACCACCTTTGAGTAGAACAGACGCCCATACGTTAACACATAGTGGGTTTATGTTTGGTGACACTGGGTGTGGTGTAGGGTGGAGTGTATCGGTGACGCCAACCAACCCTTCACGGCTTATTTTTGGGCTTTTGACGAACATCAAGGGCAAAGCGGGTCTGTGTGATGCAATGCAACGGTTTTCCAGTCACTTAACGGTCGCTGTTTGTTTTGACTCTTACTAATGGAACGGAGCGAAGGGGAAAAGTGGAGTGAAAAAAGAACAACTTATGACGACCAGGTGTTTTTTCCCTCTTCTTGGGAATGTTTCACCTTGTAAAAGCAAGCGCGTGGGAGGGGACTTGTGTACCGTGCTGAAGTGAAAGGTTTGGGGATTTTTTTTAAGGGGTGTGTGCTGACCATACTTGTGTGATGACCAATGTTGTGTGATGGTGAGCTGATATTTGAGGTAGAATACTTGAATGGAGCTGTAGCCATGACAGGAAGAGGCTTTCTTGTGTTTGTGTTTGAGTCTCCACCGGCCAATTATATATTTTTTTGCCTCATTGAGCTCCAGAAAGCAATTTCTTTTGTTGTAGGGTGTGATCAACAACACACGCATGCTCAAACACAAACACACACCTGGGGGATGAATGAATGGCAGGCCCTTACTACCACACAGGGCTCCTATTGATGACATCATTGCTGGGCATCTGGTCACTCCACCCTTTCCATGTTTCAGAGAGCCATTCACTCAGCTTCAACTGCACCATGGCTCTTTCACAGACATGACGCCTATTGCTTATTTTCTAGTGATTATTCAATTTAGCCGGCTCCAGTCGCGAACAACATACTTTTCTGATAGCACAATCAACAACTGGCCAGTATATGCCCTTCCATCAGTACAGAACAGTCGTCTGTGGAGAGAGAGAATTTAAATCAATACCTGCAACGCATGTGTAATCACTTTGCTATCTTGATATCGATGGAATTTGCCAAAAGAGAGCAAAACAAACATATTAAACCCCATCTGCGTCATAAATTTGACTATAATGGCACTTTTCAAATACCGGGTCTCGTTTAATATAAAAGACATTATCCAAATATGCAGTTGTTGAGACGTTGCCTATAGTTCTCATGCAAGGAAAGACTGAGTTCAGCCTGACTTTAGTTGTAATGGTTGGACGATTACACAGTCCGGGGACGTTTATTACTCTTCATGAGCGAAACATGAATGAGAAAAGTGCAGCAGGACTGCCAGCTTTTGGTAAATAGATGGAATTTAAACAGTGATTCACGTAATGAATGAGAGGATGCTGCTGAAATGACTTTTAATAAATCCATACCAATTGGCACGACATGATGTTGAATAAACCGCAAAAAACCTGGACAAATGTTGGAAACAGCCTTTTTTCATTCCCTCTTTCGCTCTCTCTCTCTCTCTCCTTTCGCTGTATCGTTTCACGATCCTCAACTTGGAATCACAATCTCGATCTGATCTCTAAATCAGCCAATGGCTAAGTCCCAGTAGGTCTTTCAGGAAAAGGCTAGGCCAGCTTTTCAATCTCAAGCATGGAGCAGCTTTCTTTTCAAGGTCCACTACCAAAGCACAGGGCCAGCTAACGCAGTGCCAATTAAACACTGAATGCTAAGCCTGTACTGGTCTTACGAACCCTCTGCTGGAAGTCACCTGGTGAACGATAAGGAACCAGTGTAGTTCATCCAGGAGGTTGTTAGCTAACGTCCAAACCGTGATTTCCAATTACCCATGTTGATGAGAGTTTATGCATTCTCCCTGCAAATGCTTGGCACGTTTTAAATGTAAGGTCTATTTGATACTTGTAATACATCGTGTAGCAATGAATAGCCGGGCTGTAGTAGCGAAATGTGAACCGATGTCATTTACTGCTGTGCTTTGGTGATTAACCCCAAGAGAGCGCTATCATGTAACGATTATACAGAAACAGCAGTAGGTTTTAGGCGACAACACAATGCCCCTTTATGTATTACACTTATCCAGTGTTATGTCTTGCATGGAGATTATTATTTGGCCGTTGGAGCTACAAGGCAAGTAAGGAGAGACGTTTTTTTTTTGTGGGAGACTTTAGGATTAAAATCTGTGGGGTGTTCAACGCCAATATCTACATGTTTAGATTAATTTGATAATTTGACTAGTGTTTGGCGAGCAAAAGAGCAGGGTGATTTCATGGAAGGTAAATTTGGGAGGGAGAGGAGAGTTGAGGGAGGGGGAACATGAGCAAGAGACTCCTTCGAAATCCCCTGTTCTCGACTCTTTTCGTTCCCTTCCCTCTTCATCCTACCCCACCCCTCTCTGCGCGGCTAACACCCCACCCCATCCTGCTCACTCCCCTCCTTCGTCAGTGCAGCCAGCCACAGACACTTGCTTTTTGTATGAAGGGGTTTAACCCAATGAACAATCCTGTCTGTCTTTTCCAAAATAAGCCAGTGGGAGAGGGATCGCAGAATAAGCCTGGGAGATTGGAGCAGCGAGGTGCACAGCCCCTGGTTATAAGTCCTGGGAGTGCTGCTTGGACCCACAGCCTTTAGCTCAATATACACTGCCTGCCTGACTGACTGAGTCTCACTCAACTGTTACTCACTCTCTCTCCCTCTCCTGTCCTGCTCCTTCCCTCCTACTTTCCACCCTGGAGAGCGAGAGCGCACAGATTGTGAAGGTGTTCCTCAGACCTGTGTGTGGACAGCTTGAAGACGGCACAGAGGATTTTTCACTCTTCTCTCACTTGCTCTCTCATCCTCGCTCTCAATTTCACCATCTCTGGCAAAGGAAAGCTCATCGATGGACTTTTTTTGCTTTTTTGCCAGAGGCAGAACATAAAAGTTAAATAGACAATTTGCTCCACCTGCAGTTGAAAATATCATTTTTTTGTAAAAACTCTTTGGTTGTTTTTTTCTTCCTCCCTGCACTTGTGAGCAGCACTGGACCGACTCAGGGTGCGAGCTCTTTGCCCGGGAGGACACCATTCCTCTTTTTTGGCTGCATGTTCATTGAATATCTGATGTGATTGCATCCCATGGGAGACACGCGTGGCTGAAGCAAGGAGGGAGGTAGAAGAGAGACCACCTGAAGCTCACACCTACCGCTGCCCTTACCCAGTGCTCCCCCCTGCCCTTCAACGCCCGGAGGAGAGAAAGGTAAGACCTACCTGCCCCCACGTTTCTCTGGGGCTCCGTCAGCATCCTCGTATCCTGTCATCTCCTGTCATCTCTTGTCTCTTCATTTTTTATCACATGTGGCTGCCGTGGCCGAGGCCAAAAGAAACCGGAGGAGAGAACAGGAAAGGCAAAAAAAATTAAAACTAAAAACAGACAATATCTTTGTCATGGGACTTACATAATTCTCCTCAGTCCTCAACTCGTGCTCACAGTAACAGCGTGCAGATTAACAATAACCGGTGCAGTTTGTTCAGCAAGTTCCAGACATTTCATAACGGTGTATTAAATAATACAACTAAGAGCCTAATAATGTTAAAGTGGTCTTGATGTACTTTGAGTGTCCCCTGACCTTCTCTGTCGTCATAGTGGGCATTTTCTGTGAGTTTTTGCCCTCATGAGTGGTGGTATTGATTTTTGATTCAGGTGTAGGGCCAAGACATTGTTGATGCATCCATGCTCACATACATCTATGACTTATGCTGCTGATGTTGCAGTGGGCGTGGTGTGTATCAGGAGTGTGTATAGGGGTGGGGCAGTGTGGCAGTGGGATATGTACAGTGGGTTTGGCTCAATAACAGATATTCTCATTATCGTCTTAAGAGGGGTGTCCTCCATGTGGACGGATCTTGTGTTTGTGAACGTGAATGTATCTGCTACTCATATACCCCATGCTGTTTGCATGGACTGCTGCTTGTTAGATAGTTTTTGGATGTTGACCTGAAAGTTTATTAAAGATCATATTTTGAGTGGAATGTATTGAGGTGAAGGAATACTGCTAAATGGACACATGGTCCTATCATTTTTTCCTCTTCTCTTCTCTTTTCCTCTCGTCGTCCCCCTGTTGCTTCACTCTGTCCATCCACTGTGACGCCTCTGGCAAGCGACGCAGCATTCCACTGTAACGACATCCCTCCGTCGCAAACAGAAAGAGGACAGATAGCCGTGAATCTTAAGTCCCCCAGGTATCCCAAGGCATGACAAACTAACAGGGAGATAGAAAGAGATGGACAAAAGGGAAAAGACCGAGAGCGAAGCATGCATTTTTACATACATTTCTTCGATCACATTTGTGAACAGCAGGCTTTCTTAGCAAAGGAAGGAGGTAGACACACACAGAGAGAGAGAGAGAGAGAGAGAGAGAGAGAGAGGTGTAGAGTGAGAGTAAGGAAAAGAAAAAGAGAAAGAGAAATGAGGGAGAGAGTCTGGAAAAGACAAAGTTCTGAGCTCCAAAAACATTTGGCAGCATCGTATATTTCGCTGGCTTACGGCACGAAAAGTCAACTGGATATACCTGCGTCTGTGTGTGTGTGTGTGCATGTGTGTGTGTGTGTGTGTGTGTGTGTGTGTGTGTGTGTGTGTGTGTGTGTGTGTGTGTGTGTGTGTGTGTTGGTGCACGTTCAGCCACACATGCATTGCTCCCTATAGGTGACCGAATCTGTGTGAGTATCACAGTGTGTTACACCGTCCTTCAAGGGTAGTGGGTGAACGGATACACACTAAAGCGTGAACTCTCCCCCCTGGCAGTGAGGTCCAACAGGAGTTTATCAGGTCTGCAGCACCAGCAGCGTCTGCTTTACTGTTCAAAGTACAGCATTTGCTCATAAAGTTTCGGGCCTCACTTATTGACTCAGTTGCTTCCAGTCAGCTTTCCCACCCTTTCTTTGTTGCTATTAAAGTACCTATAGGTCAGGAGATTTATTCCCCTCTCTGCATCACTAGCCTTTTTCTTGGCATGTATTCCCATGGCTGGCACATGCATCATGGCAACATTGGGCTGTAACCACGGCAACCCCGTGCCACTGACTGGGACTCTCTGTTCTCCAGTGGGTGGCAACCCGTCACTTGCGTTGTCACTGGTGGCTATACGAGCGGTTCAAGTGTGTTTGTGCGTGCAGTACATCATTTAACCACAACTCACAGCCTCCAACCAGCCGCCCATTCAGGCTTTTGATACAAAAGGGCCGAAGCGCGACCAACCATACACAAACAACAGTCACGCTGAATGCACAGCGGCACACACAGCATACTTTATGCCCTGTGCAATACAAACACCTACATGGATTTAACACTCCTCACAGACACACACACACACACACACACACACACACACACACACACACACACACACACACACATTCCAAACAGATGAACACGCTCACACAGCCAAACCGCCTGTTCATTTGGAGCTGAGGCTCTCGCACCCCACTTCTGTTACTTTATAGGCCAGAACAGGTTGAAGTTGGGACTTTTAAAGCTCTAAACTCAACAGAGCAGCTCTCTCCTCTTTTTTTTTTTTTACTCTTTGAGGACAATTCTTGCTCTGATGTCAAGGTGAAAGAACAAGGTCTTCTCATTTGAGCATCTGGAAAAGCGCTATATAAATTAAATGTATTCTCTGTAGGTCTGTACGCTATTTGGGGAGATTTAGGGCGGCACAAGGGAGAGACAAGTGAAATCTGATCAGTTTTTGCTTGAAAATCTCTCACTCCTGCTTCATCAAAGAGAGACTGGTAGAGTGGCTTCAAACTCTCCTATAGGGATCAAACTTTTTTTTTTTTCAAAGAGCAGAGAGCAAAAGGGAACAACGTGAAAGTACCTGAAGTTACAGGAGCTCCCTCTGCCTTGATGCCTCTTCTGTTGCTCACCCCTCTTTGGCTTGTAATAGTCTACACTTTGTTGCCACAAGGGGGCAGAATACCTGACAGTCATTGACAGTCACTGTCTCACACACAGACACAAGCACATGTCATCATGTCAAGAGAAAACCTGTTGCTGCCTTTATGACTGCTTTATTGAGTCATTTTGAGTCTTATACTCACAAATCAAATTTTACAATAAATAATCTCATACGGTAGTTTCTTAGTCCTCTTTTAATCTGCAATCATCATGATTTAGCGATTCAGTATTTCAAAACATAGCCAAAGATCTATGTGTCTGTTGTGTCCTTTAATAAAGCCACTTGAAAAAATGTCTCAACACATTCATCTGTCACTTGCATGTGTGTGATACTTCCCTGAATTGTACTCCCTAATGGCTTTTAGTATTTATTTTTTTACACATGTGTGTGTGTGTGTGTGTGTGTGTGTGTGTGTGTGTGTGTGTGTGTGTGTGTGTGTGTGTGTGTGTGTGTGTGTGTGTGTGTGTATGTGTGTGTGTGTGTGTGTGTGTGTGTGTGTGTGCGCGCGCTCATGTGCGTGTACTTGAGTGCACATATGCTTCTCATACACTTAGTCCGATGCCCGTGCTAGCAGGAAATGAAGGAGAATGCCACTCATTCTCAAGGAAAAGCAAACGCCCACTTATTCCTTTACTTCCCTGCACCACCCAAACACCTTCAGAACACACGCACACACACCCAGACACACACACACACACACACACGCGCAAATGTGCCCTTTTGTTTCGTAGGTGCTTTGACTTAAAGAGGAAAGACTGTGAGAGGGCACTCCTTTAATGGCTTCACCAACAAGAGTGTGTTTTCTTTTCAGCCGGAAGACCTGGAATTACAGCCACACACACACACACACACACACACACACACACACACACACACACTGTACCACATGCCCACACTCTTCAGCACGTAATATAAGGCCTGCTAACTGATGCCGCTGATATACTGAATAAAGAATTGCAGTGAAGGGCGGTGGAAACAGAATACCGTAGCCCTGGTCCTAATCCGAGCACGGACCATAAGATTCAAGATGAATAGGCTGGATTTGTTTTTCAGATGAACGAGGCAAAAGAAAAATACATATTTCTGCGTGCAGATGCATGACGATTTGCATCTTGTCTCCCTTTACTTCCATTTTTCCTCACGTGTTTATGCTCTTTAAGCTTTAAGCTTCTTCTTTTTTTGCACATCGCCAATAGCCATCATGGCCTGGACACGCAGCTGATATATGTGGTAGTCAGTCAGCTATATGGCAGATAATGAATCTGCACAAACATACGGCCCTCCAGAGTGGATGACGCAGCACGTTATTAATCAGACCCTTGTATTGAAGGACATTGTTTTGGCTCTCAGCTCCGTACGAGTCCTGAAGAACAGCAGAGTACAGTAGGAGGAGGAGAACGAAAACTTTTTCTATTTCTATTATTCTAATTCTGGTTTCACATTTTGGCAACTTAATGTTTGTATTTTTCTCTCTCTGTAACTCTCCTGTTCATTTGTGTCTGCCTTTATCTGTGTTTATCTGTTTCCTACTTGCTCTTTCGTTCTTTCATAACTGTGTCTGGACTAGAGGGAGTTTTTCCACAGGGCTGGCAGCAACAGGGGGCCAGAGAAAGAGAGACAGGGAGCGCAAGCAATGGGGATGCTTGGCAGACGCCCCTTGTTATTTTTCCTCTGCCTCCCATAGACTCTGTCACCAGCCGCCGAGCTCAGAGGGGCTCAACAACATGCCCTTTTCAGCCATCAGAGGCAACTTATCACAGGCACGCTTTGGAGACAGAAGTACTTTCATCTCATTGCCACTTTTTGTCCTTCAAACATTCTCCTTTCGTCTTGACTTTGCCCAAACTTGCTCCCCGTTTCCATCCTTTCCATCATTGTCTACTGTTGAAGAAAACAAATCCTCTTCTCAAACCCTGACCTTTCCTTTTGCTTAAACTAAAACCCCCGTGGTAAAGCAACCTTCTTCTCCAACGCCAGACATTGCTTTCAAGCAGTGAGGCCTGAACAAGGCGCGATGACCAAGTCTCGGACAAAACACATATTGAGCAATGCTTCCTGGAGTTAAATCTATGTTTTTCCAATAGTGTGCCGGAGGTTTTTTGGGACGACAGCTCGTGTTTTTAAAGAGAATCCAACAGGAATGAAAGCTTCAGTGCTCATCCAGCAACAGTGCTGTTCCTGGTTAATGGGATGTGACATCTCGAGTTTCTCTCCTTCAATGCTGGATACAAAGAAGCAAGAGTTTCCCCATGTCGCGGATGTGTGCGATCTCCCCACTAACCAGTCTTAGTTTTCAGGCTGGTTTAGGTAGCTGTACAAAAGACCATCAGTACATGCAGGAAGTTGTATTTGCTCCCCCTTATTCATTGCCCCTCAGTTCACCGTCTGGCAAGAATTGTGTCCAGGTCTTCGAAAAGCAGGACGTTTGGGCCAACTCTTAACAGGGGTCACACTCATCAATATTAAACTCACAATATCCCTCTTTTCATCTTGTGACAGATGTACTTCCCAAGCCAATTGCTTATTTGTATTATTTCGCTTCAGATGCAGGATGGATATATCTCTCACACTGATGGGTCAATATTGAGTAAAGGGTTGGAAACAGCTCTTCTGAGACCATTTGAATAGCTCCAGACTTTGTTATTGTTCAGTCTGAGCTTGATTTAGACGTGTGTGTAGGTGTTCGTTGACCTTCCTCTTGTTTTGGTTCCCTTGGAGCGGGATAATAAAAATCATTTTATTTCACAGGGCCAGATTCTTTTCAGATACTTAGTGACGCATGTATAGTGCTGTTCCACCCCCTTTCAGGAGAAGAGAGAAAGCTAATATCTAACATCTAACTACTAGTACTATGATTTGTGACCACTTGGGGACAGCAGAACAAGTTGTAAACACAACATTGACATATTATCACCTTGTAAAGTTGATTTGGCAAACGTGTTAGCACATGTACGTACGCCATTATAATTAATTCTAGCTTTGTGTTTCTGTCCAACTGGACTAAGCAAACGGAAACACTATGATTCTTAGTTTCAGGTAATTACACACTGATTAAAACATAGTTATGAATATTTGTATCCCATTGTTGCCAAGTTATCCCCCTAAATGTTACACACTGTTCCATTAACAAACTGGCACAGGTTGACACGTTCTGGGCTCACAGTGTTCCTCAAAGCGATGGACTTAGGATAACTTTTGCTGTACATTATGTTCACCCTGAATTATGAGTAGTTTCTTTTTTCAATTTTGTTTTAATTTTGTCACAACATATTATGCATCTAAAGATCACACATCCCGCCGCCAATGGTTCCTACTATCTGTATTGTCATTGCTATACATATATTTAACATGCCTTCGATCCTATTGAAAGACACAATCAGAAACCAACGCAACAATGTAGCTTGAGCTGTTACAGTATTCCATGCTTCTCATATGCAGGGCGCAGGATCTCTGAGACTTTATGTTTAAATGGCCATGGCTTAGAGACTTAATCCTTTTTTAACAGACTTTGAGCCCATTGAGCAACATGTGTTTCATAATGGACCGCTCAGAGGAATTAGGTAGAGTACAACACAACCAGCCCTTCAAAGCTTTTCATTTTTGTAATCAGCAGCAAAGCAGTGAAACGCTAAAATGAAAAAGCGACTTTGTGCTCATTTGAGGTGAACCCTGTGTGAGCGATGCTTTACCGAGTGCGTTCTGCATTGCGTGTGCACGTGGTCTTAACTACAGCTCTCTTGTTTCTGTTTATCCCAACGATAAATGTAATACTTCCTGGAGTTAGACGGGAGAGGCAATGCAGTTTGGCAGCATTCCTAAGTGCCTAAAGAAGCTGTTGAAGAATAATTATTTCATGCCCACAAGACAAGAAGGGCTGTTGCTTTGCCTAATAATTTAAGAAAGAATATTGTACAAGTGGAGTCGACTTTCATGGAGCACATTTGAGATCCAGTACAGCGAAGGCTAAGATAAACAAACACAAGACTAATTGGATGACAGCCTCACTGTTTGCCTCTCCATCACGCATTTGCTCGGTTTTGTCTGTGTAACATAAGCAAGCATGCAAGCAAGTATGGAAAGATTTTCTTTATAAAAACTGTCAGTACGTATGCCAGGAGACACACGGTGAAGACATTAATTACAGTTTTGCAGATCATTAAATAATATTCACCCTTTTTAATGTATGACAACAAGATTAGAGCATTAGAAAGTTGCTGTTGGCTTTCGGGAGACAGCTGTAACTGTATGAAGCCACACAGAAGTGAACTGTTTTATTAAAAGCTGAGGGAGGTCAGAGATTTACGTGAGTTGCAATCTGGATGTTCCAGAGATGATAGATTGCAGAATAACAGGGAATAAAACATCTTCTACCTGACGTTAGCCATGCAAGTGTGTGATTGTTTGGACAGCAAAAGCTACAGAAGTACAACCATTTCTGGGAGGATGTTTTTTTGGCCAACTAACAAAATACTTAATTAGGGACGGCTTTGAATCAATTACTACTCACTTTCATGTGGTTTGCAGATGGATACACGCTCTCTCTCCCCACTTTTCCTGCTCTTTCCTCGACAAGCCGCCAGCAAAAAGGCCTGCTGCGTTGCCTCATTGCTAATTTGAACCAGAGAAGTGGTCACTTCCTAACAGTGGGCCCCGGCCTGCTCCGCAAGCCGAACCGACAACCAGCCCAGTGGAGCCTGAGCTGGACCGCTCCCAAAGTAGGGCAGAAACCACACAAACCCAAGTCTTCCTGACGTGGTGAAAGTGTGATAGGGATATGGGAAACATTGGGGAAAGGGGCGGCGATGGATATGTTTGGAAGAGAAAGAAAGATCGAAGTGGGACATGATGAAAATGGGGATGTAGGAGAAAGTAGAAAGGGTGGTATTTGCGGGAAAGAGGCAAAGAGAGGTGAAAGTACAGGAAAAGATTTGAAGGTGGAAGAAGCAAAAAAGAGAAAATAAGCCAGGTCTGTGCACTTCGCTTGTTGCAACCATGTGGCGTCTTTGATCTGGCCGAGGATTTGAACCAGTGTCAACAGAAACATGCAGGGGCCGTCTGTTTGCTCCCAGACACAGATCATTCCTCCATGAATTACTCGGCTTCAGTTCGCCGCAACCTCTTTACTACTCCAATGTTTGTTTACCCTGTCGGGAACACCCGGCCCATTCCTTAAAGTTGAGCAACAAGCTCAGTAATACCCCAGAACCCCTGCAATCAGCTAAACTTTCTATGCCGTTAATCTCTTGAGGGAAGCAGAAACCTGGGTAGTTTTGAAGATTTAAAAGATACATTTTGGTCAAACAGTGCTGCCTTTATATTCCGTATTTTAGTCAGCAACAGAGTCATTTTGAATTTAGTCCGATAATCCATTCATTCTACTCCAGTCGCTGTCTTCCATCATTGGGACGAGGCATGTTCTGTATCCATTGTAGCCTGGAAGGAAGAGGGAGGGATGACAAGCAAGCGGAGTAAGAGGACTATTGCAGACATGTTCGCCAGATAGTTGCAGTGAGAGGATGTGTCCTGAATGCTGTGTCCCTGCCATGTGACAGCCTGCTGATTCAAACCTCATGTTGGGAGCAGAGAGACAGTGAAAAGAGAGTGGATTTAGAGGCTTGTTCATGGTTAAACTGCATCTAAAAAGGGCTTTATTTTTTCTTAAAGCTGCACTTTTTTTATATTTTAGCATGAACAATTGCTCAAATTACTATGTGTAATGTGAAAAGTGGTTGCTCGTAGTGACACAGCCTCAGTGAATTAGCACCCAGTTGCAGTTCGGACCTAGCATATTTTTGAGCTTGTACTATTTTGATTATTCTCTTTTTAATAAAAGTGCAATCCTAAATAAGAGGAGAATATATTTAATATATTGAATATGTCAAAATATAAAAATGCTGCTTCTTGCTGGGTACATGAGGCTGGTCCTGTGTGTACACTGGAATCATGACGGAAAAAATAAAGTGATGTCGTCTCTTTGAAACTTCTTACCAAAACGAGTTTCATTAGCGAAACCTCGGGCTACCATGTCTACCCAGTGAAAAACGAGAAGCCATGGCTGCCAGTAAAAGAGACGGAAATCGAATGCTCACAGGAAAGCACCTGTGGTCGAGGCCACGCTAGAATCCGCTGTAGGCTACTGCAGTCAATACAATTCAGTAAATAGCTAAGCTGTCCATGGTTATAAAGTAGTATATTTACTACTTTATAAATAGGTAATAACTATACAAATGTCAATTAGATGATAATCTGCATTAAACATAATGGGGCGTAAAAATTATTGTGGTCATCATCTGCTTGGTATTTAATTTCACCCAGCCAGATGTGATCACTATTACTGTGTACATAAACACAGAAAGTTGGACTCTCCAAAGTTCAACCTGATACAGTTTGATTTGCATTGTTAAAAAGAAGAAAAATACAGATAAATATAAGAGATATGTAAACTACTCTTTTATAAACAGTATCTTATGGTGGACACTGTTCTGTGAAACCAGCTAAAACAAAAACAAAAGTTTGGGCCTTGTCTTCATTTGCAGTATAAAAACAGACATATATGTTGTGTGGAAATGGTTAAAATATCAGAAACGCAAGAAGAACCATAGATATGTGTGCTTCATCCCTCTCTGGGAGCGGATCAGCCAGGACATCTCGTCTTGAGGGATGCTGGCAAAGGCCAGCCAGGCGTATCGCAGCAGGGAAACGCACAAGCAGCCATCCACTCTCATGTGGAGACAATCACAAATCCAGACCCCATCAACACTTGTGGGGGAATGTGCGGAGACCCCTTCCAAGACAGCACAGCACTCACTAACAGTGCCCTAATGAATTGAAGAACTATCCCTGGTGGGCTGTATTCGGGTGTGATCCGAAAACCAGGTTCTCTGACATGTCTCTCTGTCTTGTATCTCTTTCTGTTCCCATGCATAATTCTGTTGATCACAAGTGTCTTGCGGTTTCCTCTGGAGGTTTGCTTGTTGAAAGGCATCTCCCCAAGAGAGGAAAGTGATGATAGTCAGATAGCCTTAACGCAGAATTCTTCCAAATGACAGACACATGATCCTATTGCGCAACACTATTTCTCCAATAAAATGGCAATTTTTATGTTGGCATCTTAATGTATCTACCATTTCTTAAGACCCAGACCTCAGAAACCATCAATGGAAATTCAAAGTCCATATACCTGCAGAGATTTTGTAAGGACGGGATGTAGAATGACAGAGATGAATTTTATTTTTCTTCGCCACACATTGGATAAGTCAGTTAAGTGGAGAGTACGTGGTTTTCCAATTTTGACAATCATGTTTGGTGATAGGTATTGTAAAAGAAAATGGAAAATTAGAAATGAAGCTGCCATAATTGTTAAACACAAACACATATCTAGAAAGACATATGCACACAGTTTGTATAACAGCTACTGTGAGAGGGAACTCTGAGTACAGACTCCAAAAACAGAAGCTGGGCTGTGGGGTTTCTCACTTTCTCTCTGGTATGTTAAGGAATGTACAGCCAGTGGTGTATAAAGTACCCAAAAGCCGTACTTGAGTAAAAGTAAAGATACCTTACTGGAAAATTACTCCAGTAAAAGTAAAAGCCACCTATTAAAATACTACTTGAGTAAAAGTCTTAAAGTATCTGATATTTTCTGTACTTAAGTATCAAAAGTATTTTTCTGATATAAAATGTACTTAAGTATTGAAAGTAAAAGTACAAGTACATGCTTTTAATAAAAAAGCAAAGGGTCAGAATTTTGAGAATTATGAAGTTTATTCTTTTAAGTGCTGTGGTCACCGTGACCAAGGACCAGGAGTTGTGTTGATACAATAACTGGGTTGGCTGGGATCCATCCATATATATTATGTTCAACATAATATATTGTACCTAAGTATACTTTTGCATCTACTATGAACTTATCATCATAATTCTCCAAAAAGCAATATGACACTATGAAGGATTTGTAACAGTGTGGTTATAAGTATGCTCATTCTGCCCGCCGTGGGTCTCTTGGTACCGGTCTGTGGCTCTCTTGGTACCGGTCTGTGGGTCTCTTGGTACCGGTCTGTGGGTCTCTTGGTACCGGGCCACAGAAAGAATGAATGAAACATTTCAATTAAATAAAAAAAAATCAAGGCCGGAAAGATGTTTTATTGTGAAAAATGACCGCATACATCCGTCTGTGGTAACCTCAGACGGAATCCCTTGACACATGTCAAGATGTTACGTTACTCTAAAAATGAAACGTAAGTCTGTTACAACTCTGTCGGTGATCTGGAAACCAAGGCAGAGTATCCTGAGATCGCCAAAAAAGCATGAAAACCTGCTTCCATTTCAACATCCTGTCTTTGTGCAGCGCGTTATAAGTTAAGCAGTAGACTGGACTAAAGGTTTAGTTAGGAGTAGACTGGACATAACGAACACAC
This sequence comes from Myoxocephalus aenaeus, assembly GCA_038501785.1. Classification (NCBI taxonomy): domain Eukaryota; kingdom Metazoa; phylum Chordata; class Actinopteri; order Perciformes; family Cottidae; genus Myoxocephalus; species Myoxocephalus aenaeus. Next base: position 5,206,070 of record JBAMJR010000170.1, on the reverse strand, counting down.
GTTGGGTGTCGTTGTCTCCCGTCTTTCCGAGGTCGGACCCGGTCTGTGAAAATATTGTCTTCACGTAACCGGTCCGTGACGCATAAAGGTTTGGGAGCGCTGGACTAGAGGATGTAGAGGGAAAATGCAAAACATTGTGATTCGCAAAACCTGCTTGGTGGAGTCTGTGTTCCACCACAGTCCCCGATGTTTTTTTTCTTTTTCTAAAGATAGATTTGATTTTGTAGCGAGTAACGAAGGTTTCAGGAGAAATGTATCGGAGTAAAAGTATAATTTTTCTTTGCAAAATGTAGTGAAGTAAAAGTAAAAGTAAACAGAAATATAAATAGTAAAGTAGAGTACAGATATCCCCAAAAACTACTTAAGTACAGTAACAAAGTATTTCTACTTCGTTACTATACACCACTGTGTACAGCATAGAGTCTCCTCCATGTGACACTCATACTGCTTCGTCCCTACCCGCTACACTGCCCTCAACACGATAATTCAGAGAGGAGGGGAAAAGGAAAAGTGTTAGTTGTATTGCTGCCAGTGTCCACAATTGTCTAAATAGTTCTCAGCCCTGCCAGACACAACAGCATATTCAGAGTCCTGGCCTGTCTGTAGATTACATTCAGTCCAGCACATTTTGATCCTGTCTTCTGTTGTGTTCTTTAGCAGTTTGGGCATTTTTCTGTCTATTGTCAAGGTAGTGCTGTTGTCCAACATCTGCAAAACACACATAAGCCCTGATCTCTGTGCAGAAGATGAAACTTTCTCCTAAAGCTCCATGGAAGACGGCGTGTTGTAATGCCTCATCTGGAACCTCAGCTACACTTCATCAAATGTTTTCCCTGCATCTTCTCTCTCTACGTTTCTCCACTGGTCCATCATTCCCTCTATCGAGGGCGTCTGGAATGTGTCTGCAATCACTTTCACTGCATTTTTTCTGCGTGCTGAGACAGTAAAACAAAGTGGTTATGGTGGGTGGGAGCAGATGCAGAGTTGCAGACAGTCAGACAAAGTAATGGATGGTGACGTTTGCTGGCTAAGAAAAGCATCTGATCCAAAGAAATTAAGACCGGCCAGGACTGGACTGTTTCCTCAAAAGTGTCTTAGAAAAAAACATCTTTGTTCTGTCGACTTATGATGCTTTTGGAAACCCACTTCTAAACCCAGATGGAAGGGTTTTGTCTCCACTGTCAGACTAGACTCCATGTACTTTCACATCTGTGCTTGTGCGATAAGCAAATTGCAGCCATTACCTTACGAGTGTGAGAGGGCAATTTGGATGAAGAAGGGTGTGTGTGTGGGGAAGGGGGGAGGGTGGAAATGCACACAAGCAAAAATGAGTGTGACCACTGTGGGAGATGTGGTGAGCATCAAGAAGTGTGGGTGGACGTGGAGTGCTAGGAGGGGAGGGTTGGTTGGTTGGGTGAAAGAAGTTTGGCATGGCTGATGGAAACGAGGTCTGGAGCCGGCACACACTCACATATAAACAAATACACACACAGAAGACAGACACGAGCACCCATCATTCAAATGGCAATTTTAGATCCATTTAAGTAATTCCAATAAAAACTGCAGCCGTTATAATATGCTGTCCAGGGGAGACAGGGGGAAAAGAGCGTCATTTCGTTGGCAGGCTCCAGGTAAGGAAGGGGTAGTAGGAAAAGTAGACAATGTTTGTTTTTAAGTCTGCAATCTTTTTCATGTCATTCACCCTCCCTGCTTTTCTCTGAGAGGGAGGTCGAGTTCGCCAGTCTGGGAAAATGATTTAGTGACAGCAGAAAGGTGCAAAGGGTTTATATGCCCGCCAGTTTTATCGGTAATCAATGCAGTTCCTCGCTCTATAAACTTGTGATTTTTCCCACCGGAGTCGTTCTCTATAGGCGTGATGGCAGCGATGACCACAGTTCCCAAATACTGACCCTGTGTTTGCAGCTTGTTGCCAGGAAACATTTCATGAGATGTCTGACCCCTGTGATGCACCTTGACACCTTCTGCTGGAGCTATTACCGACCTCATGTGTCACCCATCATCTCTATGCTACTGTTGACTCACTTACCCCCCACCTTACCCTCGGAGACCCTAGACTACCCTCATAACAACCTCCTCTGAAAACGTGACGCGCCAGGCCAACATGTAACAGGAAAGTAGGGGGGAATTTATCGGTCTGCCTCACAACCTTAAATCTCCATCCAAGGCCAACAACCCCATATGCAGAGTTGCATTCCGACAACTGTTATTTTGGCATTATGTCTATTTGCACTGTTCTCAACTCTGGGCTGTGAAAAGCCTTCAAAACACAGCGCTCTCATACCACGCGATCCTGGACAGTGTTAGCATAAGCAGAGGGAGTGCAAATACAGAGCCTTGCTCCTTGACTCCATGGCTTGTGTCTTTCCTTTTCTCGTGTCATGATAATTTGTCTATTTCCCCGAAATCATCCTTTGAAGCATGAAAATCCTTCTACTTCTTCACCCAAATTAACAAATATATGTTCTTACTTGCATCTTGTATCTAGTAACTACCCTTACTTGTCCATGTTTTGAGACATCCCTCCTTTCTAACATCACACTGATGAATAGAGTTGCATTTGTGGTGTTCACAGCACTGATCCACCATATTATGAACTATCTACATAGCTATAATCAATTTTTGCGGGGTAATTTGGGTGAATTTACCCTTTAAACAGCCATGCCCCTTTGATACTGTACAGTTAGATTATGGGCTGCTCAATGCAATTAATGCCCTGTAGAACCAGTTTTGCCCAACACTTAGATGTATTATTCTCCTCCATTTTCACTATGGCAAGTATGAAACAAAAAAAGTGAAATCTGTGAAAACTAAAGTTTTGCCATGCAACACAAAAGAAACATTCAGGATCCTTGTGTTTGTTGTTGTCATGAATAGGAATAAACATATTCCTGTTTTCTTCTAGCTGAATTCCAATTTCTCCATGCACCCTAAACAGAAGGTATGTTTTGTGTTTGCTAGTTATGGAAATGGGAACTTACCAAGAAAAAGACATGAATGCCTTTAGTTCTATTTTGAATAACGGGTGGTGTTGCACTTCAGCCTCTTGTGGTCATTGAGCATTACAACATCTCTCTCTCTCTCTATATATATATATATATACATGCACACCCACTCTCACAAAAGGCTCAGACCTCAAACATGTTTATACATCATTCAAAAGCCATTACCTCGAATTCACTGAACACATATTAGCCTGTTCACCTTTATACGCACCACATGTAAAGTTTGTATAAACTCATGGTTTGAGCATGAGTTGATGTCTCCTGTCCCCATCTCGTTTTGTTTTGCATTAAATAAAATGTGTTGGGGTTTTCACTCCTACCTCTCCAAACCTAAGAAAACACGCTGGCTTCCAAACCATACAGCGGTGCGCTACAGCGTCAGACAGGTTTTGCTTTTTTAGCTGCAGATGAGTGATTTGAAAGGAAAGAGAGGTTTTGTGGGCAATTTACATACACTGGATCGTTTGTGGGCTGCAGGCATGCCTTTGGCTCTGGATGGACGGATATCTTTGTTTGATGGCCTTCACTCACACATGTTCGCTCAGTAACGTTCAAGCATTACCTCACTCTGGAAGAGGTAGAATAATAGAAAGGTGTTAGCATTTGCAAGGTGAGAGACGAAGGGAGACAATAGACAGACAGACAGACAGACTAGACGTTCAATCCTTTTTCATTATGTAATGCATGCCCTTCGAGCACAGATCTCTGATTTGGTCGATGATGCTCTTACCCACCTCCCTCCCCTCTGCGTTGCCCGCTAGCATGGTGTTGCTCAACTGGAAAACAATGGCAGAAGCCCTGCATCTGGTTGCAGTTTGTGTCCCGTGCCAGTTTGAGTGGGAGTGATACAAAGACCTCCAAGGGGCTTAAAACAACAACAGCTCACAGCCGAGAAGGCTGGTTGCATATTTCCAGCTACTGTAGCAATAAACACACTCACAGACATGTTCATACACAGAGAAACCCAAGTGAGTAACTGTTAAATTTGTATAATTCTGAAATCTGGTGACTGATTACATTGAGGGGAATGGCAGAATGGACAGGTATTGCATTGTAGAAATTGTAGAAATGTAATGGGTCCATGGCAAGTGCAGCGGTGGAATGTCCTGGGGTGTTTTAATGGCGTTTCTCTCTCCACACCTGTGGAACTAATAGCCAGCCACTGAAGTCAAATGTCCTATGAAAATATTTGGTGGAATGAGAGAGGGGGGGAACGGGGCGTGGATCATTTGAAAGGTTCATACCTAAAGGCTGGCGTGTAGTTTGGCTAACGCCTAGGATTTCCATTAGGAGGAACAAGATAATTTGCCCGAGCAGAGTCTGCAGCCTGAACTCCATCTCCTTCTACATCCCTGTTTCTCATCGACGCACACTGGCCCATGTGCTACAGAGAAAAACACGTGTGCGTATGCATGCTGTTGCTGTTTGGAAGTTGCTTACTGTACATGTGTGTTTGTGGAAACCATGCCACTAGTCATTTAGATGTAAGCATATTGTCCCGGTTGGACAGAAATGTCAATATTCCAATGAACATTTGCATACTTTCAAGTTCAAAGTACTTGATTCAGCAATGAAAACGAAACCGTTTCATAGCCAATGTAATTACTTTAAAAAATGCATTGCTTTCAAGCTAAAAACGTTTTTCTTTTTATGAGGTTGTATGAGGTCAGTGAGGACAAGAAGCCAGAATGCGGTATGGAAATGGTCCTGGTAGCATGAGAGGATCGGTTGAGGGTTTCCACTGATGCAAACACTCCCCCTGTTACTCTCCTTTGGTCTTTGAAGTCAGTGATGGCAGTAGTAATCACGAATGATGATGTTCCCAAGTCTCTTTTGCAACTTAGGGGTGAGTTTTAGTGGTTACTCTGGGACTGGGTCTTTTACAGTGCAAAATACACATGTTATTTATTAGTTCTTTTTGTATGATTCTACTTGTTTTGTAGAATATTCTTTGATCACATGTCATCGAGTGGCGTTATATAACGCCTTTTAAGCCATACGACCAACATGGCTCTAGTGATGCCAATGTCAGTCTGTCCACCATTTTGGTACAGACGTAAATATCTCAACAACTATTGGATGCTTTTTTTTATCGCAGATATTCATGTTCTCTAGATGATGTATCTTAATGACTTTGGTCATCTCCTGACTTTCCCCTCTCGATCTACCATTCTATTTACTTCAGTTGTATTTACATTGGACTTGAAATAACTGCAGTAATCCATCTATAGCAACACCATCATTTGGCTGTAGACTCTTATAGTCTTGTTCAAGTGAAAAAGTATTTGTTGTAAGTAATATTCTTCATTCATCTCACCTTTTGAAGCCAGTGATTTTATAAATGCTTCCTGTTTTCAAGATAGATACAATGTTTCTTCATCAAATTATGAATCTAGAAGTATTACACCCTACTTAGAACTTTTTGTCACTTGTGGAAAATTAGGACCTTTTCTTAATTTGTGTGGATTTTCTGGAACACATTTTGAATCATCCAGCATTAAGAAAAACTTACAGTGGGAAAGAAAGGGAAGAAAAGAGAACATATTTGGTTACTGTGTGAAGAAATACAACATGAACAGATTTTCTACCATAATGAAAAACCATTAGGGCATGTTAGTGTAATTTTGGGCTGTCAGCTTTAAAGGATTGTGTTGTGTTAATTAGCCCTCCCCAATTAAATTAAGGCCAGTGAAAACATACCATGACTGGAAATGGGATAGCTGTTTACATATTTTTTTAATGGTAGACATCCTCAAATCTTATAAGGAAGAAAACTTTATTAAAAAAACATCTGTGATGTTCCAAATTTACGATCTTACACCAAGAAGAGACACGACACAGATGAAGAATGATCATTTGTTCATTGTAACTGCACTTGTATTGTAAAAGTATTAAAAGCATCAGTCTCCTTCATACACATACACAACTACTCTAAAACATGTAATACTGACAGATCCAGATGTTAATAGCTCTCTTATGTGGTATAGAACTTGCCAGCTGAGTGACAAGGGTAACAAACATGCTCCTTGAAAGTGACCAACATGGGATTTGACCCTCTGACCTCTGACTGACAAGTGCTTTGCTGGTGAGCAGATGCCAGTTGATGAATGTACAAATGGAGAGCATGCTGAAGGGAAGCTTAGCCATTGCTTGCTTTTACAGAGCTACAGGGTCACATTCCTCCCAGACACAGACTTTTAAATCCTTCCGGAGCTGTAAGAGCGCGAGCTGTGACTGGATAACGGAGTATGCCGCGTATGTGTTGAGTACGTCGGCTTGGATGAGAGGAAACAAAAGCCCTCCTTCATTTCTCAGCCATCTTCCGTCACTAGAACAGAGCTCCCGGTGGGCAGACAGAGGGCGAATACCTCCGTGGATCAAGCCCTATCTAAAGCTGTGGCAAAGTGCCGAGCTGCCCCATACCACGCAACTCTTCCCCTCACCCAGACTTTAATCTTCATCCCCCTTTGATATCAGAGACAGAATTGCTAATGTGGGAGGAATGGAAGGAAGGAGGGAGCGCGGTAGAAAGAGGGAGTGGGGAGTTATGGGGGAATAATTGGGGAATATGGTTTCCAAAACTGTGTTTTTTTTATTTTTTATGAAGCTGTATTCAAGTCTGGAGATCAAACGGTGTGGTGCTTTTTATGTTCTCAGACCACAGTGAAAGAAGGAGCTGAGGTTTCCCGCAGCGACCTGCTCTGTGTCACCCGAGGAACTGAAAGAGCTTTGCCTCTCTCTGTTATCTCTCTTTGCTTCTTTCTCTCTACTGTCTCTCCGACTGTCAGCTGTTGGAAGTCATTCTGAACTTTGCTTGGTTCAGCGGGAAGCCATTCAAGTCCCTTGATCAGTCTGCAGATGATATCTTTTGCTGTGACAGTTAAAACGGTGCACTGTTAAACCTGTCTGCCATGTAGGTCTGTATTTCAGAATCCAAAAGAGAAAGAAAAAAAAAAGCATCAGCTGAATCACAGAAGTACTTACTGAGTCGCATTCTGTAGTTAATAAAGTATCAGGTGTTTAACAGAACATAAAGTCTGCTGTGTGTGAAGTGTCAAAGGTCATTAACAGGCGTGTATCCCAGAGGAAAGGACATATTTTCTCATCGATGATCTCACTCGCACATTTGCACGTAGATTGGAGGCCTCTGCTCGGGCCGGGGCGAGATCACATGGTCAATATAATCTGAGTCACAGTTCCCGACTCGCGGTTTTCTGACCGCACTTGGCCCGATGCCCCCTCGCTCCACTTTGCGCCTATTTGCAAACTGACAACGTGTAAACAAACTCGGTGAAAGAGGTCGCTCAACACCCACTTCTCCCTCACATGCCCTCTTCATCCCTGTCATTCCATATATTGGCGGGTCGGATTTTAGGTTTGTTTGGAGTAATAACACAGCAGAGACTCCCACCCCTGGAGAGTTCGCTGGCAGGACTGAATATGACTTCATGGAGGTATACCTTTCCCTCTTCATTAATTTTCCATATTAGACCCTGTATGTGTCATATTGCACAGATGTTTTCTTGTGCTAGAATGAATGTAGAGTAATTAAGCTTTTTGGGACCTCTTAAACACGATAACATATTTTCTAGCTACTTGGGGGCAGCAGAAACAAGCGGTAAATACAACACTGAAATGTTACACGTTTAAATTTCGCTAACTTTTCCATACTCATGTGCCGGATTGGCCTGACTGACTTTGCATCTCTATTAAGGATTACCCGCTTAAAGGTGTGTCATGAACTGATGATGCGGTTGTCTTGAGTCGATGACTTTTAAAAGCTGGGAGTGGATCTAAGAACGGTGATAAACACATTTAATAATTTCCTATAAATTAATGTCTCCCAATATTTTTATATTTTAAATATGTTATTATGAAGCAGCAAAATCAGGAAATATTGGGTGTTCATCATCAGTAACTAAAGACAGCTGAAAGACAATATAAAACAGTAAAATAAAGGAGAAAACGTCTGTTGGCTCCGGTTGGCGAGACGTCATCTTAACCTGCTTGGAAAATATCTGGATGTTTAGCTGCTGAATGCTCTGCTACATGCAGACAGCTAGTAGCAAACTGCCGGTCTGCTTAGCAGGTAGTATGCAGCATTCAAAGCTGCCTGCTGCACACAAGTAGTAATGATCTATTGTTGATATAAAAAATATGGACTATTTTTTAAACTCAGAACAACAGCTGTGTCACCCAGATGTTTCAAGGGTCCAAACATTTTTTTTAAGAACTCATGCTCATTGAGCCTGTAAAGACAACAGCACCATTCTCTGTGTCTGTTGATTTATTTGCTCTGGATAGGCCTCTAGTTTAAGGAGCCTGGCCTCCGCTGCCTCTCATCGTCGCTCCATCCACCCCCACAGCTCCTCTAGTATCCAAGGATGTGTCTTATTCTCATGTCTGTGGTGCAACTTTTATTCCTCTCTAACTCTCATATTCCTCCCACCAATCCTCCCGTCCTTTCCCGCTGCCAAGTGGAGACAAAGAAGCTGCTTCAGCCCTCCTTTGGTCTGGTGATTATCTAAGCGAGGGCCCATCAATCTAAAATAGCTCCAGACTCCCAAGAATGTCCCCTTCTTCTGGCTGCCAGGTTGGAGATAAACACATATCAGATCCTGAGAATCAGTCCTTAATGAACCATTAGATGAGACTGATGGAGCCTCCCTCAGTCTTATCATAACCTCTCAAACGGCGGCTCCGTCATGCTCGATAGACTGATATGATATGATTTTAAGCACGGAGCAGAGAAGAAGAAAAAAAGAAAAAGAAAAAGGCGTCTTCATCGTTTCTTTATTTCCACTTAATTTCAGCCGTTTGGCAAATAATGCATAATGAGAAGGTTATTACTGCGTCTGGCCTCGCAAAGGTTGCATGTGCTGTTTTATTGGCTCTTGGCAGCGCTGCAGGAATTCCAAGAGGCAGGTGAACAAGGAAATGGAGTTCATTCAACACTACACAATTATCCGAATGTTTGTTGTCATTAAAAGCTCTTTTTCCCCCTCCTTCCTGATGAACAGCCCTCAAACTCGACATATTGGGGAGTAGACCAGACACTTTTACAGGTCATTAACTGTACATGTGTCCTCATTTTTTGGTGTTTACAGCATTAACAGATGTGCAAATAATTCCTTTTCACTAAATGGAATCATACTGACGATATAGCGCATGCAGGCATTTCAGATGACCTTAAAAGTCACATCACTGTATATAGTTTACTGTATTGTTGCAGCCAGCCTTTGGTCCCCCTAAACGGCCTTAGACTGACCGTGTCATCTCCCGCCGCCTTTGATCGCCCCGTCGTCGTTATATCTGGTCTCAACTGGAACATTCCTTTGTGTGTCTCTGATCACCTCCTGATGACTGCGCTATGGAGATAAGAGACAGGGGACGAACAGATCTGGTTTTAATATAAAAAAAGGAGCCCCGGTGAAATCAATCACACACAAGGGAACTGAACAGGGAGTCACCCTGATCTCGATTAGTGTCAAGAGAGCGGATGAGGTGTTGACAGGATGGGAGGGGAGGTCAGAGGGAGATGCAGGGTCAGGGAGGGAGAGAGACGATACGTTTTTAGGGAGGATATATAGAGTTAACCTCTGTATCTTCGAGGCACGCGTCCCCTGTCCTGCTCCAAGCTTGGACTGATTTATTCCTCAACTCTTTCTGCGTCTTACCTCTCAAACACCACTGTCCAATATCTACTCTGCGACCTCAGTCTCTGACTTGCCTGGGTTCGGTTTAACAAACCAGAAAATTCACAGGACACGACAGATGTCCTGGATGGCCAAGACAGCTGCTGAAGTAATTTGCTACTTTACACCGTTGTGTGGAGTTGATAGAACATTCCATGGTGAAAAAGAGCAAGCAAACCGTATTATTGTGAGCTACGTTCGCCGATGTGTGTCTATTAAATTAGCGGTGGTCTTTCTGTTGTCTTGGCCCTGCTGCAGCATCTCATTCAGCTATTTTTTTTTGTTTCCTCCCCCTCACTGCACAAAGTGTGATTATTGAAACAAGACACAGTGCTTTTGGCAAACCAACATGTTTCTGTTTGCTTTTCCCTCCTTGATATTTAACAACGCCTGTCAAGTCGTACTGACTAAGGAACAAATTAGCAAACAGCACGCTCGCTATGTTGTCTGTCTAAAATAAGGAATATCTTGGCTAATTACTATAAGTAATCAAAATATGATGTCAGGTATTTTAATGAATATGTTGGCTGTTGCCGCCAATATATATTGGCGATATAATAGAGTAATTATTTTGGAAGTAATTTTTTCATGATATTGCCAAGTTTACATGCCGGTCTGTTTCTAATTGACTGACCTGGAGAACACATTGTACTTCCACAAGGAAATGTCTCTATTTATTGCTTTTTTGTGTTCAGGGGTTACTGGATAACCAGAACCAATTGAGACCAAAACAATGGAGCAAAATATGTTTTTGCTCCATTGTTTTTATTATCGAAAGATTGCACTGGGTCAATATCACGTCACCCTGCTGCTGTAAATCCTCATGTACCAAATGTGTATTAATCTGCAACTAAATATAGCCTCCAACATATGCACAGTTCATTCCTGTTTGAGTAATGTTTGTCAAAAACTGAGGCTTTTTTTAATAAATGTATATATTTGTATTATTTTAGTTTTTATTATCATTATTTTGACCTATGTTCAAATAACTTACACCTTCAGCAGGAACAATAACCAACATGCATGGATTGCTTGTAGTACAAATAGTTGCATTAATATGACCATGTATGTATTGGCAGATGGCATTTTCATGTTTTGGATCATTGTGGTTATTTTTCAAACAGATCAGCCGATTGTAAAAACATAGTATACTATAGTCTGCAGAGTAAACAGCTTCAACTTCAACAGATTATTTCTCCTAAAGCTGTCTTGCGGTCCTATGTCATAGTATTCACAACTTAATATCAAATTCATCACAAGATCCTAATGATTCAAAATATGTATTTAGGCCATTACACTTCTGCTATGTACAGGTGCGGTGATACGATTATATCTATATGCATTGTCTGCTTGCATGTGTTGTTCAATGTACAGTACAGTATTTCTCTATAACCTGCAGGCACACACATCACACAGTGATACAGCCCCTGAATCAGACAACCAGTAACATGCAGTAGTGTGAAATAGGACTGGGCATGATCCCATCCTCCCTTACCGAGTATCTGACACTTCCCAGAGCTCCTCGTACTGTCTGGTCTGACCAGTGCTGCTCTCTGGTGGCTCTTATATCCTTCATAAGGCCTGGCGTGAGCCCACTGTATACGACTCCAACGGGACGTATTCACTCGGTTTTCTCACAGTTTGTACATGGCCCCGTGGGTCCACGTCAGCAGCCAAATAGCTTCTTTTATGTGTTTCATACTATAAGGCAGACTGACTGCACAGATGTAGCCCCCCGTAAAAGTCCCACTTATCTCATGCTTGCTTCACTGAATAGAACCGTTTAGTATTCATCATATTGTAATATAAGCGAGGGATGAATGGACATTGGTAATGTTTCCTCTCCTATACAAGAAATCTGTGTTTGTGGCTGTTACACTGATTTTGAATTTTTTTATACTGTACCTTCTTTTTTTTTGTTTCTTTGAATCTTACATCTTAACATCATCCTCACAACTATATTGACATAATTTCATACACACAGACTCACATAGCCATGTTTATACAGCCCAGCGGAGGATTTGGGGAGGTGTGAGGCCAGAACTGGCAGTGTCCACTTACACAGGCAGTTTTCTTAGCCAGCTGCTAATAAAGACTTGCATTGATCCTGATGGGTGGGGTGAGTTTCAGCGAGGACCACAGTCAGAGGGGGCTATGAACTGTATGTTAATATGCATGCATGAGTGTGTGTTTGAGCTGCTTTGTGGGCTCTTTTTCAGCTGGCTCGGTCTGGAGGCTGAAACACCCTGCTGGGTTCTGCAGCGTTTTAAGTGAGTGATCAGTCAAACAGGGACCAATGAACAATTCATTTCCCTCAACTGTGATTCAAAACCATCCAATGAATGTTCTTATAAAACACACTGTGAGGTGGATATAGAAACTGTCCACCTATACCCTCTAAAGCAAAGAAAAACATGGTAGAAGAGTGATGGAGGAGGGTACACTGCCTGTGTGACCTGATATCCTCAACTATGTTCGGTGTCTATTGGAGAGACAGCAACATATTTTCGATGGCGTCCAAGAGCTCACAGCATCGCTTCATGTCAGCCCATCCCTCATCCTCTGATGGCCCTGCGTCACACAGTCTGAGTCCTTGAGCAACAACAGTTCACATACTCGCTCATTTCCACGTATTTGCCTCATTGTATTTAGTAAATCCCTGTTACTGTTGACTGTCGAGAGAAAGCTTCAGGCTTCACGTTGGCATAAGTAATTGCAGTAACTCAAATATTTTCTGCTGCCATTTACTGAGTAATTACCCTCATGGGTATTTTTTTTTTTTTTTTTTTTTTGTTCTGGTTGCAGAGTGAGGCTAACTCAGGCCGTAAAACGCTCTTCTTAAGAATGGAAGGGTGATTGCGTGCATGTAATAAGATCACTTGATCTTTTCGGTACAATCAAGATTGTTGCTGCCTTGGTCTGGTATGACCAGCAACTTATGGTGGTTAATGTTAGCTAATGTTAAACTTCAAATAGATATGTCTGGTTACTGACATGACGTGAATAATTTTGCTGATGTAATCAGCACGTCAACAAACGTTACACAGTCTCACTTTTTAGGTAGAAATCAACTGGTGGCGTCCTTGATGGTCACGGCTCTGTTTTAGTGCAACAGGGGCCAGTGTTGTGCTGCTTCCTTTAATTGTGGTGGCTTATGGCTACTTATGTAACTTTTTTATAACGAACAAAAACTAATTATTTACACAGATATTTATTTATTTCCGTAATCACTTTGCTAGTGTTATATTACATATAACATAATATTTTACTGAAGCTAATTTATTGGATGTTGTATGTCACCGATATAGAAATATTTCCAATAAGACATGAGATGAACTGCATTTCATAAATTGGCAATAGAGAGAAGAAAAACAGAGTATTTCTGAACGTTTGGGCATTGTGCCATATTTGTATTAATACCAACCGCAAAATGCATCACTCCAGATCCAGCAGAATCACGCAGCTGATACTATGGATTTACAAATTGACGGCTCAATATTTTATACAGGAATATGCCCCAAACTGTGTTAGGGTGAGATTTCTCTCTTTCTGGACTGTTGTTTGCTTTTTTTTGTCCTCTGTCCTGCTGCCTCTGCCAGGGAAGCCCATTCAGATGGAGGCCAGTCAATCTGCAGTCCCGTAGCCTCCAGCACGGAGGCATTTCAGCTCCTTCAGGGGGATTTGACCAAGATTTCCTGCCCCTTATTAAATTATAATCTCCCTTCGACCGCTTTCTTTCTCCCCTTCTCTCCATCTCAAACAGAAAAATAGGCCTCCCTCTCTGTTTTGCTGCCAACTGATGTGTGTTTCTGTGTGTGCACGGCGTGTGCACATGTACGTGTGAATCTGTTTCGGCTGCCAGCGGAAGGAGTGCACGAGATGAGTGGCGGGGCAAGCATCTGAACTGGGTCGACAGGGAGCTCAAGAGCTAAAGCTTTTACTTTCTGCTCCCCTTTCATATTTCTCCTCCATCTCCCAGTCTTTCTTTTCGGCCTGTTGAAGCGACTTCATGACTTCTTCATGGCTTCTTGTCCCCCCCCCTCCCTTCTGTTGCTTCAATTTCGTTCACGGTCAATAAGGCTTTCCCTCTGTTTCTTCCTCTTCTCCCCTTCCCTTGACACAATTTTCCATTGCCCTCCGTCTCCATCAGTGGTAGCCTTTGACAATGTGCTCTGTATTAGCTTAGTGTTTTCATGAAGCGTCAAACTGTGGAATCCTTTGATAGAAACAGACTACAAGAGGACTTTTCTGGGCTTTTCCCTCCTGGAAGTAAGCCCCAGCTACGCGCAGCTTGGGATTTTTTCCAGTCTTGGCATAAAAGAATGGAACAATTGGTGGTGTGCGATTGTTCCGGATTTAGTCTTCTTATTTAAGCACCCCGGAACATTTCTCTCACCTTCAGAGCACTGAATCGTAAATAAACCCATGCACACACACTCCACATGGTCTTGACTCCGCGCCACAGCCAGCATTGCCTTTTGGATGAACTGCCACCGTGAATATTTTGACTCTGGAAATAACGAAGCTATGTTGCGAAAAAAACAAAACTTGTTATGAGGAAAACCATGGGTCCTTTACGCGATAGCTTGTGTGGAGCTCTTTTCTTTGTCTCGCTTTTGTCAGTTTCCTGTGTGTTCTCTGGCCTGTGTGTCGACAGCACATTTCAGAGGCCCCCTTCTGGCAGAAGCAAAGCCACCCACCCAGTGAATTGAGAAAGGTGACAGCTACTTGGAGACATAGCACTGAAACACGAGCCATAACAGAGACAAAGCCCAACCCAGCACATTAGAGCCCGACAGAGTCCAGCATCTGATCCCTGATCCTGCACAGCACCGTACTATCCTGCTACTGAACAACTGATCACCAACTGGATGTAATCACATCAGGCCTGTCAAGCTTTGGATATCTTCAAAGGCAAAATACACAGAGCTTTAAAAAAGACCAAAATACAAAGAGTTTGGAGATAAGAGTTAAACTGTGTGTTAATGTTCTGTGACTTACGCTTTAAAAGTTAGCATGCCCAGAGCGTACTTGGGCATGTCTTTAGCTAACTAGTAAAACATCTTTGTCGGGTTGCAGATTACGTTAGAAAAATTCCCGGAATATTCAATCTGCTGGAGACATGGTGCTAGTTTTAAGTAACACTAGCAACGCTTTCTTGGTCTTTATTTATTTTGTGGGATTGTACACTTGAGCAACCCAAACTTGCGTGAGAGCGTTAGGCCTCCATTACTTTATAATTCCTCAACATCATTTTAGCCGACAAAATCCACGTCGGTTTCATTTATTTATAAATCAAATCAAATCAAATCAAAAAATAATCTTTGAAAACATTACAACGAATTGCATTATTATTATAAACTGACCATGTACTGTGCTAAAGTCGGAGCCGAAGCGGCAGCTTCCTTCGCGTTGTCCATGCTCACTCCTTCTTTCTCCCATTTCACCTTTTCCGTCTTCTACCTCGACATTTGCTGTTATGTTAATTAGGAATAACAGAGACCTGAGTATATCTGTCAGTACCGGGTGCACTTACAGGAAGAAAAAAAGAAACGCCTTGCTTGGCCAGGCACACAATAAAAGTATTCACACCAGCAAAGAGCGGTGTGGAGAGCGGGAGGCTTAAGGAGGATAAGAGAAACAGGGGAGGGAGATAGAAGAGCTGAGGTTGCTAGTCGAGGCCTACGAGGCAGGAAGCGACCGGGTGATCGTTCTGAATTGCAGGACATTATATTACTGGGTGTCCGAGAAGTTTTCTTTTTGAGGTCAGGTCATCTTAGTGCCCTCTGACACACAGTTCCCTTTATTGTTGTATTTTCCAATCCATAAATCTCCATCTTTGTAGTAATGATCCAAAGCCAGTTTTTGAGAGAGGTGATGTGTTCGTTCAATGACCTTGTCTTGCTGAACATTTTTTGCTCTGGAAAGGTGGAAGCAGATCGCCTTTTATGAGGTAATTTTTTTTACTATTTCCTTTCGATTACCTAATCAGGCGCTCATATTGAGTTTAAGTGCACCACCGGGTCAGCCGGAAAGATGTATAGACAGACTCACTTCCGCAGCTCCCCCATTCTGCAACTGGTTTATTGTCTGTATGTTTTGCAGACTTTTTATCCTTCTCCCTTGGCTATATCTTGATCTGAAATGCTTTACTGAAAGACGAGGTGATAGAGCATGAACTGGTAAAACAGCAGGGGAGCCAGACTGGCTAATATATTGTAATTAATACACTTTCACTGGCCTGAAACTGTTCCTAATCAGGATTTAAGAGCAAAACTCACATGCAACTGTAAGTGTGGGATGTCCTACGGGTTAATAATTCTGTGGCTAATTAACCTCACTTTGACTGCTTCACCCTTTACCCCTGAGGACACACACACATACGCTTCATATGCACAATACATCAGCCCCATCTTATGATTAGCACGTTTGCTTCTGCACTTAGATAGGTTCTCAGTGGTATTAAACCTGTTCTTCTGAATGAAGTCATCAAGGAATGGAAACGCTCTCTCTGACCTCTTCACTCATTTCCCCTCTCCATGTTTTCTTCGCACAGGTACAATTTCCTGAATTGATGAGACTCTTCTCTTTTACTGTTTTATGAGTTGTTGTTTTTTCTCCCCTAGAGCAAAGTGAGGCCTTTTTTCAATGCTGTGTTAAGTTCACCCGTGGTAAATTTATGACTGTCATCTCCTATTTTGCTTCTTCCCATTCCCATTATGACAGACACGTTTGAAAACCAAGGACACACATGCTGTGACACACAATCCTCCGGTTGCAAGAGAAGACAACAAGCAAGGCAGATGACAGGCATAACAGGTCGCCCTGACAGATTCACAAAGAAAACAAGGTTGTGATTGTCTTCGCCTGCACCGGCGCTTCAGCAGGCACGCATCGCATATGTAAAGTGAAAGAGTGCCATTTGTGTCACCTGCAGTACGAATACAATCACAAGCTTGTTTTTTTTGTGATTCGATTTTGGAACCTGGCTCCAGGGATTTGCTGCCATTTACTCATCTAGTGAGGTCGGGCAATAGATGATGTGGTCGACCATCCAATTCATCCCAAAGATGTTGGATGGAGTGGAAGTCAGGGCTCAGTGTGAAGCCAGGCAAGTCCTCCCACGCCAAAGAAGCATTGTCATTATGAAACAGGCCCTAAAATATCGTTGTCCTTCTAGTTAGCTATTTTGATAATTGATTAAGCATTTAAGTGATTTATCAAGTAAAAATGCAGAACATTGCCTAATTGTGAGGATCTGCTGCTTTTCTATATCATTATGTAACAGTAAACTAAATATATTTGAGTGTTGGTCAGACAATACAAGAAATTCAATGTCAACTTTGAGATTCCAGAAGAAATAATTATCATTATTTTGGGACATTTAATTGACCGGACAATTACTCGAATGAGAGAATGGTAAAATGGTTGTGTATATTATAGTTAATATACGGTTTAGTGTGATTGTATGTGAGCACAAACGTGTATGCATGTGGAAATGTAGAAATGACAAGAGTACACGTCATGTCTCAACGTTGAGCATATTTATAGTATTTCTAATGGCTGCTTTATAATTGACCAATGATTCAGTACTACTACTACTACTACTGAGGAACACAGGGGCTTTTAATGTGGCGGCCCAGAAGGGACAATATTTTCCTGAGAAGCAACCAAATAAAACCTTCAACACACACTTTCCAGCCAGTGGCAACTGAAGTCACCGATGTGAATGCCTCATATAATATGCATTTACTCTGTGCCCACTTTTATACACGCATGTCATGTGAACAGCCATACTGTTCCACCACTGCTTATTTTCACAGTGTTAATACAGGGTGCGTTCAAAGCTACCTAAAACTGTGACCACTACTGAAAGGTGTAATGGTCCATGTGCCACTCAGGCTTAAGGAGGGATTACCTCATTCGAAAGCAGGTGATTCTCTAAATATAACCCTACACGCTCAATTTCCTCTCCCCCGTCACATACGCCCTCAAACTCGGGAAGAGATGCGTGGCTCTGACCGCCGGCATGTTGTGTAACTGTTGTGCTCACTTTCTCCCTCCTCAGTGTTTCCCTCCATCTCGTATAGAACAAGGCGTTCACACAGTTCAATGGTCAATGGAGCTCTGTGTTGTCTGGAAGTGATACCTTTGCAACGCTTCGGCCTGTTTGTGTATGTTTTTTCAGAGTTTGCTTAATGTTTGCAGGTGCTTGTGTTTTCACTGTAAATCTGTAAAATCCGTTACTACTCAAATGTCTCGACTACAGTTTGAATAATAACCCACTGATGTATGAATTTGATATATTTTGCCTCTTCCTCTTTAGTGCTGGAAATTCACTCTTGCGGTAAAAGTGAAATCTCCAACAGTTGCTTTGCTGAATTTACAAGAAGAGGGTTCGGTAAAGGAAGCTGGCCACCCATGTGTGTTCATGGTTAACAGTCAGGAATGGTTATGGTTATGGTCGTGGCTCAGGTTTGTCAGAATTGGATGAATCAGCTAAAATATGTGGTCAGGCGAGACCTGTGGTTGTAACCAAACTATTTAACAAACCTCGGTTGTTGTTGAACCATTTGGAGTTTTTGTAAAAGCTGGTACAACGACACAGAACCCTCGCTCTTGGTGTACCTAAAATCTCCCCGTGGCACGTGGTTTAGGAAATGCCTGGGATTCTGGATCCACACATGTCCCACTTAAGGAAAGTGGAGGCAGAGCACCTTCAACCTCACCTCCCCAGCGCTGTTGATTTCATTAGCGGTATGTGTGCTCGGCTTGCACTCGGCTGCGGTGTCTGTGTCTCCTTTGCCTGTCTGAGCAGGCCACTTGAGATGCTGCTGAGTTTGGGCTTGGAGGCTGTCGAGTCTTCTCTGCGGCTCGAAGCCTTCGCAGATTAGTGATTCGGCTCCGTTAAAATGGCATCCAACACATGTTCTAAAAAGACTGGGTATGCTTTGTGTCTGTGACTCAGATTACCTGGTGGTTTGGAGACAGATCTGTGAGGTGTACTGGATGTGGGGAAGTGGGATGTCTGCCCGTGTTTTATGTACACTCGCCGACATGTGTCTTTGTATTGGATGTTGGCATGGGTGGATTTCTGAACCGACCCGGCAGGCCTTTTTGCTTCTGATCTTTAGCAGTCTTTTATTATTGAGTAACTGCAAACCAAAAATAGTCCACTGTTTGTTTTTGTTTCTTCTTTCATTCATACTACAGCTGGACAGCATACTGAGGCTACAGTACTATTTCATTAAAATACTGTAACATTAAAGCCATTTCAATTGTTCAGAAGAAGAGCTCTGCTTTAAAACGAACATCTGGCATCTCAGGCTGCATTTAATGGTATTCTATAATCATCATTGTGGATCTGCAGTGGCAGGACTCTTTGGAGAGGAGTCAGACGGCCTGTCTTCATATCCTGTATGAACAAATTGATGATGTTCAGATGCAGTTTGTTAACCAACAGCAGCACGAGTATGGATCACCTGCAAAGAAAGTGATGCAAAAAGATACAAAGAGACAAAACAAAACTACGAATAAGACCCTAAATGACTACAAAACAATGCAAAACAACCCAATAGAGATGCAAAACAACCAAAAAGAAAGACAAAACAACGACAAAGAAATGCAAAGTGAGAACAGTGGGACACAAAATGACTACAAAGATACACAAAACAACCAGAGAGACACAACATAATGACAATGAAACACACAACAACCAGAAAGACACAGCCCGGGTTCTAGCTATTATGTAGTAGAAGAGGTGGGAGCTTTTTACCCATCCATCTGTGCATGGATGTGGATGTCAGACATAGTGCAGTTATTTAACAGCTGGCTGGAAGTTGGAACAGCAAATTGATGACTGTAAGAATGTCATGATGGAGTTGGCGGTGCGGTTGCCCTTCTACACCCGAAGGTCAGACTCTGCCTTACTTCCTCATTAATGCTTCTTTTCTTTCTTTCTTTGTGTATTTTTGGATCTGTTACCTTGATGTGTGGGGTGATTTCTTTTTTTTTCAGCTCAATCTGCTTTATATAAAGTGTCACTTGGCCTGCCAGACGAGGCTTTTTCACTGTAACTCTGGACGCTGCTCATGTTTAATGACTGAGGGCGGCTTTCGATTCACCGTCAGCTCCCATCTCCTCTAAAAACCCGGGGTTTTGTTTTGGTTTGTTTTAAATGGACCAAGTTTTATGTGAAAATGGGGGAAAGTTAAACGGGTTTAAGCATTTTCAAGACACCCGCGTAACCACTTACCAGAGCTACAGTATATTGTGCTCTCATGCATCCTGGGAGTGGGTGTTGTGTTACGTGGGTGTTCTTGTGTGCGAGTCTCAATCTCATGGTGGTCAGCCAGAGAGGATTGCGTGAGATCCTTTAACAACATTTGATAAACAGATTGTGCAGGTCTGTGAACTAACCGTCTTTTCTGAGTCTGATCCCTGTTCATGCACGGCTTCAGGGTTTGAGCGTGTGCCGCTCCGGTTCTTGAGAGAGTTTGACGCCTGCAGAATGGTGGGCATCCAGAGTTCCGTCTGTTAAATTACATCTGCAACGAAACCACAGACCCCCATACCAGACGAGCGTCCCTGCCAGCCAGCCAGCAAGTCGGCCAACGACCATACACTGCCCTACCAAAACTGTTCTCTCTTTCTGCTGTTTATTTATTTTCACATCTTGGTCTTTGCTTTCCTCATTTTGCATCGATTAAGCTTTTGTGTGCACATTTGAGAGGTGCAACCCGCGGTACCATAAACAACCATTAACAGATACCGCAGACACACACACACACTTATGTCTAATGACAAAATAAAGCCCAAATAAACACTTTGGTAAATGACTGTTAAACCAGAATTTGACTACCTAGCTGTGTGGTTGCTAAACAATCACAGACATCGGTAAAACCGAAGCTGTAAAACAGACGTCATCTCTGCACACACACATGGTGCCAATGAACACATTGTTTTCCAAGTACGTGTGACTTGAAGTCGGCTGTGGACTCCCAGATTACTCGCAGTCCCTGCTTCCAATTAACTGCAGCGTAGAATTTGATGTCATTTTCAAATTAGAGAATGTCCGATAACTTTCAGATGAGAAAAACGTCAACTTGTGTTTGGGTAACTGCCGTTCCACGAGTGAACTCTCCTGTCAAAGTTGCAATGCAAACTAAGTGCATATCTGCAGAAACTAGCAAACTTTCGCAAGAACACACACACACACACACACACACACACACACACACGCACACACAGACAGACAGACAGACAGACAGACAGAAATGAGTATTATATGAAGTAGGGGAAATAAAGGAAGGGATGATGAGCTAGAGACCGACTGCAGCAGCCTCCTCCATCTCTTTGGCACTGAAGAGTTGCACTTAATGCTGCTTCATATTAATGACCCCAAATAAGTAAGAAGTGGTAATCAGAAACTAGATTTGCCAGAGTGATGAAGTGTATCTCTCTCGTGTCTCATTTGGTTTGCAAAATGTCACCTGATATTGGTGAGACTTTGTTGCGAAGTCCTTTCAGTCTATGACACTGTATGCCAGTTAAATCATAAAATCCCAAGCAGGTTAGAGAGAAACTTGCAGTTAGCAGTTTTTCATCTACGCACCACTTTCTCTCATGTTCACACAATTCCCATGCCTGGTGTATGCATGACATTTTGGACATTCAAACAGGAGCAGGCTGAACCTGAGATTCAATTTTTCATCCCACATCATCACAAAATAACTCCTGACAGTCATCAGTCCAAAGACAGCTGACAGAAACAGCTCAGGTGAGAGTTCAAGTGGAAACTTAAGCCATTTTCACACATAATTTCACCAGTTGAAGGACACCTACAGTTGCTCACTTATGATACACAAACACACTAACCATCCTCTGGTGGTTTCCTGTTCGCACCTGACCACGGTTGTGCAAATATTTGGAGGGAGATGTGGTTATTTCTTCCTGAAGTAAATTAAAGTCAACAGATCTGCTTGCCACAGGTTCTGAGAGCCATCTAGGCCAAATATTAACCCAACCAAATACTTACCGCATGCGGTGTAGCAGCAGAGCGCAGGGCCATATATCAGCAATTATGCTCATGTTAGGTTATATTTGTAAGTGTTTGGACATATGCAATGTATGAGAACAGTCTTGTGTAACTTATCATTCACCAGTAATGGAGGTAGTGCCTGTCTTTAATATGAAGTAATTCATACTTTAGTAGATGTCAGCCAACCTTTAGCCCATTTATATTTGGGCATTAGTATCTTCTGCTTTCCGTCCTTTTACTCAAGAAGCATGTTTCCTCTGCTTCCTTCTGGCTGGTTTAGCTAGGACACACAATCCTTGAAAAAAAAAGATTCTAAAAACTAATATTCACAGCAAAAAATGTTTGATATCGGTGTATTACTTCACATTGCTTGTAGCAGTGCAAATCACTCATTTCAGTCCATAAACAGTAAATGCAAACACATGCAAAAGGGGTATATTACCTTGCAACTTTCAAGAAGTTCAAATGTGTTTCCACAAATGTTTGATATTGCGTGGCATTAAAGCATGTTGGAAAGATTTCTAACTGACAATATTATGATCCCTTAACTCATAATCAAAGTGGGTGTAAAGTCCACATCAGCTTCATCCCATCATACTCCCGTTGACTCCCTGATTTCTCCTTGTAAACTCCAATCGAAGAGAATGTTTATAATTTTGAGCATATTAACAAATATGGACCTCTTTTCTGTTCTATTTCTTCCTCCAGTTATTTTTGTGTGACATCTGACGCCTGAGATGCTGCTGACCATGCTGTTGGCTCCTGCCTGTGTGCTGCTGATGCTGGGAGCGCGTGCTCTTGCTGGAGGCTATCCCCCCGTGGCCCACATGAAGTACATGCAGCCCATGATGAAAGGGCCTATTGGACCCCCGTTCAGAGAAGGCAAGGGACATTACGTTGGTAAGTAATCCATGGGATTATATGTGTCTCTTTGACTTCAATGTCTCACTCTGCTTTACATAAACTGTTTGCTTTTAACTCTGTATGATAGGGCCACTCACATTTCCGCAACAGTCCATTGGGGGCATTTGGAACTGATTCAGGATGATTTAACCCTATGTTATTCATCAGTAAGGCAATTTTGAATATGAAAAACTGTCAAATTAGTAACGTAAAAGACTCTTTGACAAGTCTCTGTGTCTAGTGTACACAATAGCCAAACTATAGTTAAGTCTCGATGTTTAAGTTATTTCAAATTGAATAGTTCCCGACTCAAAGTTATTTCCTGCAGACAGTATATAAGTTATAACGAGCTGAACCAGTCAGCACTGATGTCCTAAAGAACAGAGATATAACGGCGTGTTAGGAACAAAAGTAGGCTCCAACATTGCAGTTAAATCTGTGACTGATGTTGAGACTGTCCCAGGACAGACTTGTGCACTAAAGCCACTGGTTTAGTGTCTCTCTTCAGGCAGTTAAAGGACTCACTGAAGTGTGTGTCTCGTTGCCCTGCGGGTCCGACAGCATTTGGCAGCTTCTCAGTTGGGGCCTAATGGAGGCCTGATTGCCCACTGTTTGCTGAGCTCCACTTGGCCAGTTGTTCTTCCTGCCATCTGGATGCTGTTACCCCACTGTTTATCAAATATTCTTCAGCTGTGTGATGAAGGAGAGAGTGTGAAGGATGTAAAAATAGATTGTATAAAAGGCTCAGGCAAGGGGAACTGGGATGGGGAGTGGGGTGATAATCATCCTGAAAAAATGTTCCTTGCTGTCATTGCTATCATTATCAAATTTTACTCAAACTACCAATACATGCTCTGGATCACATGAGACGCGCCATGTGTGAACGGAGGCCCCTTTCTTCAAAGCAAAGTTCAAAGCGAACAACGGGCACATTTTCATTTCAGTGCCATAATATGACGTTGGACAAAGACAGACTCCAGAAGTTGGATTCAGAGCAATTTTACTGTTCGTGTGTCGCAGTTAAATCCCTCACAGAAACATCAAAGATTTGCAAAGAGAAGTTATGCTTTCTATAAATGGGATTTCAAAGTGTGCTAGAAACGAGATTAAGATTTGGAGGAGTGAAACTAATGGGCCATGTGGCTCACGTGAATACAATGCCTTTACTGCCACCCAGTGGTCACATGTCCACATTGCATCACCACTGAAATAATTCATCAATTATTTATTAACTATATACTGGACCCGTACTTGTATTAATTATCATTTCAGTTGATCTTTATGAACATATCTTTATTAAAAGTCCATTATAAAAATTCAAATAACAATACATACAGGATATTTAGATTGAATGTATCAGATATGTAATTAGAATTTGTAATATCATAATAGTTAGTATATGAGTGTAGTCACTCAAAGAATATGTTCTATCGATCAGTGGAATACTAGATGTTCAGGGGAAAAGAAAGGGAAATACTAACATAAAAAAAAACCTTGTCAAATAAAAAGCAATGCATTCTTGCGATTGCACAAGGGTTTCTTGTGCAATCACAAGCAATTATGAGCTGTGGGTTATATATCAATCTTAGCGGGGCCGGAGTCAGTACTGCCTTCAGGCTCCCGCAGGTTTACTCTTACTAGAGGACAGTTCAATCAAGTCTGTGACTTTCTGTCAGTTTAAATGTATTTGAAAGCACAACTTAAGTCTTTGTCATCTGGAGAGAATCGCAACAAGTAATGAAGAAGCCATTATATCCTCTCAAGTGTGAAGCACCTTATTTCCTCTCGTGGTGATTTATTAAGGCGCTCTACAGTAGATAAACAAACAAAGCTGAGGCCAGAATGCTCATTACACACCTGAGCACCAGTGAGGGTGCCAGCCGAAACATCACAATGTTTCGGCTGGCACCCTCACTGATATAGACAAACTTCTAGTCTAAATGTATTATAGGAACAATGTATTGTGAGGAGGATACAAAAGTGATTACATCTGAAATCTCACAAAAACTGTACAGTCTGGTAAATAGGTCAAAGTTAAACCTGGAAGTCAGACAGTAAGCAAAACCATCACATTTACCGACAGATTGGGTGTTAATGGCGACACATATTAAAATGAAACACTTAAAGTGTAAATGGTATCATACAGAATAGGAATAATGAACACAACCACAAAAATATAACCTTCATTGTTAAAATTGGTATTTTGCTTTAAGTTGATTGCACCCATTTTGCTGACATATGGTCACTTCTTAGAAAATATTTCTCAGTCTTCACAACTACACGAGGCAGGCTTATCACATGCCGAAACATAATAATGTGCACACGCATATCTAGACTCAGTACTATAACCCATGTACTGTTTAGTGTACTAAGCTTTTTTTTTTATATAATCGTTTTAAAAGGCTGCATTCTCATTACGTGCCAGCAGGGGGAGGTAGTGGTCTGTGGTTACATTAGGGGAAATAATGGGATTTCCAACTTTCATTTCCCTGCAAGCTTATTACAAGGCAGAAAAAAACATTTGTTTTCACCAGTCATTTATTGCTGTTGGTGTATTGACAGATCCCAGGTTTGAGAGGACTTGTGCCACATAACACTGATTTTGGATATGGTTAGAAAATGAGGATACATTATTTTTCCACAACTGAATCTTTACTTTCATTAGGGTAGGCTGACTGAAGCCGTGGTCACTTCTTTAATTCACTGCAAGATTGTCTAACAGAGCTCCAAACAGACACCGTGCATTTTAAAATGTGAATACTTGTCATTTGTGCTTTCTTATGAAAATAATACAAGGTGAGCTGCCTTCTGGTCATGGGGCCAACAGTGTTGTTGAAATGAGCAACAGCAAACCTGCTGACATTTTTTGATTGCAGACCAGGCCTGTGTTTCTGCTCTGTGTGGCCTTGCTGTGTTATGCTTCCCTCAGCTAGGAAAGAATAATGAGACAGTCTGACATGTGGCATGTATATACTTCTTCAGTCTAGTTTCTGCTTTAATACACAATCAAAACATTTGCATTTTACAGACACTCTAAAACCCAAGTCACAGAAAAGTGAATTCCTGTCTAATGGTATGATTACATGGATTGTTATATGGATTGGAGACCTGTCCAGACTATAGCCTGCCTTCTGCTCATTCTGACCTTTGATTCATGACAATGAACAAGCAGTTAAGACACATAATTAATTAATGACCTGAATAGTCAGAAGGCTTAGCATCCCTTTGATGCATGGAAAAAGGTCATCAAATGACACAATTATATAAAAGTGATTTCAGAAGACTCTTTCCAACATGATTGAGATTTCATTTTTAATTTGATGCCAGATGTTTCTGTAGCTACTTAATTCATGATTAATTCTGTCTGCCTTCAATTGTTGTGTTCACTTGACAGTGGACAATGTACTCAACCCCCAGTTGCAATTTTTACATCTTTTCTCTTCAGTGCCTCTGCAGCTGCATTTATTCTCTCGATATTGACTATGACATTTCAAAACTTCAGCGGCTTATCAAAAAACTATAGATATCAACAAAAAATTAATATTTTTTTTAGAATTGGTCCATTGGCGCTTGCTTTGCTGCAACAGTCTGGATCACTATAGCTTAACTCTGGGCATACGATTGAGGTTTTTCTATAACACATGTAGGATTGATTCCTTGACTTTTTTATTTTGTTATTCTTTTAAAAGTTTTACACCCTTTCCGCTAAGTGGCAGGAATGTGTAAAGTCCAGTGTTTCAAGTATCTTTCCTTCTTAAATGACAATGAAGCAGTGTTTCGTTCTGAGTAAAAAACAGGTTTCAATTTACCTCTAATGGTGAAGCAGGTTGATGCAGTTGGCTGCAGTGGAGATAGGAATTGCAGCCCTTGAGCATTTTTTTTGTATTGCTTTGACCTGCAGTAATTTAGGAGAATTGTTTTGGTTTCCATCAAAATGCATTCAGACACTACACAGCTGTGGCTTAGGTGGTAGAGCTGGTCATCCTTTTATCACAAATCAAACCTGTTTGAGTGAGATATGAACCTCAGGTTTCTCCCTGTCACTTTACAGCAGCCCATTGCTCCTAATGTTGAAGATGGGTTAAAACATGTTTTGTTTTTCTTACACATAAACACCTTTATGTTACATGTTATACACTTTCTGATCAGTTTTTTACTCCTTATTTGTTTTTAAATACATGACCATGCCAACAATATTATCTTCTCTTTTTCCAGATATGCCACCCATGATGGAAGTCAAGGGGGAACCAGGCCTCCCAGGCAAACCTGGACCTAGAGGCCCCTCTGGGCCAGAAGGAATTCCAGGCAAACCTGGACTGGGCAAGCCGGGTCTCAATGGCCAGCCAGGCTCTCAAGGACCTCCTGGTTTTCCAGGAATTGGTAAGCCTGGACTTCCAGGGCTCCCAGGAAAGATTGGACCAAAGGGAATGACTGGGTTTAATGGCGAGGTTGGCCCTCGTGGTGAACCAGGTTCCAGAGGTTCTCCAGGGCAGCCCGGCCTCCCTGGCCCAGCTGGCTTGTCTCTAAATGGAAAACCTGGACTTCCAGGCATGAGAGGCCCCTCTGGGTCTCGGGGTGAACCAGGAGCAAAGGGTCTTTCTGGCCCAGCAGGTGAACGTGGGTTTAGGGGCGAGAATGGAAATGGAAAGCCAGGGCCTTCAGGTATAAGGGGTCCTCCTGGGCTGAAAGGCACTTCAGGACCTCCTGGTCTTCCAGGTATAGGCAAACCAGGCCTAAAAGGTTTGTCTGGACTGCCTGGTCTTAAAGGTGATCAAGGACTCCCGGGAGAACAAGGAGAACCAGGAGAGCCTGGGGCTCCAGGTCTACAAGGTCTGCCAGGACCAGTTGGATTTGGGAAGCCTGGGCAAGACGGCCTACCTGGAGGACTAGGTTTACAAGGACCAAAAGGTGAGGCAGGGCTCAGGGGTTCTCCTGGATTTCCTGGCACTCCTGGTTATGGAAAACCTGGTCTGAGTGGGCCTAAGGGAGACAAGGGCTATGGTGGGTTGCCTGGTCTCCCAGGGGAAAAAGGAGAGCAAGGAATGCTCGGCCCAATTGGGGGTACAGGCCTTGATGGACAATCAGGACCACCAGGAATTCAAGGCCCAATGGGACTCCCTGGAAAACATGGAATGCTAGGACAGAAGGGAGAGCTGGGGCCCCAAGGCCCTCCAGGACTTCCTGGCCTCAGAGGTGACCAAGGCCCCACTGGATCCTTTGGGAAACCTGGCATCCCTGGGGAGAAAGGCATTCCTGGACCTCACGGTCCTTTTGGAAAACCTGGACCCAAAGGGGACGGAGGGCAAATCGGCCTACCTGGAAATCCAGGGCTGACAGGTGTTTCAGGGCCTAAAGGTGAGGCAGGGTTTATAGGAACTCCAGGACCCAGGGGCCAGTCAGGAATTCCTGGCCTACAGGGTCCCATGGGTCCCATGGGGCCACAGGGTGGCCCTGGCCATAAGGGTGAATCCGGACTTCCAGGGCCTCCTGGACTGGGTAAGTTTGGAGAGAAGGGAACCATAGGTCCCCAGGGTCCTCCAGGGAAACCAGGCCCCGCTGGGCTTAATGGTAACCACGGCGCTCCTGGTCCTCCAGGGGCCCCCGGTCCTCCAGGAAATGGCCAAACAGTTGTTGCAGGGCCAACAGATTCGCAGTTGGAAGGGGATGAAGTACCAGGGGACAGGAAAGGGCCTGCATACAGTCAAGTCCCACTCTCTGCCTCTGTGGCACCAGCCTTCACAGCCATCCTCAGCACACCTTTCCCTCCCTCTGCCATGCCAATCAAATTTGACAGAACCCTGTACAACGGGCAAAATGCCTACAGCCCTGCTACTGGCATGTTCACTGCTCCTTTATCTGGTGTCTACTACTTTGCATACCACATGCATGTAAAGGGAACAAGCCTGTGGGTGGCACTGTACAAGAACAATGTGCCAGCTACTTACACCTATGATGAGTACAAGAAAGGCTACATGGACCAGGCGTCCGGTAGTGCTGTCCTAGAGCTGAAGGAGGGCGACCAGGTATGGGTCCAGATGCCCTCGGATCAGGCAAATGGCCTCTATTCTACCGAATACATTCACTCCTCCTTCTCAGGATTTCTGCTCTGTCCCACATAACCCTGTCCTTTCATTCATGTTCCTGTATTGGCACCTCAGAGCAGCCCTAAACCTAAAATACCTACAGTCATTACAGCAACACAAAACCCATAGGATTCTCAATGTTATTGCCATCATCTTTACCTGTCTTACCGTCAGCAATATCAGCGAGAGAGAAAAAAAAACTTTGTGAATGAAATATGGAAAGTTTTAAAAAGCAGGGAAAGGAATTTCATACTGTGTTCTTTGTTTCATTGTCCTTCAAATGTGTGTTTTGTGTTGTATTTCATGATGGTGTTTTTTAGCTTATATTATTTTAATTATTATATTGTCATCATTTTATTGTTATTATTTGGTCCTTGTCATCATTGTTGTTGTTGTTTATCGGATTCAGACTATTAAGTAAGTGCCTTACTTTGTAATGTGCTAGTGACAGACCTTCCCATGTGACTGCACATCCTGCCCACAAGCTCTGACATCACCAGACCCTGGGGGGTGATTGGTTCCTCTGGCTGCAGTCACATCCTCCTTGTGTTCATATTTAAACCGTGAATGGCAATACTGACATAAAGAGCAACGATACAACATAGAAAATATAGAAAGACAATGGCAAAACAAGGCATTTTGTGCTGAAATACTATACTTTTCACGTTTCTTTTGTTTGACCTTTTTGGTACTCTAAACAATTGCTACGTTAAAATTATTAATGGGATTAAATCTTTGTTTTAAGAGTGAGATATATATTTTGACAATTAGTTGGCATCTGTAGGGTGCCTTTTTCTCTGCTTCTTTCTGAATTTAGTTGGCGACCATTTAAGATGACCTTTATCTTTTTTTATAATTTATTGAACTGTCCAGAAATGCAATCCAAGAATTACAATCCAAGAGTAAATATGACCACACAGTATTCGACTTTAGTGAATAAACTGCTCCGTCAAAGTGGACAATGCAAACATTATACTTTTTTTCTTTTACTTTCAGGACAAATTAATTAAGGATTATATGTATGCATACAGTCAATGTTTACATGCCATAGAATAGATACTCAGAGCAACCGCAAAATGGACGGTTAGGACACAACTCAAGCTGGATTAATGGCCCATTTCCTTGTATTGATCCCGTTTTCACATTTGCACTGCAAATCCCATGACGGTGTCGCAGGCATCCTCTTCAGATGCTCTAACCATGACATCACTGCTTTCTAATGGTATACCCATTTATAAATGTAGTATCACATTACATTTGAAGTGATCGATCTCTGCTGCCATACTATGAAAGCCCCATTTCTGACCACATTTTGAAAAATCTGTGAAGATGCCGACTGTTTAGGAAAAATAGGGATGCAAATGGTTGACAAACAAAATACATCCACTTCTTCCTTCAATGCCAGTTTCTATGCAACTTGTTGTTGCTGGGCAAATGAGAACAATTCTGAATCATTCGTGACTCAAATTGTTTCTAATAATTCCCAGACCAATGTGTCTAAAATAGCTGAATCATTATTTTGCTTCGTGGAACATATGTGGATACAAGGACAATATGTCTCTCAGAACAGAATAATGATGAATAATGTCAAAAATATACAGCCGGAAATGAGAATTAATCAGCATTCACTCCATGAATAAGTATAAGGGACTGCCTGAGGCCCACAGGTTGTGAAATACAGGTTGTGTAACATTTAACAACCCCCTGCCAGATTTCTGGGAGAGGTGGAGGGCCAGAGGTGAGAGTGGTGTATTTACTCATTTCTGTTGGATGAGGCATTAAGGATACATGCTGTGTGTGTGTATGCGTGTGCTTGTATGTTCTGGTAAATACACCCTTCTGTCTGTCACTATGTCAACATACGTGTGTGTGTGTGTGTGTGTGTGTGTGTGTGTGTGTGTGTGTGTGTGTGTGTGTGTGTGTGTGTGTGTGTGTAGTTCACATTGTCCCCCTGGCAGGTCATGAACACTTCAGCGAGGATAATCACAAACTTGAATGGAGTTACAAACCCTGAGGATGAGCTTACAGTCCTGTTAATGTTCCACATGTATTCTGACTCCAAAATCTCTAAGCCTGCTTTGGGCTTTTAAGAAAAATCCACACACTGCAAAAGCAAGGGAACATGTTATAAAATAGGTGAAGGTAATGAGTAGATTATGGGAGGTGACATCAACATAATGAAGACAACATTTACGAAACATAAATTACTGGTCGACACTGAACACTTTTGACTAATTTGCATATTGGTCCAATGAGTGGCATGCTGGTGTGCAATGTTTGTTGGGTTGTACCAAGTTATGAACAGAAAAATGACACTCTGGTGAAGTGTGCAAACATCTTTTATCATGGCTGCAGTCACAGAAGAGAGGACGTTTGGGCAACATTGAGAAAAGTAGCTTATATTGCCGACCGATTACCGTTACTTTACTTATGCCACCCAAACGCTATCATTACACTGAATTTAGGACTACCTTACAAACCTAATGTACAGGAGGAGTGGGCCAAATATTGAGCTTTGCAATCAGAATAAATGTTGTATAGAATGTTTCTATAAATCATCGACCATGCTGTGTCACTATACATAAACAGTAACTCTTCTGGGAAAGCAGTGCTAGGATAAGGCCTAATCAGTATTGTAAGTCTATCTAATGCAAACAGTGCACTTGCTCTTGCCCTTTCCTTCTCATTACATAAAAAAAACACCTAGAACTGCTACGTATCATTATTGTCATGTGAGTCTACAAGACTGCTCGTTGTGTACTGTATGTTGCCTTTTTTTGTCGCCTTCTATTTTTGGACATATGAAATGGTGATGTGAGTTACATCTGGCTATAACTCTCTGTCCTTGTGTCTTGCTTGCAGAGTTTGCCCTGTGTGCAAATCAGTCGACGAGTGTCAGTAAGATTCATGTACCATCTCGATCACAAGTTGCTTTGAAGTGTTTTCTGTTTTTCTTTAAAAACAAAACAAAAACATCTTTTTTTTAAGCCTTGCTTCGGTTCTTAAGGGATATTTGTTTGTTTGACTTTCAGTAAATACAAACGGCCATTCCCATTTGCACATGAAATTAATGAAGATGTATTTATACATTTATGATAATTTAATAGGGATGCCAAAACCGACCACCGAAGCCTAGAACGTATAAATGGTATTTAACAGCATTGATGAGTTAAAAGCATTTACGACATGTAGTTAGCATTCTAGAGTTGTTTGTGAAGGATTATTTGTTGACCTTTATTTTCTATTTGAGTAATGTACAATGTATCAACTAAAAATATTTTTGTCATACAAGGCTATTGCGTGCACTCTATGCAATAGAATTTGGGTATAAAATGCACTCTTTTTGATCAAAAATGTTTGTCTGCTTATACAAAATCTACAGTACTTGATTGTATTGATATCACATCAATAAAAACCTTCTTGTATATTGGTGTCAGGCCCCATCTTTCTGTCCACTGTATTTGTACATGTTAGTAGCCCTTGAGGTTGTAGGAAGTGATTTTCATTCACTTCTACATATGGTGTAGACATCTGCTACAGGTAAAGGAATGAACACTAGAGGGAGATATACAATATAGTAAAAACAGCATTGCAGGCCACGACAGATCCTTGTTGATCTACTAGTAAGATCAGAGCTGCATTGATAGACTTTTGTTGGTCAGTTGAGATTACTTGGATAACAAGTGTCACTTATTTGGAATGGTTATTCATTGCAGACAAATGTGGAACACAAAAATACTCCACTTAAATTTAATATAGGCCTATTATAAACAAAAGCAATATTTGTCACAATTTTCCCTATTTGAAGATGCCATTTTAAGAGAAACACACTCAAAGCAGCAAATCATCTTCAGGAACAGAAGGACACCTGTCTAACCTTACATGTGCTATGCAATTGGTATCCAACTAAAAACATGGTCTCAACATAGATATTTATATTTTAGATATATACAGACATATATGTACACACAAACACATTATAAAATGCATGGAATTTAGGTTGCAAAACAACCCATGAACACAACCATAATTGTGCGGTTATTTTCTGGAACTGTCGTCACTATGTTGAGCTCTCGTCGTCCACCCGGATTCTTCTTACGTCGAACTGACGCCAGACCTTCATGCTGCATTCGAGTACTAGTAGTAAACTCGTACATCTTTTTTCCGTACGTGAGATTACGACCAGACGTGCATACACGTGCTCTCGTAGAGATAACTTCGTAATAGATTTTGCTTTCATTTACCTATTTGGTATATTGAATACATTAAGTGACACAGAGCCACATTTGGCTACATCAGGGAAGCAAAGAGAGATGCGCACACCAAACAAATTGTATGCAAATGTCTCCAAGTGGGCACTTAAACACGATTTTTCTTCATGCTTCTCTTCACAGGAATACAACAAAAAGATGTCATTTATTCGCCAATACTTTGCTTATTGTCCTAACATTTAACAACCTCAGACTCAACTCTGATGAAAACTATATAATCGACAATATATTGTAGCTGTATTCTTTAGATTGTTATAATATAAATGGATGGCTTGCGCTCTGTGTGTGGTTTTCTTCTTCCTTTAAATTACAAAGCACGCATGCACACTCGTGTGCCGTTGAAAGTCCCGGGTGTCTCCCACTGTGTTGACTTGCCACTAACTCGGGCTGCCTCGTTTCTCATATCCCCGGCAGTCCCTGAATGTGTGGACAAACTGACGAGGCTCCTCCCCAACAACAGTTCCCGACCTCCGACGAGAATTCAAGCTGCCACATTGAAGTGGAACAAAAAGGCGACCTGGCATCGGTTTTCTACACTCCCTCCACTTTCTCCGGGGTAGTCACGGGATTTCAATGTTCAGCCTGCTCTTTGTAAGTACCTAATAACTTAACTTACTACAGCTGACCCCTTTTGAATGTGTCTCCGGTGTGATCGTACACGACTGCAATAACACGGATCCGCAGAAGCCCGATTAAAAGTTGGGTTGCATATTGTAGAAAGATCAGCACAACACAAGGGAGCTAAAGTAAGTTCGTTCTGAGTAGACGGACCAGTATGTAGCCTCGTTAGCTTCGCAGAGCAAACAGCTAACGTTAGACTCTTGGCCACGTAACGTTAACGCTACAATATTAAAAACCGTGCCAACATGTACTAATACAAACCCTAATTTTGTTTTCTAATTAGTCTTCTCAACCCTTAAGTTAGCTAGTCTTGGCATATCTCTGAACTGGTTGCCAAATGTTGCTGGGAAAAGCAAAGTGACGGAGCTGAGCTAGCATGCTAGCTACTGCAGCTACGTTAGCTTGCTGTTCGGGCTAAGGCTATTTCCTAGAATAATAGAGAGAATCATCTCCGGCGTTGCGACTTCAAGTGTCAGCGCGGGGGGCTCCCGCTGCATTTCATGTGTATTTGGTAACGCAGCACATTGTGTGTAGTCAAACGCCACGCTATTATTCAGCACTGACCGTCGTCATGTAACGCCTAGCTATACAATGAAGTCTTGGCGTATCAGTAAAGGTAGCCTCTCTTGGACAACATCTAGCTTCACGTTACCGGTTCTTTGGTTGACGTTAAGTGCTGCAGCGGCACCGTTCACGCGTTTTAAACTGGAACCAGTGGCTGTAATTTCTAGTATTTTAAGCTTCTTTTGTCGTTTTTTTTGTTGTTGCGGTGGGCTTGACAGACGTCGGTGACGTTAGTTGTGAGAAGCTTGGCTAGATAGATGGCGACTAAGCTAACTGCCTTCCGCCCTTTGTG
This sequence comes from Myoxocephalus aenaeus, assembly GCA_038501785.1. NCBI lineage: Eukaryota > Metazoa > Chordata > Actinopteri > Perciformes > Cottidae > Myoxocephalus > Myoxocephalus aenaeus. Next base: position 5,171,578 of record JBAMJR010000170.1, on the reverse strand, counting down.
ATAAAGCTTGACCCAAAGCATGCTTGACCCATGTATTTGAAGCCACATGCCAAGCTCTCATCTTAAAAACAAAACGAGTGGGTCGACAAAAACCCCGACATTTCCTGTGTGTTGTTGTGGTGGTGTCTTGGGTGACCGTTTGTATCGTCTCTCTCTCTCTTAATTGTTTACTAGCCGGTTTGTCTCAGTAAATTTGTTAGCCTTCCATGTAAAAATGTAACTAGCACCGAAAGTTATGCGGGTCTATAATTTATTCTCGTCTGGTTTTCTTAAAACGGAAAGCACCCAACCATTTAGCCATGTTGGTAGAAGTGAAATGAGGAAATGCACTTGGGGAGGAAGTTGACTAGAGCAGCTGTGACACTAAAGGCCGCAGCACATTCCCATGCCTCTCAGTTTTCAATTTATGACCTTCCTATGGTTTCAGTCTCCTCTCTGTAATAAATGCCAGTGGGGAGCTAATACAAATGAATAGCTTTGAACACTCCTACCAACATGGGTGGATGAGTCATTGAGTAACTGGTGTAACAGGTAAGCTAATTACATTCCTGCTCATGAGTCACTGCAAGGTGACCCAATTTGCCTGCTGCAAGTTTAGAAGATGAGATGTGTTTAATGCAACTAGTTATCAAAACAGACATGGCGATAGTAGAAGTAGCAATATATTCCCGTTATGTTTGTACGCAAATCATATAGTTGTCACTTTACGTAATGCTAGCAACAATGCCACGTAGAAAATACATGGATTCCACACATCTTACAGAATAGTGAGTCTTTATGCTCTATGTACATGTTACTGTGGAAGTAGGACACTCGTACTGGTGACCTGCTTTATGTTATAGTTAATTGACAGCCCGATGTAGAAATAGCATCGCTCCTCTGTCCACTTAAAGCACAGCCTGCAGCTAAAAGCAGGCCTTATACAGTAGGAAGCCCTCATCCCAGAGACGCCGCACTTGAAGTCAAATTGGCAGTACCTTATTTTTGTGCATGTTTGTAAACTATGAACTTCAAGGTTAATCCAAGCCTTCATTTTGCTGCGTCGTATTTGGATGAAACGTTCATTTAGTGTGCGTTAAGATTGAAGTCTGTCAACGTTGGCCTAAATCTAGCTGCATGATATTTTACACCAACAGATGGGCGCTTCCTCTGTCTATAAAAAAAAGAAGTAAATGTGACAAGTGGGGAAGTTCTCACCCTTGGTTACCGTAACGGAGAAAGGCAAGCCCAGTGTACAGTAACATGACACCAACTTACCAAGGAGGTTACTGGGGGAGAAGAACACCTATGTTGTAGCCTGCTGGCTTTCAGCCCATCTAGCCACAGGGTGGCTGCGAGTGTTGAAAGGTAGGGTTGAAGAGGTCTGTTCCACAGTGACTGGTTTAACAGATTTGGCCAATTTAAAATCTAGTTATGCCTCTGGGTGTCTGACCGTGCTGAGAATGGAACGCAAGCTTTGTTTCTTTAGTTTTTTTGTTACTATGTGTTATCTTGCTAAGATCCCTGGCTCCACAGCAGTTTTGTTGTGTTGAAATAAGGTGAAAGTGGAAAGCTAGAATTTTTTTTTTTTTCCCCATCACTTTTGTCTAATTTCCAGCCCTCAAGTGAAAAGCCATATATAATCATGCACTGGTAGCCATGGGCACCTTGTTGGTGTGTTGGCTAATGAATCATGCCCTGCTCGGCACAGCGTTCGTTTACAGTTATTGCCACAGCGCTGGGATAGAGCGAAGACACTGGCTCTGTGGTGCTGGTAGCATCTGACAGATTGACAACTATTCTAGATGCTGCTGCAAGGCTGTCTACTGAAACTATAGCAACAGGTAGGAATAGGATCCTCCTTTGTTATTTGTGTTTACAGTTACCGTGTCTAGCTGCAGTGGCCGGAGCTGCAGTTAGCAGGCGAAAACACTGTCAGTGGCCAAAACATGCTATAGTAAAGTGTGTTGTTATTAGAGCTGTTGTTTGTAGGTGTATGTAGCTGCTCATCTTTACTGATCCAGAAAATGTTCTAGTTTTGAAGCAACTATTGTCCAGAAAATATTGTGTTCTTGCACGTTGACAAGCCTGGTGTGTTTTTCCTATTGTCTAGGCACTGTTTTGCTTCTCACAGAAGCTTGGCCTTTTCTCCATTTCCTTAAGCAGCTTATTAAACGCATGCAATGTGTGACTACCTCTCACAACATGACCTCCAAACTATTAATTGAGGCCATAATCTGAAAAAGATGGATTTTCTACTTTGAACTGATTCAAGATCACATGTAGGGCCTATATTTGATGCCTTTGGGAAGGAAGTTGGACTTCTGTGTTTAGTTTATATGAGCAGCCATAACCCTGACCCTCTTAAATGTTACATATTGCATTCTGCATTTTCAGCTTTGCTCTGCAAATGTTTTAAGAGTGCACCGTTGCTCTCCTGTGATCTATTCACAAGGGACACCCAAATTCCCTACAGAAGCACTTGTTGCTACTGCTGACATAATCGTTGGTATGGCAACAGGCATCCCCTGATGCTGCTGTCAGAAAGCCAACTTAATTTCCAAATGTCAGAAGAATTGATGTCACAGTGGGACTCTGCATCTCTTGGCAAGAATGTGAGCAGACATTCTCTTGTCTGTTGCTGAGTGTCGGTCAGAAACTTATTTTTTATTTTAGATTAGAAAATTACTATGATTTCAGTCATAGTATTTGTGTCCCACATTGACTCAAGTATATCTTTCTGACACCTAAATACTCTGGAAAAACTCACAATCCAGACAGTTCAGTACACAAGTCAGTACACACAGGAAGCGTTGTCCCTGTAAAACTAGTTTCAGTCCACAGGATGTGGTGGACAGTTAATTGTCAGAATGAAAGTAATCGTGCACTGGCATGTAGGAGGTACAACTTGTATTATGATCAACTAATCCGCATTAAAACTGTACAGATCTTTGCTCCACCTGCTAATTTCTTGTAAGGCCAGTTTTAGGCTACATCGACACCTTATCAATACTCTGGGTATTTACTTCTGTCTTTTAAGTGTCTTATTGGTTCCCGTTTAGATCAGAGTTTCGGGGGGGGATCCCTAGAGTTCACACCACTCTGGAGTTTTAAAACCCCCAAAATGGAGGTGTTAATAAATACTGCAAATAGTTTGAAAACTATGCGGTTGTCTTGTAGTGTGGACATACAAAAACGGGGACCTTTTGAAAACGATGACGAAGACAGCCACTTTGATACTTAATTGGGTCTTAGCAGTTACAACGTGTCCTCCCCTTATTCATAAAGAAAACAGACAACAGCCTTTATCGATTGTCTACCAGTGGTTTATTCAATATGCATAACAGATTGCAAGAGTCGCTGATCGTTTTGTCTATACTAGCAGCTGTTGTGCAGTTAAATTCGGCATTTTATAATTCTACTACAGCCAACATTTAGACTAGGAAGCAAGCTATTATTGGCGATCGATTAGAGAGCGGCGCGTCCAGCGACATTATCAGCCCTACTACGTATGTCTGAAATAACAGTTTGTGGCTTTAAGGAGGGCGGAGGACTTTCCTTTGCCTAACAATGCTTATGTTGTGCTGCACAATTGTTGTGAAGTTCTTAAACTGTAAGCAAACAAAAGCATAAATGCTCTCCAGTGTGACAGGGACTTCCAGGCGTGTGCGAGAGAGATGGAGCAAGACCTAGAGGCAGCCTGAGGCAGCCTGAAAAATACAACTTGCGTTTTGTCCGTTTGAGTAGAGAGGAATATTTTAGGTATCAAGTACTACTTTGTATTATTAAAAAATACAATAATACCATGCCTTGATTTGTTGGCAAAGAGGTAGAGGTGGCTCACTGCCGTGATGAATGTGTCTGTCGATGCTGGGCGATGTCATCCTGTAGCCGATTTGAGGATTGTGACATGAGATTATGATTTATCAAAGGAGCTCAGAGATGGCTGAATATAGTCCCTCGACCCATATTCCAGATGAAAACTTAGAATATATAGAATAGAACAACTTACATTTTCTGTCTGAGGAGAATGCAGCTGTATTTAAAATACAAATAAATAAACCAATGATAGTGACACCATTACTATGGACAGATATGTTCATTGCACATTTATACACATTGGTACAAGTATAGATTGTCATTTCAAACACTTGGCTGGTGAAATGTGATACTTTCCAAGCTATATCTTTCTCCCATCGGCTGACTTACTTTGCACTTCATTGCAACATCATATCCATGGTTGTTCTCTACAGGTGAGTTTCAAGAGTCATTTAGTGATCCATTAAAACATTGGGAAAATGTTCAATCGACTGAGGCTCAAACAGGTTAATGTTTCAAACATTTTGGCTCTGGGGATGTCCCAATGTAGTTTATTAATTGATACATAATCCTTAATGTAACAAATTGTTTCCTACTTGATTAATTCTATAGGCATAGCATGAAATAGATGACTTCCCCCATGTGCAAATATTTAGTTTTTTTGTCCTCTCCTTTTGTCTCTAAGTTATTGGCTTATTGTCATTAGTGTCAATCATACAGGTGTTTTAATTTTGTGAAAAGTGTGATTTAAAAGTGCAACTAGGCCACTGCGAGAACAGAACAGGCCTTTGTTTGGATATGTTTTCCTCTTTTCATTCCCATTTGTAAGGTACTAAGCCCTGTTCTCTTTCAGTCCTTTCCAGAGACGGATCAGTCCTTGCCCCCCTCGCCCTCCCCCTAAGCGCTATCAGAGGCCTTTGATCGTCACACTGTTTATCTGTGCTCACTCAGAGGCTGCAAAGCAGTGCGATAAGTGGGCTTTGCCGTGTGCGAGGATGTGCGCGTGGAGTGTTCGTCTGTTCATGGAAATAGGGGGGTTACATATTCAGTCACCTCCCCTCTCCAGCGCAGTTTACACAGACACAAGAAGCCAGAACAAAAAGTACTCTGCTGGAAGATTAGCTCCTGTCCTCTGGCAGCAGAGCGATCTAACCTGTTGCACTGAAGGAGACGGAATGAGGATGTCCATTTAGCAAAATGCCAACAACATTTAGATGGGCAATAAAACAACTTCCACCATAATCTTTTTTTCATCATTCTAAACTTGTTTACTTTTTCAGTTTTTCTCAATTCGTGCAAAACATTGACCACAAATGAACAAAAACAAAAAGACGGGACATGGCACACAAGCTTTAAAAGCAAATATAGTGTACACTGTTATGGTGCACACCCATTTACAACAACATAACAAACTGAGCTACTGTAGAGGAAGAATACATTAAGCGATAAGTGAATCAATCAAGAGGGAGAAGTGCACATCATAGCCGCATTTCAGAGCCTGTATCTTGAAGTCATGTTTTGGCGTTCTCAGTTCTGACAAACCACAGAACAAGTCGTAGAGGACATGTTTCAATACCTAGAAGAAATGTTGCAAAAATGTTACCAAAATAAATGTTCATTTGTTAGAAGGTGGTACATCCTTAAAACAGTTTCCGATTGACGTGAAAGCTGTTGTAAATATAATCTGCTGTATCATATTAAATTGAAATGGAGCACTATTTCAAGGAAATAGGACAATTTAAAAAAAAAAGGACAAATAGCAATATCATTCTTGTTTAAAGACTCATTCGTACCCCAGTAAAGCATTGCTGTTGTGGGCACACTAGTGCTAAGCTCTCTTTGTCAGTATACCGTTTGACTTCTCGTGTGTGTGTGTGTGTGTGTGTGTGCGTGTGCCCGCGCTTCTCCTTATTTTGTTCATGCTCTCATGCGGCGGTAGCAGCTGATAATGCTGCCCTGACTGGCAGCGGCGTTGCGGACGTGTAGCATGCGGCGTCTGGTTCCCACTCAGTTCAATGGTACTGTCTGCTCTGTCAGCTCTTGGGGTGGACTGGCTCAGTGGTGGAGCGGGCCGTCATTCAATCAGAGGATCGGCGGTTCGATCCCCAGCCTCACTAGTCCATGTTGATGTGTCCTTGGGCGAGACACTTGACGCCAAATTTGCTTCCGTGTATGAATAGTAAGCAGGTGTGGGCAGGTGGCACCTCGCATGGTAACCCCTGCCATCAGTGTATGAATGGGTGAATGACGGGTCGTGTGAAATCGCTTTGAGTGGTTGTAGAGACGCGTGAGCAAGAGTAAGTGAGACGCGGTGAATCTATAAACTCTTCAAGAGGTCTCCCGGGGCTGAAGTAATCTAACTTGAGGATTTTTATGCATCTGTTGGATTGGAGCTTTGCTTCCATGGAGGGTCATTCTGTCCCCCCGGCCTATTTCTAGACTTTAATACAGTCCACCCAAATACAGGCTAAAACATGGGGGATGCTTTTTTTCTCTTTTTTTTACGCACAAATGAAAGTCTTGTTAACGGTTGTATATTTATACTCGTATATTGTTGACAAAATGAAAAACAAGATGGCAACACTAGACTTTTTTTTTTATGAGTAAATCTTTTGGCTTCAAGGTTTTTCCACATTTTTTTATTTTGGACTGGATTTCAGTGACTCCTTGTCCTGTTTTCTTTCGAGTCCTTTTTTTAAGTACTCCTACCAAAAATGGGGTCCTGTATATCGCCATGTGGGGGGGAAAAAAAAGAAGAAAAAAAAGTGGGGTTAAATTTCAAACTGAGACGAGCGCAAGCCTGAGTCAGACTGCATTGTTCTGCCTCGACACAGCTAAACAGACAAGAGCAGTTATTAATCATCTCCCAATTATTAGGCTGTGATTAGGTTTTGATTAAGCTTTTTATTATTTGATTCAAAATCGATTAAACACATAGGGGTTTCTAATTTCCCAATCTACTCTAATCCCCTGTGCGCTAATAAAGGCAGTGCAAATATTGGCTTGAAGACAGAGCAACGTTTTTAGGACTGCACAACTATATCCGCAAGTCTTTGGTATTGGCAGATAACGGCTTCAAAGTGACACATCGGCCGGAGATGAATACCTCGTTAAAGTAGGATGCATCTTTCTGTCTAGTTTGAACATGTTACATGGAAATACATGGGTCATGTAAGGTAACCTAACTTGAAGGGTAACCGACAAGACACTTGATGATCTCTGCAAATTAGGTGGAGAAAAATATTTGCGCATTGGCAACCTGTCGAAATGAATTGGAAAATATATGAATATTGGATATCTTCAAAAATCCAATATTGTGCAAATAATGTAAACACACAATGGCTTAAGTTAACATATATTCATCCTAAAATTGCTCAAATAAACATAAGAAAAACAGAAAAAAATTAATAAATGGAATTCAAATGTCCCCCCTCCCCCCCCCCCCCAACAAATGGCCTGCATTGTGTCTGTGATGCGGTGTCCTATCTGGCCACGAGTCGCAGTGTGCTAATTTGAGCTCAACTGTTGTCAGACGTTAATCCCTGTTGCTCGCCACAATGGACAAATATATATTCTAATTTATATATTCGTTGACAGCCTTGGTGTGGAGGATTACTATCCATGTGTAGCAATATCTAGGTTCTTTTGTGTGGGAAAACGTTTTGGATTGATCTAAAATCTAAGAAGATCGGAATATTGATTTATTTAAATTTTTTAATACATAGACGCATTTGATAAATGACAGACACACACCCTGTCCCTACCCTCATGGTGGGTGGAGTAAAGGTACTGTTGTCGGGAAATCTTTTGTGTGGATCAGTTCTTCCCTTCCCCAAGACTGTATACACAGGCGGGCAGATTATCAGAACATCTACACGACGTCCAAGTATCACAGCCCGAGGCTCCTGTTTGCTCATGGGAGGCTCGGCAACAATTTAGGATCTCTGTTGGAGTTTTGCATATCGTCCTGTATCGCTCAATGCCGTCTTGTCCCGGCCTGCCTGGAGATTTGAGTCTTGTTACACCAGATAAACTGGTGAGGCTCAGAACATGTATTGGAAGCTTAATGAGTGTAGCTTATTATAGTTGTGTGCGTCGGCGTGCGAGTGCTTCCTTGCTTGTCTGTTTTGTCTTTGCGTTTTCAAGCATGACTGATGGTGAGGGAGGGTCGTGCTACGCTACTTGCTTTATGTGTGTACTGTTTGCTGAATGGTGTGGTGACCTGTCAACATATACCCCACATTGACAGGCCCCTTCAGTCGTGGACCGTGTCCCCAGAGTCCATAGCATGCTTTTTGTCTTCATTGAGCATACAGTTAATTATCGTACCGTGTGACCCACGGGAGACTTTTATCGTTACATTTTCAGACTTCTGAGACTCAAATACTGTCTGGTTTGACGTAGCCGGGCCTGCCGTGCATGCTTTTAGTTCATGTCTGGTTATCTCACAGCCGCTGCGCTGCACTGCTCTCAGATGGCGGTTACAGCTGATGATGCTGTCCCGACCAGCAGAGCTGGTCAGTGCTCATCTTTTTTGGAATTTGGAAATGATGCATTATAATATTCAATCTATCATTCTTGCGACGCACAGAGGCACCCTATACAAATCGACGTAATTGTTTAATTGATGACTAATCATGGCAGCCCAATGGCAGCACTTTAAAATGTCCACTTGTGATCGGCTCACCCAAGATGCATGTTAATGACAAGTCTGAACAGGGCCAGAGGTTGCTTGTCTTGCCCACACCCATGTTTGACACCAACTTTCACACTCGGCCAAATGTACCAAAGTCTGCGAAAAGGCTCTCAGGCCCAGAAAAAACGTTCCAATTGGCACAAGTGTGAAATCCCCCCCCCCCTCTCTAAGAGCAGTAATATGTCAGTAGAGCTCTTTGTATAAAGTTGCACCTTGCCCAATGTTTCCCTGTCACTTAGATCTCCTAACCAGCTGTTGCTTTATTTCTTCTTGTGTCCCAGCACTTATTTGAAATGAATGATTAGTGGTTTCTTCATCTTATGTTAGTGTGAGCACAGCTCCGATTTGAGGCGAGATCCACCCACCCAGCCTATCGACAGCATTGACGTCACTTCAAGGATCCAGCTGGACCATTGGGCAGGTGTGATCCCGTTTTTAGTCTCAGCCACAGGCACTGCCAAGTTCTTGACTGAACTTTTGTTTATCTTCACTTTTTTTTTCTTCTGCTTTGACGTATCCATTGTTATGTCCTCTTAATGATTTTTTTTTAATTTATTTTTCTCCTTCCTTGCATCTTACCAGCTTTCTTCATGTTACTATTCCTTTGTCCCTGTCCTCCATTTCCAAGCATATCTATTATCTTCTATTTGGCATTCATAGAGGCCACAGGAATGAAGACATGCCCCTGTGACTTGTAGCCTCATTTCTATTCCCACTGATTGACGGTGTCAATCCTGAGTTTCAGATCAATGCTAGCTCGGACAGTTGAACGAGAATGCATCTGGTTTTTGTCACCTTGTTGTTGTTGTTTTTTTGCACGTGCATTAGTGTTAATGAAGGTGTGTAATGCTTCGACATGGTTGACGGGCGTTTCCCCTGCTGCTTGACTCTGCTCCCACACAGCAAAGAAGCCCTCCAGCTCCAGCTGCTTCAAGGCAGTACAGTCTGGTCGTGCCCAGTCCGGCTCCAGACAAAACACCAGCGAGACTCAGGCACAACCTCAGACCACCAGACAGGGTTACATGTAATACTCGCATCCTTCACAAGGGGGGAAGAAGATGGACTCGTTGCCACTTCCAGTCTGTATATGTGCAGACATTTTGAGTCTGTGTGAACGTTTCGGTCTTTCTCTCTAATTTTAGAACAACCCCCTTGCCCTTGTGGCAAATGTATTGCCCCTGCCAGCTTGTGACTGTCCATAGTGTGTAAATGGTGTTGCATAGTTCTTGTATATCAGTGGTGGTGTGCGAGTGATGAGGATTTGCCACCTGACAGCTATCAGGTGTCAGCAAGCGCTGCCCATGGCCTTGGCTCTACAATTATGGAGTCCCATGGCAGTAAAATCCTTCACCATGTGGAAGGCTTTCAATTAGGACTCCCTCTGTGGTTGTCTCCATGCACTTTAGCTGTGATAACTTAACAACTTCCACAGGCACTGTTTTCAATAGTATAAGCTCTGTTAATTAAACTTATTAAATCGCGTAATCTGCTACTGTAAATCAGGACAAACGAACAGCTGCCGGATACTCGTGCCCCGATTCCCATTCTTTTGAGACTTTATCACCTGTTTAGGTTTGTGTGTCCTTTTCTGTTCTGAGATACAGCAGTCCTTATCAGCTAGCTACTCTGCTCTCCCACTTCCCATCTTACCCTCTTCTTCTGGTCTTTCTCTTTAGTCACTGGAGGAGATTTCTGGGAGAGGCTTTGGCTATTCAATTTTAGACGCTGCTCTTTTGCCGCTTTGCCAAGATAATCAATACAGTGACTGTAGAGCTAAAAGATGAATAGATGATTAATGGCACTTTTGGATTCAAGATATTTTTAAAGCAAGAATGCCAAATGATTTGTGGTTACAGCTTCCAGAATACATATGGGATAATAGTAGATGACAGGGCATGTAACTTAAAGTTTTCATCTTTTTCTTTTTCTTTTTTTTTTTTTTTTTTTTTTTTTTGGTAAAATACCTCCCCCACCTGTTAACAGTACAAGCGAGCAGAGAGTAGAACTGTAGCACGTGAGACTGCGAGAGGCTTCCAAAACAAAAACGTTGATGAGGGAAAAGCTGCTAAAATCATAATAATAATAATAATAATAAATTCCGGAGTCACCGGTTCTGCTATCGGTACTTTAGAAGCTACGGAGTAAGATCTCCGCAGAAAAAAGCAGTGTTGCAAACCCTCCCCTCTCCGTCTCTGTGCTGGTCTCTGCACGAGGAGCAGCATCGTGCTTAATCGTGCACACACTTCAGCTCAGGACAGCGCGAGACACCATGACGGAGAAAACAAAAAGATCTAAAGTGTGGCGAAATTTGACTTGAGTAGATGCTAAGAACTCTCTTTTCCACGAATGCAATCAAACCCTTTCAAATATGGAAAGTAATACCTGCAATTTATCAAAAACATTTGGCGAACAAGCAGAACATAGATCTGCAGAAATGCAGTTTTCAACTGTTTGTCTAGTAGCCGTCCGTCCTCGTCCATTGCAGATGACGTTAGCGATGCCATACGGAGTTCGCTAATGAGACTGGGATAATAAATGAAAGCTAATCGCATTGCACATTTTTTTTAACTGCGACTGTATTTTTGTAGTGCTGCTCAAAAAATAGTATGGTTTATTATTCTTGGATTTAAAACAATGTCAATTATTTTCTCACAAAATAATCAAAAAGAACCGATAACATTATCGATGAGGCATAAGCATCTCCAAACTGTAGAAAGCTCTGTGTTTTGTCGAAGTGGCGTTTGTGCAGAATGTCACAGTCTGAGAAACGCGGTGAAATGACACTTTAACAACATACGGTCTCTGGTGGATAATGTGTCTGTCGAACTACAGGAGACGCTCGGACAGATACAGAAAAGATGGTGACTCTAGTTTTATCGGTACGTCTAGTTGGTAATTACAGCCACAATGTTGTTTCCTTGGTTTTTATTTATTTATTATTATTTAGTTTGCAAGCAGTTCATGACCTGCTTTTATTCTTCTTTTCAACTTCCTTCTAGTTAGCCCTAGCTAAATCCCTGGAGCCGCGGTTTATTTTTTTGTCCACTGGCTTCCACTTGCTGCAAAGCACAACACTTTCTGGTATCGGACACTTTGCAACACCACTGTTTGGTGTGAAGTTAAAACGGTAAAGTAACAGCATGTCACGTGTTCACTCAGCTGGAGGTTGTGCAGTCTACAGTTCTACAGCTTCTGTATTATTCTGCTTCTTGTTTCCTGTGTGGTTCCCCATGTATTTGCTTCTACAAACAGATTAAGTGTCTGTATGTGTTTTCGTTTTGTTCTTCCTGCATCTGTGCACTGTGTAACTGCATAACAACAAGTTTGCAAATGCCTGAGTGATTTGCATGCGTTCCCAGCGGCGGCATTATGTTGCCACAGTTTACTCACTTCCCTCTTGATAAGCTCACTCAGGTTGTTTCTACCATCTCTATCAGATCAGTGCAGTTGAAGTATGTGAGACTTAAGCATGATGAGGGAATGGCAGCCAATAAAGAAACAATGTTGTTGGTCCAATTAACACTCGCACTTAATTACTGCTTCCCAGCCCAGATGTTCGTCAGTCCATACCAGCATGGACTTAGTCCCTTTTGCTCTCGGTAACCCTGCTATTGGCTGCATTTAAAATGCAGACTGTATGATGTCACTTTGCATCTGGGCAAGCATCCACAAACCAGATGCTTTTCAGCCTTTAGCATACGTTGTCATTGTGGTGTCCTTGGTGTGTCTGTGGCTTTTTGTTTTTGTTTCAGTCTTTCTTAACTGTCTGCTGTCCTTTCCACATTCAGGTTTCACAGGTGAAAGCGCATGTTCACTGCCCCCGCCAGCCTCTTGTCCATCCCTTTTCCTTTCTGGAAGATTAGAAGCCAACATGCCTTTTTAAAGTCTGGTTACTCTTTTTTTTTCCAAGTTTCAGTTGTCTGCCTGCAGCAATGCCACATTGTGTTTATAACTGCTCGGAGACGGTAATTAAAGGCGTCACGCAGGATCTCGGCCATCAAGCAAGAACAAAAAAAAAAAAGTCAAGGCTGTTCTGACTGCCCTTGCGGCTGTTGCCAAGTATAAAAGACGGAGGGAAGGGAAATACATTTATGTAGGAGAGTGGGTTGATACATCCCCTTGACTGGCTCTGTGTTTGGCAGTTAACTGAGAGGACAAGTGACACTGGGGTAGTGGGTGGGAGCAAGACAAAAAGAGGAGAGGGTTGGTGTGGTTTTGGAGTGACTGTGGATTGCAAAAAATGAGATGTCTCCTACTGGCTCTTTAAAAAAAAAAATCAAGCTGGTGGGGTTAAGAGCCACAATATAAAATGGTATATACGTCGTATAGTACATTTGAATATCCTGAGTAAATTCTGAGTGAGATAGGAATGGAAAGAGTCAGAAAGAGCACAGAGAGTCTTGTGTCAGTCTCAAGTAGGTGAAGAGAGGGAGCGTGGGACTGTAATGCTGGGGCTGTTTGAAGCTTTGCCCACCCTGCAATCCTCACCTTGTGACTACTGCCTGTGACACGGTGCTGAAGTCCAAGCCCTTTCTCTGTTTCCCGCCCACTGTGTGTGTGTGTGTGTGTGTGCACTTTTCCTCTACCCCCCCCCCTTCTGTCTGTCTCGTCCTACCTCCCTCCTATGTTGCTCTGAGACGGTTCCAGCCAGTTTGTGGCGGCTGACTTTAGACCGTCAAGGACTTGGCACAGTTTGACTGACTGCACCCTGGCCAGTTACAGAGCAGACATTACCTGTTGCGTTAGATACCGTCTTAAGCGTCTGCGCTTCACACTGGGCATATTATTACTTTCCATTTTGGTGACGGGTGGTAAAATACAAGGGTGACGTAGTCCCACGGTCTAGTTGTCGATGCATAAAGTTTTGTTTATACTCGCGTAAAGTACCGTGGTGCGAGTTCCCCATAGATTGAAAAATTCCAAAGGTGCGAGGCCAACTGACGCAACAACTTGTCTGTCGGCCTCTGGCCCGACATTTGAAGTCGTGATGACAACAATTGTTAGGTGCACGCACCACGCGCCGTCGTCACTATGGCGTGCATAAACCATGCATAACTCTGACTGGAATGTACAATCATGATGATGCCTTTTCCTCTGAACTTAAAATTACACGCTGACATTTAAGTACAGAGGTCTAATCAAACTAAAGATGCAACGGTCTTTTCCCCATTGTTTGAGCATGCTACACGTAATGTTGCAGGGTTGCTAATCGTCTTCAAAACATGTTTGGGATATTTTTGTTGAAATTCTCATTCCGACAGCAATCCATGACTCAAATGCGTTGACACAATGTCTGGTATCTGCGGCTGTCGCAGGACTGTAATAAACCCGTCCAATTGTTGTTAGGCTACAACTACCAAGCGACCTGCTAGCTGCCTCTCTGAAATAGACAAACAAAGATCTCCCAGAACATTAATATAAATGCATAACACACTTTTATGAACAACAAAAAAGACGCAGTTCAGTCACCGAAAGTGTGTGTGTGAGATGTCAATATTATTTTTATTATCTTGTAACCTCCCTTATCATCTTTCTCCTCTCTTGGCAGGCTTTCTGTGTCGACTTGAGCCGTACCTATATGGCGTGTGTGAGTGGAGAATTCTGCCAGGCACAGCACCTCACCTCCGTGGAGAAGTGAATCGGCCGCCCCCCAAGGGACTACGCTACCCGAAAACCCCCCTGATTGACGGCACACTAGGAACTGCTGACTCATCTAAACCCCCCTGGGATACTGCGTAGTCCTTGGCCCGACTGCCCTGCCTTGTCCCAACCAAAACGACAAATCTTTGCTCGTCGCTTTCTTCTTGAACAGCCAATCACAAACAGCTCTCCTGAATGGGGTAAACTGATTGGATGACTCCTGGATAGTCTCTCCATCTTTTCTTTTTTTTTCTTTTTATTCTTTTACATTTTTTTGGTTTCGTAATATTTCATTTTTTACATCCCGGGAGTCCTGTGGACTAGTTGATCCTTTTTGTTATCCGTTTCTGTGTACATCATCCCGTAGTTGAACACCTGTTGTCCTTCTGACCATCCTTCACCACGTGTTGTCATTTTTATTTATTCTACCCTTTTCTGACTTCTGAGCCAAAAGTTGCTTTTGTTTTGTAAGAGTATTGTATTGTAATTGTTTTTTAAGCCGTCTCGCCAACATGAACCGCCCCGCTGCAGTCGAGATTTCCTACGAGTGCATGAGGTTCCTCATCACCCACAACCCCACCAATGCCACGCTTAACAAGTTCACTGAGGTATGCCCGTCGCTTCTAACTCTGTGTGTGTGTGTGTGTGTGTGTGTGTGTGTGTGTGTGTGTGTGTGTGTGTGTGTGTTCGTTCGCAAGTCCTTTGTCTAAAACGCTCTCATGTCTACCAGGAACTGAAAAAGTCTGACGTGAACACACTGGTGAGAGTTTGTGATGCCACTTATGATAAGACTCCAGTGGAGAAGGAGGGGATTCAGGTCCTGGTAAGAGTTCACAAGCACACACATTTGTGGCAGCTTTTATTATATGTTCATCCTTTTTTTTTTTTTTTTTTTTACTCCTACACTGACACACTCCTTTTTGTCTCCTCTAGGACTGGCCCTTTGATGATGGCGCCCCTCCTCCCACCCAGATTGTGGACGACTGGCTCAAGCTGCTCAACACCAAGTTCCGAGAGGAACCTGGCTGCATCATCGCTGTGCACTGTGTAGCAGGACTTGGACGGTGAGTGGCAAGCTGCATCGATTTGTCTGCCTCTTGCGTTATTGTCACAGCTCCAGTGTGGATTGTTGTACCGTCCACTTTTTAAACGTTAACGGTCTGCTCGAACATCAGTAAGTGACATTTTGAATTCCTTGCTCGCATACAACAACTCCTGTGGCAATATGCCAGGTTTAAGGAAAAGCTGTGTGTGGACGTTTCATCCAAAGATTTTCCGTCAATCTATGTCCTGCTGATTATCAAGGTCCGTGGCACAATGCTAGCAGGCTAGCCCAGTAGAGGTATGATTCTTCACTGGCTGCTATTCACCTGTCAACAATTCCAACGCTCCATTCCTGATGCATCTCAATGTATAGCATCCCCACACTAGATGAGCTGTACTGTGTCTGTGCCAGTGCATCTGTCCCTGCCCTTTTTTTTTTTTTTTTTTTTTTTTTTTTTAAATCTTTTAATTTAAACTGGTGATTAATTCAGTATCTTGACTAGTTGTCCTTACGTCCTGCTCGTGCTCTGAAGCTGAGATCACACCAAACAACTTTCAAAGTTCTCATGAGAACATTCAACACCTTTTTAGGTGCAACAGCAACTTTGGTCCGTGTTGCAAATGCAACACATGACACACACAGGTGGGCTGTTGGCGTGGCGATCGCTCTGCCACACGCTCATTGGCTGTGTAGCGCCCTGACAGATCCAGATTTTTGGCGTGCTAGAACAGTTGACGCATAAGCGCCTGATTGACGATGTGCGAATGCTGAGCCAATGCCGATTTGACAAAACAAAAACTGTCGCCGAGCGGGAAATCAGGTCTAAAGTCGTGTAATGTGAACTAGGCACGAATGGACCCATCGGGTGGTTAAATGATCATTTAATGACAACACTCGGTTGCTTCTGCAGACTTGAAAAGAAAAGGCAACTACATTTGCATTTGGACTGTCCGTTGGTCTTGAGGCTGCACAGGCAATGCGCCGATGTCATATTCACAGACCAATGTGACCGTGAATTACAGGCGGGTTGTGCAGAACAACAACACAAGTGTGAAAACAAAGAAGGCAGAAGCCCATGACGTGGGAGAACTAGTGTTAAAATGTCCTCCCTGACCACAGACGCACAATAAGCCAATCGTTTCTCAATGGCTTCCAGCATGTTGCATTGC
This sequence comes from Myoxocephalus aenaeus, assembly GCA_038501785.1. Lineage (NCBI taxonomy): Eukaryota > Metazoa > Chordata > Actinopteri > Perciformes > Cottidae > Myoxocephalus > Myoxocephalus aenaeus. The sequence goes on along the minus strand of JBAMJR010000170.1, from coordinate 5,155,230 downwards.
TGTAGCATTCCAGAGGTTGTATAATTACCAGTATTGGTTAGACTGCTATTTTCGGGAATTCATATCCTCTTCTTCCAGGACCTGTGTTTACTGCAGTCGACTCTGCTTTACATCAGGCTTCTCTTAAGGGCCTTTAGTGTAGGAGGCTGCAGCAGTGTTCCTTGTTGTTGTTGTTTGTCCTTTCTTTAACAATATTCTCATCCCTCGTTCCACACTATCGCATGCTTTTTTTTCTTCTTCACATTTTCTTCCATTCCCTTCTTTCTCACATATATCCATTGTGAAGAGAAGCCACTGAAGAAAATGCTCTGTCAGCACTGATATTTGACCCTCCAAGTGGTCTAGAAAGGTTTTTCTTTTTTTGTGTTTATTTATTTTTCTCATCTGGTGAGAAAGGAGAAGGTTATCTTACTGTAACTTATCACAGTTTTGTGTGTGTGAGCACCGGGCGCCAGCAGAGCAACAGTGAACTTGTGCACCCCTGTTGATTTCCCAGGCCTGTTTCCCAGGTTTACACCTCCTCCCTTCCCATCCACCATATTACTATGGAACCATGTGAACTGTGGCATTTAATCTTCTGTTCTCCTTCTCTCCTTTTTGATTCTCACTGTCTCCTTGAACTGGTCCATTTGGATTTCTTTACCTTTCAGAGCTCCAGTCCTGGTGGCCTTAGCCCTCATTGAGACTGGGATGAGGTATGAGGATGCTGTGCAGTTCATAAGGCTGTAAGTACCCTCCCTACTTTTGCACTTTAAGGCTTTAATAAAGATTGAGTCTTAAATCAGTAAATGGTACAATGTGTGACTAGAATAGTGCATGTGAAATCAACAGCCTCTTTTTGATATTAGCCAAACTGTAATTTAAAGTTGTAAAGGGAAATCAGTTCTGCATTTTTGCTTCTTTGGTATGTTGACAACTTTTGAATTTTGGCATTAGTCCATCTATAGTAAATACTGGGAAGAGTTATTTCTTGAGTTTGGCACTACGACTAGAAACAAAGGTGTCCATTGTTAAAGGAATAGTTCAACACTTATTGCTGGCTGAGACTCCAGGAAGTTCCACAAAATACGGCACATAAACTCCTGTTAAATGGCAAACTGATATCTTTACATCGATATTCGTACAGACAAATGTATACTTAGCATTAGAAGTGGTGACAGGTGTGTTTTTTTTTATTATATTTTTTTTATTTATATATTTTTGAACCTTTTGAACAGAGCCAGGCTCGCGGTTTGCCCCTGTTTCCAGTCTTTGTTTTAAGCTCAGCTCACAAGCATTACAATCAACACTTAAAATGATGAAGGCACTTGCAAATGACAAGATAGTACAAAACGTACTACCAGGCTGCCAAATGTAGCTTATATTTAACAGACTGGCATGAAACTCTGGCATGAAATTAATTGGTTATATTTGCCAAAAATGTTGTCCGGCTGCGGCTCAGTGGGTAGGGCAGGTCGCTCCCTCACCAGAAAGTTAGCGGCTCGATCCCCAGCTCCTTTTGCCCGCATAACCCCTGGGGCACAGCGGCTCCCAACAGGCTAAGAATGGGTTAAATGCAGAGGCGTAAAGGTTTTGTGAAGGGATGTACAAAGTAAGTTAAGCTAGAAGGTATATCACTCCAGTAATGACCGTACTGTTTGCCATGGTGTGTTCTTTGCCCAATGTTGTGGATATTATTATATTAATGTTCTGCCCCTCCTCTGCTTTCCGTAGGAAGAGACGTGGCGCCTTCAACTCCAAACAGCTTCTTTACCTCGAGAAATACAGACCCAAAATGCGTCTGAAGTTCAAGGATACCAACAGCCACAACTGCTGCGTGCAGTAGGCGGCGGCCTGTCAGTGCATCTTTCTAATGCACATCTTGTGGGGAATCTTCCAACAAGGGGGGAAATATAAAAAATGAAAAATGAAAGAAAAAAGAAAAAAAATATGAAGAGTGCTATCAGTAATTATTGTGATGATTTGTCAACACTGAGTCATGGTGAATTGATCAGAGAGCTAGTGAGTGATTGAATGAATGAATCCAGATCTGGGGATCCACCAGCCGAACCAATGAATGGAAGGTCAAAGCACACAGATAGGCCTGCCTCCCGGTTATACTGTTCAACCGCGGGCCAGAATCTTTTCAACTTGAGTCCATCCTGTTTCTTTTCTTTTTCTTTTCGTTTTGTTTCAGTTGTAATCATGGGATAACATTTTCCGTTTTGCGAATTTTATTTTTTACACAAACAAAGGTGATGAAAAGATGCTAAATGATAGACAGATTTTCATTTCCACAATTATTAATTTTACGATCAGGCCAGAATAATGTACCTTAAAAGAAAATACATTTTTAATCTATGAACACATATTGTGACTGTCCATTTTGGTATTTGGGTGTTTTAATTTTTTTATTTCTTTTTTCTTTTTTTGCACAAAAACTCAAAGGTTCACCTGAAAATGCAGTAATGTTTTTCTTTTACCCTTCACTTGCTTAATGTCACTTTCAGTTTAGGAGTTCACTCAGTTTGAATATGTCTGAAATATTTATTCACAAGATATGATGTGTGGCAGTTATGTGTTTGGCAGGGGCAAGGACACTTTGTTATGAAATACTCTTTTTTTTTTTTCTTTTTTTTGTAATCCTTTGAGAGCCATGTCTTTCTTTTCTTTTTTTTATCTTTGAGTGCAATAATCAGTCCACCTCAGATAAGCCCACCAAACCTTGCTGAGCATCCTACACACACACACACACACACACACACACACACACACACACACACACACACACACACACACACACACACACACACACACACACACACACACACACACACACACAGCTCAGACCACCTCATCCAGGCAGTTAAACAGGAAAGAAACGCAACAACAACAGGTACTTCTCCGTCTTTCATTCATTCTCCTTAACAGGGCTACAATAGGACTTCCCTAAGTATACATATTTAAACTCACACACAGAGCCTAAGATTCAACCTGAAAGACAAGGTGGAGAAGAATGAAAATGGTCAGTTTTTTATCATTGTACCCATTTTGAAAAAAAATCCCCAATTCGTATTGGTTCTTTAAAGATAAATAAATTGAAATAAAAAGCATAAGTGTCTTATTTTCCTGCGTTTGAATAGCTGTTTTTGTGTATAATGTTTTTAAAGGGGAAGTGAGAGGTGTGACACTGGATTGTACTTTATTTAGACAGGTATTTGGAGTCAACGTTGGCACTGGATACAGTACAGGGCTGGGATCTCTCTGTCTAGGCCACCAGCTGCTCTGCTGTATTTGTATTTTCTTGTCTTCCCCATAACATTTTAAAACAATTTTCCATATCCACAAACCTCAAAGCGTGGGACTTTGTTGTGCCAGTCCTTCATGACCAAGTTCAAACATTTAATGTTCCTGTTTTGAAAAGGAGCGTTTGGTGATTAACAGTCTCGACGTCTCCCAGACACTGTGCGTGCGTGCGTGCGTGCGCGTGTATGCATGCGTGCGTGCGCGCGCGCGTGCGCTCATGAGGCTTGTCAGTCATAGCCTGCCCTACATGTCCTTTCCCCGGCAGAAGGTGAGTCAGCACCTCGTGGAAGGCACAGGACACCGCGGTACTGAGAAAATGAATGACTCACAACCCGCGACTGGTTATCACGACAGCAGCCGCTTACTGAAGCAGAGGAAAGGGCCCCCTCTGCTGCTCGGGCCTCGTCATGGCCAATGCTCGGAATAGAAAGTGCAACATGCACTTTGTCAACAATCCACCCAGTATTTAATGAAAGAAACCAAACCGCTCACAGATTAATAACGTGACACGACAATATAGTTTGGCCTTTTAGACTGAATAAGCGCCGGGATTGTTGTGCTGCTTATTGTCTCTGCTGGCAATAATGCAGCGGAACCGGGAACAAATGAGCTTGTGTCAACAGATTAGAGCTGCGTAACCTGCTTCGTATACTATGAATGCCAAATAGGCTTCCAGTGAAATGTATGACAACCAAAGAGTCTGATTTTAAATCTGACTTTGTTTTCATTGTTCCACTTGAGAAGCTGTGTTCAGACACCACCTCATGGTGTTTTACAGTCCATCAAACTAGAGTGAACACAACTGGCCTTTAATTTTTCACTTAGACTTCTTCTGTTTTATGATTGTGTTCTTTTGAGGTCTTGAGAAACAGATTGCGTATCTGGTGGTGTTATGTTATACAGATCCAGCGAGTTTAGTCTGAGACGAGAACATCTCTTTGGGTCCAAGATCGTTGCTGGACATCTCTTTGCATGACCAAAATTAAATAATTTAATGAAATTAAATGTATTTGCACTTATACAAGTCCTGTTCTTCCTCCACATTGCCTTTATTATATTTTTGACTTGTCATAGCAGGAAAAGCACAGTTGTTACTAATATTAACAATGGTCTATCATGTACTAGTACTTCATGTCATTATGTACACTTGTCAAAATGTGTGCTGTAAAAAAACAAAACTATTCTCACTATTAAATGAAATGTCCGATGCAGACATTTGCAGTATTACCCAGCCAGCATGTCCATGTGAGGCCCATAAGGTTTAAATTTGGGCTGCAGATAAGGGTCCCAAGTGGGTTTGTCCGCAGATTCCACGGTGGCGTCACCTGTGTTTGCCCATACTGGGTTTATTCACCGAAACCCATAATGTAGCCAATTTGGGTCCCACTTAAAGCCCAGTCAGATCCCTCTTAAAGTCGGTGAATAAACCGGTGAATAAACCCAGTATGGGCAAACACAGGTGAGGCCACCGTGGAAACTGCGGACAAACCCACTTGGGACCCTTATCTGCAGCCCAAATTTAAACCTTATGGGCCTCACATGGACATGCTAGCTGGGTAATTACATTTAGTAATGCAGGAGGAACAAATAAGTAAAATAGTACTCCTTTCTCCAACATGTATCCAGTACATTGATTTAACAGTATTGTGTGCAATTATGTGGTTATATTGGCAATGATGGTTGGAAGTTGTCTCACAGCGGGAAGGTCTTGGGTTCAAATCCTACAGGTTAGTCTCCACATCTCTTTGAGTGTCCCTCAATCCAAGTGGCAGGCGTCTTAGAGATGTGACGAGCTTCAACAGCCAAGTAGTTGGATGATCTGAGGTGAAAATATAACCTGCTGAGGGAGGGACGCAGCAGGCCGCTGTCTTGTCTCGAGCTTTCGACCCTTCGCACAACAGGCTGGTGTTTTTTTTTTGATGATTGTCTTACGCAGCAATCATGTATCTGCTGGTCTGGCATCAGTTCCAGCGCCACTAGGATCCTGTTGGTGTGAAGCCTCAGCACACACAACGACTTCCACACTGCTAGTGCTGAAATAGATCCTCATTTCTCCTGCTACAAGTCAAAGATATATTGAAGGTTTATTTATATTTTACTTGTGTCTGTCGGCCATTTAAATCGTTCACTGATTTCGTTTGTGTTGGCTCTGTGAGCTTGTGTGCATGATGTACGCATTTTTGCATCGGTCTGTCTCTGTGACTTGGTGTTATTCAGTTGGCCGGCTTATTGCTGTGACATCTGTTCATGTATCCAATCAGGAGAAGTGTAGGGCTGCGGGTCGTTTCGGTAGTGACTAGATTTTCTTTCGCTCTGTTGTCTTTTTCTAACGCCTTTTCGGGCAGAATGGCATTTCTGGTCAACGCAAGAGTTAAAGTGGTGTTTTTCTGTGACTCTTTGTGGAGAAACTCAGTTTTACAGATCTGTCGACTAAGAGTGTTTTTGGGTTGAGGACAACTTTAGAACATTATTTGATTAAATGAATTGCTTGGTCTTTAAAATGACAATTTTCTTTTTCCGAAATGTCTGTTACAATATACCAGACCACAAGTTGACATATTTAATAAATATCATGTATTGATATGAAAAGTCCAAAACCCAGAAATATTTAGCTTTTTACAGGAGACAATGACAAACTGGCACAAATCCAAGGAGATGAACTTGAGTTACTTCTACTTTAAAAAATACAAAAAGAAATATAAAAAAGATTCTAAAAAAACGGCAATCATTTTGACATAAAAGTTAGTGTTTGATTTTATAGAGGTGTTGATTCCACTTTGTCATTTTGGAGGCTGTAGTTTGTCGTGCTGTTTAATAATGTGGGGTGATAATGATATAAATGAGATGGAGAACATATGAGAGAGACTTTTCAACCCAAACTGAATGTATTAGTTTCGTTATGGACTCAATACACTGCAGTGTGGGTATACACTCACCTAAAGGATTATTAGGAACACCATACTAATACTGTGTTTGACCCCCTTTCGCCTTCAGAACTGCCTTAATTCTACGTGGCATTGATTCAACAAGGTGCTGAAAGCATTCTTTAGAAATGTTGGCCCATATTGATAGGATAGCATCTTGCAGTTGATGAAGATTTGTGGGATGCACATCCAGGGCACGAAGCTCCCGTTCCACCACATCCCAAAGACGCTCTATTGGGTTGAGATCTGGTGACTGTGGGGGCCATTTTAGTACAGTGAACTCATTGTCATGTTCAAGAAACCAATTTGAAATGATTCGAGCTTTGTGACATGGTGCATTATCCTGCTGGAAGTAGCCATCAGAGGATGGGTACATGGTGGCCATAAAGGGATGGACATGGTCAGAAACAATGCTCAGGTAGGCCGTGGCATTTAAACGATGCCCAATTGGCACTAAGGGGCCTAAAGTGTGGCAAGAAAACATCCCCCACACCATTACACCACCACCACCAGCCTGCACAGTGGTAACAAGGCATGATGGATCCATGTTCTCATTCTGTTTACGCCAAATTCTGACTCTACCATCTGAATGTCTCAACAGAAATCGAGACTCATCAGACCAGGCAACATTTTTCCAGTCTTCAACTGTCCAATTTTGGTGAGCTCTTGCAAATTGTAGCCTCTTTTTCCTATTTGTAGTGGAGATGAGTGGTACCCGGTGGGGTCTTCTGCTGTTGTAGCCCATCCGCCTCAAGGTTGTGCGTGTTGTGGCTTCACAAATGCTTTGCTGCATACCTCGGTTGTAACGAGTGGTTATTTCAGTCAAAGTTGCTCTTCTATCAGCTTGAATCAGTCGGCCCATTCTTCTCTGACCTCTAGCATCAACGAGGCATTTTCGCCCACAGGACTGCCGCATACTGGATGTTTTTCCCTTTTCACACCATTCTTTGTAAACCCTAGAAATGGTTGTGCGTGAAAATCCCAGTAACTGAGCAGATTGTGAAATACTCAGACCGGCCCGTCTGGCACCAACAACCATGCCACGCTCAAAATTGCTTAAATCACCTTTCTTTCCCATTCTGACATTCAGTTTGGAGTTCAGGAGATTGTCTTGACCAGGACCACACCCCTAAATGCATTGAAGCAACTGCCATGTGATTGGTTGATTAGATAATTGCATTAATGAGAAATTGAACAGGTGTTCCTAATAATCCTTTAGGTGAGTGTAGATCCTCACTCTAACTAGTGTTTTTTTTGTCATTACAACACAACATATGTCAACCCTGCTGATTCATTGGCCCAAAGCTTCTCTTAACTCTTGTAACGCTATGCGGATCGTTTGTAAGAGGACATCAGCAGCTCCGGAGCTCCTTTTATGTTTGCTTTCGGACGCCGGGGAAAAAGGCCAAGAGGTTTTGATTCTTCTCAAGAAGACCTTGATCTAATGGAACACGAGGCCCTCTGCAAATCTGATCTAGGCCACACTATTAAGCAGCCAACTCTGCGATACGCCATTGTGATTCGTGGCCCTTTAAAAATGCATGTTCGCTCTTGGCTCTGTATCTTTAATGAGGTGTGTCTGAAATATTTGATAGCCTTGTGCTCATTTGAAAAACAAGTACGTTTATTTTCATAAATATTTGATTCGGAAATGAATATATGTAAAACACATACATTAATTAGTCTGTTTTGATCAATTGTCTCTGTCTAATGCAGAGCGAGGATTTCCGCACAGTAACTCCCCACAGGCTACACTGGTGCATATCATTCTCCGGTGCTTCAGAGCACAGCCATTTCCTTTTCAAAGTGGGATTTAGCATCTTTTAAGACTATTCACACTCAAAGGAAATTATCAGTTTTTACTAAGCGTTGAGGCACATTTGTAAAATGGATGTTTGTCCCATTAGAATGTGCTGCTTGAATGAAACATGAATAGGGATGTACACATCACAGATGTGGCGTTGCAGATGTGACAGCCGGGAACAGATTTTGCCCTCGGGGCACATGCTGGGTGTTTTATTGACGGGTAAGGAACGCACCACCAGTTCACTCAACTGCCATATTGCATATTCATATTGCATATTAATGAAATTCAGCTGATACAAATTATTAAAAAAAAAAGTGAATTCACTTCAACACATCCTTCATTTTCAAAATAATTAGTTAGTGCACATCACAAGCATGCGAGGAAGACGACGTGCAATGTCTCCCCTCCCCACCAGATGGTGATAGAGACCTGTATGAGCAGTGCAGTAATGCATGTAACGGCCAGTAGAGAGCAGTACTAATACACCAGTCCCTCAGATGCTACTGGTGGGCTGCGGTGTCGAGAAGTGTGATGTATTCTCTCTGGGAGCACCTTGGACAGCGGCAATCTGGTGAGTCATACTGCCACTGTTTTCACCACGTTTGGATTCAGCAGGCAGAGGCCGCGCAGTAATTAATAACCACATATTTAGTATTTGTGGAACAATTAAAGGGGTGGAAATGGAGGTTGTTTAGCTTCTCTGCAACCCAACCCAACCTAACTCAGTAAGGAGAGACTGCATCAAGGAGACAGTGTCTCTGTTTGTACTAATAAAAGCAGATTTCAGCTTGAAGTACTCATCTCTCTTGTTTTTCAATACAAGTTATAAAAACTGTTTGTAGCATTTCTTTCAAGCGCCTTCCCTGAGATGACAGCTTATGAAATGTTGTTTATATCGGAAACGGTTGACACGGCTCTCTGATGTCTTGCCAGAATAACATGGGTGTTCATTGAAAAAGAGCTGAGGACGGGGGAATCGCATATTTTTTAAAAGCCCCTTTTTATGCAGTGTAGTCGTTTGGCAAAGAACAGCTTTATGTTGGTGAATGTTATTGTGCCGTGCTGCTTTCTGCCCTTGGCGCCGTCGCAGCCAGTGTTAATGAGTGTGAGTGCATGGTGAATGACAGGCCAACACACTGCCAGTCAATCAGCAGGGTTGTCTGGCCCCTCTCCTTCACTCCCTAGGGGATGAGATATGTGTCATCCTCCCATGAGGCATCTCACCACGGCGGTGCCTCCGTTCTCCCTCTACTGTGCCAAGTCCTTCCCACCCCACTCTGCTTCTCCGTGCTAGTTTGTCTACTCTCCCCTCTGGCTCATCTCTGCGGATGGTGTTTCCTCTTCTTCTTATCCCATCTTTATTCACCTGTTTTCTTATCGGGCCCAGCTCTCATCTTCAACTCCAGCTGCTTCTTTTCATCTACCCCATTTTCTTCTGGATTTGTAACCCTGCTGTACCTCCGCAGCTTCAGCCTCTCACCCCGTCTCTCTCCCATTCGTTCTTCGTTCTTTCCCATTTCTCTCAAAAGCTGACAAGGGACTAAAACTGAAGCAGCAAATACACAGCACTTGAGTGGTATGTGGTTGCTGTTTGGCCCGGCTGATCTTTATTTATTTTCTCGCTGAAGATGAAATAGTAATCCTGAGCAGAGGCATTTTTCCTCTCTTAATGCACTTGTCAGCAGCCATATCAATAGCCCCAAAGCAGCCATGAAAGGCCGATCTATCCTGACACGGCATGCGCTAAGTGGCCGGTTTAACAAGCACCTCTACTAATTGGTTGTGTTTGAGCTCTCCATTCATTAGCGGTTAGGGTCACGCCATTCCAGAAGGCAGGTGTGTGCATTCCTTTTGTTCTTAATCCTCACCTTATCTCCTCTCTCTTTTCTGTGGAACTCTGTGAGTTGCAGGACCTATCCTGAGCATTTTCTCCTCTTTAGTACGTATCTGAATAGCTTCGGAATCTAACAAAAGCGGACACACACACACGTACACTCCATACTTAATCAGCAACTATTCTTCATTCTTCCTTTCCCACCTGTGAAGAAGTAAGACAGGGTTAGATGCTATGCTCGCAAACCGGGTATGCATTATACATACACAACATGTATTAAGTCAAGCAGGGGTTGTAAACTGAAGTGTATGTATAGTGGATGAATATTGTTTACAGGGATGTAGCTCCCTCTACAACTTATTTACTCACCATCTTTTTATTTCCTAAGAGACCCATTTTTGCATCGGACAGGCTTTAGGAGGTGAATAATAACTTTTTATTGCCAAGTACATCACACATACAAGGAATTTGTAGAAATGCTTAACACACTGTTAATCATGGTATTGTATATTATATATTATTCCCTGTACAATGTACACTATTCTTTGTGTGTCTGCTCCTCCGGGGCACACTTGCGTTTCCATGAGAGATCCCTTTTTTTTTTTTGCGGGGTCATCTGTCAAAACACTCTCTGGAGAGACGACGTCAGTATCCCAGGTGTAATCTGTTCTGGCAGACAGCTGATCCCTGCTGAGTGAAATGGCTGCCAAGGAGCCTGGTTTGAATGTGAACGCTCCCCTCCGGTCTCGCACTGTCAACAAGCGAGCCAAGTCCATCTCTGGAGTCAAACTGCTCATCAAAACAAAGGCATTAGCTATTCTTTTGCAGCGTTCCACAAACGCTCCACCTGCTGATTTACAACCTTCAACAGGAGCGCATCACCACTGTAGTACTGTTTTAGACTCGGTATTGAACCACGTAGTTAAAGTATTGCTAATCTCACAGTAATGGTCAAGTCATTGACTCGATAATGGTTTCTTTTCAGTGCTGCCCTTCTCCACTATTGACTCTTGGTACAAAGCTTTGCTCATTGACCACTGCCAGAGTGATATTCCAGGGAGTGGATGAGAGGGGCTTGGAGAGGTGATCTCACTGTTATCCCTAAGCTATGCTTCCATTGTGAGCAGATCAAAGTGGTATTTATGCAAGGCCTCTGGATATGTGCATGCCATGTTGCTGTGGAGAAGTATACTCCAATGTAGTATAATGTAGTGTGAAAGCCTCTCCATTAATGGATGAAAGGTTGTTGGCCCAAATCATCAAATGGAAGTTCAAAAGGGCTAATCAGGCCCCGAGCAATCCAATGAAAACGTGCATACGGCGTTTCTGTTTTAAAGGGATAGTTTGATATTTGGGGAAATAAGCTTTCCTTTCTTGCTGAGAGTTAGATGAGAAAATAGATGCCACTCTCAGGCCTGTGTGGTAAATATGTCGGTGAAGCGAGCAGCCAGTTAGCTTAGCTTAGCTTAGCTTAGCTTAACTTAGTTTAGACTTCTCTCTCCAACGGTAACAATCTATCTGATGTGTAAAATGCAAATTATGTGTCTGAGTATTTATTATTAATTTCCTGGAGTCTCTACTGTTTGCCTGGCAACCTATTGATAGTGAGAAGAATATAAGGAATTGATGAAAAAAGGAAGAACCATTGTTTCCTGTCACGCTCGTAGTATACATGTATTTGACTGTAATATAGCATCTTTGTTAAAAATAAGTAACCTATCAAACTGTTGATGATATTTAATAAGATTCAAGAGGGTTTTATATTTACCGCACAGACATACAACGTCTTCTCTGCAGGAAAGAACATTTACTTAATTTCCCAAGATGTCCACTTATTCCTGTTCTTCCACTTTTTTCTTTCTTTAAAACAAATATGCATCACCAGAATTTTCTTTTTCAGCAATCAAGGAATCGAGTCTCTGGTTTTGCTCAAGTACTTTTCATCTTGTCTATTTTACTTTCTAAGAGAAACGCATGCAGTGAATGAATCACTTGAAGAACAAAGTGCACTAACCTACTCAACTGTGCAACTTTGAAGCAAAGTTATTTAAATGGAGACTCGACTGTCGCTGCCACAGTTGGAGGTACACGGTGAGCTCATCAGCGTGTGAGATTGAGGCATCTGTAGGTGCTCCTCTCGGTTGCTGTGATCATCTGTGACATCTGCCTGTTCAGTAGATAAAAGTGCAGGCGCTGATGTTTTCATTAAACGACAGACAACATGCATCTGTCTGAAAAATGCCTTTTAATCCTCACAAACCACCAGAATATCTCTCTTGGTTCCATTATGCTTCCAAAGAAGATATTTAGGAACCATGTGAACCTGTGAAAAAAAACCTCAGTTTTTCTGTAATTCTGCGAGGCGTGTTGAAAAAATGTCCAAAAGGCTGTTAAATTCCTACGATTAAGCTTTGTTTTTGGCAAAATCAAATGTTTGTTGATGCAGACTATCCAACACATTGGCAGTAAAAATGTAAGATCCATAAAGGTCATGTAAAAGTCAGGTTTAAAGATGAGACTCCCATGATGCTAAGGGACAGATTCAAGCCTGTGTGTTGAGATAATGAGGTAGCAGGGGGGTTTCTTCATTGTAAACACCTGAGTTGCACAATGACAGGTGCGTGTGCGCGTAATTGCGTACCTCCATGTCGTCAGCATTCATTGCCCTCTATTTTAACCCCCGTCGCTGTGCAGTCTTCTGTCTGTTTGCATGTGTTCGGTTCTTTTTCTTCTTGTCTATAGGAAAAAGGCAAGAGAGGGTGGCATTTGCTGATTGCTGCTCGTGAACGCACCGCATGTGGCAGGGCTTGCATACTTAATGCCGGAAGGCTGGAACTCCGATTGCAATCAGGGGGGACCGAGCCAACGCAGTGGTGGGAGGGAATAAACAATAATACATCCAAATTCAACAAGTTGACAGAGGGCACCAGAGACGGGGGAGAGGAATGGCTGAATATAAAGCCAGTGTAATTGACAGCTGATTTTACACAGCGCACCTCTGACCTTTTGCTGCTTTGTTTTTCTCGCCCTGTCCACGCACACACTCACAATGATCTGCAAACACATGTATAATTCAACCCTGTTCAAGCCTATATAGAAACACTGTATAAACCTATTTAGCATTCCGACCATTTACTGTGCTGGCAAACACTCTCCGCTGTCAAGACGTATCACAGGTTTCCTGTTGGTGGAGGCAACCGGAGTGGCAGGGCAGGAAATCAGAGGGTGACGAGAGGTTGAGGAACTGATGAACTTGCCTTCATGCAAATGTAATCGTGAACTATTCGGCGCGGTGTTTCCTCAGATGTGTTCGTGGTGCACCACCTTGATGGTAATGCGCACAGGCTAAGACTCGGAGGCAATCTTCTTGGCAAACAAAAGGCAGGGCGTAGAAATAAACTGCAGAGGGAGGGCAAATCAGGAAATTCATGCCTTTGGGGCTGTTTGTTTGCATACATATATATGGAAAACTATGATGCAATGTCTTTGCTAAATAAAGCCCCGTAGTCCCACAGTGTTTACTGTTAGATGACTATTCTACATTCAGGGCCAGGCACCCAGGGCTTTGTCTTCAGCTGTCTCCAGTCGTGAGATGAGGGAGACAGGGAAAGGTCTTAGGAAAGGTCTGCCAAGGGCTTGGCCTCTTGTAGCTAATCAGGCTCTCTCTCCAGGCTGCTTGTCCATTCAAGGCCTTTGCCTCAATCTGACTACAGACAAAGACTTGTTAGGACATAAACTCCTGGTGACAAACTGTGTCATCACCCTCGGCAAGCGCACATGGAGGGGTTGTGCATAGTTTGCACGCAGTACACTCAGTCAAGCAAAAAGCAAACAGTATAATCCAGGTTCTCTTTCTTACACCTCTCTCTCTCTCTCTCTCTCTCTCTCTCTCACGTACCGTTCTAAAGCATTCCTGGCTGCGAACATTGTATTCTTTATTCTCTTTACCCGTCTCTCTCCCCGAGGCATGCAGTCTATCCTTCTTCCTCATCACTAGTAAAGTGGCAGGATTCTCAGGCCTCACGTCCTGAAATGCCCTTTGCAGGACACTCACAAATGGTTGGCATAGAGTGGACGTTGGCGTGATTGAGTGTGGCTCTGACACCTGTAATCATCTGCTGACAAGTTGCAAAGCATTGGCCTTAAGGGACAGATTTTTTTAAAGGAGAATGTTCAATTCAAGCTTGTAATATGATTAGGCCCACATGTTTTTTGCAAGGACACCCAAGGCTGCAGATGGTATTAAGTTACAGGGCACCACACGAGGGAATATTCGTTCAATCAAGCCGCGTGGAAAGAAGTCCAATTTAATACAAGTTCGCAATTGCGGTAACACAAAGCATAAAAGTTTCCTGCTTCCACAAGCGTTGCAGTCAATAAATATCAGAGACAATCTCCCTCTCTTCCAACCCTTTATATCAGACTGACTCTAAATTCAGTCTGGAATGCATTCACTGCTATCTGATCCCGGCTGTCACATCCCCTGCAACACACACACACACACACACACACACACACACACACACACACACACACACACACACACACACACACACACACACACACACACACACACACACACACACACACACACACACACATTTCACTACCAACACAGTATACCTGCCCAGCTTGCATGGCTGACTCTATATTTCATAATGCTTCATGTACCAATGTGAGATATAGTCCCTGATTTCATTTATATGGAGCAATGCTTGCTCTCTTATCTGTGCTGGAGTGAAATAGCTGTGGATCAACGTCATGAATATGTCAGTCCTCAAGCTGATGAAGAGTTTACGTGCTGCAGAGAGCTAAACGTGGAGCATCTGGAAGCTGCAACAAAACAGGGACGTTCAGTTGAGTTTTGCGTGCTGATGTTCGCTCCAAGTTTTTATATTGACTCTAGTTCTTCAGGCAGTGTCCAGAATAGGACTTCTGGGGTGTATACTCTGATGTCAACACTGAGATTATGTGCCAGGATTTAATCAGCGATTGATTTTCACAGAGGCCAACGTGAAAACATTGCTTAGGGAAGTCCATTCAGCTCGGCCGTGACCAATCACCTTTTGCTGCGTGTTGATTGATGTTTGTTCATGTGTGATAGAAGTGATGCTCAGGGGCAAACGCTAGATTCCTGAATTAAATTAAGATTTCACTTTGACATTGGTATTCACATGTGTGAAAGGAGAGCACCGTGTCTTTCAGAGTTCAATGGAAAACAATCATTCTTTCAATTCAATTTCAAAAGGTTTGACGCTCTACGAAGACAAGGGTTTACTTCTGCTTGAGAAGGTACTCTTTAAATGTTCTTTTTTAAATAATGTTCTTGTTTTATTTCTGGTCTGGTGATAACTTTTTCAACCTTTTCGACCCAATATTT